>BPLQ01003817.1:0-710131 GCA_021605075.1 Caerostris darwini | reverse complement strand
TTACTTAAATACAACTGTTAGCTTTCTACTAATATATTGCTGTAAATCTTTGTATTATGTAATAAATTTCATGAATATCTTTTGCTGTTGACAAATCAGTATGTCGCAGAATTACTGTGAACATCACTACCAAATTGTACTCCAAATTTCAAAGATTTAGCTAAAAATATTTGTTAAACTTTACTTTTTTTATTATGGCTCTTTTTATTAGATTTATTTTTAATTACTCTCTTAGTTATATTTTCTTTTGAATGTATACTTTATACAGCATTTAAAATTTATATGTATAATAAAGAAAAGCCACCACGATGCTTTCATTCTTCTCATGCACACCTACTGATGTATTTTACCAGGGCTGGTCATAATGCGGATATCACAGGCTAGCAACTAAAAAGCATACATGAAATCATTTCATAAACGAAAAAGGATCAATATCCAAAAGTAATTTTGTTTCATTTGTTGTCGTCCAAATTTAGAAATCTACATATCAATGTTCTTATAATATTTATCTTTGAGGTAATTTATCAGCACTTTATTCCAAAATGGCTTGGTGATTCATGACATTCAGATTCTATGGGAAAGGGGAAATTTGTTTGTAGATTAAAAAAAAATTGAACGTATTTATCAGATTTGTCATTGATTGTTTTGTTAAAATATATAAATAAATTACCCTTTCTAGCATTCATCCTTAAAATGGGGTTACGAAAGGTCGTATGGTTGGCCACTGCTGCATTATACTTTTAGTAAATACTTAATCGACTTGAATTCCACACACACACACGTATACAGTCGCCTTAAACTTCATGTTTAAATGCACCAAATTTGCTCTTTGGATGAAACTTTTCAGTTTTTTTTTTCTTTCGTAACGTTATAATGACTATCAGTATTAAAAATGATGAATTCGACCTAATTAACAACTTGGGTCATCATTTTATTACAATATGGGCTTATTTACTATAATGGATTTCGTGAAATAAGTCAAAGCTTCTTATTCACAAAGATTTTTTTTACTGATAGAACACATTTAAATGGATCATGTGACAAATGGTTTCAAGGAACATTGAATATTAAAAATTCCTTATTAGACGTCGTAGAAAGTATTTCAATGCTTAATGTGTTTTCATAACTTTAATTGGAATAAATAGCTGTTGGAAGCTATGTAAGCTGAATGGAAGATCATTTCTTCCACTAATTTAATCTGAATATCTTCCTCGATGGCATTTAATGACAAAAAAATTTATGTTACCGTTTACAGCAATTTTTTTTGACAAATTTGCCTAATTTTTAATAGAAAACATCGTTTTCGAATATCAATCATTGTTTGTTTTATATGAAAACTAGATTATTTGAAAAAAAATCACAAATTCTTAAAAATGAAACCTAATGATATTTTAAACAATTAACAACTATTAAAATGACTTATAAAGGGTTTTATTAATGAAGTTATCCGTAAACGGTTTGAGATGTATTACATTGCTGTTTCTATTTGTTAACTTTTTAATTAAATAAAATAACTAAAATTTATCTATGCATGATTTTATAATTATAACGATAACAGTAGAATATTTAAATTTTTTTTAGATTTAAGCTTTATAAAACGTTTTGTCGGTAAAATATCCAAGTGTGAACTAATTTATTGGAGTAACTATATTTGCCGGCAAGAAATTCGAATTTATATTTATATATATATTGGAAAGTTTCAGAATACACTTCTAACACTATTTACAAATTACAATTTGATTTGTTTATGCTAATAGCAGAATATTTTCTGTATTATTTCAGCTATTGATCATAAAAATAAAAATGTAATTTGTTATTGCATGAGAGTCACTCGAAAAGAAAAAAAAGGAAACACTACAATGAACACAAAACAATATTTATTCTTCAGTGATTGTTACAGTCTCTTATCATTAGCCCAACAAGCACATTTATTCGGGAAACGTGTCTTTTTTCAGTGCCTTCGTGATATCATTCTCAACCACCCAATTGATCACAACTTGCGAAGAAACGACAGCAAAAATACAAATAATACAAAAAAAAAAAAAAAAAAGAAGAAAATTATTGATTGGTCTTTTCCAAGAAGCCCAAGGCCAATGCTGTAACGAACGCACAGTTACAGCTGCGAGCAAAGAATTCTTCCCTTTCCAAATCGATTTTGTTTTCCATTCTTTTGTTTGTTTTCGTCTTTGCTCAAAAGGGTTGAAACAACTGCTCTAAGCAACGCAGATGTCTGCTGGACACCAGCCTAGAATCCAAGCAAAATTCTCCGTTTTCATTTCCGCCTTTTTTTTTTTACTTGTTTCCATCATTTTCAGCAATGTTCTTTTTATTTGTTCATTATAAAACGGCACGAGAATTTTTGCTGCTTAGTGAAAGGGGGATATCACATAAAAGTAAACAAGCTATATATAGTGTATTAACAGATGTGTAAATTGTTCCACACACACACAAACTACAGAAAATGTTTCTCATTTTTTTTTTTTTTGGTTGTTTATAATGCAATGATGTTGATTTTAACGATTTTTTTGGGTAAATTTAATAATAGTACATTCTTTAGAAAAATACGGTATCAACATCCAGAAGTATTTATTCCGATAAATTTGTATTGCTTATGGATATATCAAGGGTAGCAACAACAGCTTTACAAACATTTTTTTACAAGAATTCGCGGTCTTATGCAACATGACTTAATTCACTTCATAAAAAAGATAATTGTAATTACAGATTGGAAAATAATGATCACATAAAATACATATCATAGAAAATTATTTGATGTAAATGGCATTTAATCTTTGTTCTTTTTTTCAATTTGACAGAAAAATAAAAACAATATTCTATATTTAGAAAAGATTGATAGAATAAAATTAATTACTACATTCAATTGAACAAATATTTTTCTACATTATAATAAAATTATAATTCATTATAATTATTTTTTATTCATGTTTGATTGATTTATTATTGCTTTGACTGACCATTTTTAAAAATTAATATAAATGTAATAAATTAAAAAAAAATAATAACAATGCTTTAGGACAAAAACAAATGTAATTTGTTTCTACCAAAATTTAAAAAAAATTGTCTCACAAATCTAAAAAGTATAACTGTAATATTATTTATGGCTAAGGTATAAAGTGATATAATGTTATCTCTTTGATCAAAGTTGATCCAGAGTTCTTAAAATATATGAACTGATTAATTTAATCCACGTTGATATTATCTGTTTAAATATTATGAATAAGTTCTTGGATTAAATTAAGTTTAAGTCTATTTAATAAGGAAATAATGTATATATTCCAAAAATAACATTATCAGCAATTTCCAGTGTAATAAATAATAAACTATACTGATAAATTAACGTCAAGTATTCTATTTTTTTGATATTTGAAAAAAAAATATTACGTTTTATGTATAATTTAAAATACTAATGGAACATAAAAAAAAACATTTTTTTCAACAGCTTTATGCATAAGAGCAATTGAATGACACGCTATTAAATATAATTAAAATAAATTATATTTGTTATCTCTTAAATATTTAAAGCACACATTTTTTTAGCTAGTTACACAAATCTATGGATTATGTGATTTCACAAATCTACTCTATATTACAAGAAACAAATAACAACAGCAAATGAAGCTAGGCATGTATATGTTAGAAACAATTAATAAATTATAAACAGCAAAAATACTGTGTTCATAGATCACATTTTTTGTTGGTCATTTCTGCATGTCCTTAACATCAACAATTTCAAAAATTAAAAATAAAGGTCCTACATGTGTGGCACAGTTCAGAAAACACCTACTAAAAATTTGCTAAACGAAGCGTACGAAGGATCACATACGATAAACGAAACGATGCACGACTGATATTGACAGGAGAAGCTCAGTTTCTTTTTTTTTTTTTTTTTTGTCAAGTGTAACATTGAAACATACATGGAATTTCACACATAAAAAAAAAAGGACACGCAATACAGTTCCACGGAGGCGTGCTCTTACACAAAAAGGTTTTGCAAAAAAGGGATTGATTACATGAACTTGACCCCTTGTTGAAATATTCAGTCATATTTGCTGGACTTGCACCGGGCATTTTGTGGCACAATCAACTGACGGCAACTTACGTCTCGCAGAGATACAAGCAATTCCAGATACCGTTCCATACCCGTAGCTCTCTTGGTCCATTGTCATATACAATCTATAATAAACAAAATGAATAACTTTTAAGAAATAAAGAAAAGATATTTAAACATTTCAATAAGTCATGTGTTAATATGCTTTCTGACTTGCTGAAACAGTACTTCGTTCCTTTAAGAACATCAGCTGTTCATAGTACTGACACAACTTGTTTTTTTAAAAAAAAAAAAATAAATGATTTATTTTCATTAATATTTTCAATCTTTAATTCCAGTCTTTGATTACAAAAAAATTAATTATTTTAAATGACCATTTTAATATTTTAATCACCAACCAATACTTATATGGAAGTTACATTTTCTACTGTGTGCAAGTTCTCAAAAGTAAAATCTATGATTAACATAACTACCAATTTAATTCAAATTAGAATGTTTATTTATAAAACCATGACTTCACTAACACACATTTCATCAAAATATGTAAACAATTATTTAATATCCTGGTTTCTAATTTATTTATACAGTTTTATATTAAAAAATACATCTATATATATTTCTTCAATAAATCGTGTGGTAAAACCTGACTCGTTGAAACATCACTTGGTTCCTTTAACGTCAGCTGTTCATAATATTCATACTATTTGTTTTAAAAAAAATTAAATAAATGGTTTATTTTAATTAATATTTTAAATCTTTAATTCCAGTCTTTGATTACAAAAATTATAATTATTTTAAATAACAAGTTTAATATTTTAATCACCAACCAATACTCATATGAAAGTTACATTTTCTACTACGTGCAAGATCTCAAAAGTGGAATCTTGGCATGTTTATGGTTAACACAACTACCAATTTAGTATGTTTATTCGTACAATCATGTCTCCACTAACATACATTCCATAACAATTTGCAAACAATTATTTAATGTCCTGGTTTTTAATTTATTTATACAGTTTTATATTAAAAAATACATCTACATTTTTTTCATATTTTTAAATTTAATTGAAAGAAGCTCAAATTAATTAGTACTGCGTTCAGTGAAGTGCATATATATATGTGTGTGTGTATGTGTGTGTGTGTGTGTGTGTGTGTGTGTGTGTGTGTGCTTATGCTTGGTTTTTAATAATAATTATGATTAGGTTGTAAAGTGCAATATGAAACAAGTATGTAATTTGTAATTAAATTTGCCAGTTAAGGTTGATGTACTATCATTACTCAAATAAGGTTACATACAAACATTGAAAGTAACAAATGACCAGTTGTAGATTGTTTGGATGATTAATTAAAGAATGTAATTAATCAAAACATTAATCTGGTACTCTTAATGCAGGACTTCTGTCATTAAAATTGTTTCGTCTTGTCTAAATTAAAATTTAATGCAAATACAGTTTGTTCTCTTTAAATCACTCTCCCTAAAGGATTCGTCATGAAAATTAAACTGCGAATTTTCTAATCATACACGAAATGTAAAATTCCCTCTAACGATTATATCTCACTGCCCACTTATCGTCACTGACATTTTAGTGTGTTGTAATTTATAAGTCGATCAGCACAACACTAGATATCGCTATTCATATTTGTAAAGATTCTAGACTTATTAGAACTAATTGTGTGTAGAGAATATTAAGGTGTAAGTTACTCTGTAAATATAGATATAAATAGTTGATAGAAAAGTATCTATGTTTTTCAATGTATTATTTATATGAAAGGATTATTGTAGCCAAAGAAAGTAACGGCGTGAAATTTAAGAACCTACTCATTTTAAACTTAATAAAAATATGAACTTGAGCAGTTCATTTTGGCGTGTAACGCAAAGTGCTAAACGCACGGAAACATGTTTATGATAAAAGTATGCCATGAAAGTGTTTTCACGAATACAAACATCAAGCTAAACAATATTGTGATTCAGAAACAAAGAAGAGCATAAACTGCATTTTATTTTTCCGGTTTCCATTTTCCATAAAATTTTTTTATTCATTCACAAATAAATCATCGCCTAAGAAACAAACCAAGAGTTGATAAAATTCATCAAAATTATAATTAATGTATCCTGAGTTAACTTGTTAGATATAAATCTCGACTTTCTGAAATGTGAAATTAAGAACGCATTTAATTTTTTGAAAAATGAGAGATATTGTCTCATTTTTCATAATAATTATGATAATTCATAATAATTATCATAATAATAATTATGATTAATTATATCATTTTTCATAATAATAATAATAATTATAATTATGAAAATTATTTATTCTGATAGGGAAAATAAGAATGTTAAAGAAAAAATATTGATATCTGAAAAAAATTTACTTCTGTATTCCAATTTAATAATTAACAATAATAACCGAAAAATATTAAAATCAAGCGATACCCATATACACCTTCTAAAACCATTGGCTGTTTTTTCAGACATATACTGACTACATACATATTTGTTTATATACATAAATATATAAACGATATAAATAACAAATCCGTAATAAAAATTTAAAGCGACCAAAGACAAATGACCATTTCAAAGTATTATATACCAATGATCACATCTATTTTGTTAAACGCATTATTTAAATGAGACCTGTTTTTGCCAATACCATAAAATACACAATTAATTCTTGAAAAAAAAAAAAAAACCATTTACAATTGTTAAGGCCTTCATAATCAACACACACACTCAGGCACACACACACTCACGCACACACACACGCACTCACTCACTCACTCACACACACACACACACACACATATATATATATATATATATATAATTATAAATTCTGTAAGGCAATTAAATCTGTCCCACGATTTAATAGTTAAGGCCTTAACTGATGGCTTTCCTCTCTCAATGAAATCGTTATTGATAATTTCCTAACCATCTAATATGACAGAGGGATTTCAAATGGTAAATAAATTATTATTCAATTTAGAAGATAAATCTAATAAACCAATTACAACAGAAATTTGACACACAATAAAACTCATCACCAATTCAATATCCTCGCAATCGGTATAGACAATGCCAATCAAGCTTTGAGGCACATACTTCTCAAAATTGTCCTAATTCTCATAGATTTGATAGGCCAAATTCCCTTCAACATAGAATTCATTTTAATCAAGAACATTTACCTCCATTAACATATAGGCTATGCAGTAAAGAAATATATTAAATGCATATTATTGTGTACGAACGTGTCCATGCAGTTATTCTCACTTAGACTATATACAAAACTAATCAAGATGAACTTATTACCAGAGTTATTTATTACCAAACTTATTACCTGACAACCTTATTTCCCGAGATATGCAATCACCTCCCTCTACCTCTGAAAGTAGTATTTCCGAAAATCAATAACAATTACTGAGAATACCTGTGTATACAATACTGGATATAATAACTACATTAATATAGTAAAGTATGTTGCAGTAGCTCGTATAAATCCTTAATTTCATAAAATATATAGTAAATTTATTAAAAATTGAAATCTATTCTTTAATAATGATTAATTAAACAAGTCAAAGGTCTTTTGAAACTATTTCATGCTTCCTTTCTCATCCTATGCATAGAAAAATATTTAAAGAAAAATGTTACAATTTTTTGTTATTGATGACAATTTAGTCGATTTAACGTGGACAGTATAATTTGATGATGTAAGAAATTCAACAACATATCACAAGGAAATGTTAAATCAACAAATAAGAAATAAAGTTAAAAATGAAATTCGGAAATTTGTAATCAAAATGATTGTATCGTCTTGAAAAAGAAAATCATACACAAAATTGCTGTCTCCATGTTATTAAGACTAAAATTATTGCAAAAATTTGGAAACCCAGGAATACAAAAAAAAAAAATGCTTAATTTAATTTTACCTCAATATTATTGGCTCCACATAGCTCTCAATACATATCAAATTTTGTAAAACATTGTGATGTTTGACAATTTAATAAGAAATCGTAACAAAAAAATTCGGTCTTTTGCAAAAAGTTCATCTAACAGATAAAGCTTTTGAATATATTTTTGTCGACACTGTTGTGTCTTTAATTATTATAATTCTACAAAAATATTTACATTGTATAAATGATCATGCAACACGGTACTTTTGGGCTTTTGTTTTCAAAATAGTAACCACAGATACTTGTACAAATTTCTTGAAATGAATCTTTCAAATTCAAGTCCCGGAATAATTAGTAACGTATAGAAATGCAGCTTTCACTTCTACAAGGTATAGGACATTTCTTTGGCATTAACAATGTCAAACAATTCTTAATTTCTGCTCATCATTCACAGAAATGGAAACCACTCACAAATCACAACTCATGATGAAAAGACAAAGCATTTTAATCAGTTCATAGTTACTCGACTTAAATGTAAAGTCAACACTTCAGCAACTAAAATATGTCTCTTAATATATTCTCCTAAATATGTTTGCCAAATAGCATGATCCTATCTATTAAAACTATTTCTTCATTTATGCAATTAGTTACATATTATGCATTTAATACTTTTTTTTCGTCAATAAGGGACATATTTGACTTTTCGTAATTCCCTCTGATATGGTGTAATTGTAGCAATTCAGTCAAAGGTGAAATACAGAGGCTTTTTTAGACATTATTTGACACCTCAATGGCGAATGTATCAAAGACATCTAAATTTTCAAATTTTGTATAATCTCCTTCGATTCAATTAAAAGGATTTTCCTACCTATAAATTTATCGTGTCTTTCGGCACACTTTGTGATTCCGAACTATTTTTTCTCCAGTTCAAAGTCCCAACCAGATATTATAACATTCTACATCCCAGCGTTCAATTCTTCTCAGAAAAAAGATGTACTTGAAAGACCACCGAGAAAAAGTTATCACGTTATAAACATTATGTTTATTCTAAGATGTGAAGTATTAATTACACATTAAAATCTTTCAATTATTTTTTCTTTTTCCATGAATGTTTTCGACCGTTATGTGCCATGAGTAGTTAATCGATGCGTGATAATGGGAATTACATTGCTTTCTGGAAGGAAATTTAAATGCAAATTACTCATATTTGTCTGTTAAAGTATCAAATAACAACCCAGTAACAATCACACATACATGTTCTTGCAGTGATTACAAAGAATGCCATTAACGGATTTAAGCTTGAAACCACTTCCTTGCTAACTGAGCACATTATTGCAGGACCACTACTTCAACTTACCGATTTATGAATTATATATTCTTAAATATAAAGCATAAATCAATTTTTCTATTATTTTCATTTCTGGAAACAAATATTATTAACTACAAATATGATTATTTTTTTTATGAAAAATCAAAACAAAACTGAAATTAAGTATCCCATTTTTAATCATTAATTAATATTATTTTCTAATCATACTTAGTACAATAAAAACTACCAGTTTCATTCATTATTTAGTTATAATAATTAATATTTCTGTTCGAGTTTGATAATTTACAAAATTAAGCTGGAAAGGTTTTTTTTTATTTGAGAATTTTTTTTTATTATTTCTATAATAAAAGAAATATGCATAAAAAAGTACTTCGTTCTTAGTCGAAAAGTGAAAAAAAACGTAAAAAAAAAAAAACCTATGAATGTTTCTTAAAATGTTTTTAATAATCATTGTCTTGTTAATTATGTTGTAATGAATGATAAATTGCAAGTATTCTTTATTTCTTTTTTAAGAATAATTACTAATGTTAATTAATATTACAAATTTAAGAAAAAAACTAATTAAACTACGCATTGGATCATTTATCTAATTTAATTTCAACCTCAATAAATTTCCTT
This sequence comes from Caerostris darwini, assembly GCA_021605075.1. Classification (NCBI taxonomy): domain Eukaryota; kingdom Metazoa; phylum Arthropoda; class Arachnida; order Araneae; family Araneidae; genus Caerostris; species Caerostris darwini. The sequence goes on along the minus strand of BPLQ01003817.1, from coordinate 700,223 downwards.
AATGAGAAAATATGTTTTTTTTTAATCTTAAAAACAATCAATTAATTTAAGTAATGAATAAGATTCATCAGATTAAAAAATGAAGTTTTTATTTATAATTTACATCATAAAAATCTTGCCTATATGTAATTATTAATTTATTGCCCAATAGAAAATACTTCCTCGTCTTATTACATGAAAAAATACATACCATGATAACAAATTATATTTAAATGTCGTGGCTTATTAATTTTTAAAACTGTTAAATAATACTTAATAAAAAAATTAAAATTTTATTCGTATAATACTTTAATATGTTTTTCTTAAAAGACATACATTAACATTGGGACCTGCTGGCCGAGTGACTAGCATTCTGGCGCCCAAAGCCGCAAGTTTCGTGTTCGAATCCCGGTGGTGCCTTGTATATTTGTAGTGGTTCGGAATCCACTTTAAACCGTAGGTACCGGATTAACCCTACCCCGTAAAAAAAACATATCCTGTCGAGAAATGTGGCGATAACAGACGGCCTTGGCCTCCGTGGCGCTGTCACGCCAATGAAGAAAAAGAAGATTTTCACGCAGATATTTCTCATTATTTATTAAAGATATTTCTAGGTATTTGCTTTAACAATATCTATACAATTATTAATTATATTTTGTTTTGAATATCTGATAAATTGAGAGAAAAAAACCGTGCATATTTCGCATTGAACATAATTTTATCAAAACTATTGATATTTCATCATTTCGTTCTTTTAATGGCCAGCATTTCAATAATAATAATAATAATATTCATAATAATTTTTAGAATTTTCATATCAGATTTCTTAGAGATTTTTCCCTTTTAAAGATGGTGAGATAAATAGGGTCAGTTATATTTTTATTTATTTCATTTCTGAAAAATTCAGTTTCTCTTAGTTATGTGTTTACCTATATACGTTTTTTTGCGCTGCGTCGAATTATTCGAATTACACAGCGGATATGCATCTATTTAAAATTATAATTACATATTCTCCTCCTTCTTCATTGATGCAACAGCCCCTTGGTGGGCCAAGGTCGTCTAATGTCGTATTTCGAGACAGGATGTTTTTCTTTTTACGGGGTAGGTTTGTCAGCCCTAGGCCAAACACTCATAAAAGGCCGGGACCTATGGTTTAAAGAGGATTCCGAGCCACTACAAACATCCATGGGACTGGATAGATACCAAATACCAGACCAGAGCGATGGTCAATCGGCCATTAGGCCCCTGTTTATCCTCCTAGTGAAGTTAAATGTAAATATGATTATTAATTTTTATTTGAAATATTTAAGTTTACTAAAATAAATAGTGATTGAGTGTGTTTCCCTCATACGGTGTTGCAAAATGGTTAAGTGTATGTGGTGTTTGATTGGTTTGTTCGTCGCTCTACGGTCATTTTGTGCACACTTTGGGTTAATTAGACCGGTACCTACAGTTTAACGGGGATTCACACCCTTGCTACCACCAGGATTTGAATCTGAAGCCAGTGGTACCAAAACGAGAGCGCTAGCCAATTGCTGCAGTATTAGAAGTAAATATATATATATATATATATATATATTGATCACTCAATATTAAATAAAATGAATGTAAATTAATGTTTTTGTGAATATATAAATAATAACCCTTAACATTATTAACAGTCACGTACAATTCGTTTTTAGAATGCTTTTTCTTCTAAAGATTTAAAGCAAACAGGATTAAGACCTCTGTTCTCGAAATCAGAAATAGCGAAAACAGTAATATTAGTGGTACTATAAATTAAATCGTAATGCTCGTAACGAATGAAAACATCGTCATAAAAAGTGTAGTTACCCCACGGTTTTTTTCTCATTCTCTCTCTTGGGCATTACTTATTTGTTTTGAACTCACGTCCAAGCAGTCGTAGGGATACAGAAAAAAAAAAAAAAAATTCTCAGTAACTCTCCGTCATTTTATTTCTCTGGTCCACCCTTTTCTTCCAATCGTGATTGAGGGAGGACGCATCTCGGCAATCTACACGGAACCTGTAAATGTCTAACACTCAGTGGCTTTTTGGGTTTAAGACATGACACTGCCACTCGGTAGCCTCGTAAAGTTTCCGGGCAGTTATGAAAACGAAGTTTGTATTCGGTAATAATTAGACCGGGACCTACAGTTTAACGTGGATTACGAACCACTAACAAATATCTATGCCGCAGCCAGAATTCGAACCTGAAGCCTGTGATACCAAAGGCCAAAGCGCTAGCCAATTGGACATCAGGACGCTGCAGTACTTAAAATAAATAAACATATATTGATCATTAAATATTAAATAAAATACGCAATCTAAATTAATCTTCTTGTGAATATAAAAATAAATATCCTTAACATAAAGATATTCATGCAGAATTCGTTTTTAGAATTCTTTTCTTCTAGAGATTTTAAGCAAACAGGATTAAGACCTCTGTTCTCGAAATCAGAAATAGCGAAAACAGTAATATTAGTGGTACTATAAATTAAATCGTAATGCTCGTAACGAATGAAAACATCGTCATAAAAAGTGTAGTTACCCCACGGTTTTTTTCTTTCTCTCTCTCTTGGGCATTACTTATTTGTTTTGAACTCACGTCCAAGCACTCGTAGGGATACAGAAAAAAAGAAAAAGAAAAAAAAGGAAAACTTCTCAGTAACTCTCCGTCATTTTATTTCTCTGGTCCACCCTTTTCTTCCAATCGTGATTGAGGGAGGAAGCATCTCGGCAATCTACACGGAACCTGTAAATGTCTAACACTCAGTGGCTTTTTGGGTTTAAGACATGACACTGCCACTCGGTAGCCTCGTAAAGTTTCCAGGCAGTTATAAAAACAAAGTTTTTATTCGGTAATAAAAGGGCGACAAAGAACGAAATTTTACGCTTCAAAGCATTCCCCAGGAAACGTATACCACGTATGGAAAAAAAAAATGGTATGGTTTTTCTTTTCCAAGAAGAAGATGTCCCCCTCAAAAAAAATTTTCTACAAAAGCCAATAGGGACATAAATTTAGCAGATGTCCACAGGTTGTCTCTGACTGTAACTTTCGCCATAGGGGACAGGGGGAATGGCTTAGCACCTGACATAACATTTTTCAAGTCCTTTATGTCTTTAGTATCAAAGTTCTGTGACTGTTGTTTTCCGTATTCCGGTTCTAACAATGCTGAAATCTTTTCCGGTGATAAACTCCTCTTTGTGAGAGGAATTTTAAGTTTCTATTCCGTTCTAAAATATTTTATTTATTTTTGTCTAGGTTTCATTTGGGTTCAATAAATGAAACCCTGCACAAAAACGATAAGTCTCATGAAATAATTTATAATAGTTTTACGAAAACATAAATATTCCCTTTTCTTGGTTATAAATCTAGAAATTTATTGTTTTTCCGCAAGCAAGCGTTTTTCAATAAATCATCGTATTACTTTTTTTCAACACTAAAGAAATTTTAAATAAGTTTAAAAAATTATGCTTTGCAGATGATTAATTTATTTCACGAATACTCTAATGAAACCGATCCAATCTTTTTTCATAACCGATTAAGAAAACATAGTAAAATAATCATATAAATAAATAATTTGTTATAAAAGATGTCAGGATTATATTTTTAGGATTTTTTTTTACCAATCCAAGACCGATTAATAGTAATTTTGAATTTCGTCCTAATAAAATGATAGGATCTTTAACATTAATTTCCTTTTTTTGCCGTCAATAAATAACATAGTTACTTTAATGGGTTTTTTTTTTGTTTATTTCAAAAATACATAATGTTTTTTTTATACTTAAAAAGCAAAGTATTTAAATATCATTATTGAAAAGCAGTTTATCATCTTTATTGAAAAGAACAATAATAAACAACAGTTACTTAATTTTTCACTTTTTTTTTTCTAACTAATGTTTTTTTTTTTTTTTTTTTTTTTTCATTTTTTTTACTTTAAAAAAAAGCAATAATGAAAGGGAGGTCTATTTTAGAAATTGTTCAGTTGTCCGATAAAAAAACAAAAGTTATCTCTAAAAAAAGTTTTAAAAAATCAGATTTTGCTTTTTTCGTAATCAATTAAGAAAACATAATCTAATGGTTATATAAATAAATAAATTGTTATAAAAGATGTCAATATTATATTTCTAGGATTTATTTAAAAATCCGATAATAATAGATTAATTAATAGTAATTTTGAATATCGTCCTGATAAAAATTATGCTTCTCCTTTCTGTTTTGTTTTGTTATCATTTGCATCTACTCGCTCGTCCCCTGAGGCCCTCAGGAGAAATGATCAATATGCCTCGAGACTCACTCGAAAAGAACTACAGCGCGCCTTGCGCTCCTGCTGAGAAAAGTTTAATTTATAGTCTCACCTCCCGAAAACAAATATAGTTAAAACAACCTTGTATATCAATTGGCCTACAGACTCTCAACCGAAAATATATGTCGCGCTTCCTGAACGTACCTGACTAACGGGTTTTCGGCTTAGAAGTGGAATTCTTCCATGAATCTATAATTATATGTCTTTAAATGTGTTAATTTTTGCATGTATCCTGTACGTGTGAGGTGTTTGTACGTGTGTAAATAAAGCTGTGAGTTCTCTAGCCTGTGCCTCAAGTATCTCAACCCAACAAACCCAGTTACAATCTGGTTGTCCAACCTGTACACTAAATTTTTCATGTGCAAGAAATATGTTTCTTCTTAAAATTATCCGCTTCGCTATGGAGTCGAACCTCACAGTTTGAGAACCATTGATTTATGGAAAAAACATTTTTAAAAAGAGTAATAACACCGTATAAATCCGCATTTAATTTTGTTTTTATATTAAATACCAGAAAATTATTAAGTGAGATTATCAATGATGTTTCAGATTTTTTATTAAATAATTACAAAACGAAAACAATCTGCACCTAATGTGCTTCGTTTTATAAGTAGAATTCTTCGATATTTACTATAAAAGAACATAATAATTTATTAATTTGATGTAATCAGATCGGTAAATGTCATTCAATTGGATTTTCATAATCCTCGTAAAAATCAAATAATAATAATAATTTTTTTACTGTGCGTTTTATACAAGCATGTCATTGTTTTTTTAAAGTTTTACCCTAATAGTTTATGCAATAAGTGATTAAAAGTAAAAAAAAAAAAAAAAAACACAATTGTTATTTTATAATATTTTGTAAAAAATATCGTATGTAAAATAATTTTTTCCTTTTATAACGAAGAATTCTTTCATAAAACAGTTTACAAGTTCAGTTAATGAAAACATCGATATTAATATCAGAAATTATTATGGATCCTCTACCTTTTAAGTTTTGTTAGCAAAACGTTACCCTCATAATATCAATCCAGCGTGCATATTTTGTGTAGCAAATTCCAATCTCGTGAATATGCATCGGCATTAAGGAAGCATTTAATATGCTCCATAACAATGAAGTAATAAACGGAAGTAATGTTGCCATAATTTAAAATAGCTTATCATGCTCAGCTGTTTCATTTTGGATCTGCTTTCCAACGCTTCTTTGGACGTAGGGTTGTTCTAACAGATTTAGTCCATTAAATAAAAATAAGTAGAATGTGACATCCTGGTGCATGTCTCATTAAACTTCATGTGTAATATATTTTTTAAATAAAAAGGGTTCGTGGGTCAAAAGTGGAGTGTATTTAAATTGCAATTTAAAAGAAATAATGAAATTTAGAATATTTTTTTCAGAATAAAATTAATTTCACATTTATGTTTAATATTTTCTCAAAATTAAAAACAAATTACTTTTTAAAGCAATTTTAAAAAATGTATAATAAAATTCATTTTGCATGGAAAGTAAATATATATATTATGCTTCTTTATTTTGCATCTTTTTGAATCAGCATCAATTCATTAAATTTATAAATGGGAAAATTATTTTAAATGAAAGGAGTATTTATCAATTTTTTCTTTATATATTAAATTTTTTATATGCATTTTTATGAAAAAAAACCTAAAATAGTTTAAGTATTAATAATGCATTTGAATATTACACTAATTTGCATTTTAAATAGGTAGACACCTTTTAAAATTAAAATAAAGTTTATTTAAAAGCATATTTTTTTCTTTTTATTAACTCATATACACTGAAGTGACAAAAGTCATGGGATACCTTTTAATATCGTGTCGGCCCTCCTTTCGCCCGGCGAAGTGCAGCAACTCGACGTGGCATGGACTCAACAAGTCGTAGGAAGTCTTCTGCAGGAATATTGAGCCATGCTGTCTCGATAGACGTCCATAATTGTGAAAGCGTTGATGGTGCAGGATTTTGGGCACGAACAGACCTCTCGATGATGTCCCATAAATGCTCGATGGGATTCATGTCGGGCGATCTAGGTGGCCAGATCATTCGTTGGAATTGTCCAGAATATTCTTCAAACCAATCGCGAACAGTTGTGGCCCGGTGACATGGCGCATTGTCATCCATAAAAATCTCATCGTTGTTTGGGTACATGAAGTCCATGAATGGCTGCAAGTGATCTCAAGTAGCTGAACATAAGCATTTCCAGTCAATGTTCGGTCCAGTCGCACCAGAGGACCAAGTCCATGCCATGAAAAACAGCCCACACCATTACGGAGCCACCACCAGCTTGAACAGTGCCTTGCTGACAGTTTGAGTCCATGGCTTCGTGGGGTCTGCGCCACACTCGAACCCTACCATCAGCTCTTACCAACTGAAATCGTGACTCATCGGACCAGGCCACGGTTTTCCATTCATCTAGGAACCAACCGATATGCTCACGTGCCCACGAGAGTCGCTGCAAGCGATGTCGTTCTGTCAGTAAAGGCACTCGAGTCGGTCTTCTGCTGGAATAGCCCAAGAAAGCCAAATTTCTCCGCACAGTTCTAACAGACAAGTCCCTTGTACGTCCCACATTGATTTCTGCGGTTATTTGACGCAGTGTTGCTTGTCTGTTAGAATTTACGACTCTTTGCAGACGTCGCCGGTCTCGGTCGTTAAGTGCAGGCGGTCGACCACTGCGCTGTCCATGGTGGGATGTTATGCCTGAAATTTCACACTCTCGGCACACTTTTGACACAGTGGATCTGGGAATGTTGAATTCCCTAACGATTTCCGAAATGGCATGACCCATGCGTCTAGCTCCAACTAACATTCCGCGTTCAAAGTCTGTTAATTCCCGTCGTGCGGTCATCATCACGTCAAAACCTCTTCACATGAATAACTTGAACAGAAATGAAAGCTCTGCGAAAGCACTGCGCATTTATACCTGTTCTACGCGATGCTACTGCCATCTGAAAATTTGCATATTGCTATCCCATGACTTTTGTCACTTCAGTGTATCTTTTATATACATGAAAAATATTAAAACAACATTGGAAAAATATTTTTTCAAAAATTATGGTTTCTTTTACATACAATATTTTATTTTATTTTATATTTTATTTAACTTAAAAAAAAAATAAAAACTATAGAGTAACCAATACAATCCAGTCTTATAAAAATTACCAATTCATAAGATGCATAACACATAAAACCTTTGAAAATGATACTGAATTAATTTGGAAATTTTCTGTCTTTACTTAAGAATATATTATTTGATCTTTTTGAAGAATAAAAATGAATGTTTTTAAAATTAAAGTAATTACTTTAAGAAAAATATAAAGGAATTGTACGAATATTAATGTATAGAAATAGCTTTGTACCTTTTACATGAGAGTGGTCCTTATTTCAGGTCGGCACAATTTTTGTCATCCGACGAGTTTCCGGCCTTGTTGGTTCCTGTAGATGCCATTGGATTTCTCCATAGACGGATCATGGTACACGAATTCGTGGTCTGTAAAAACACATCATTATTGATTTGTGAATTTAATTTCATTAACATTAATATAAAAGATGAGGTAATATTAAGAAATACGAGAAATGATAACGAAATTGATAAAAATTCTGAAATGGTTCATTTTTTAAAAATTTTGTACGTAGGTAGCATCAGTTCCCCAATGTTAACAAACAGTTCAACGATAAATAATGAAAAGACATTTGAATTTTGGGATAATTGCCCTGATTTGTTTTCATTTTAATTATAATTGCCCTGATATATTATTTTTGATTTAGGAGTTGACTTGATATGTTGTTTGCATTTTAGGGATAATTCACTGAATTATTTTTTTCATTTTAGGGATAATTGCCTTGATACATTTTTATTTTAGGGATTGACCTGATATATTGTTTTAATTTTAGGGATAAATGCCGTTATATTGCTTTTATTTTAGGGAAATTTTTTCAACGCTGAGTGAAAAAAAAATCTTCATACATGTAGCCTGACTGTTAATATTACATTAAAAGCTTCCTTAGCTATTTATTATAACAGCTTTTAATTCTCCTCATTTTCTCCAACTCACGCCAAAAGCGGATTAGAATATGTATCACAATAGCTGTAATTAATTTAAAAAAATTGACTTCGATGAAATATATTTGCATAGTGAGAAAGCTATGGTATTTATAAGCATTTAAAACTTTTTTTGGATAATATGTGGAGAAAGGAAAATTAAATTTTAAAACTTATAATATTTTAAAATTTGCAAAAATGTAGCTGGATTAAACCTATTGTTTTGAATAGAATTTACACGATTTAAAATTGGTAAAAACGAAAAATAGTTAAAAACAAATTGTGTTAAATGATCTCTAGAAGTTGATAAAATATGGACTATTAATGTTGTGTTCCTTTCATTTCAAAATATTGCCATAAAAATTAATTAAAAAAACAATGCTTTCGTGCCCATTTAAACATGTTAGTAAATGGAAATAATATCCGTAATAACATAGCATTTATATTCATTATACAACAAAGCTTCGGAGCTTTAAAGCATTTAACTAAATGCAAATCATTGATGTGCTATGTAAAGAGCAGAGATAATCTATTTGATCTGGGTGCAAACCCATACTCACATAAATATTACCAAAATGAATTATTTAAGCAGAAAAATTATGTGTTTATATTTTTCAATGAGGAGTAATTTTTCAAATACAAATCTTTATGTCATTATATATTTTCAATAAATGTCCTTAAAGCCTATGTTGTACGAAGTAAAAAATAGCACATATGAAGTAAGTAATATAGATATTTGAGAAAAAAATCATTAAATAATTTACAATATCTGTATTGATATGCTCATATTTTATGGGTATACTCAATGTGAAATGTACACAAACCTAAATTACACAAACTAATCTAAATGTACAAATTATTAAATGTATAATATTATACTCCAGAGAATACGAAAAAACCGAGGTCTATCGGACTTAATGGCGTTTTTGTTGAACAAATATCGAACATAAATCCACTTACATCTCGGTACAAATAAATGTGTACGTCGTGAAGGAGGGACGAATGGGCTGAAAAGAAAAATATTTGGTCATCTTTTAACTCAAACAAGGGGGAAATAACGATAAATACCTCCTCTGAGAATCGGACTACAATGACAGCGGAGATAGCAATTTTGTAGAGGGACTGCGTCAATAACGAACTCCCTGTAGAAATTCCCACCCCAAAATACCATTCAGTCTCACGAGACATTTCTTATGGTTATTTTAGGTCAATGGAAATACTGCAGTTTCTTCTAAGATATATTTGAAAAATATCAGAGCAAATTTATAAATACTGTAAGTTTTAAATAGCTGATAAAAATAGACAATTTTTAAGCGAAAACAAAATAGAATGGAACAACGTACAATAGAATGCTTAACCATTACATTGAAGATAATATTGGATTTTGAATCTGCTCTGTCTTTAACGTCAAATTAGCAGACATTATGCTAATCTTCATAATTGCATGAGCAAATCCTTTATTGACCAATCAGTGAGTTTAATATTTGAGGTTTAATGGTTATATTGCAAATATGAAGCATTATAATATAATTTCTAAGTAAACATTTGTTATTTAGAAAAAAATACGAATTTAATGTTTAAATTTGGACGTTATTAATTTTTGATTAGTAGACAAAAAGTCTCACAAACAGCTGTAAATATGTATTCAAACTGGTTCATGTGAACATATACAAAGATAAAAAATACTCTTGCAGTAATATCAAAAATATAAATAGTTAATATTTACCGTCAAGTCGAACTTTAATTTCATTAATTATTGCTTTATTTTTAGGTACGATTTAAATATTAAAACAAATAAATGGTACCAACTTATTATTGGATGAATTTCCTACGCATGATATAACTGGCTCATTTATTTATCATTATTTATTTTAACACCAGTACGACAGTTTTTTAAAAACTTTAGACACGCTTGATATATGTCTTATTAAAATTGTTTCTAGTTGTATTACCAAGCTCTTTAGGCTTTGATTTAAAAAATACCTATACCTAGAACTTATCACCCAGCCTTTACGCTAAATTTGCTAAACGTTTGTATCGTAGTCAGTGACCTGTAGATTCAACTTCGATTTGTTTATTCTATCTGATGACGAGTGAAAGACATGTCGTTTACATCTTTAGAGTTGCGAACAGTCATGTCGTCTTTGGTGCTCTAACAATGCCTCTTGGGGATGCATGAAAGAATATTCGAAAGCATTGTCAGAAGTACTTCATCTACACTTGCATAAGATTCCAACCAGTCAGCCTATTCATGATCAATTACTTTGCCACAATGTCGACGATATCTATTCATTTCTTATGCAGTGACTGCAGAGCAAGTTACAGCAAAATCAAATAAAGTATTCTTAAACATCAGCTTGCTTTCACTAATACATGAATCGAATAAAGCAAATACAATATATAATATTTAATATAGATAAATGTACGAGAATATTGCTATAAAAAAGAAGTTTCATTCTAGATAAGGCTTAATATCGCTGTATGGAAAAACTTGGTATTAAGTTCTTTTATATAGTGAAATTAAGCACTCTCAAATTAAATATCTATTTTATAGCAAATGTTTCATACTTTTATCTATATTAAATATGATATATTTGCTTCATTCGATATGTGTATTAATGAATGCAAGCTTTTGTATAAGAATACTTTATTAATCTTGATTAAATATTTACTAATCTTAATTTTATAATTATCCCATTATTTATTTATAATTAAATTCCAAATAAAGAAAAAATATGTTGGCATTATATTTAATGTAGTTTATTAGCTTTCCATGCTAATGTTTAATAATAAAGTTATTTCTACTAAGAGAATAATATTTCTTTTTTTCTTAAATCAAAGCCTTCAAAATGCCATAAAATTAATTTAATTATCAAGAAAATAAATCATTAAAATTAAATCAATAAGAACATATCATTCATCTAATGTAGTCGATGAAAACTTCTTTCTATCATTATGGTTGTTGAAGCATTTTAAGCGCGCAGAAAAATAATAAAAATTAATTTAAAGTGAGAAAGATTTAATCAATAATTGAGAGTACTTTATGGCTGACATTCATTAATGGAATGTTCTTGTTGACAATTTCGTTGTTGACAACTTGATTGAAGAGTAAGAAACTTTTGAAACCAAATCCTTAAATAAATTATTTATAAATTGCTGTCAACAAATCTGTTATAATTAAAAATAACAGTCGTAAACCTGTTAATCATGCACAATATATGACCGAATTTGACAGATTTACCACTTACACAGATAGAAACAGACGAGGAAAAGTTAATTATATTTTATTTATTAAAGTACTAAAGGAACACTGATTCTTCATGATATACAAGTGATTAAAAGTGTTGTATATTCCTTCGACGAAAAGAATTTCTCATGTTTATTCACTAAAATAATGCTATTAACAAATAAAATCCACCAGATAGTTTTGTTTCATAAAATTTGTAAAATTTTCTTTTATGAAAAACAAGATTATTACTAAAATATTTTAATATAAGTTAAATATTTAAAAAAAAATATATAAAACATCTAATGGATAAAATATGTAAAAATAAATTCGTAGATAATTAAGAGCGGTAATGAGGATTAAAAAAGAAATAGGAAATGAAGTATATTTGATTTATTATTCTAGATCAGAACATAAAAAGAAAATGTTTTAAAGATAAAAGATTATGTGGATCTCAAATTAAGCAATTATATCATTTATTTAAAGATACATTATTAAATTATGCTTAATAAATAATTAATTCTGAAATTCTATTTTATGGAAATTTAACCAATTTTATCATGTATTTAACATTTAATGATAAAAGCTTTTATCAAAATAAAAATATTTTGCATAATTAATAATGTTTAATAGTAAGGTAATGTAATTTATATTAAAATCATCTTTTTGAAGTGAGAATAATTTTATTATTTTGAAAATTTAATAATTTGTTAGATTTTTTATTTTTATTTTTTCCCTTTTTTTACAATTTTAATTCAGTGTCTTGTATGTTTATTTTAATTAATCTAACATCATTATAACTTCACGTTAAATTAATTTTTTTTCAAATTAGATAACATTCCATAGAGTTGTAAAATGTTAGATTTAAAATAAATATAAAAAATAATAACATTTTATTCGTTATAATAAATTTTTTCTAAAAACTCCTCGACGCCTAAAAAATAAAATAAAATTCTAAAAGGATAAACTAGGAGCAAAATAAAATGTTATATATCTTCTGGCACGAAAATTGCTTAGATTGTTTTACATTTAAACAAGTTTACTAGAAGAGTTGTTTTAAATAAAACTACCACTTAATATAAATTACCTATGAAACTAAGTTACTGATAAAAAAAAGGGGGAAAAAATGCAATTCCTTAAAATACTTCAAATCTGTAAAGAAGATAAATTGAACTACTAGTAAGAGAAAAATACGAACAAAAAAAACTGAACAAATTTAATTTATTATTTTCTTCTAGAGAATAAAGAAAAAATCGTAAAGTTGCAGTGTATATCAAGAATTCCGAGTTATTTAAATGTTATAATTTAATAATATAAGTTATAATTTTATTTAATATTTATAAGGATTTAGTTTACTGTATTTGACAGCACAATTATTTGACAGAATTAATATTTTGTAAGAATTTATCATAAAATCATTTGCTCGGAAAGAAGATAATGTATAGTAAATAATAAAATAATTTATTCTTAGGAAAAATAATGCTAGTTTTACTCTGTAATTTGAATTTATTTGAAAGTTTCTTTTTTAATTATGTATTATTTTACACTTCTAATTATGCTTTTATAAAGCTATTGTAATTTTTTATATGAAATTGCAGAAATGAATTATATATAAATTTATATGAAGTAAATTGAATATAAAATATCGGTTTATTTTTTTATGATTAATTTAATTGCTTAGACTGAAATTTTTTATGCTTTTAAATAGTATTTTTAAGATGTAAAACATTCTATATAAGTTAACTTTTAACTTCGGAGTTATTTAAATGTTATAACTTAATAACATAAGTTATAATTTCATTTATTATTTATAAACATTTAGTGTATTGTATGTACCTGCAAAATTAGTAGATATAATTAAAATATTTTGTAAGAATTCAGTTAATTTTATCGTAAAATCATTTGCTTGGAATGAAGATAATGTATAATATAAAATAATGAAATAAATTTATTCTGATAAGTTAATAATGCTGTCTTCACTTATCTATAATGCGATCTTTATCTTATCTTTATAATAATAATGCTATCTTTACTCTTATAATTAAGATTACAGTACATATTTATCTCTTTAATTATGTAATTTTTTTATACTTTTTAATAGCCTTTTTTAAACTTACTGTAATTGTTTTTATAATAAATTGCAGAAACAAATTATTTGTAAATTTATATGAAATAAATTGAATATAAAATATTGGTTTATTTCTTTATATGATTGATGTAATTGCGTAGAATGAATTTTTTATGCTTTAAAAATAGTATTGTTAACATGTAAAACATTCTATATAATTTACACTATTTAAGAAACTTTTTAAAACTTATTGTAATTGTTTTTATTTCAAAATGCAGAATTGAATTACGTATAAATTTATGTGAAATAAACTGAATATAAAATATGGCTTCATGTTTTATATAATTTATTTTATTTGCTTAGATAGAAATTTTTTTATTCAATAAAATAGTATTATTAACGTGCAAAACATTCTATTTAATTTAATTTTATAAAATATCTAAAATTGTTTAACACTAAAACAAACGGTTAGGAAAGTTTCTTCCGTTAAAACTATCACTTAATATAAATTATCAGTGCAACTAAAGTATTTCTATAAAGAGAAAAGGTAAACTATTCAATGCATTCTTTAATAGCATAAAATCTGCTGCTGATTATTTTTCTTTGAAACTACAGAAAGGGATTATATATAAAGTTATATGAAATAAGTTAAATATAAAATATTGCTTTATTTTTATATGGTTAATTTATTGCATAGAAGTAATTGTTTTATTCATCCAAATAGTATTGTTAACATTCTATACAATTTACACTTTTTAATATGCTTTTTTTTAACCTACTGTAATTGTATTTATTTGACACTGCAAAAATGAATTATATATAAATTTATATGAAATAAATTGAATATAAAATTTTGCTTTATTTTTTATATGGTTGATTTAATTGCGTGGAATGAAGTCTTTTATGCGTTAAAATAGTATTGTTAACATGTAAAACACTCTATTTAATTTAACTTTATAAAATATATAAAATTGCTTTACACTAAAACTGCACGGTTAGAAAAGTTAAAACTATCACTTAATATAAATTACCTAAAGTATTTCTGTAAAGAGAAAAGGTGAACTATTCAATGCATTCTCTAAAAAGCATAAAATCTGCTGCTACGAAAATAAATTGAACTGCCAGGAAGAGGGGAGAACAGCACAAGAGGATTTAAAAGAAAGAAAGTAAACTTAATTTATTACTTTCTCTGAATGAATAAATAAAAAAAAGCTGTACAGGTGCAGAGAATTGCACAAATCCCAAATTAAAAAGGAAAATAAGTGAAACATCCGAATTACTCGAGCTTTAAATAATAGAAAAAGCTTTAAATGAATGAAAATAGTTGTATACATTTCAAAGCAACTCAATCTAAAAGGATTTCAAAGGGTCATATTTTTGATCAAAAACAATTAATTAAATCCTGAAGAAGTAAAAAAAAACCTTGGTTTTAAATATTTGAAGAAACTAATAATTACAATAATGTTACGCATTTAATCAAACATAAAAATTATTTCTACACAGATGACTCATAAAACTAATTTTCAGAAATAAAAATTAAAAAAATGTACAAAATTTATAAAGATTCAAATCAACGTTAACAATTTAAAAGTCTTTACATCTCACACAACCTAATTCTGGAAGACACGATGTAGTGATGCATATTAAATTAGGTGGTTTTTAATTTAAAAAATCAATAAGATTTTTGATTTAGTTAGACGAAATATTTAAATAAAGAAATATTGCATAAATAAATAAAAATGTTTGCTCCTACATAAAGGGATTATTCATGTATTAAAACCATCTATTTTTTTTTTTTTTTTTTTTTTTTTTTATTAACGTCTGCTTAAGAATATTTTTATGAGATATAAGAAATGGATTATGGTTCGTTTATAATGTACCTCATAAGATTAATGTAAATGAAAACAGAATGGAGAGAATCTATATTTTCAAGGAATACTTTTCTCAGCTTCATCTATACATTTGTTTTCTATATTCTTTTGATCTTTTTAACTGAATTTATATTAGACCTAGATTTAAATGCAATCCGAAAATATAATTTTTCTTATTAATTAATGTTTTCCGCAGAAAAAAATAATTTAATTTTTAAAGAAAGTTAAAGGTTTTAAGAAAAATTTCTTTATGAAAGCAAGGAGCATGAAATTACATTACATTTCAAATCTTTTTTTTTTATAATCAGTATATTAATTAATATGAAAACTTTTATATTTCTTAAACATCCAGTTAATCTTTCATGAAACAGTTTAGTTTTCTAGCGTTAAAGATTATATTTGGGTTGAAACATTTAAATTCAGGTATTTAAAAATGAAAGATACATAACACGTATGCAATATTTAATTATAAATTAAAATTCATACTATTGCTTCATTTTTGCAGAAGAATAAAAAAAAATTATATTTCATATCAAAGAAGTTAGATGAAGTAGAAAAAATTGATAACGCAACCATGCTTCCTCTTAAGCACTGCAAATAGCGTCCCCTATGGCATTAAATAGAAATGGTCAGTTGGCTTCGAGACTCTCATCCAGAGATGAAGCACATTTCGCGTATCCTGCGCATACCTGAATATTAGATTAGAAGTGTAGAAGTGAAATCCTTCCATGAATCTATAATTATATCTATTTAAATGTGTTGAATATTGTCTCTCGTTAATTGTATGTGTGTGGTGTTTGGGCGTGTGTCAATAAAGCTGTGTGTCCTCAAGTAACCACACCCAGTTACAATCCAGTTGCCCAATTTGCACACTACAATAAAAAAATGTTGAACTAAACTTAATTAACTATTTTTTATTAAATATTCATATATTTAAAATACGCAGAGCACTCTTTTAATCTTTTGAAAAACGCATGGAAATTATAAATCACTTATTACTTAGTGTATAAATTTTTTAGCATCATAAATATTGCCTGAAAAAAGAAAGACTTTATGTAATTTCATTCAAAATTATTCAACAACATAAAATATTTTACAAAAAACTAGTTAATGAATAAATTAATAAATTTTCAAGCACATTATCGGTATAGGTGAATTTTGCTTTTTACCCTAACAGGAACTGGTGATGTATTATCTTCTCGAAATTCATTTGATTTAGGTTTATATGTGTTTATAATAATAGTAAGAGTATACAATTATCAAAATGTATACAATTCTTTTCTTAGCATTCACCAAAGATATACACTTTTTTTGTAGTGACTAAATTGTTTAGTTATTCTAAGAATTTATCATTAAAATTACTTTTAATTATCATTTAAATTATTTTTAATAAATTATGTTTTAAATTATTTTTAATTTTGATTTAAATTATTTTTAATAAATTATTTTTAATTTTGATTTAAATTATTTTTAATAAATTATTTTTAATTTTGATTTAAATTTTTAATAAGCTATTTTTAATTATGATTTAAATTATTTTTAATAAATTGTTTTTAATTTTGATTTAAATTATTTTTAATTATCATTTAAAGTTATAATAATCATTTAAATTATTTTAATTAATTATTTAAAATTATTTTTAATAAATTATTTTTAATTTTGATTTAATTTTTTTTTATTTATTGTTAATAAATTATTTTTAATAATTATTGTTAATTATCATTAAAATTATTTTTAATTATTATTAATTATTTTTAATTATCATTTAAATTTTTTTAAATTAATTTCATTTTTTAAATTTCAAAACGTTCCTAGATAAAAAAAAAAAAAAAAGGTTTCTTGTAAAAATATATTTAAAGGATAATTTAATTCCCCTTCGTTGTTATCAGTATATCAATCTCCTCAGACAGTGGTAGACAGCGGAGGAGGCAGACACCGGTAAAGACGTTGTTAACTCATTTTGAAACAGGATCAAGCTCTACTGGCTGCTAATTAAAGCCTTCTACAAAGTTGAGTCGACACGGTTACGATGGCAAGAGATTGATTTTAAGTTCCAGACACTGATTTCAAAAGTCTGTACTTTCTTTCGATGTCTGCTGCTGGTTAATTTCGTTAATTACAACAGCTTAGTTCATTTTAAGTTCGTTAATAATAAAGACTTCAATCTTAACTGTATTTGTATTGCATTTTCAATATATGCTATGTTAAGATGGAAGTATTACTGTATACTTAATACTTCAATCTTAACTGTGTTTGTATTGTATTTTATATTGTATACTATTGTGCAAAACTTTATTTCGGTTTATAAAATGAAGTATTTGAATAAAGTTATCACCTTTTATACTTTGTAATATTATATAAAAGAAATGGTAATACATTTTTTTTAAAAATGCTATGCAAATCCATAAATAACATGATGCATATTATCTTCTATTATCATAGAAATTTATAAAATCAGTGATCTTATCAAAGATATTATAGGAAAACCATACAACTTTCGAAAGTGTTAAAAAAATATAAGATTAAGAATGATACCTTAATGTTCTTTTATTATGAATAATTATTAAAAAAATGATGAAGAATACTAAAAAGAATGACTTTTGGTAAATTAATTTCAATTCAAATAAATATAACGAATAATGTCAAGGAGTCAATTACCAAATGCAAGAAGAAATAATATACTATAATTACTTGAAATTATTTTTAAATTGATAACACTTTACTAATTTCTGTATAAGTAAACTAACACAGTAGCTTTTCAATTTTCCTAATTTTTGTATTCGTAAAATAATACGGTAGTGATTCAACTTTCCTAATTCCTGTATTGGTAAACTAACACAGTAACGTTTCAACTTTCCTAATTTCTGTATTCGTAAACTAACACAGTAACGTTTCAACTTTCCTAATTTCTGTAATAATCTAATTTCGTAAAATAGCACAGTAGCGTTTCATGTCAAATTTTTCACATTTCTCTTTATCGTCTAATAAATTATTGTAACTATAATAAAATACTAAAAATTGTTAGGTAGAAACCTTATTTTTATCTATCAAAAAACAAATATAATTCATATTTATGCTAAACTTTATAAAATCAAAAATTATATGCATAATATACAAGTCTCTTTTTCAATGACAAATTTTCATTGCTTCAATATCTACGGCATTGCATTTTAAAAATATTTAAATATTAATTTTATTCATTATTTTATAACCATCTGTATATTGAAGTTTTTTTAAATAGAAAAATATATATATATATAATTAAATTACAATTGACGCAGTTTTCATTTTCTACAAATGAAACGCATTATTTGTGATTATAAATAAAACAGCCGTTTGTGAAGAATTTATAATAAAAATAAAACGCCATTTATATATTATTAAATATTTAATAAGACCTTTAATTTGTATTTAAAATTCCCAAATGCTGGCAAACATAGAAATAACTACTTCGGAATTATATATTTAAGGAAATCCTTATTCACTTTTTTTTTGCTCGAAAATAATTTAAAGTGGAAAGAAATATCATGGAATATTTAAGCATTAATAATAAGCTCATTTTAAAGGAATGAGTCAATTATTTATAAATTATGATTAAGCATTTTCAAACAACTTTTGTTCAGTAGCATGTATCAATCTTTGGAGTACACTGGCAGACATCTGTTTTTTGACTAGTAGCGGACATCTGTCTCTTGCACAACCAACACAATCGCAATCGTCGGTACATTATCGTTTAACGTGAGACAGAGATTCACAATGGTTTCCATAATAAAAATTCATTTAAACGTGACTGTAGAAGGCTAGATTTGGTATTGCAAAATGTTAAATTTTCCATAGAACTTGTTTAACCAAACTCCTTGTAGTTCCGACTTTATAACCAGTAACTTCTGAATTTTTTTTTTTCTACATGAATGTTTTTCTGATAATGATTTTACCTCACCAAAACAATCCGCAAAACTAGAAAATTTCGTATAAAATTTCTCTTCCCTTGCTCATTTAACAAATTGCAATAGTAAAATATCCAAATGGACGTAAAGTAAAGATTTAATTCAAATATATTTACAATACTTTTATTTACAAATTAAAAATGCGATATGACACACAAAAATAATAGAAATACAAACACAAAAAACCTGCGTCTACGATGGATGACTACCAACAAGAAAGTTCTAAAATCCCGGCAGAAAAATGCTTACACCGAATTACGGTTACAGTTAAGTGGAGTGGTAAAGAGTTCACATAGTAAATAATTCAAGAAGTTCTAGATAGACACCATTTTCGACAAATGATATTTTTAAATAATCACTTTTAAATTTGTTAAACTTCCCAAGAGCGAAGTTCTATCCACAGTCTTTGCTAGAAGTATTAAAATTTTTTAAAGGTGAAAATTTAGAAATCATGAAATATATGTATGTGAAATATAAATGGAATATATTTTATTTATTTAATTCCTACTATTAGTTCACACACTCGTTATATATATATATTGTTCAAATTTTTAATCGTTAATAAGATACTTTCTGTTCATCCACTGAAATTCAAATGCATTTTTTTGAACTTGTAGGGGATGACACTCGATGTTAATACAGTGTTTTCAAAGATTAATTCATTAATTAAATTTAATTCATTAACTATAGTTTTTTTAGATTTAAATTGCATGTATCTAATAATAGATGGCGCCATATGTAAGAAGAAAATTTCAACTTTATTCGTTAAGGACTTTTCTGCAATATAGTGAAAAAAAAGTAGGAATTGATTAAAATTTTTTTTTTTTTTGTATTACTGGTTTATCTATAACCTGCCCTACTTTTTGTTTAGAAAACGCATCGTATACTAGAGCGATATAAGTCCTAGTAGTGTACTAGTGCGATATAATTTTCATTCCAATAACAAGCATTCCCATCTCTTTAGCCCGCCCTTAGCAAAAGTGTCATTAGTCTTCAATTTTCATTTAATCTAAACTTGCACCGCGTTTGTATATTTCGAGAAGCATTAGGCAAATTTAATCAGTCCAATTTGTGACGCTAAAATGAGATGCAGTAATTGTTACTGGCAAATAGCTGCTAATTGATTTCAAATTGTTCATTCCTAAGTACTAATAGAGTTATTTACGTGGAATGCGCCATGGTGACAGTCCTACCTCAAAATTGGACTCGTGTAATTTAGCGAGTTACAGCAACAGTTAATATTTTGAAAACAAAAATAAAGTTGTTAGGATAAACGCGTTATGTAATTAAAGATCTTCATTTTATGTTTAATGAAAATCATTATTTATAATGAAAAAAAAATACAAAATTGATTCTGTTTTGAAATTATGGTGAATAATTTTAGCATTCTTTTCTCTCGTATTTTTCTGTGCAGTTTGAATGAAATAGGCAATTATTTTATTCTCACTAGCCGTATGGACTACATTACTGTATAGAGAAATATCTTATTTAATTACTGATACTCTGCGTAGATTATGGCAGTATTCTCCATTTATAATCGAACTGTCTGGTTCCATTTTTCGAGTTTTCTTAAAGACAATATGCATAAGTGGATTGGATAACACTCAAAGTGCTCTTTACCCATTTCCTCTTGTGGATATATGGACGATGCACCTCGTAAGCGGATATCCTATGGACTTATTTCGTTGCCTTCAACATGAAGCAAATCAGATCTGCTATTCACACACTAAATTTACAGTATTGTATTTTGCCCAGCAAACTTATGTGAACAGATTTGGTTTATCACTATACGGTCAATTGTTGCACACTTTAGGCTAATTAGATCGGTACCTAGTGTTTAGCGTGATTTCCGAACCGCCAGCAAACATCCATGCCACCGGAAGAATTCGAACCTGAAGCCTATGGTACCAAAGGCCAGAACTCCATCCATTTGGCCACCAGGCTGCTGTTTGCCAGGAGAAAAGTCATGAAAGTCAAACCACGCTGTTCTCATTGATTCCAACAATATGAGCGATATAATACATCATGCAACTGAGCTATGGAGGATAAATGCTGGGTACACATTCAGCGATAAGCTCTTTATTTGAGTGGTAACGACAGTTTGATTCATTTTGAAGTTAACGTAATAAGCCCATTTATAAGTCTTTAGTCAGGCATTTGTTATGTATTGAAACACTAAATAAGTAAAATTATTTTACCAGGAAACTTCTTTCTCAGCAAGGGGCTATCATCCTGCCTGTGTCCAGAGAGCAAAGGGGAAGCCCCTATAGGTGTGCAATCAGCTGCCCTATCTCCATTTTCAGGACTGCAGAGAAATAAAATAAAACATCAAAAATATTAAAATATTAAAATTGTCAAATTATAAAAATTTAATTTATATTTATCATATCTTTTACAAACATAATATTTTATCTTTCGAATAACTTAGTCATTATGAAATTGTAATAAATTAATTATAAACAGTTTAGTTGTAATATAAAATTGTGTATATTAATCAATATCTTATTTTAATAAAACAGAACACTAAAACTCTGTTTATTATTAACATCGACTTGTCTGAGGTTTTCTATCCACAAAATTAACTGACAGTTTAATGTAATATCCCAGGGCAACTTTCAGAGAAAATTGCTCTGCCTTGGTCAACATTGAAAAACATCTTACAAATTTTCTCTAGGCAATTAATGCGAAATAATAAACTCCATCGAGTCAATTCAATTTTCAATATTGATAGCTAATAAGCCATGGACAAGAGTTGAAATTAAATGACTCTCACGTGAGTTAAGCCCATTGGCATTTGCATTATGAAGTACAGATTAAAATATAAAATATTATAAGATTTACTGCTAGTAATCATTTTGATATACACTGAAGTGACAAAAGTCATGGGATAGCAATATGCAAATTTTCAGATGGCAGTAGCATCGTGTAGAACAGGTATAAATGCGCAGTGCTTTCATTTATGTTCAAGTTATTCATGTGAAGAGGTTTTGACGTGATGATGACCACACGACGGGAATTAACAGACTTTGAACGCGGAATGTTAGTTGGAGCTAGACGTATGGGTCATCGTTAGGGAATTCAATATTCCCAGATCCACTGTGTCAAGAGTGTGCCGAGAGTATGAAATTTCAGGCATAACATCCCACCATGGACAGCGCAGTGGTCGACCGCCTGCACTTAACGACCGAGACCGGCGACGTCTGCAAAGAGTCGTAAATTCTAACAGACAAGCAACATTGCGTCAAATAACCGCAGAAATCAATGTGGGACGTACAAGGGACTTGTCTGTTAGAACTGTGCGGGGAAATTTGGCTTTCTTGGGCTATTCGAGCAGAAGACCGACTCGAGTGCCTTTACTGACAGAACGACATCGCTTGCAGCGACTCTCGTGGGCACGTGAGCATATCGGTTGGTCCCTAGATGAATGGAAAACCGTGGACTGGTCCGATGAGTCACGATTTCAGTTGGTAAGAGCTGATGGTAGGGTTCGAGTGAGGCGCAGACCCCACGAAGCCATGGACCCAAACTGTCAGCAAGGCACTGTTCAAGCTGGTGGTGGCTCCGTAATGGTGTGGGCTGTTTTTTCATGGCATGGACTTGGTCCTCTGGTGCGACTGGACCGAACATTGACTGGAAATGCTTATGTTCAGCTACTAGGAGATCACGTGCAGCCATTCATGGACTTCATGTACCCAAACAACGATGGGATTTTTATGGATGACAATGCGCAATGTCACCGGGCCACAACTGTTCGCGATTGGTTTCAAGAACATTCTGGACAATTCCAACGAATGATCTGGCCACCTAGATCACCCGACATGAATACCATCGAGCATTTATGGGACATCATCGAGAAGTCTGTTCGTGCCCAAAATCCTGCACTATCAACGCTTTCACAATTATGGACGTCTATCGAGACAGCATGGCTCAATATTCCTGCAGAAGACTTCCAACGACTTGTTGAGTCCATGCCACGTCGAGTTGCTGCACTTCGCCGGGCGAAAGGAGGGCCGACACGATATTAAGAGGTATCCCATGACTTTTGTCACTTCAGTGTATATTTACACCGAGAAGAAGGAATAGTTACTTTTTAATTTATGTTTGTAAAAGAATTGTTTTAGAATTTTAAATTCATCTGTAGGAATACAGATAAATTAAGTATTTAAAAAAAAGATTCAATGAAGTTACATATGCGGTGGATGGCATAATAATTTGAATAAAAGTTTAGGAGTACATGAATTGTATGCTCTGATAGAAATAATTATTTCGAAAACAATGTATACATTCCAACTCAATTATTTTTATTTTACTTTAATTTACATATATCTACAGTAATTTCCCCTATAATGATGAAGAATATTGTTTTAAATTTCTTTTGATACCAAACTCTGTATAAAAGGATCTTAGAATATATAAGAAGTTGTCTGAATTATTTTTCTAAAGTTCATTAATTTTTGACATAATTTATTTGCAGTGTCTGCAGAAATATATCATTTGAAATCTGGATCGAAACTTTTTGAGAACAAATTTTAGTTTATAATATAATACTTATTCATTACATTGCTCGTTATTTTATTGATTTAATTTTCTATTTATTTATATTTAATTAAGTCTAATTTTTGTAAAATGAAAACTAAGTAACTTTAAAAATTATAAATTAAATACAAAATATCTGGATGTGTAAATATGATATCATTAAGGAATAATTAATTAAGAAGGTAAAAATTAATAGAATAAAATTTGTTTCGATAGAATATAATCATTAAAAAAATATTATTTGAGAGATTTAAAAATTAAATTCATGATTAAGAAAATTTAAGATGAATATTATTTTACTTTCTTAGAATTTACTTTTTAAAACTTTTGCAAAAAACAAGTATATATTTTTTATATTAAATATTTATATATGTATACATTAAAAATAACAACTCATTACAATATTTAATTCTTTCTATTTTACTGAAAAGTAAATGTGACCAAATGTTGGGCTTTATAATATTACTTTTAATAATAATGGAGTACCTTAATATTTTCTTTTAAAAAACCTCTGATAATAACTCAAAAAAGGATTATTAAACATTTCTAACAGAATCATGATTAAAAATCATTAATGATTTTCAAAAATAGAGGTAACTATAAAGAAAGTAATGATAAAATTAACATAAAACTTACTGGTGTCTTTCCTGCAAAGCTTCTTTGCTATTGGCTAAAATGTACAAAAAAACGTATTACTTTCAATAGCAGATTTTCAATTACTTAAAAAGCAGCATTATATATAATTAATATCAAACGCTCCAACGAAAAAAAATCGTGTTCCATTATTTAAAATTAATCCGTAGAATATTTAATCTTCTTACAAGGTCTTCATCTAAGTTTCGATATTTTGAAAGATAATTAATGTATAATTTTTAAATGTAATATTTGAATACAAAAAAAAAACATTTGAATATTACATATTTAAAAAAAATGGCTTACAAATATTAATTTCTTTAATACCTAAAAAAAATGAAGTATATTTTATGATGAAGAAATTAATATTAATATTCATTTTTAGTTACCAATACGACAGAAATTTTTTAATTTGTATAGTATATTATATCCAAATTGTATTGTGAAAAAATTTAGTTCCAAGAAGTTTTAGGAGTTGATTAATAAGATGAGAATAATGTTTTTCTTGAAGTGATATGATGGATATGCCCCACGTATGCACTTATTGGAAAAAATAAGAAAACTTTAATTTAGAAATTCAACATTTGTTGAAGAGACATGTTGCAAATTCTACAGGAAAACTTACACCCAAGCAAGCCCGTTCTGAGAAATAAAATATTGTAACAGTGGTTCCAGATGCCGTGTTTTCACCTGTAACAGTATTTCTTCCTACTCACTGCAAGAGCGCCTCTTTGCGGCGTTTCAGTGAAAAAGTTCAGTTGGCATCGAACGCAAGGCGCTACTGGTGCCAAGAGGACGCAAGGCGCTACTGGTGCAAAATAACAATCCCTCATTCAGAGAGCTGGAAGTGAATACTTCCACTCATCTTTTAGTGTATATCGTTAAGTATGCTACATGTGTCTTTACTAATATTTATAGTTCATTGTCGTATTAATGTAGTACTTGTGTGCATGTAAAAAAATAAACGTGTTATTAGAATTTGGACTCGTTTTGACCACACCCGATTGAAGCACGCACAAACAGAAAACGACGCCATCTACTACAATATTTAATTGCAATATCCCCCCCCAAATGATATCTGCAACGCATGCTACTGGCCGAGATCGAATCATCTTCTTTACACATGCTTGATAGTTGTTACTGTAACTAAGGTAGAAGTGGGACTAACTTGTATAAAATTCTGTCGTAACAAATTTAAATTAGGAGTAGTGTTTACTGAATTGGATATATATTTTAGTTTGACAAAACTATTCAACTGGTCTTAAGAACTGTCCTATTCTATATATCTAATTAATTTATAAATAAATTGGTATTATATATTCAGCTATCTTTTTAATTATGAAGAAATTTTTTTAATTATAATATTTAAATAGTTAAACGTTCACATATTAATTTTTAATATGTTATAAATTTAATTGTAGTTTGTAATAAACTGTACATTTACAAATTGTTGTAATTTTTAATATTTTACAATTTATTGCAAATATTTCTTTTTGAAAAAATGTAGTACAAAAAAAATAGTACAAAAAATAGTAAAAAAAAAAAAAAAGAATAGTAATTTTTTTTTCCAATGTACTATATATTATAAAGCATTTCAAACAAAACAGTCAAAAGGATTTTTAGCAAAACATAAGTAAATTCTACAGCTGAAATTAATTAAAAATTTTAAAACCGAAAGAAATAATTTAAATTCCTACCTTTCATTCGGCGTCTTAAAACAACTGCCACTGCCGTTGTGAGGAGGATAATTAGAAGAACTCCTATGCCCCCGGAAATTCCAGCAACAATAAGCAAATTTTCTTCTTGAAGAAGCAGCTGCACCCAGCCTGCAGGTGCTGTTGGAAAAAAAGAAACCACTCTTGAGTAAATGAAAGAAGTAATAAAGCTAGCTTTAATATAAAGTTTGTATATTCCTTGTCAATGTTTGCTTTGCACTACTATAAATATTTTTTGGACAGTTTATAACCATTTTATTTATTATTTTCCTACTGCAAATGAATTTTAACTATTACAATACAAATAATGAAAGATTTATTTTTATTTTATTACATGTTTTAAAAATAAAGCGTTTTATATTCGATTCATCCGCAAGTTTTTTCTTAATGTGCAGTTATTTCAAACAAACCTTCAATTCTTAAAGCAAAAAAAAAAAAAAAAATAAATAAATTTGCTTTCAGTGATTTTTGATGATAATGATATTGTTTTATAATAAAATATTATTACGAACAAAATTCTTGAATATAAAATACTGTTTGTATAACACGAATATGTAAAAACAAACAAATCTTATTTACCAAACTTTTAACCAAACATTTTTTTATGTAGTTTAATTTGTTTATTTATAAATGTTTGCAAATATTAGTATTCACGTTATTATTTATATAATCTTAAGAAGTGAGATTTTTTTTTTTAAATAAAAGACTTTGCTTTCTGAATAATTTGTTCTTTGAAATATTTTTATGGAAAATTTATATACAATATTATATAAATTAATTAAATAAATAAGTGAATCATAAATTAATATTAATATGCATATCAAAATAATTAACCATTGCATAAAATGTATACAAATAATAGATATATGCGTACATATATATATATATATATATTATTACGTAATAAGCTTATTTATTAAGCTTGTACGTAAAAATAGTTAAACTAATGATTCATTAGTAAAAAATTCATTACTTTTTTAATTAATATAATTTTTTACGTGAATTTTATTTCACTTGTGACAAAAAATAACGTTACTTTAAATCGAAAATGTATTAATATACAAATTCGATAACATATATTATTAAAGATCAATAGATATGTTATTAAAGATTGTGAAGGTATGTTATAAAGAATTGAATATTAATTGTAACAAAAAGGAATTGTTTTAAGAGAAAAAAAAATTGGTTTAACTGATTTTTAATCATGAAACAATTTTCATTAATCACCAAAATAAATCAGTATCCATCTATTTTAATAAAACCATCTCTAATTATAACAACTCTATCTATTGTAAAGTGACTTACCCGATCTATTAAAACGATAGCGTAAATACTTTTTGCAAATTTAATGTAGTGAGTTTATGATAAGACAATACGAAAAATAAAACAAAGTATGACGTAAGAAGTCAATTAATATCGCTAAACTATGTACAATCAACTACAAAAAAATTGTGAAAGAAAGCGTATGAAACTCCAGAACATTTCAACGAAATAAAAAGGCTGTACTCAGTTTCAACATAGTTGCACAATAATGAACTATCACACAAAGGAGATATTGGCGTAGAAAACAAATTATAGCTCTATTTTTAGTATTTAAATGGCACGTATGACACGTAATATATTTTTTTTAGTAAAGTTCTTTTGTTACTATTCAAAACCTATGACTAATTAACTATTTATTATTTCTGACTTTTTCTTTCTTGGTGTCGATTCTAAAAAATTCGACATCAATCTATGACATTTTATATTTTATCCTTTGTTTGGTTTTCAGGACCTATCAAATCAGTAACTTCATAATTTCTATGGATGGTTATTATGGATGCTAAACCATTCTTATCCGTTATAACAATTTTCTTAACAAAGATTTTAGTTGTAAATCAATTCCACTTTTTCCATTGACAATAATTATGTTCTGTTTCATGAGATGTTGATATCGTATTCAATAATATGTTTTTCTTCATGAGACATGATATCATATTCAATATTATGTTCTTCTTCATGCGACATGATAGCAGTTGACAATGTTTATTCTAATTGATATTCCATTTACTGATAAATAAAACTTTTTCAGTT
This sequence comes from Caerostris darwini, assembly GCA_021605075.1. Taxonomy (NCBI): domain Eukaryota; kingdom Metazoa; phylum Arthropoda; class Arachnida; order Araneae; family Araneidae; genus Caerostris; species Caerostris darwini. The sequence goes on along the minus strand of BPLQ01003817.1, from coordinate 671,812 downwards.
GCAAAAGTGTTGTATTTTAATTTTACTCTGAAAATTGCATGTTATACATATACATACCAGAACTATTGCAGTAGAATCTAAATTTTAGACATAATAGTAGTTTTCACGAATCTGGCTTGACAAAATAATGAGAAGTAAAGCAATTCTTTTATTCGATTACCATACGGAGATAATATCAATTTCAAAAATATTTAGCGTTATTTGCAATAGCCTTTTAAATATCATTAAAAAATAAGAATGAGCAATAATTCTTATTTATTTATTGAATTTATTTTTAAATAAATTGCCTTTTATTAAAACACTTTTAATAAAAACGATTTTTCTTTTAAAGCTTAAATATGGTGATAATTTTCCAAGACAAAATGCATTTAACACATTTTCTTACAAAGCATAACCTACTGTTATTCAGTGGCACATACAGCTGAAATTTTATTTGACTCAGAGTCATACCACTTTAAGTTAATTAAAGAAATTAAATTTCATCATCTCCTTACATTCGTTCAGAAATTCTACATCCTCCTGCATTCAATTACATTTACCCAGAAAGAAAGTCCGAAAGGAAGTCATCACGGTCCGAGCAGATTTATTCCTCGACATAGATTAAAACCACGTATTACGGTTGTGCTTTAATCGCTTCCTGATGAACAATCAGCGGAATGAAGTTAGCATGTGGAACATTTCGTTATAAAAGATTGTCTGGAAAGCCGGAAACAGCGAATTTCTCAATAACACTATTATCCGCGAGTAATTTGGTCGGCCTCAGCTTAATGACGCCCCAGTGACCACTTAATGACCTACCCCAAGATCAACTGTTCTACACTTTATAGGGGGGAAGTCGTTAGAGAGCCTTGGGGATGTCGAAGCGACAGAAGTCGTAGAAGGAATCATAAGCATTAAATCCGTGTTAGGTGCATGGCTTTGGATAGCTTTATGGACGGACTTTGTAGCCGGGATGATGGTGTGATTGGAGTCTTATGCAAACTCCCACCAGAAAGCTCCGCATTCAATTTATGTGTTTCAGCGAGAGAGATGGATTAATGCCTGGTTTTAATAAGCTTAACGCAGGGTAATATTTCATTTCTCAATTTACGCGCAAACTCATTACATTGTCAGATTACGAACTATAAATTTCGGTAAATAATTTACACCTGTCATAACCGATGGAACTGATTTTAATACACCTTCAGAATGCATTGATGGGATTTAATACGCTTATGAGAATGATGCAGTGTGTATACCAAAGTTATAATTCTTGAAATCCATGCATATTATGTAAGAAAAATAAAAATCGATATGCAAATAGTCTATCTAGCATATATAACAAGCAAGAAAGCCCAGCTTTTAACCAGTTGAGAACATCAGTTACAGTCGCTGCTGCCAAAACACATGAAGACACTAAGGTAATTGTTACATCGTAAACAAGCACCTATTGATATTCAAACAATCTGAAAGGCCTTTTCGGGATTCTCTTCAAGAGACACGAATACGCATGCTAAATATCTCTAAAAGTCATTCCGGAAGGCAATGCCACTCTTTTCCATCCGTTGACAGCAGTTACACTACTATTGACAATTCATAGGTATATATATATATATATTGTTACATCATAGTACATAAGATGAGCACAAATACACTGATTTAAAAAATATATGTATATAAAAAGAGGCTTTGGAATAGAATGTAACTATTTTGAAATACATTTCAGTAAATAAATTTCATTTATTAAAGAATAGTTATTATACCAATATAAAGATTTGCAATTACAAACTCATTATATAAATCTTTCGGCATTAATGCTCTTAATTGTAGAATCAGCTTACCCAAGTAAACATTATGAAGTGCCTGCTGCATTGTTTAATCAGTTTGTTATCACAATTTGGCACTAATACATTGAAGAATAGCATTTAAATGTTCAAACTTTTCTGCTCCACGAACAACACTTAAGGACTTACTAGAATAGAGAAGTATTGCACTCATCGCTATAAACATAAAAGCTTTTGATTCGGTTTTGCCTGCTAGATTTCAAAGCCGTCTTTAAAGTTTTGGATATTCATCGTGCTATCAGACCGTGACAACCTGTAGTTATAAATATATTTTATGCAAAAAAAATCAAGACCTTTTGTGATTTAATTTTAAAATCACGGATCAGAAAATCACTAAAATTTTTACAAAGGGATAAATTTCCTTCTTGTAGTTATTTTTTTATTTACCAGTTTCTCCCAACAAACTTTAGAAAAATGGTGAGTTTTTAAGGAAAGCATTATACTTAATGATTTTTGCTTAATCTAAATTCTGAGCTGTAATTCATATAAATTATCCAAAAGAAAAAAATGGATTATACGATTGATAATTAATCTGTTCAATCTAAAACATATACATAAATATATATTTTATGATTGTGTTTATCTTCTTTTTTATTCATTAATGATGTTCAAGAATGGAAAAGAATATTTAAATTGACACTTTAGATTTAAATTTCACCTCTTTAACAAATCCAAAGTTAAATGCTTATTTGAGCATAAAAAGTGATAAAAAGTCCATTACAATATCATAAAATATAGTTTGTATGCAAAGTATATATAATATTCACATTATTTAAATGACGAGAGCGCATATTTACAGTAATGTAATGTTCTGTACACAAATAAATAATCATTTTTTTTAATACGCTGGAAACAGTACAATTATATGCAGTCACAAATAATGCACTGTAGCTGTTTAAAACAAAATTTCTTCAAAGATGGTGATAAATTTATATTTCATTTAATTATTAAATTAATTTGTAATTGTATTTACTTTAAATTAAAATGCGAAAATTGATTAAAAATATTCACAGTTAGACTATAAAAATGATATGTCAGATTTGCTTTAAATGCATCAAGTAAATTGAATCATAAATTATTTGGGGATATTGAAATAATAGCATTAAAATATAACTATATAGAATAGAATATATAATTAATTAAAATAGAACTATATATAACTAAATAGATTAGTACTATATATAACTAACTAGAATAAAACTATATATAACTAGCTAGAATAGAACTATGTATAACTAACTAGAGTAGGACTATAAATAACTATATAGAATTGAAGTGAGGATAAACGATTTTTTTAAAATTGATTTTTACATTCATCGTCAAATTAAAACAAAAAAATTGTAATGTATAAAATGCAATATATTATCTATTTATAATACTTTTTGAAACATATTAATAATCAATTTCTGAGTATGACGATTTCAAACCAACCGCGAAAAAAAACAGCACGAGCAATTTAAATTAATTAAGACAGGATTTAAAACACTGCACAGATTATTTTAATTTTCAGAAAGAAACCGAAAAACTATACAGTTTCAAAAGAGGAAACGGGCAAACTTTAATTTTTGAATGCATTTTATATTGAGAAACTTACATCAAGCGCAATTTCCTGGAAAAATAGAAGGAACAAAGTATAAATTAAAATGAAATATTCGGAGACAGTAAAAAAAAAAAAAAAAAAAAAAAAAAAAAAAAAAATCTGGAAGGCTCAAAATTCCAGTTCCTTTCTAATTAAATTAATTGGATGTTTTCTTTGTCAGAGATCTACTGCATATTAGAAACGGAAACAATACAAACCATTTCTGTTTTTCTAAGAATTTTGCACCCAGTTCCCAATTTTTCGTTTTTTTTTCAAAAAGAAGACAAGGGAATAAAAGAAGAAGAAAGAAGAAGAAGAAAAAAAGAAGCGACTTTGATTTAGAGAAGATGCCGTCTTAATTATCTGCCCGTTCGTTCATTAGTAAAACGATGGCAGAGGCCTTTTGTATCTCATTAGCAAGCGGCTGTACATAGCAAGCTAATTGTTCTACACTGTTAACTTTCTGAACATGAATGCCTACATAAAAATAATGAAATATAATGAAGACTTTTAAGTCAAGATGATATTTAAACTTCTTAATTGGAGATTTTAATGAATGCGATAGATTTTTGAATTTTTAGTAATTATTTAGAAAATCATTTTTTAAAAATTATAGAGCGTTGAGGCTATTTAAAAATAACGAGATACATTTTTTTTTTGTTTTGGCATGTAACGCTTAAAATTACAGTACCTGCAATAAAATGATGCAGTAGATTTAGGTTTGCTAAGTGAAACTGTCAAATAACACAAGCTTACACTATTAAATATACTTTTTACAAATACTATGTAGCATGTTTCATAATTATCAGCCAATTTTCATTCAAAAAAACGAATCCATTTTGAAAGTATAATCAGTTAGGGAGAATTGTGTCATTTTATGATATAATAAATTTATTTTGGGAAATAATTGATATTTGGCTTCAAAGTTGTTAAACAATGCGATATAGTGACTGCATCAATTAAGAAAAATCCTACGTTTTCTAAATAAATCCAAGAAGATAATGAATAATTTTGTTAATAATAAATTATTTCATAACAAATTCATCATTATTTATGAGTGCTAAAATGATTTTATAACTAATAAATAATTTAATTGGCGACAAAAAATATAGAAAATTTAAGGAAAAAGACTTGACAATTAAAAATGCAAACAGCATTTTAATCAAACATTTGTAAATTCTTTTTCAAAAATTTTAAAATACTTTTTAACTAATTTTTAACTAAATAAGGAAGCGTGATTATTTTTCTTTAGCCTCTATATGTGCTGCCGCTCATCATGTCAAAGACTCGACTAACTCTTTAGTTGCATTGAAATATATTTTATCCCATTATTTTGCAGATATTTCGTATGATCTTTATTCATCAATTTATAACAATATCATTGTTATAGTCTTTTTTTTTTAGTATGCAAATTTGGCACACAAATTTTGAATAACACCAATATCTGAGGATTTTGACGTTATATATCGTCACTGTATACAAATATAAAGACACCGTATTTTGAAATTATATTCCATTTGTTTGTGGTTGTTTTCTAGAAACTTCTATCCAAACAGAACTTAATGGCACTTTCTTTGTTTTTTCAGGATATCTAAATAAATCATGTGGTTGGTAATACCATATATGAAAACAAGCTTCATACTTCACTTTCAATTATATAGATTCAAAGCAAAAAGGCATCCACCACCATATTTTATTGTTTGTATTTTTTTTTTTTTTTTTTTGATGAAGAGAAGTATTTGTCTTTTGCCAATCAACGCGATCACAACAAAATGCATTATTTTTACTCTCATCGCTCAAAGTGACTTTCCTCCAAAACTTTTGGGTCTTTAATCAATGTGTTTTCCCCAGATTCTAAACACTTTCTTTGATTTTACAATACGATGAAATTTTTTTTTTTTTTTTTATTCCACTTATTCTACTGACATTTCATATAATTTGAGCTCTAATAAGCCTACCAGTTGTTTCATAAGTTTCTGTATTTTTTTTTTTTTTTTTTTTTTTTTTTGCACTTTCTCTGGAATTTAGTTTGTTTCTTCTTTATATATAAATATACGCCCATATTGGTATTGGATAATACCTCTTTTTTAAATCTTCTAATTATTTTATGAATACAAATTTGAATTCACCATACATTTTTAGCTATTTCATAAAAAATAATAAATAAACTTCCTTTTTCAATCTTAAAACCAATTTTCTTATATTAGTAATGGCTTTTCTTCGAGATGCCCATTATCATATAAAACGTAAGTAAAGTACAAAAACACAATTTATTTGAAGGATCAACAGTATGTAATGATGATGATGGAAATTTATCTTAACAAAAATTAGTATTAGTAAAACAAACTTTTTCAAAAAGATATTTGCAATTTTTTTGAAGCAGAAAAAAAACCCCTACAAATATTTAGCTAAAATGTTAAATGTATTTTTCTTTTAATTTTCTACATTTTTTTTACCGATTAAACTATTTATTAGATTTATGGATATAAATAGGATTGAACTTATTAGAAATTATTTCATATATGTAAAACATACATTACCAAGAAAAGCCGAGTGTGTTCTCAGATTTTGGACACACTGTCTTTCTGTCTATATTAAAATTTCAACCAAAATGTCTTTAAACATTCTTTAATTGTTATTTAGCTTAAGTAAAATAGTTATATATTAATCTAATGATAAATAAGTTTAACTTACTTTTTATTTAAAAGAAACGAGAAATAAATCTAACATAAAAAAATATATACATTTAACTTCGTCATGTAATTTTAGAGACTTCATAAAAATTTACCTTTTTTTATCCCTAAAATCAAATTTATTATAACTTAATATCATACTAAAATACTCCTAATATTAAAGCATTACAAAACTTACAAGAATATTATATTGCAACAGTATTCTTTAAACATATATTATTTTTTCTCAAATAATAAAACATTGAAAATTAAATTTAATACAACAAAAAGAATAATTTTATGAATTTATAGTAGAAAATATTAAAAAATATAATTTGGAGAAATGATACATAAAATAAAAAGAAAAATATTATTTGTAAAAACTGCCTAGTTGAATATGGTGTTTTTTTCTATGCAATCATTTATTATAAAATATAATTTTTTTTCTTAATATAATTAATTTCGGTTTCTGTAGTATTAATTTTTTTAAGCCAATATACAATATAAATTTTATTTTTAATAAGAAAAACTTTAAATTTTGTAATGTATATATAAATATATATAGAAATGTATATAGACATTCACTAAACAGTTTATTTTAAACACGTTTATAATATTTTTATAGAATTATAAAAGATAAATACATTGAGAAACTCATAAAAGATTAAATCACTGAAATATATATTAAATATTGTTTATAATCATAGAAAAAATGGAAAATCATAGATTTTTTTGTAAGAGAATCCTATATTTGAAACATTTTTTTATCTAGTAATTATTTTGATTCATTCGATTTTGCCAATACCAACATAGGGAATATAAAAAAGAACGAATTCAATCCAAATGAATTATTACATTTCTATTTTACTATTCATCAATTTTTAACACAATTGAACTTTTATATTTACGTATTGAACAACTATTTAACTAAAAATGTACACTAATTTGCATGCTTAAATTTTCACCTATACATTATGTTTAAATTTTTCTTTGGTTTTTTTATTTAAATATATTCTACTGTATAAATAAGAAAAATTAACTATAAATGTTTAAATATAACTTTAATTCTAATAAATATTTATGCTAGCCTATAACCTATATATAACCTAGCCTATATATATATATATAAAATACTTACTATTTTTGTATCTAAATGTTTATTTTCGTTTAAAAACATAAAATATATTACATAAAGCATAAAAAAAAAAATGAAAGCTTGATTCGTACAATTACTAGCTGTAATTTCCGCTTATGCAGCATATTAGTGATTTATATCTTGTAGTTCAATCCTCTTCGCAAATGAGCACTATTCATTTAATGAGTCACAGTTAACATTTCCAAGAAAAAATACTTCTAAATAAAGTATACAGACAAAGTAACTTAATTGTTTTGCTCCGAAAAACATTTCCTTTTTGCAAGATTTTTTTTTTTTTAAATAAACAGGATAATTCAACAAATATCGTCATGGCACATAACAAAGAAGTACATAGATAAACAAAATTAAATAAACAAATGTAATTATTTTACACGAATTTTCCAAGGCAAACAGCTTCGGCATAAATATTTAGCAACCCAAACGTTAAATGGTCCTTGCTTACTAAGAGGAGCTGCCATTTTTCTCGTTTATAGAAATGATAAACTCGCTATCCGTGAAGTTTGTAGCCATTGCCACCATATGCTGTGCGATCGTTCTGAGCATCTGTTAGTGCTCTTTTCCCATTACAGAAGATATGGGTTATGAATCGTTTTCCCGGTTCTGGGACTCCATAACTCAACTGGCAGGAATTTCACACTGAATTTAGGTTCGCACTTCATATTTTGATGTATGCCCATGACGAATCTTGTTGAAGAGTGGAAAATTTTTTAAGGAGCAAAATGGCATGATTCGCAAGGGTAACTGCATTGTTTAACAAACAATTAGCGCTTTTTGTAGTCAATTAGTCAATTGTCAATTAGAGTAGATTACATGTACCCAATAATATACTGTCACTCATGAATAAGACCATAGAATTTTTTTAATGACGAATTCATCTTATTTTCCTCTCGCTGTACCAAAAAAAAAATAATAATAAATAAATAATAAAATAATCATCCCGCTGTTAAAAATATAACTAAAGCTATAAAAAATAAATAATAAATAACTGAATTTAGGTTCTCACTTCATATTTTGATGTATGCTCATGACGAATCTTGTTGAAGAGTGGAAAATTTTTTAAAAGCAAAATGGTATAATTCTCAAAGGTAACTGCATTGTTTAAGTATACAATTAGGGCTATTTGAATTGTACATTACATGTACCCAATAATATACTGTCACTCATGAATAAGACCATATAATTTTTTTAATGAAGAATTCATCTTATTTTCCTCTCGCTGTACAAAAAAATAATAATAATAAATAAATAATAAAATAACCATCCTGCTGTTAAAAAAAATAAAAAAATAAAAATAAAAAAAATAAAAATAAAAAAAAATAATTAAACAATAAAAAAAAAATAATAATAAATAACTGAATTTAGGTTCTTACTTCATATTTTGATGTATGCTCATGACGAATCTTGTTGAAGACTGAAAATTTTTTAGAAGTAAAATGGTAAAATTCACAAGCATTGTTTTAAATGTAATTAGCACTATTTGAATTGTAGATTACATATACCCAATAATATACTGTCACTCATGAGTAAGACCCTTTAAACTTAAATATTATTTTTTTAATGAAGAATTCATCTTATTTTCCTCTCGCTGTACAAAAAAATAATAATAATAAATAAATAATAAAATAACCATCCTGCTGTTAAAAAAAAATAAAAAAATAAAAATAAAAAAAATAACTAAACAATAAAAAAAAAATAATAATAAATAACTGAATTTAGGTTATCACTTCATATTTTGATGTATGCTCATGACGAATCTTGTTGAAGACTGAAAATTTTTTAGAAGTAAAATGGTATAATTCGCAAGCATTGTTTTAAATGTAATTAGCACTATTTGAATTGTAGATTACATATACCCAATAATATACTGTCACTCATGAGTAAGACCTTTTAAACTTAAATATCATTTTTTTAATGAAGAATTCATCTTATTTTCCTCTCGCTGTACCAAAAAATAAATTATAAAAATAAATAAAATAATCTTCCGGTCGTTAATGTTGTACTTGATACAGATTAATTGAAGAATTTTTAACATCGATGATAGAAATACTTGTCGCTATAAAGTACATACAATTATCAAGAAACATTTTATTAAGAATTCAAGTTTTATCATAATTTTGCTAGTCATAATTCATTATTAGGAAAATCATCAATTTGTATATAATAAGCTGTTTTTAAAGCGTAAATAAATCTATATATTTTCCTTTGCTTTCTTCAAATTTAAAGAAGGATAAATTCTGAGCAAGAAATGGTGGCAATGCCCATTTATGTACAGTTTCCCGATATTGTTATTGAAAATACATTCCCTGCAATTGTAGGTGCTGATTAATTAATTTAAAATTTGCTTACTTTATGGATATTTTATGTTTTATTATTAAATATTTCTTATATTAGTACTTAATAAATATTTTACTTCTTTACTTATGTTTATATTTTACTTCGTTACTTATTATGTATGCAATATTTTTCAGCAGAAAATTCTTTTTCATTGGTAAACTTATTTCGTGAGTTGAATGCTCTATATCTCCAATATTTGCACTCGTTATAATAAAAGAAAATTTCTAGTTTCAGAAAAGAGAGCAATATTTTGGGAATTAACATATATAATTAAAAATATCTCATTTGTCTTCAATATGTTCCGATTGCAGATGATACCACGTGCAATAATCATTGCTGTTATAAATATGGTCTTGGTAAAAATTGTAAGAGAGTATTTCGTCTCGATAGTAGGATTTCGTGATTGAAATTCCACAATGCAAATACTGGACCCACGAAAGTTCTCTTTTCTGTTTTCATAACGTAGTATAGCAACCCTCCACCAAGGATTAAGTGAAATCCACTACAATATATATTTTATCAAGGATGCATAATCTTGTGGGAAATATAACGTTGAAAAATTATGGGCTAGTTCAAATTACTGGTATATTAACAAATTTCATTACATCGAAAATAATCGTTTCCTACTTTTATTGTTAGATTTATAATTTGCTTATATTAGAAGATTTTAAATTTTTTTCATTATATTATATCGATATAACAAACTTAATTTTCTGTTTCCATGAAGTAGCGTAGCAGTCACCAAGGATTAAGTGGAATCCAATCATTACAAAATATGATTTATCAAGGATGAATGACCTTGTATGAATTATAACTTTGAAATATTATAGACTAGCTCAAATTACAGGTTTAATAACTTTCATTACATCGAAAATAATTGTTTCCTACTTTTATCGTTTATTAACTTATATTACAAAAACATTTTATTTTACCTGGAATTAAACTATTTTTTTTCTATATATTATATCGATATATAAATTATCTGTATGAAAATTCATTGCCTGATAGAACATTAAAAAAAATCTTCAATTATTAAATAAATTAGTTTCATTGTATAGAATTAATTTTTTAATTAATAGAGTTAATTTTTTTTAATTATTAAAGTTCTATGGAAAACTACAAAAAATTTATTTACATGTTATACTCTCAACTGCGTAGTTTAAAATTCAATAAATCTTCTTTCCTGATAAATACTAGTATTAATTTTAACATATTTAAATTAAAACATATTAAAGTACTTTCAGTGAAATTTGCAGAAATTCTGATGTATAAATGTATCAAAACAAGTCAATAAGTAAAACAAAGTAAATTCTAATTATGTGTGCATATTGGAAGCAAATCAAACCCGTCACTGAATATTGAAAAGTAGTAGTTTATTTGAATGATTAAATTGCAAAATTAGAGAGTCTATTAATTAAATGCCTTGAAGACGCAAAAATGACGCATGACTGTAAAAGATATGCCATAAGCAACAATCAATTATTTATTCCAGTTATTTTGCTAATTCTGCGTTGCAAAGAAAAGTGGCATAATTGTAAAATAATATCAATTTGTCTGAAGCTTAATAGTATGAAAGTTCATTAAATCATTATTTTGACAAATTTTTACAAAAGTTATGATTACAAAAAAATTAAAAAAATAAAATTTTTATTTTTGAATTTAAAACATGTATATGGAAACCTTGCTTCACTATGTACACTATTACTTTATTATGAAGATATAATTTAACAATCGATTAAAAGTAGTACAATAGTTATTTAAAAGCTATATATTTTTTACGACTAAAAACGAACTCTAATGATAAAAGAAATAGAATCTAATAAAATTCTTCTAAATGACAAAAGATAAAAAAAATCTATAATGTGTTGTACATTTTTATGGTATTTTAAATTATTTTTAAGTAAAATTATTTTGTATAATGTTTTACAAAAACAGTAGACAAAATTGTATCATTCAAAAAAATTAATTGTAAGTCAAAAAAAAAAAAAAAAAAAAAAAATGCACGTTTTTTTTTTTATTTTTTATTTTGTAATTATTCAATAAAATTTCGGTTTTTTGACATATTCCATTCTTGAACTTAATCAAATATTTAATTAAGAGAATGATTTAAACCCTAATATTATTATAGCTCCAGGAAAATTTAACAGGCATTGAACCCCGAGTTTTAAAATATTTTCTCTAGAAATTTACGAAGCTTGAAAAGATAATGTTGTTGAGAGGGAAAGTTATTTCCCTTTTCTGAAAAGAGTATAATATTAAATTTCAGAAAATATTCTACAGGCCATTTATTTAATTCAGCCATTCTCTTAATGCTTTGTGTAATTATGATGCATTATATTATTCAGAAGGAAATGATTTTGCATGCATACTGCTGGATACCATTAATTTAATTATTTTATCATATGAGTAAAAATAAATGGAAAATCTAAACATAGGGTAACATTTGTTATCATTTCCTTTCATTAAAATAATTAATTTTATTTATGAATTATAAGTTAAAAAACATTATAATTTTTCTTCCTCTGTAAAATACTTAAAATAGGTAATATATTACCAGAAATATAACTTAAGTACTAACAGTTATACTTATTAGTCAATGTCTATCAGTCAACAAGTACGGTAACTCCACTATTTGTCAATTATGATAATTCAAATAACTGACGAAATTTTTTGAATTCTCTCGAGATCAATGTGTATAGCCGATGATAGTGAATAACATAATATAAAGAAACTATCTAGTTGGAAACTACTTCATAAAATAGTTCTCGTCAAATTTTTATATTCGCATGTTATGTGAATTTACTAAGAATGTGTGTTTACAAGAAGAACTCAATTTTTTTGTTTTAACATAGTCCCTTTGGATTCTGGAAGAACTGTTTTAACATGCTAATTTTTGAACTTAATCACAAATTAACTAAAAGAATGAATTAACTCTTAAGACTAATATAGCTCCAGGAAAATTAAAAAAAACAAGCATTTCACCATCAGTCTTAGAATATTTTTTCTAGAAGTCCCTTTATCTCGAAATATTTTCTCTTGTTTTTATATAACTTTTTTGGGGACTTAAATTATTTGCTCAACTTTTGAGTATCATATCGAAGAAAGTCTTGATAAATTCCCGCCATGACTTCGAATCACTTGATATCTATTGGTATCTATCACAATCTTTGCTAATTTTATTGGTACTTTGAAGCAGCTAATTATTTTCCTATTGCAAGTTATATATATACATACAATTACTGAACCCAAAGTGAAGCTTGTTCTTAATTATAAGCAATCTGCCTTCTCAAAAATACTTGCAATCTTACATTGAAAAAGATTACAACATTATATGTTTTACATTGAAATAGATTACAACATTATAGGTTTTACATTGAAATAGATTACAACTTTTTAACGTCTTTCAGACAGCAAATAGCCAACAGTCATTTAATCAAAAAAGTAAAGAATGAACAAAAATTAATCTCTATAATCTGATATTTAATGTGTTTTAACAAAATTAGTATATTAATGATCTGTATAATTACTGATAAGTAAATTATATTATATGTATAAATACAAATACGTGTGTCTTTTAAATACTTAATAAATATTTTGTTAGATATTAGTTTTAATATATTGGGTATAAATGTATAACAGTATTTAAAAGCATCATTTGCAAAAAGAAAGGCTGCGACACTGCGTAGATCATATTAAAAAAATGATGAAAATATATTATTTTAAATACTTTAATATCTATTTATCTTATATCTTTATTTTTTTCATATATTCGATTATAATGCTATATACAAAACGTAGAAAAATATGACAAATTATATGTATAAAGGATATCATAACTCTGATAGTTCCATTTATTTTATTGTCATGTAAATAATAGTCCGAGATTTGTTTTGACAAGGGGGAGATCGCGGTTTACTATACAATATCTTTTTCTTGGCATAAAATAAACCTCTTCTGTGACATGAGAAAAGGAAAAGATACCGAGTCTCGAAACATCTCCCTTTCCTTTCAAAGCAACGCGTGATAGAAACCTCCTCCCTTTCGGTTGCGAAATATATTTTCCCTTTCTTTTCTTCCCTTCGCACTCTGATTTTATTCATGAGTAGTATTGAAAAGAATTGAAAATACCAAATCTACAAAAACCCCAAACTTCCAATCTATTCTGTTCCATCATCCTGTTGTAGGTTGCGAGATGTTAAGATGATGCATAAGACAGACATATATGTCCATCCGTCTTGGCCCAACCATATGAGGTATCTGTTTTGATTGCCAGAAGTTTTTGCCTTAAAAAATATATATATATGTTCTTCTGTTGGGTGCATGTACATTAAGACAGGACATCCAGTTGTGTTCACACTCATTGAAAAATATCTTCTTCTCCAAAGCTCGCCCATGAGTGCTAGCTGCCCATAAATCTCCCATTTCCTTTTTTTGTGTGGGCTGTCATTTTCCTGGTAGGTTTTCTAGGATGTTGCTTTATTTATGGACTTTGATTTAGATGTTTTTCCATCCCTGGTAGAGAAGGACAGACGATGTAAAATAATCGTACACAGAGTAATCGATGTAGATTCAGAACCACAAATCATCGATATGAAAGATTTTTCTGACGGGAGAGTAAACTTAAGAATGTCGGAGATATATTTTTCATTCGTTTTATTATTTTTTTATCCTCCTGGTGCTTGTGTTGTGCTCCTGTTAGAGCAGACATCGTTGTGTGTGGGGCTGAGTTTTCCTTAGATTTCCTGGATAGTACGGCCACAAACTTTCTTTTTATGACGTTCGTAAAATAAAGTACTACCAGGCATTACCGAATTTAATAGAAGACGTTCAATCTTCAATGCATTTTGAGAAAGGAGGTTCTTCCATCGATAGAAGTACTTATTTCGTTGGATTTTGACAGAAAACCGTAATATCTCTGTGAAAGGAACAACATCTAAAAGTTTACTAGTTTAAAGGAATTTTGTTGGTGGGATATAAACCAATCTATAAAGTGTTTAAATTCTATAAAACTTTTCAAAATTGAAGCATTGATGTTTATATTTCCTAGTGGCGATTATATAAAGATATTGCAAGTTTTATAAGCAATAATTAAATAAAATTCCATCAAGTTTATTTCAAATAAATATTTGTTTATTATTAAAACTACTTAAAATAATTCAATCATTTATAAAAACAAGTTCTTTGAACAACTTGGCAAATTATTAGACGTGCTAATCCTTTTATTGATTAAGTCCAAAAATGATTTTATAATCAGAAACAGATATAACCAGGAATTTACTAATAACTTTTAAAAATATTAAATCACACATTGGTTTTATGTGTTAGATTCTTGTTCTACAAATAGTACCATACCCAATTCACAGGAATAATTTTAGCTCTGCGAACATATCAATGAAAATGAATAACTTTACCATCCTATCACTGTGGTTAGAGGAAAGAAGTTTCATTGCTATACATTATTCCGAAATTTGTCCTAAGCTGTAGTGGTTATCGAGTTTGGAAGGAAATTCATAATGATAAATAAACCAACTAAAAGAGCAATATGGAAATTTGTCAAGAAATTTAGAGAAACTTGTGCTATAACAGACAGAAGACGAAATAGTTGAAAAAAAATAATAATAAATACAAAAAATTGTAAGGGATGCTTAGGTTTTTGCATGATGCGTCTAAATATATTTTAAAGAAGCTGAAATTTCAAGCGTACAATTAGAAAGTTATTCAAGAATTGAAAGGAATTTATATCATTAAGAGATTACGTTATTGCATGTAACGTTAATTGCGGATTTCATTAATCCCTATTATTAATTAGAAAATCTGCATATTTTTCGGATCATACTTCACAAATCATTATTTGAAAATTAAAAAAATTTTCTCTCTCTAAAAAACTTTATTTACCTGTAAATTATCACATTTTGATATTTTTATTACTTATATACTTATTATTATTTTAACCTTAATACCACCTTTGATCAGAATAAATCACCAAAAATTTTTTTCGTACTAAAATTAAGTTCAATAAGTAATTGCAATAAAATTGTCAAATTACTTTGAGATAAAGATAATTTACAATGAGCATATAAAAACATTACGTAAAATATTTATATTAACATTAAAATTTTTAAAACAGAAAAGCGTTTAATAAAGTATCCATTTCTATTTCAATTCAATTTAAAAATATTTTTAATAATGTGAAACAAAATTGAAATATTACAGAAATTTTTAGGAAAAAATTTTTGTTTATCTAATAATTAAAAAAAAAAAAAAAAAAAAGAAATCATAACCTACTTTCCAAATGTTTTACTTTCGTTGAATAAAAAGATTAAATTAAATAATAATACTATTATTATTAATAATTAATCCTAAAAAATTGAAATAATTCCTAAAATACTCATTGATTGAACAATTAATAATGAATTTAGTATAAAATGCATATTTGGATAAAATATTTGCCCATAATTCCTTTTTTTTTTAATTTTTACATTTTCTGAAATGAAGAAAATGCTTCTTTTTAACTTTTTAAATGTTTCTTGCTTTTAAATGTTTCATTTTTAATTTATCTGGCTTTAAAGCAACTTCAAATTTCTACAAAAATCTTTATTTGAAGTGAATTAAAAGCAAAAATTTTAAAAACCATTTTAAATTTAAAATTTATGTGTAAATCCTTTTCAAATTTTAAATTGTTCTAATAATAATTATGTAACCAATTATATTAAAATAATATAATATCAATAACTATTTAATCAATGATCATCGAATGATCTCTAGACGATGCATTACTATTTATTAATGTATAATAATTTTTATTGATTACAGATTTGTTAAATGTAACAAATTAAAGCTATAATTATTATTAGGAAAGAAATTACTTTAAATTTGTTAAGTTTTGTTTGAATGAAATTTAAAACAATGAGTGTGATGTATAATTAAGATAGAAATAGTCTAACAGCTAAATTTATAATATGTGTCTAACGCTTAAATCTCTGTTGAAGTACTTAGAACAATGAAATGTCTTGGACTCTCTAAATTTCTAATTCCACACTCACTTTATAGAATGTATAGCATACTATATCTACATTGTTTCACTTGAAATAATTAATTTATAATTAGGTAATTCTTGCAAATGATAAGCAGGTCTTTATTTTTGAAGACTCTGCAATATGTGCAACTCTTACCACTAAACAATAAAAATTATTCCTACCCTTTGACTTACAAATGATTTTTGCCGTCAGCAAATGAGAGTGATAAATCTGACTTTGCATTTTTGGAACCATCTGTTGGTAATGAGTTTACAGAAATAAAATACTCTATTTAACAGTGGAAGGTGGACGATTAGATAAAATAAAAAAACCTCGTTTGTTTTGCTTTCTAGAAAATCTATTTTGAATGCATCTGAACACTCCTTTACTTTGTTAATTGTGGGAAATTTCGTTTGTCTGTCTTGTAGCTAGGAATCCCTTTTCCATTCTCAAGCCTTGTTATGTAATGTATCCCAATACATACATACATATTATTATAAAATTAATTATCACGAAATTAGTGATTTATTGAAATATTGAATTGTGTTTATACGTTTCTTATTCTAGTGTTTTAACTTCTCTTGATTTGTTCAATAATTTCAAAGCAAATCTGCTCAAAAATAGATCACAGATACAATAGATAGATACAACAACATCTTTACTTATTTGTAAAATTCTTTTCGTAAAATTCTGTCTTCGATTTTATATTTTTTACTATCTTTCTTGCTTTACGCCTATAGTTCAATTAGTAATATATATTGCTTACGATTATAGATAGTTTTCTTAAAATATTGCTCGTAAGAGTTTTATCCTGTCAAATGCCGCTCAAAGATGCTAAAATTTTAGATATTCCTGCTCTTAAACATAAACTTAGATATTCTTGCTATTCTGATCTCAACGACCTAAAATAATGGAAAAATTTAGTTCTTTCTTTAAAATTTTAGGGTTCCTCTCCATTGCCTTCTCTATATGAAGTTACATCCATATTAACGAGGGAAAGTTTTTAGTCCCCCTCACTAAACTGGTTTGCTGCAGTTTCGATGAATTTCGTTTGTCAACATTATGGGAGGGATTAATTACCACTCGATTTGGTTCATGGCTTGCAAATAGTTTACGACGTTCAGAAAGAATAACTAGATGCTAACCCGTAAGTGATATTTGTCATTCACAAGTTACTTTTAATATTTAAACAACAATGCAATGGAACAGAAGAAGTCCAACCAAAAGTTTCAAATCTAGATGTAGCTTTAGACATTAGTGTTTATACACCGACGTTGCGCACACTTTGATAAATATTTCGACAACTTAGCGTTCTATGAATCATCAGTTAAGGGAACAAATGGAATAAGGGAAAAAAAATCTTCGACGATCTTCATTTCTAATTTGTAGTAAACAATAAATGATATAAGTTGCTCCTAATAGATTGATGAAAACTATGCTACATTAAAATTCAAAAAACAATACAAAAAATGTAGTACATGTGTTTACTTACAGGGCAAAGCGGTGAGATCTAAGGAGCACGGATCAGAAGCGCCGATGTCATTGGCAGCGATGCAGGAGTACTTTCCGTACACGTTCGGATTGCTTCCTGAGAGGGCGATGATGCTCTCCTGTCTGTTGGACTCTCGAGTCTCGCTGAAGATGGAGTCGTTGTTGCGGAACCATGAGAAGTTGAAGGCCGCAGGATTGGCAGAGGATCGGCAGCTCAGGACCACGTTGCCCTCGTCTGTATAGTCCTTCAGCATCTCACATACGGGTCGGTCTGCAAAAATGAAAAGCGTTCATTAAATGTTAACACAACAAAGTTGCCTCATAAAATATTTTAAGACTTGTACATTTGCACAGATTTATAAAATATTTTATCAGATGTACTGTATTTCATATAATATTATTTAAAACCTTTATTTCTGGAATATTACGATAGGTATCCATATTAAATACGTGTGATTTGAAAATCAAAAAAATTAATATAAACGGACTTAGAAAAGTTAAGTTTTAACCTTATAAGTTATAATAAAGGTTTAAGTTAATTTTTAAGTTATAGGAACTATATGTTCCTAATAATTATTAATTTTTCATTTTAATGTATTTTTTATAATTTGCCCAATCATGATTTGAAGTTTAAAATGTCATTGACTTAGCTGAGCCCTCCCCTTTCTTTTTGATAAAAAGGAAGATACTGGAAATAGAAATGCTGTTGGCTAGTATTATATAATTCATCACAATAAACTGCGAGAACATATTTATTTTTATATCTGGACTGACTGTTGAACGCTATATACAAATATGAGATACTTTTAGGATAACGTCGAGAAAGGTGCGACAAAGATTTAAAAGTAAAATGTACCCCTCTACAAGAAGAAATTGTAATAATATATCTAAATATTTTTCTCAAATAAAAATATGTCAAAAATATATATGACTTTCGCAGGTCATGCTCTAAGTTTCAAATGATATTTCCATTGTAATATAAAATAATTTTATCCATCAAAGATATTAAGAAATATTTTAATCATCTTGGAAAAATTTGTTTAGTATTATATTCTGTATTGAATGATTAATAATGCTTCTTGATTTTTATGTAAGAAAACCTCATTTTGCGTCAAATTTGAAAATATTTAAATATCCTAAACATTTGAAACATATTAAAGGAACTATTGAATAATGAATCATGTTGAGTAGTGAAATCTTCTATTCTGAACGTTATTTAAATCCGCATTATTCATGGCATTTTTCTTCATATATAACTATAAATAATATTTTAAGTAAGATAAGATAAGTTTAAAGTAAGATTTTATGTTTTATAAAATTCACATTTATTTTTTCTAACAATGTGTTGCGTAATCAATTTTATTTCAAAAATTTAATTAATCTAATTTAAATTTACTGAATGCTAAATATAAGATATATTAATCAAATTAAAATAAACATTTGAAAAAAAAAATTGTTCAGCATATAAAAATTAGGTAGAAAAACTGTACTTTTTAATGTTATATTTTATTTCATTTTTTTTATTTATTAATAATTCAATTTTTATGAATATTTTAAGTTAGTTTACTTTTCAAAATGATAAATTTTAAATAATTTTCTTCGTATTAAAAAATAATTAATGTTAAAAGAATAAAGATTTAAACAAATTCTTTTAACATTAATTATTTTTAACAATCTGTCAGACCGACGACAGCTACTATGATAAAATCTTAGCTTGAAGTTTTATCAATTCTCCTTAAAATAAAAATAAAAATTCCAAAGCACTCAATTTTATTAGAAAAACTAAAACTTAACAAAACTTCTCGGCACTAATTCTAAAACTTCAAACCACACACACAAAAGGCGGACAAAATAAAAATGGAACTGACAACGACACCAAAAATAAATCCACAAAAATTCCATCTCCAGTGAACTTCCATGAAACAAATAAAACCGCCATCGCATCGGAAGAGAAGAAGAAGAAAAATAAACAAACCACCCGCAGCTGAAATTTGAAAAGAAATTTTTGTTTATTTTTGCGCGCATAAAAGGGAAGTGAAACTAAACTCGCTAATGCGAAAGCTTTTGCCATGAGTCTCTGAACCCTTGTAAGCTTTACCCGGTCCAGACCAGCTGGTGCAACTTGGAACAAGTGAGGACTGTACTTCTTGCAAGAGCTACTAATTCGATTTATTGACGTATACGGGATTCCCCTTCTCATATATCTGTATGAAAAAACAATATAGCATAGTTGTTGGGTAGCTTATGCCTGTCTATAGAAAAAAAAAGTATGCCGCTGTATACTGGTCAAATTGTTTTCTTTTGTTGTTCGAAGGGAATAAGAAATATATGGTGATTGAGGTTTGTATGGTTTCTTAAGATAATAAAGGATGGTTGCGTATATATATATATTCCTATGAATAAATGAAATTTCAGATAATATTTTTTGAACTTACATTACTTTTTCTGTATATGAGAAAAAAATCGACTTTTAGCTGATATTTATCAAAAATAGGTAAATAAATAAATTTTAAAGATAACAAACAAACATTAAAAATTTATATGTAAAAGATAATAAACATAATAAGAATAATATTTTAACGATAATAAACATACAGCCATACAGTAACAAACTTAAAAACACTGTACTTAATAATAATACTTAGCATAATGGTAATAGATTAATGTTTTAAAGAGAATACATGTATAAAGAATAACGTGTACAACAATTACTAAAGAATAAAAAAAAATGTGTATTTAGTAGTCACATTCAGTGCGATGAAAATATGATTGATGTTTTTAGAGTGGATGCACTCAGCATATACATCCACTCTTTTAACTCTAAAGAAAATTATAATTGCTGTGCATGCTGTATACGATGAATATTGACTTGTGCAACATGTGTTTTTAAAATAAGCAAACAATATTGTAAAAAAATATAATTTTAATTAATTTAAATGGCAGTGTACAATATATATATATATATATATATATATATATATATATATTCATATGAATAAATGAAATTTATTGAGATGATATTTTTTGAATTTACATTATTACTGTGTTCTGAAAAAAAAACGTCTTTTAACTTATGTTTACCAAAAATAAGATAGATATTTTAAAGATATTAATCACGCATTAGTATATATAGCGCCATACAGCAACAAACTTTAAAAACATTGTACTTAATAATAATGTTTAACATAATGGGTAATAGTTTAACGTTTTAAAGAGAATACATGTATTGAGAATAGCGTGTACAACAATGACTTAGGAATAAAAAAAAATGTATTCAGTATTCACATCCAGTGCGATGAAAATGTGCTTGATGTTTTTAGAGTGGATGCACTTAGTATATATATCAACTCTTTTAACTTTAAAGAAAATTATAATTGCTGGGCATGTCTTATACTATGTAATGAATACTGACTCTTGTCCAACATGTGCTTTTTAAACAAACAAGCAATAACATAAAAAAATAATACATTTTTTATGTTCTTCATGGAAAATTCTCTTATGTATGTTTGATTGAATTCTATTTTATTTTTATTTCTGGAGTAAAGTTCTGGATCTTCAAAATAAAAGATTAAAAAAAATGTAAGAAATTCAAGACGTTGATAAGTAAGCTGCTTATACATATTTCACTTACTTTATTTGTGTTAACCTATCACATAATTTTCTTTTTAAAAACATATTATTATAATGATTTATAATAATAAAAAAATAAAAATCTATTCATAAATAACTCAATAGAATTAGAGCAATGATAAATTGAATGAAACATTGTTATTTCCAAATATATTGATGAATAAAGGTATTGTTATTTTAAAGAGGATTATCAGAGAATAAACTCGTTACTCTACAGTTTATATTACACTAAATAAAAAAAAAAAATATTTTTTTAATTTTTCAATTCATATGTTGTATTTTCTAGATTAAATATTATAAAAAACAATAATAGATTAAAATTATATTCTATAAGAAAATAATGTTTTAAATATCGTTTAAATTACTTATAAAATAAGTAAACAATCCTAACTATACCATTTTAATCAGTTAATATAAGTTTAGGTTTAGTGAATTGATTTTGCTAACGAAATATTAAGTGTCATGAACAGATGCTTCCATCTAATTTACTTTAGTATTAATTTTTTTTTAAAAAAAACAGATTAACTCTGATGCCTAGACGGGTATAAATAAACAATTCTATTTCCTAAGCCCACGGAAATAGAACGATCATTTAAATAAAGAAAGCTCTCTTTTCAATTTAAAACAGGAGATTTAATCAAGCTAAGATTAAATCCTCAGGAAAAATAACAAAAAGTAAATCACTTTTTGGCTTCTTTTTTTTCCTTCTTTTTTTTCCCTGTTTATAAAATTTAAGCCATTTAACGAAAATAGATAGAAGTAAATAAGGTTTCTGAGTTTCAATGTTTGCTTTATACAACTAGCCAAAAATCAAATTTTAAATAATTTCATATTTTTTTTATAAATATCGTTATAAAGGAACATTAATGTGTTTAATTTGTTCTACTATAGTAATTTAAAATTTTAGTTTTTTTTCAATAAAACATTCTGGATTTTACTCAATTAAAATTATTTATTTTGTTTTATTAATATTATTTTTATTTTTATTCTCTTTTCATATATAGTGTTTGATTCATAAACTCTTGCAAATTTAGGATTCTCTTGCAAATGTAGGATGTTATGGTAGTAGTTCATTAATTTTGGAATACTGAAATGTTTTTTCTAACAATTTAATTCAAATATATTATTACATTATTATTTTTGTTAACGTTTCAATGTAATTTAAATAATTAAAGGTACGAAGGAAATTATCATTGAAGTCTGATTAAATAATGAACAATCACTTAATATTTGTTTTAAGAAAAATAAACATATCAAACAGATTACGGAATACAGAAAAACATAAAAGAGAAAATTAATTGAGATTTGAATATTAATTTTAAAATGTCATTTTTTTTGGAAAAAATTAGTACTCTGGAAAAAAAAAATCTTATCTATAAACTTTTTCGATTATTGTTCAATTTTATTTTATTTATTATTATTTTTTTTAGTGAAATAAATCTCTTAGTGAAATGAATATTTTAATAAAAAAAAAAGTAATTCTCCGTCAAGAAAAAAAAAATAAGATCTTATACAGTTTATATTAGAGAACAAATAATATTAATTTAACATTGAATGATAAATGTATAATTCACTCATTATATATTAGAATTAATTCACTAAATGTTAATTAATGTTTTATATATATATTCGTTATATGCATATTTTAATTTTATCCATTGTATATTTTTATTATGATAAGTTTTTGCCTTGCTTTGCACCGATGAATAGATTATACGGCTGTTATGTTGATGTAGATCGCAAGCGAGTTGACCATAATTGTTACTGTCTGTAACGGGAAACTGACTGAATCGACTACGTTCGAATCGAATTCATTTCCCGAATCATTTCGAGGAATGAACTGAATCGGTTAAATTGTAGCAGAATATCTGGCACACACTTAAACAACTAATTGAAGCATCTCAAAAAAATTTTCATACATTTTGTGAACGCAAAACTTTTGTCCTTAAATGTGCATATTACTTTCAATGCATGTTAAAATTACCATCGTAGTATACAAAGTGAAATACACGATAGCACATAAATAAAAAAAATAAACATTCGCTAACTAGTATGTGTAAACCCAATGTAAAGATAATATGATACCTTATAGATGTGCACCTTATAGGTATCAAATATATATTATTTTATGCACCTTATAGCTGTTTATACTTTTACTTAATGAAGATATGTCTTTCAAATACAAGTTCGCTGCTGTTCTAAAAATTAGTTTTCAGTATTTCTATTGCTTATATATATTTAATGGAAAACAAATCACTTTAGAAAAATATTTAAATGTTTAAAAAGAAAACATATTCCAATTTTATGATTCACGAAGAAATGTATTTTTTTGTAAATAATCAAAATATACTGTAATATAATAATAAATATAATTTTTGACCTAAATTTTAATAAAAATAATACCTTTAAGACACACTTAAATTCGATAGTATAATTTTTATATAATTCTATAATATAATGAAATATAATAATTTTAATATGATTCGATAATATAATAAAAATTTGTTAAACATTCTATATTAAATTTATTTAGCTTCTTTTAAAATCATTTATTTATTTTATTTCACATTTTCAAAGATTATTTTTTTGATTATTAATACGAATTTGAAGCATCATGTATCCATTAAACAATAATTTTTTAAACAAAAATTAAGCATAAAGATTAATTTATAAATGGAGTGAAAAAAAACCAGGACTGTACGAAAATATTAAAAAAAATTCTTCATAATGTTTTGTTATAATGGATTCTAAAGAATGAATAATAATTAATTAATAACGAAGCATTCGTCCAGAGACTCAATTTGGAAGTTTAAAAACATTCGATGATTAAATGTACCTAAACATTAAAAGATTAAACATACCTAATTTAAATATATTACCATACATTTTTCAGATGATACAAACTCATCAATCGTAGTTTATTCTTAAAACATCGTCCATAAAATGTTTTTAAATCTCCAATTAAATTTTCACTGAAAAAGAATAAATTGCAGCCATTACGTAAGCATAAATCACTTCTAAGAAAACACACGGTTTGAAAAATTTTGTTCTACATCACGTGTTGACCTTACCGGCATTTATCGAACAATGACTTTGCTTATATAATGATGATGAATTTAAAATTATTTAACGTCAAATGAACCTTGAAAATTTTCCGGGTAAAAAAAAGTTAACATCCATTATCTCTACTGAGGATTTATTTTCATTTAGAAATAATCACAGAAAACTCATTAATAAAACGATTTGACATAAAGATCCCAGATGAACACTGGATGCTTCTTTTATAAAAAAAAAATTTCTCAAGAAAAAGATGAGAAAATAAACACTGTTTACCGCTAAATCTGCTACAGGATTTAAATACTAATTAAATTTTTCATCATATCATAAACTAATTAGTTCCGCTATTTTTGGAATAGCTCCAAAAATCTTCAATGCTATTTTTTTTTTTATGCTCAATTACTTATTTTATTTTATTACTTTACCTTTTCAAGTGATGACTTATATATTCGGAAAAGATCTAACGGGCACTTCTTTAAAAACAAAAATTCAAATTAGCATACTCATTTAACTATATTTTGACGTGAGCTTGCTCTAAACACTGTGCAAAGGTAACAGTAAAAAAAAAAATCACGTTTCATTAATTAACTTTAAAAACTTTCAAGTCCCTTATTTTTACCTTCTTCTTCTTCTTCTACTTTTTTTCTTTTTTAAGCGTTCGACAAAATAATTCAAATAATGCAATCAAAAGTTGAAGGCGCAGTAAATTAATGGTTTTCTTAGAAGGGGGAAAGTTTCAGGTATCCCAAAGGAGCAGGTAAATTAGTTTTATGCAAATCAAGTGTAAAATTAAGCTACCTCTCTCAGACTGAACGTCTCCACAGCCGAAAAGGCAAATGGCTGAAAGAAAATAATGGAATTAAAATTTGCGTATTTTACCGGTCAGTTTTTAAAGCTGCTACGCTGCATCTCTTAAGTAACCTGCAGCGGTTTTGGTAATTAGGTGAGTTAACGGAGGATGATCGTACAAAATAAAGAATTCATCAGAACTTTCTATCCACTTGAATATATCTATCTTGGTAATATGATTTTTGTCTGTAATTTCTTAATTTTCACTAATTTGTTCTTAACTAACCCTTTAAATTCATTTTATAATATGGAAACTGCTGTGATTTCTGGTGATAGTGATAATGAAGCATTGTCTTTTACATGTTAACTTGTAGCAATTTGGTAATTAGTTGTGTTAACGGAGGATGATTGTACAAAATAAAGAATTCATCAGAACTTTCTATCCTCTTGTATATCTCTCTTGGTAATATGATTTTTGTCTGAAATACTGACTTAAATATTCTTAATTTTCACTCATTTGTTCTTAACTAACCATTTAAATTCATTTAATTTCATTCTATAAAGTGTGAATTGCTGTGATTTATAGATTATAGTGATAATGGATCACTGTCTTTTACATGCTAACCTGTAGCGGTTTGGTAATTAGGTGAGTTAACGGAGGATGATCACAAAATAAAGAATTCATCAGAACTTTCTATCCACTTGAATATATCTCTCTTGGTAATATGATTTTTGTCTGAAATTTCTTAATTTTCACTAATTTGTTCTTAACTAACCCTTCAAATTCATTTAGTTTCATTCTGCTATGTGTAAACTGCTGTGATTTATGGTGATAGTGATAATGAAGCATTGTCTTTTACATGTTAACTTGCAGCGGTTTGGTAATTAGTTGAGTTTACGGAGGATGATCGTACAAAATACAGAATTCATCGGAACTTTCTATCCTCTTGTATATCTCTCTCTTGGTAATATGATTTTTGTTTGAAATACTGACTTAAATATTCTTAATTTTCACTAATTTGTTCTTAACTAATCCTTTAAATTCATTCAATTTCGTTCTATAATGTGTGAATTGCAGTGATTTATGGAGATAGTGATAATGGAGCACTGTCTTTTACTTGTTAACCTGCAGCGGTTTGGTAATTAGGTGAGTTACAGGAGGAGGATCGCACAAAATAAATAATTGTTGCAGAACTTTCTATCCTCTTGTATATATCTCTCTCTTGGTAATATGATTTTTGTCTGAAATACTGACTTAAATATTCTTAATTTTCACTAATTTGTTCTTAACTAATCCTTTAAATTCATTCAGTTTAATTTTATAATGTGTGAACTGCAGTGATTTATGGTGATAGTGATAATGGAGAACTGTCTTTTACATGTTAACCTGTAAATGTTTGGTAAATAGTCGAATTGACGGATAATGATTGTACGAAATAAAGAATTCATCAGAACTTTTTCTTTTCTATATATCTCCTTTAATAATATAACTGTTGTCTGAAATACTGACTGATACTTACTTAAAAAATCTTAATTTTTACTAATTTGTTTTTAACTAATCCATTAAATTCATTCAATTTCATTCATTAATGTGTGAAGTTCAATGATTTGATGCAATTCGATGATAATAATGCAGTATTGTCTTTTACATGTTAACCTGCAACGGTTTGGTAATTAGATGAATTAACTGAGGATGACCTTACAAAATAAAAAATTCATCAAAAGGTTTAATTCTGGAACTTTATATCATACTGTAATAATTTCTCTTAACAAATCAATAAATTTTTTCTTAACTACTTATTTATACTTACTTAACTGCTCTTAATTTTATTTAATTTGTTCTTAAGTAATCACTTAACTCCACTGAGTATTAAGTGCATTATTCTTTAGATTTATTTTCAATTTAACCTTAAATATTTTACATAATGAGCTCTTGGTACATGTTTCTCCTACAAAATTTACTTCGTGTAAAATCTTCTCCAGACCACAATAAAGTTTTAAATTATAAAGCGTTTTGTTATCTAAAACTTTTTAATTTAAATTTATTATTTTTCTGCATAGCTAAAAATTCGTTGTTAAAAATCCATCTATCACGTATTAAAGTTCTGCAAAATCCAGATGGAAAAATAAGTGAAGGAGAATTAAGTTAGTAAAATTAGCGCTATACATGTTTTTAGACTGCCTTGCGAATCTAGCACAAGTAGTAATATTAATATTTAATTGAGTTAATTGAGAATGGCCTTGAAAATCAAGAACTAATCAAAACTTTTTATACTCTCTTTATATATCTCTGTTAGCAGTATACATTATGATAACACTACAGATTTATTTAACTTTACTTAATTTTTACATATTCATTCATGAATAATTGTTTTCCATTAAGTTTTAATATGTAATAAGTGTTTCACAGATTTGTTGTGACAATGATAATGGATAAATGTCACTTACGATTACAATTTAAATTTTTTCTTGGAAATTATTGAAAAAATAATGCTATATTCAGTGAATTAATTGAAAAAAATATACATGATTGTAAGTATTTGTATTATAGTTTTATATCAACTTTTATCTTAAGCTACAATTATTATTCAGGACCTAAATTAATTTGCCCAAGCGTGAATTTAGTATGAGATATTTAACAAAAATAAATTATGTTAAATTTGTGATAAATTGAATATATTTTACTCAATAAAATGTGTACAATAAAGATTTACTTTCAGAATTAAATGGATTATTTGTTGGTTTTAACCAATATTATATCTGTGTATTCTTTAAAATGGATTGAACATTTATGTTCAAAGCACATTTGAAACAGATTTATAATTCAATAATTCATTATTTTTTTATTTAATTATTTACATCATTCCGAAAACGAAGGATTGTTTACTGAATGGATATGCCTACTCCAGTGGAAATGTGACAGTGAGCTTTATGAATTAAAGTTTATTTTTAAAATAGCTAACATTTATTCATAATATCATAAGATTGATTAAATGTATTTTATGTACTTTATTGATTATATACTTACTTAATTTTTTTAAAATGTGTTCCGGTAAAAAAAAAAATATTGGATTATTTTTCTTAATCTTTTTACTTAGACTAATCCTATTTAACCCAAACAGCTTACATCCGGGAATTATTTATGAATATTTCTGAATGACCTTGGAAAATAGTTTCTCTTTTCAAAAGGCCCTTAGGTTAGGGTGAAAGACGGCTGTGATGAAGTAAAAAGAACGAGAGAGGAAGATAGAATTAAAAGGCGCAAATAAGTGTTTGAAAAAGAATTGCATTAAGATGAAATGGGATTAATATTATAAAGAATTTAAGATAGATTTAAGACATGTTTTTTTCTTTATTTTTATCCAAAGCACTCATTAAATACACATTTATATTATCAGAATACTATACTAAAAATTTTGATATATGTCTGCACTTTTTGGATAAGTATTATTTACCAACAAAATTTCATCATATTTCTACGACTAGTACATTTTTCTATATGAACCATTAGATTAAAATTAATTTATACTTTTCCAATTATTTAATTTCAAGACACGTGTATGAATCAGCTGTGTATTTAAACTATTAAAAATAAGTTCTGAATTCTGAATTCAGTAAATTATTAAAACAATCAACTCCCCATGTGGAAAATATTTTATTCGATGGAAGATTATATTAGTCGCATTCCATTAACTTATTTAACTGATGTTTGATTTTCAGATTAATATTAACTCTTAGGAGAGGAATTTAAATTCAATTTATGCATGAACTTGTCAAAGCTCGATCAAACATCCCCTGCACTTAAACAGCGCTTATACATCTCAATTCAATCCTTCAGTAAGCTAGGTCAACAATACCATATTTTGAATAACTCATTTGCGTAAAATATTAAATCTCAACACAGAATTTTCATCAAAGAATTGATGAGGGTATTGACATTACATTAATGAATTATCATGTAAAGCTTTCAAAACTCTCTTTTGTCACAGCAAATCAAGACTAAATCCTTACTTTAGTGCAAATGGAATTTCAAACAATCGTCCATTTTCAATTTACCATTACTCCGGTTGATAGTCCAGAATTATTCATCGTTAATAATTTCGTATTTATACAAACAATACACGTATAATTTTATGATAAAATTTAATCATACATATTTTTTGTAATTTCGAGTGTAATCTATTTAATTATTAATGGTGCATCATATTTTTATTTTAACACAAATAGTGTTTTAAATATCAAAATGCATATAGTTTTTAGTTACAATTTTGCTTAAGTTTTTCATTACTTAATTGTTAATTATTCTTTAATTATTATCAATATATCATATATTTTAACACAAATAGTATTTTAAACAAAATAATGCATCTAATTTTTAGCCACAATTTTGCTTAATTTTTTCCTTTTTTAATTATAAAAATAATATATAATTTTTTTTGCTGGTTTAATTAATTATTAAGTGAAATTTTTCATTTTTTTTCTGATTAAAAACATGCAACACAATTGCTTACTGCAAGCAATTAAATTTATTGCAGCGTAATTTTTTTTTTATATACGATATATTTTTTTATATATATGAAATAATTTATTTTTAATATATTTCCATATAATATTAATAAATTTAATTAATTTAATTTAAGTATTATTCCCAGTGCGGGCCAGGGTTAGAATAGTTTAAATGTAGCCTACGCATGTATGGTAAAATGATGTGAATCTAGATATAACGTGTATATGTCAAAAAAAATTACACAATAACTCCATAAGCTAGATTTTTTTCTTTTTGAAATCAAGAGGAGTATTTAGATATCACTATTGTGATTCCGGGATGTTTGTTGAAAATTATGGTTGCATAATATAAGTGCAGTATGGCAGTCTCCCGTGATACTTTCTTGGTAACCTTAAACCTGATGCTTGCGTCCGAAAATAAAACTTTTTCAAGCTCAACATGCTTTGACAATAAAAATTTTTTGGAGACTCTTCTGGATTATAATATATATATATATATATATATATATATATATATATATATATATATTTTTTATTTTCATGGTATCTGGAAGAAAGAGCTGTAGTGATATCTCTATAATTAAAGTTATATAGGTGGTTATCAAAATAATGAAAACACCCGAGGATAAAAGTGACATTTAAGAATGCGCTTCGTAATCATTAAAATGTAATTTTATCTACTAGTATGAGCTGGCATTAATGAATAAGTCATGGATTTTTGTCAAAAGCGTAAAGACCTCACAAACTTTCAAAGAGGCCAAATTATAGGAACTCGACTAGTTGGAGCAACTGTGACCGAAACATAGCAGCTTTTACGCGTTTCTAGAGGTACAGTGTTTTAAAGCCATGGCAACGTACACAAAGCACGGCAAGACAAGCTCAGCAAATCAAAATAGTGGACGGAAAGGGCAGCTGTGTAAAAGAGACCGACGGATATTAAAGCGGATTGTAATGTTTTAAAAAGAAAGCAACTGCAGCCAAAGTGACCGCAGAGCTCAATAAGAATCTGGATTCTCCAGTGTCAATCATTACAGTTAGTAGGCATCTTCATAAACAGAACATTTATGCCTGAGCAGCAATTCCCAAGCCACTTGTAACAGATGTTAATGCCAAACGTCGTCTACAGTGGGGCCACAACCACAAAATCTGATAGACTGATAAGTGGAAGAGAGTTATGTGGTAAGATGAATCATCTTTCACATTTTTCCGTGCAACAGGATTGGCGCACGTTTGGAGGACACGTGCACAACAGCATGATCGGGATTGTCTCCTTCCAACTCACATGAATGAAGGTGAATCTGTTATGATGTGGGCAGTCATGTCGTAGTTTACTGTTAGCCCAATCGTAACCCTGAAAGGAAGGATCACTGGGGAGAAGTATAAAAAAATTTAAGGTAAGCCAGGTCCATCCTACGATGTAAATTTTGTTTCCTGCAGGAGATGGAATTTTACAGGATGATACTATTCATGCTATTCATTCATTCATCATTCATTCTATTTATTTATTCATTATTCATTCTATTCATGCTATTCATTCATGTTGGACCTATGGTTTGATTATGAAGTGAAACATCTACCTTGATCTGCACAGTCCCCTGGATGGTATATATTAGAGCTATAAATGTGAAACCGATATCCTCTACCGTCATATCTTCTGGAACTTTCAGAATGTCTACATAACTTTCACAATATCTATATATATTCAGTACTTGTATGATTCAATTTCCAGACGAATCCAAGCTGTATTACATACCAAAGTATGCTACGCCATATTAGTTAAGAATTCCTTATAACTCTAGGGTGTTTCCAATAATTTGACAGCTACTTGTACATATATGTATATGTATACGTAATTAGCGTATGTAAGTCGACACGTTTTAAGTAATTAATTAATGACTGGTTCTTAATTAATAATATAAAAATTTATGTACAACATTAATTCCAATTAATTTATATCGATAACTATTCATGAAATCCAAAAAATATTGGACGATTCTAAATTTACAAAGTAAAAGAAATAATAATTCAATATGAATTTAACATTACTTTAAAATAAGAAAATTTTCTGCATTCAAGTATATCAGTAGCCTAATATTAATTAATTTAATAATAATCAATCAGCCAAAAAGTGTCATCCTAACGAATCTATCATGATACTTGGAATTAATTTTGAATACAATTTTTCTTTTTAAAATAGGGACCTAAACGTTAAAATTAAACCTAAATGTTAACGTTAAACATCGGGGAATGAAATTTTAATAAATAATTCTCCATGGTAATAATATCTGTATATAAAAAAATATAAGCGTGAACGTTATATAATAACCGTTATATAAAAAATATAAGCGTGAACTTTATGTACAGGTATATCTGAGGATATAAAATAAGATATAGTTAATCACTTAAGTTATGCAGTATAATATCAAAAAGCAATATTACGTGAAATAAATATTATCAATGATGACATATATGTTAACATGCTATTTGTTTTCATTGTTGAGAGATTTTGTTTTATATACTTCGCAAAAGATTCTTATATTTTCCATACGAATTTTAATTGTGTCTTTATATAAAAACTATAAAGATACGAACATATATCGATGTTTGCAAGAGAAAAAATAAGAAATACTGAATGTTAACTTACGCAATGCAGTTAAGTTCCCACCCATGGCTCGATAGTTTACAGTATAATATCATAAAGCAATATTATGTGAAATAAATTCTCTGAATGATGGTATATAACTTGTTATTTGTTTTAATTGTTGAGAGATTTTGTTTTATGCAGTTCGCAAAAGATTCTAATCTTTTCTATTCGAATCTTAATTATTTTTTATATAAAAACCGTAAACAAACGAATATATATTGATGTCTCTGAAATAAAAAAGTAAGCAACACAGAATGTTAACTTACGCAATACAGTTATGGAGACAGTGGCTCTCGCCATGCCATGTTGATTCATAACAACGCAGGTGTAGTTGCCACCCATGGCTCTAGACAAGGATGAATTAAAAGACAGGACCGGTCCTCGGGCCACCACAGTACCGTCCACTCTCCACTCGTAATTGGCTAATGGATGTGCTGAAGCGCTGCAAACTAGGTCGTCCAGAATTTCACCTTCCATTACTTCCAAGCGGACGGCAGAGATCTGGATGTTCTCAGGAGGATCTAGTGGAACACAACAAAGAAACACTCACTAAGTGCACTTTTTAATCTTCAAGGTGCATTAGAAGTTTCAAGAGAAACTTTGTTATTAATGTTGGTAAACAATCTTTCAACATTTTATATATTAGAAGATGATACTTTTTATAAACGAACTATATTAACACAATCTAAGTAATTGCTGTTGATGGTAAATTATTAAGGTGGAAATGCAATTGTGTCAATATAGTTTTAGCGGAAACATATATTTAGGTTAAATAAGTCTTATTTTAATAAGTATAATTTATTTTCATGATAATTTTTTAAAAATTTTATTTATTATATAATTTCAATTCAAATAAAAATAATGAAAAAAAAAGGCATTCATGGTTGAATTATTTTATAATATAAAAATATTAATATTTTAAAAGTTTCTTATAATAATGAAACAAATTCTTATAAATAATTCAGAACAATAAAGCATTTAAAATTATTTTAACATATAGTTGAATAATTTTCATTTATAATGTATATATCCTGAAGTTAAAATTAAAAGTTATTTTAGTAAGAAAGTTCATAAGGTATTCCTGAATTACTATTTGGATATTTTCGAGTAACATTAAAAAATGGAATACTTTGTAAAATAAATAAAAAAAAAAAAAAAAAAACAGTTTTTACTTGCAAGGTATTTATAATTTTTTTATACTTTTTCATAACATTTTGTTTGAAAATAATTCAACACTCTTAGGTTTAATGTTGTATTTGCTATGTAACCTGATATAAAAATTCGTAAATATATATATTATATTGACCCAATAATAATTTAGTCACTTTTTCATCACTTAATCCTGTTTCAAATCATAACTATTGATTATCATAAATCTAAGATTCAAGCTAGAATTTTTTGAATTTTTTTTTACTTTATTTGAAATTCATATATATTTTCTAAGGCAAACTTCTGTTTATTTATTTTAGTTATGTTTTATATATTTGTGTTACAGTAAAATTTTCTTATTAAAACAATATAAAGTAAATTATACTAAATTGTAATTTTTGTATAATAGTACCTTGCGATAAGCAGTATCATTATTTTTGTAGGTACACAGAAAAAAACAACTAAAAATAAAAATTCATATACATGGCTGCTTTACAGAGTAAAATAACGTATATGAATAATGTGACTAAAATTTTCCTTGTAGATATAGTTATCAGCCTTCTGAAGATTAACGAATGGCAGCATGCGAAAAGACTTCAAATCCCGACACAAAGTTCACCTTCATATTTCACAGAACTTTATAAAGCCCTTTGGCTACTCTAAAGAAAGTTTTCTTCTTCCCATAGTCCTTTTTCCTCGAGTCCACGTACTGCACTGGACAGATCTTTCTACTTTTCATGATTTATACACGAATGAAAAAAGACGAAAATATCCCTCAGATTTTTCAAGTCCAGTGTACTCTTAAAATTCCTGAAGGGAAAAATATTCTTCAAAGCGAACTTTTCCCTTACAGACTTAAGGTTATTCAAAGAAATCCATATAGAATTCAATGCGCTCGGATTATCCTACAGCGAAGATCTTTCTGCTCAGTGGATTAAAACCACCAGGTCCAGCTTAAAAATTCTATGGAAGTCCTTTTTCTGAAGTTTCGGTGAAATTCATAGAACCAACTTCCGATATCAGCTTCGCATACGAATTGTCCAAAAGTTTTTAAGTATATTTTACAGACTTCATGGCATGCATTGAATCCAAAATCTCAGGAAGTGATTGATATTTAGCAAGGAAAAATATTATTTCCTCTGAATCACTTGCATTAATAAAACTACATAAAGAATGGTTAAAGATTAATCATTTTTTTAGCCGATACTTAAAGCACTTAAGTTATTTGTATCTAGTACTTGAGAAAATTGTAAGGAAAAGTGAATGGAAGATTTGAATTATACGTTTGGAAAATGTAATTTTGAAAATTAATTTTATTTTATGATTATCAATCTGCATTACGTAAAAATTGAATATAGGAGAAAAAGTAGATTGCTGTATTTTTTGATAAAATTAAAATATGGAATAAAGCAGCAACAAAGGAAATTATATTCTTTGCGAAAAATAGTTAAAATAATAAATATAGTTATTTCAAAATGTATTTTTAAATTGAAATGAATAACAATATTTTTTTTGAGATAGAAAATTCATGTATTTGAAATTATGGTGTATTTCAACTTTTATTTTTATTTATTTCAATTGAATTGATTATTTCAACTCATGTGTATCTTTTCGGTTTTACGTTTTAGGATTTTATTATAAAAACTAAGTGCATTGCAATTGGAAAATTAAGCAATCACTCAACACATTAAACTTTTATCAAACAAGTTTAATAACAGTTAAAATATAAATTAAATTAATTAATGTTAAAATAATTATTATTTTCAGTATAGTGATTTTTGTTACAAAATGCATATTTTTACATAATAAACCAAATATTTTATAAACACGAATTATTTTACAATATGTCTGTATTTAGATGTATGTAGATAAAGCTGAAGTATTGAAGTGACTAAACTCAAAACATTGCATTGCGTAGCTTTCCTTAAAGTTAGCAATTAATTTGTTGTTGTTAGCAATTCAACACAAAAAACTTAAAATTTATAAAATAAAAAGTGGAGGTGATTCAATCGATTGAAATTGTAATTGAATCTCGATATGTTGGTAGGTTGGAAATTTGACACTTGATTAGAAGTTTGTCAAAAACATGCTGAAATATGTGTATACTATGTATGGTCACGAATAAATTCATATGCCGAAAGCTTAAGAAGAATGGTGATAGATGCCACACATGGAAGGTGAATGTTCGTTCCAAATTAAGGTGGCAAGATGCAATGTAGCAATTCCCACATTATGTACACTGGTTAACTTCTATCTATCAATCTGGTAGTGGATGACCCTGGATTAAAATTTTCTGTG
This sequence comes from Caerostris darwini, assembly GCA_021605075.1. Classification (NCBI taxonomy): domain Eukaryota; kingdom Metazoa; phylum Arthropoda; class Arachnida; order Araneae; family Araneidae; genus Caerostris; species Caerostris darwini. The sequence goes on along the minus strand of BPLQ01003817.1, from coordinate 635,668 downwards.
ACATTCAAATCCAAACAAGCGAATATAAGATAAGATAAAAACTTAAAATTTTGGATTTTGTGTCACTTTTTTGGAAATGAATGAAATATTTTTGCTTTTCACGTTCTAGATCTTCAAACCATTATGTGGGCAGGCTACTTACATTCGACCCTGAAGGCCATGGTGTAGGACACCCCTGCCCCTATCTCGTTCCCCGAGCTTCTGCAAGTGAAGGTGGCGTCCCAAGTCAAATACACTTGATTAAAGGTTATATCTATCAATCTAGTGGTGGATTATTTCTGATTAAAATGTCCTCTAGCATTCAAATACAAAGAAGCGAATAAGAAATAAGGTATAAATACTTAAATTTTAGGAGTTAGTTTTACTTTTTTGCAAATAAGTGAACTATTTTTTATTTTTTACATTCAAGACCTTCAAACCCTTTCTGTGGGCAGGCTACTTACATTCGACCCTGAAGGCCATGGTGCTGGACACCCCTGCCCCTATCTCGTTCCCCGAGCTCCTGCAGGTGAAGGTGGCGTAGTCGAAGCTGTTGACGGGCAAGAGGCTCATGTTCCAGGTGAGCACCGAGCTGATGGAACTGAAGAGGTTGCGCCGAGGGTCCGGTCGGTGGTGGGCCAGCTTGCTCTCGAACACGATCGAGTCCCGCAGGCTCTCGTTGTTCCGCAGCCACTCCAGTTCGCACAGGGGGTGGCACTCCACGAGGCAAGATAGTTGCACGTTGGTGGTGTTCCTCAGCACGCCCCCTCGCTCGGGGAGCTTCTTCACGAAGGACGGGGGTGCTGGGGGGACACAAAGAGGAAGAGATAAGAGTATCGTTAGATTGGATGGCTTCTTTGTCTTAGCACAAATAGATTGATAATCATTCGGGAAGGATAGGGTAGGGAAAGGCTTGTAAGACAGCATCGTGGATTTCATATAAGTGATTGGATTGCTACTTATATGAGAGTCTATTGAAGGTGTACTCGACTACAAATCGTTACAATTGTTAAATTACTTAATTTCCTTTGGTAGTTGTATTGGTTTTGGATAATGTAGAAGATGCTAGAGCACGGAATGTCTGAATCTGTAATGTTCTTATTTCGTTTAATCTTCCAGAAATTTTTAGCAATTTAAACTAATTAAGCTCTTATATCTGAATGCTCACTATCTTACTTTAATTGTTTTTGCTATTTAAAATTTTCCTTAAATACTATGATTTACATATATATATATATTTTTTTGATATTCATAATATCTGGAATCCAACTACCAACACATATGCAAAATACGTGAAGCTATAGTAGCTATTATACATTATCGACTTAACTATAAAGGTTCATAAATAAACAAACAAATCTTTATATGGTTCAAATATGAAGTTTAAAATTAATTCATCTCTCAGTAGAATCGTACTAAAATGCTACTTTACAACTAACCTTTTTAAAAATCTTAATTATTTAAAATAGTAATAAACCTTGTAGAATATATAATTAATTTCAAACAAAATTTATGGCTAAAATTATGGCATTAGTAGTGTTATATAAAGCTATAACCATCCATTATTAGAGTGATTACGAATTGTGATTTCTGTAAATGTCAATTTTTTTTTATCTATGGCAGAAATTGTAGATATGCATGGGAACTTGAAGTTTTATCTTGGAGAACATTTTGCAGGAGATTTATATATCTTGTGTAAGACATGTTATAAAATATAGTTTCCAATACATAATGCACGCAATACATTAAATATTTATTGATTTTTTTTCTAATGCTAATATTTTAAAAAATCAGAGATGATATTTTTTTAGACTTATTTGAAAGAAAGCATTTTATTAGCTTTTAATTATTTTCTAACCAAATATATATCAAATACTTTAATAAAATATTAAAAAAAAATTTTTTTTTTCGTTTGTCAATCTATGGAAATTATTTTGTGCTTTTTATTAATATATGCCTGAATTAAATTAAGATAAATTTGTTTAATTTAATTGCGGTGAATAACTTTATATTACAATATTTTAAGGGATAGAAATTCATTGTTAAATATCGATATGAGACAGAATTGAATCAATTACGCTATTGAATGAATGCACACAAAATTAAGATAAAAAAAATTAGAAATTAATAGAACTGTTTATTATTATTATTTTGCTAATTATATAGCTACATTATTTTTAAATTGATGCTATTTTTCCAAGATATAATTCTGTATAATTTATTATTCTCTTTATATAAAAGCATCCTCTTTTAAGATTATTTTACAAGCTTGAATATCCAGATTTCTTATAAGTTGATAAAAACATTTTTTGAATACTTAGCTCAAAAGATTTATGGTTTAACATAAAATAATTTATTTTATTTAAAAGAAAGAAGAAAGAATTTGTTTATTCGAAAAGTAATTTAATTTAGAGCAGAAACATTGCTGCTCAGTATTACACGAAAGTAAATTTGATTGCCTAACCTAATTACATGTCCTATAAAAGCGTTAGTGAATAAAATATAATATTACGCTAAGGAAAAAAGATGAAATCAAAAATTATCGTAGGAGTAGCTGTATAATATTAAATAGCTTTGATACATTTTATAAAGCATATAAAAGAATGTTTTAATGTAATCTATTCAATTAATTTATCTCTTATATAATTATTATTTTGAAGTAGCATATTTTTAAGTCAGTAATAACTGTTTTTATTATTGCGTTATTATTTTTATCTCATTTTTATACATCTTAAATTTAAATACTTTAAAAAGACTATCCCTTATTAATGGTAGTATTTATTTTATGAGTTAACAAATGTGCAAATTTTTTTCAGAATTAAAAATCAACTAGATCTCAAATTCTATTCCAACTCATTTCAAACATCAAATATGCCATTATTATATATTTTTTATTTTAATTATCTAAAGTCAATTTATGAGTTCTAGTTCATTCTTTTTACTTTTCTTATTTTGAAAGTAAAGATTTGTAAAGACATTTTTATTACAGCTTTAATAACTCCCCGTCAAATCTGTATTCTTTTACACTATCACTGTGATATGTATTTGACAGTAATTATCTGTAATTATAAGAAGTTGAGTTTCTTTAGTTAAGGAATTTTTATTTTTGTCAAGGAGTAAAGTTATCCGATACTTTTGCGTAATACTTTTTCAAGCTATACTTTTTTCGAATTATGTAAGGAAACAGTAATCTTTATATAATAATTGCTGCTGTAAAGTTACTGAAGAAATTTTTTCTGCTATATTTTCTAGGTAAATTGTATTTATATTTCATTCTTTACATAATCCTTTTATTCATTAAAGTTTCTTGTCCGTATACCTTAAAACTACATGTTTATATAATTAATCTACAACATATAAAAAAATTTAGTTATTGCAGCTTTTGAGTGATGAAAGCAGTTCTATATTCATCTGGAATTTCTATATCAAGTCATCTATTGAAAGATTTATATAATTTCGAATGTAAACATATAAAACATGATTTGATGATGAAAAGTATATTTCCACCCTGTTTCAGGAATGAGAGTAGTTAAATAATTTAATTCATTTAATACCAATTAAAGATTTTTGCTTCGAAGAATTTAGAGTAAAACTTAAGTGGAAATTTCCATTAAGTAAATAAGTAATCTCTATTCAAAATTTATAGGCATAATAATATTTGACAATCGACTGTTTGTTTCATAAAGACATAAACAGTCCATTTGAGTGTCAGATATGTGGCAAACCAGAAAAACTATCACCAATCATATATAATAAATCACTCCAAGTTATTGAACAAATCTTTCATAATTGCTATCGAGACTTCTCAATTTTTAAAGCAACAACTGCAATAGTTAGTGGTTGCGAACCTATACGAACCTGCTTGCGTTCACCAGTGAGATCTATTTTCCTCTTAAAAGTAATATTCACCCAATCTATGCTGGTAATCTTCCTTTTAAATCTTTGCAATCCTCTTTTAAAGTCGTTAAAATCTATTATCTCACACCTTATCATAACTACAAATTCACATAAATACATATCCATAAAGGCGCCTTTTGCTGTAGACTTTAGTAAAATAAATGTACATATTAATCCATTTAATATGAAATCAAATAAAGAGATGATTAGATGATATGTTCATCGAAATATCCTACATATAATGATCTCTCATTTTTTTAAAGAGATGAAGACACCAAGTTCACGTATTTCTTTAAATAAATCCTGAATCACTGTTATTAAGTTTCGTTTCAGAATGAAAATTAATGCACTTATCATAAGCCAATGCTTCGGAAAAGATGGTGTCTCGTATTTACGGTGGATTGAGGAACTTGGGAAAGCAAATGATGATGTAAAATGACTTTATCTCTGATACGATTTCTGACAACCTATCGAATCCACCCGGCGGAAAACGTAAGCCTTTAATCCTCAAAGATTAATCTGTCCCGATTAAAGCGTCACGTAGTACAACTGGGTGCGTAATTTAGCTTAATATCCTTCCCATTCATATTCAAGGATCTCTTATGATAGCAATAAATATTCCGAAATGTTTAATTGCGGCGTAGAGTGCTAGTCATTTCGTCGAAGACATCTTTTGAATCTGATGGCAATCCGGTGCTAGAGTGGGAAGGAATATGTAGCAATATACGCCATCTTTTTAAGGTTTTTTGGGATCTAATGATATATATTTTATCATAAAATTAACCATAAATTAAGGTACAGATTTAATAAGTTTCAAAAGGAAATGAGCAACGGAATTTTTTTCTTCCAATATTTACATTAGAAATTTGAATTATGTGATTTCAGAACCAAAATAACAAATTTTAATGATTTAGAATAATAAGAAATAGATTTAGAATAATAGGATAAGAAATATATCTTTTATACATTTCTTTCTTATGAAAGAAATTATTATATCTATAAATTTTATTTATTCATTACATATTTACTTATTGATAATGCTCTTATAACTCGCATATGAAGTTTTACTCTAAATTCCTTGAAGAAAAAGTCTTTAATTGGTTATTAATTAATTAATACGTGTTTATTTAATGATAACCCTCATATTAAGTTTTACTCTAAATTCCTTGAAACAAAAATCTTGAATTGAATTTGAAGCAAAAATCTTTAATTGGTATTTAATTAATTAAAATGTATTTAACCCTCATATTAAGTATTATTCTAAATTCCTTGATGAAAAAATCTTTAATTGTATTTAATTAATTAAATTATTTAAATGTTCTCGTTTCTGAAATATAGTGTAAATTCTGTTTTTCATCATCAAATTTTGTTTTGTATGTTTGTATTTGAAACTATATATGTCTTTCAATTTATTCAGTAACAACATATTATCAACAACAACAGCTTTTGAAAAATAAATCAGAAATTGCGATTTTCTTTGTTGTTAAATGAGATTTGTACTTAAATAAAGTGATCATTTTTTTTTGTCCACTTTCTTTAGATATTTAAATGTCTCTTTTTAGAAATACAATCGCTTTCTACAATGGAAATATTTCAAGCGTAGGGAAATTAGGGATATTTTTTTTCCAAATACAAATAAAATGCCTTATCGTGTAATAAATATTAAATAATGTTGTATTAGTTTCGACATTATACTTTTTTGAATCTCAAGAAGAATTTTTGTTTGTTTATTAAGGTATATCGTAACTTTATCTTAACTATCGTATCTTTATCGTAACCTTTTTTTAAAGGATAATCATTGTTAGTTAAAAAACGATTTCACAGTGATATAAGAGTGCTCGAGAATTATTCGATAGTTTAAAAATAAATTATGAACCTTCCCCCTCCCCCTTCAAAAAAAAAAAAAAAAAAAAAACTCAGAAAAGGTTAAAGTGCATCTATTTATTTATAATATAAGTGCAAAGTTAATAAATTTCCTTGACCAATGCACCCAAGTGAAAGATGAGTTAATATCATATACCGAAAATTTATAATCTTTTGATGGATATTGTCTATATTTAGGTACAATAAAAATTTTCATTTAGGTCTACGAGGAAGACTGTATCTATTAAAAAGAAATAGTACTAATTTGCTGGATTTTAAATTAAGTATTATAGTTACACTTCGACCACCAAGTGAGTAGAAAATTGGCAAAGCGGACAAGTCAGATGGATTTAAACAAAGCACTGTAATAGGAAAGAAAGGTATTTGCGGTAATGTTTTAAGTACAATAAAAAATAACTGAAATTCTTTATGATTCAAGTTTTAAATTACATATATTAATATAAAAATGAGATGAAAAAAATTCCACAATTTTTTTCTTTCAATATTGATTTTCGCCACTGGTGTCTGACTAAAACTCTCAACAAGTAATCGATTCGTTTGTTTTTGTTTTTAAACACTGATGTTTATTTTTCCAAATCACCTGCGGTCGATCTATAACTATTATGTCCCAAACTCTTCAGATGCCTGCTTGTACATAACATAAAATCGAGTTTGTTTTGAACTTACGACACATAAATAAATCATCTCACGTCGAAATTAGCGTTAAATTATGTAATTAACTCTTCTTGTTACATAATAATAATGAAAAGATGTTATTTCTAAGTATTTTAGTGTTTTATTTATTGTTATAATTATATTTATTTATTTAATAATTATCAAGCACTCACTACCTTACTGTTTTTTTTTTAAAATTCTAACTATTAAATTAACATTTGAAATTGCTTTAAATGGATATAACAAATTATTTATTAAAACTCAATGTAAATTGCGTAATCTAAAGAGTGTAAATGTAATATCTAGAATAAAACATGAATGGGATTTGAGGAATTCAAATGCATTAAGTTACCTTTTCATGCTGTTTAGCAGTTATATTTAAATTACAAGGGTTCAATTAAAGTAATAGTTAAGTTATACAGCATCGGTATATTATTATTAAATTTATTCACCTGTATTATTTAATAGATTAGTTAGTATGATCCCCGTTTAAACAAATTTTTCCAAGAAATTATTTTATGAGAAAATTAATTTTCATGAAACTAAGTAGTTAAATGTTGATATTAATGTAAAATACTAATATTATGAAACATTTATTTTAACACAAAATTTTTTTTATTTCGTTAAAAAGAAATCGTAATATTACGCAAGTAAATTATAAAATAAAAATATACTAGATTCTGATTTAAAAAAAAAAAAAAATTAAGTAATTTTAAATTTTATAATTTTTAATAAATAATTAACTTGCAATTATATAAAAAAAAAAATCGAAAGATATAATCATAGTTTATTTGTTATTGATATTCCCGCTATATATAAGTATTAAAGGATTAAAAGCAGTTTTAAATTAATTTATTAAATAATAAAAACAAATGTTTTGTAAATTTACAATTACTGCAACATGAAAAGATGACTAATATGATAGGATTAGAAAACACAGATTAAAGTGACAAGGTCCTCCATTAGCTACAAGCATGGCTAGCGTACAAGAAGTGAGTGATTCTAATAGGCGGGCGCCGTTGTAGTAGTCACTGCTTTCAGAAACGAGGAGTTTTGATGGCGATTGTGAGAAAGTGTGTAAAACACCTCTAGCATTGATGGTCAGGCTGCCTGATGGGATTTTTCTGGGTTTTCTTCCATATGACCCACAAATGCAGAGCAGTTACGTGTAGAAAGGCCTTTTATCATCATGCGTCGGTTGGTTGTTCAAGGGATGCATTAGTGTTATATGAAACCATTGAAGTTTAAGAAGAAAAAAAAAAAATGGATACATTTGAAAAAAGAACATCGTTAAAATCTATTTAATTTTGAAAATCCATATCGCTATTTTTTTTGTCCTTCCTACAAAAATGTTAAAATTTTTTTAGTTCCAATGAGATTTAGTTAACTTCTGTTAAACATTAAAACAATTTTAAAACAAAAAACTAACATGTTTAGAAGTGCTTTTGGTTCATAAGCGATATTCATTAATTCATTTAACAAATCAATAAAATATACTTGTGTATTTAAAAAAGAATTCCTATTAAACTGGATATATATTTTATGCACTTTAAATATATTTAATACTAAACGTACAAATATTTAAGAAATTTTGTACTGAAAATATATTTTAAAGATTTTATTAATTAGCAATTTTAAATGCATATCAACAAGTGTAAAATGTTTTTTCCAAAATAATTTTTAAAACTTTTAAATAATCCATTTTTAAAATTAGTACGTGGAATTTATAAAATATTTTTAAGTTTAAGATTAAATAAATTATTTCTAAATTTAATTTGTAAATTCTTCTAACACTGCCTTATATGCACGCTATAATTTGAAATTGTATCAGCAAAAAGTATAATGAAAAGATATTACGATTTTATATCAAGAATTAATCCACATAATTTTCTTGAGGAGAAAGGTGTCAGCAAACCAAACAAAACATATTTCTAAGTAAGAAATTTTGCTTATAAAAATAAAACTCAAATTTACATTTTATATAATTTTTTTTCATGATATAATCGTCTTCGTTATATCGTTCCTGTAAGCATACAAAAAAGTGTAATATACTAAAACCGCGATCTAACCGAAAAATATATATATTAATTTTTGCTGTTAGTTGCCGTAGTACATCAATAGATTCGTTTTCCTCTTGTATATTTCACGGTCAATTTACTGTTATAAAATGAAAATATATCAGAGTAATTATTCCGCATTTGAGTGTACATTGCGAAAGAAATCAAGAAAATACTTCTAACAGCTTGCTTGTCAACAAGAGATGCTTACAAATTCCGTCACAAAAGCTATCGAAAGCTATCTGGAAAGTTATCCTACTTTTGTAACGGATTACACCAGCTAGTTCGAGCGTGATTACCTTCTGCTCTCTAACTGCGAACCGAAGATGGACAACTAGTAGGAGTTTTATCTTTATTATATGACTTTTTAATAAAAAATATCATAATCGCATGATCATCCTACATTTTATCATGCGGCATATGTATATGTATTAAATAACATCACATAAGTATTAAACAGCTATCCCATCCCATCCCATCACATATGTATTAAATAACTATTGATAATTGTAGTATACATAACAATGATAAAACTATTCGTAATTCTTAGAATAACGACAGTGGTATTAAACAGATATTAATAATCATAAGCAAAAGCAATACTATCTTATTTATGCAAATAACATTATAGTATTCATTCGAATACCCTCCGTACTATTAATAATTTAACAGTATAACTAACCCGCATTTATTCTAATTCACTTGATGCTTTATTGCGGAATATATCAAATCGAATCCATTTTCTGGCCCATTGTCTATGCATCCAGCATGACACACAGCCCATAGTGCCTCCGACGTACCTTTCACAATAACGTGGACGACTATCAATTTACGCGCACGATAGAGATATATACTCAGTGTGTCACAGTCCTATTACTGATGCGGGTGACGACATGTTGATTCGGTTGATTGCCGACACGCATAATGTACCGAGGGGAAGATAGGGACTACCCACTATGTGGACTGTACAAACACGCAGGAATCGCAAATTGAAACGGTCCTGGATACAAACCTACGGCAGATAGGGCGAAGTAGGATGGAGGTCCGGGGCCGATGTCATTCACGGCTGCACAGGAGTAATTTCCTTGAGTCGATACGGTTACTGGTTTTAGGTGCAGCAGTGGGCCCGTCTCGTTGAGGACTGTGCTGCCTTTGTGCCACTCGAACATGGTGCTCAGGGGGTGGCCTAGGTCTAAGACTCGACATTCTAAAGTCACGGCTCGACCCTTCACTGCTAGGTCTTGTTGCTGTAGTATAGAGGATGGTCCAGGTGTGTCTGAAATATACATTAGTTGAAAAATACATCACATTATACATTATATATTGCATTATACATTAATTATGATAGATATAAGTTAATGTTATAAATATTTTCTAAAAGTTAAAATTTAAGTTAAGTTTTCTAAAGTTAAAAAAATATATCACATTATACATTATACATTAATTATGATAGACAGAAGGTAATGTTAAGTTAAAGTTTAAGTAACTTTTCTAAAGTTAATGTAAAAAATATATCACCGTATACATTTTATATTACATTATACATTAGTTATGATGGATAGAAGTTAATGTTAAAAGTATTTTCTAAATGTTAAATTTCAAGTAAAGTTTTCTAAAGTTAATATAAAAAATATATCACATTATACATTATATATAAATTATAATAGATAAAAGTGAATGTTATAAAGATTTTCTAAAAGTTAAAGTTTAAGTTAAGTTTTCTAAAGTTAATCTAAAAGATGCATCACATTATACACTATATATTAAATTATACATTAGTTATGATAGATAGAAGTTAATGCTATAAATATTTTCTAAAAGTTAATGTTTAAATTTTCTAAAGTTAATGAAAATAATATATCACATTATACATTTTATATTACCTTATACCTTAATTATGAGAGATAAAAGTTAATGTTATAAATATTTTCTAAAAGTTAAAATTTAAGTTAAGTTTTCTAAAGTTAATGTAAAAAATATATCAGATTATATATTATATATCACATTATGCATTAATTATGATAGATAAAAGTTAATGTTATAAATGCTTGCTATATAAAGTAAGAAAAAGAAATACAAAGATATAAATATAAGTTTTTTGGTGAATAGATTTTTTTAATGTCTAATTTCGGAATTAATTTATATATTTGATAGTTTGAATTCGTTTTATGATTTTCATTTTCAATGGCGTTTTCATACTAACACATCAAACACGTCAATTATATTTAAATTTAATTTGTGAAAAGCTGAAATCTAAGTAATTCAAATTTATAAATCAGGATACTATTTGCGGTTTTGTTTCAATTAATAAATCATTTTATCTTTTTATGTTATTCTTATCCCACCCCTTCCAATTATGTAGACATTATATGGCGCGGTTTAAAAAAATAAATTATATATATGAGAACGTTTTAAAAATAAATTATATACAGATTAAATTTATCATTTTTTAGAAAACAAAAAGTAAAATTAGTCCGTATAATACATATAATATAATTGCATTATAATATCTACATAATTGATAGGCGTGAGAAAAATTATTTATTAATTCAAACAAAACAGCAAATAGCATACATTTAAATAAATGGTGAATCAATAAAAATATTACTACACTAGTAATAAATTAATATTAATATTTTAATAAATTTCCAATCTCTGAAAGCATAAAAGTATTCAAATATATTGCCCATTTTCTAAAATTAAATATCAAAATTTTTAACGAAATCTTTGAATACATATGCTGCTTTTTATTGAACAATAAATTGTAATTTAGATTTAAAAAAAGTTTTTAAATCAATTGCAAAAACAATTTCTTTTGTTCAATTTAATGTTATAGTTTTTTAAATAAAAATTTTCATTCCGTTAAATTAGTTTAAATTATTTTCAGTCAATGTTAACAATGCTATTTTAATGGAATAAAATATGCTATTATTATCTTAAATTATTCCGTTTACACATAAATAAAATATTATGATCAATCTAAGTTATTCATAGCACTATTCCTTTATTACATTTTTCAAATTTCTTCGTCGACTCTCATGCAAATTCTTACATTTTTTTTATTTATGATTCTGGAAAAAGGTTTTCGCCAGTTGAAATATATGTTGGACTTAAAAGATATTTGAAAACAAGTTTATATAATTCTTTTTTCAAACGTTGGATACTTGTCAATCAAGTTTTTGTCAAAATTGCAGTTGGTTTTTCTCCTGGTGCAGCAAGTAAATAAAATAAAAAATTGGATATCTGACTTTTCAGTTTTATGAGGAAACTAAAAACAGGAAAAACTGACAAGTTATCAACATTTAGATCTCGATTTTTATTATGGTGATATTTTTATAAATAGCTGTGCTCCTCACTATACTAAAAAAGTCAATAGATGGACATTTCAGTAAACTCAAATATTATATTCATATATTCTGATATTTTATCTGAGATTTCTACGTCACAATCAATACAATGCCCGCTGGTTTTCAAATCTGTGATTTTAAAACATGCAATACTTAATACTATTAAACTTTTATCCTCTTGTTGTCAAGCTATTGTATATTATCACTGAGATATTAGCAGGGCACTATTTAATAATAATAATAATCGTTGTTATTGCACTAAATTAAAATTAAATATTGTTTTTTAATATTGCTTTATACAAATGTTTATAATTTAAACTAAATAAAAATAAATCTGAAGCTAATAATAAGCCACAATTTAAATGCTAAGCTAACAAAGAAAATTGATATTTTTTAAACATCCATACTTCAGAAAAATATTCTAAAATAATAAAAACCACTGATTGACATTTTACAAAAATATTGAATATATCATGATTTTAAGCTTTTTTAAGCGTCGTTGAAAACACGCGTGACTAAAATATGATTTGTAATGGAACCTAAATTGGTAGTTGAATGAACTAGAATAACAATAAGCTATGGATGAGAGTTTAGTAATAAAAAACTCAAACTTTTGGATTGCTGATTTTAATTTCCTTCTGGTTTTGTTGATGTTCTTGTAATACCTAATACCTTCATACCTAATTTCTACTTGTTTAATTAGCTGAACTAATGATTAACGAAAAAATTCGTAATACATATAATTATTATAGTTTTTGTAATACAACCACTTATCAATTTTTATCTTTCATTAAGGTATGTGGCATGTCTTCCATTATTATTTTTTACTTATTGAGTTTTTCAAAGACTTAGGGACTTATTCTATTAATAAATAATTTAAATTCGAGAGCATTTAATTTTTCATATTCTTGTTTATTCATTTCAGAATACTACGCTTGTGCTGTGAATGAGAATTTAATAATAAAAACTCGAGGTTTGCTTAAAATTCGGGTTGCTGGTTTTAATATTTTTTTATCTTAATTGATGTTCTTGTAATGTCATACCTAATATCTACTTCTTTAATTCACTGAATTATTGAATAATGAAAAGTTCGTAATACATATAATCAGTATAGTTCCCATTTTAGCACATCCACTTAACAATATTAATCTTCCATTATCATTTGTTAAGATTTGAAAATTGAAAAAATATGATAAAAAATAACCGCGATCTTTCATTATTATTTTCAACTTATTGAGTTTTTTAAACGCTCAGTTACTTATTATATTAATAATTAATAGAAATTCGCGAGTACTTATTTAGTTTTTTGTAAGCAATTAGACCCTGTACAGCAAATTCTACAAATTACCCGTTACTTATTCGAATATCTATTCTGCTGGAAGTAAGATATTTTGTCTAGACGAAACAATTTCTGGAAGTAACACATTGTCCTGGGGGAGGAAGGGAATAACTTACAATGTACGACCAACTCTTCCGACTTGGGCCTGAGGCTCCATCCGGCCGCGTTGCGCCCTTCGCAAGAGTAATTGCCCCCATGATGCCTGTTTGCATGCTTAATGTGGAGTACGGGTTCCGCGGTCTCGTTCACCAGTTCGTTGTTGCGGTACCACCGGACGTTCGTGAAGTTGCGAGGGTTTCCGTCGATGGCTTCGCATGTCAGGCTCACGGCTGAGTTGTCACCGCCTTCTGATACCACTGAGGAGGAAACGTGCAAGCCCACGACTTGGGGATCTGGAAGAAACAGAACTTTATTTAAGCATGATACAAATGCAGGTGCTGAAAAGTACTGACACCAATAATATCAATGTAGAGAGGTAGACATAAACTTTTGCATTATGTTTTTTGTGATAACTATATTATTTTAAGTAATAACGCTATATTTCATTTTTTTTTCAATTTCTTCTATTAGCTCACAATCACCCTATATATATATATCTTGATCAAATTTTCAATCGTTCATGAAATACTTTTTATTCATCCACTCAAGTTCAAATACATTTTTTTTTATCTTGTAGTGGATGACACTGGATGTTAATACAGTTTTTTCAAATATTAATTCAGTAATTAAATTTAATTAATTAATTTTAGTTTTTTTTAGATATATCTTTGCATATATCTAAAAAGTCTTTGCATAGATTTGCATATATCTACCAACAGATGGAGCCATATAAGCTTAAAAAAAAAGAATGAAACTTTTTTATAAAGGACTTTCTGCAATATAGTGAAAAAAAAAGTAGGAATTGATTTAAAAATTTTTTTTTTTATATCACTTGTTTCTCAATTATTCAAATTATTAAATTGTATTAGGATATATGGAGTACTCATAAATTATAAGTGTAAAAAGTCATACTCAGATGATATTGTATCGTAATTTGTTTTATTGAATGCTGTATTCTGAACGGGGAATTATAATCTTAAAATAAATAACTCTGAACTAAATCATATAGTCCTGAAACTAAAATAATTTATTCAACAAAGGAAATATTTTTTCATGAAGTAATTTTTTTTATTTTAAAATGAAATTTTCAATGAAGTAAAAAGGTATAAGCGTAGTCTTCTGCAAGTCAAATGAAAGTACATAAATGATCTTTTTCCTCATTGGAGCAACAGCCTCACGTTGCGAACACCATCTGCCTATTGGCAGATTTCGAAACAAGAGATTTATTACAGTGTGGTACATTAATCAGTAAAATACAAGAATAAATGAAATAACATATAAAAATAATATTTATTAAAATAATTAAATATATTTTTAAATTTAAAACAAACGGATATATAATTTCTATTCACACCAATGCAATTCACATTACACAGCAGTTCTGATATAGAAAATAGCGCAAGGAATTCACAATTTTGATTATAGTTGAAGATTTAGTCATCATTGTATATTTAATAACATATGATGAAGCATAAAAAATTAAATATAACAGATTAGTTTTACACTATAGTTAAAAGTTAATGTACTATAATAACAAATAGTCATGTTTTTTTTTAAACCGAAATAGCCGGGACACTTTATTATATAAAAGAAATTATATAAAGTGATTCAAAATAACATGGTCAACACTCCTGTTCCAATGCCTGGAGAAATTGTAGATGAAAGGGATGTACTCCTTCGTCGTGTGCAAAGCGCCAGACGGTGGATTAAGGAATATGGGTTTTCCGTGAAACAACTCGTATACTTGTGGGAGGATTACAAGTATACGAGTACTTCTTTCAGTAGCAACTGTATGAGTTGTTCGTTGATGACAGGTATCGCCGAACAACAGGCTTGTGTATGCCTCACGCAGCTTTTTCCTCTCAACTGTCGATGCAAAGTGGTTACAGGGCACCCATCTGCCAGGGATATAGCTGATGATACATTTGCAAAACTTCTCGTTCGTATCACTAAACAGCTTCATAAATGAAATGCATCACCGTAAGTGTAACTAACCATGCTATTCACAAGGCCTCCACGAATCGAGTAAAGGCATCTCAATTTGCTCAGGTCGTGTTTTAATAGAAACACTTTCTAGTGACCTCAGATGGGATTTGCGATTCCGTGTTCTTATGTGATTTTTGATTCTTTTTGTATGTGCCTGATTTGCCCTTTTATTTTGGGCACGTTATTTTCAATCATCCGGTTTTTATCATAAAATTAGAATTACAGTATTTCAAAAAATGAGTGCTCTGTTAGTCATACATTTAGTAATGTATTATTAATTAATGAAAATTAAGAAATTTTTGTTTGCAACCAAATAAAGTAACCCTATAATTATCATTATTACTCTTTTTTGCTAAAAATGTTATCTCAAACCTAAGTGAAAATATTAATATTTTTAAAAATAGCTTCGTTATTCAAACTCTTTAATAAATAGCTTTATTCATTCATTTAATCGAATTTTTTCAAATACTTAAATGCGTTTTTATCTCCATAAAATTACAGTGAGTTACATTACATTATTTTACATTAGTCATATATTATTAATGTATTATTAATTAATGAAAATTAACAAAATTTTGTTTGTAACCAAATAAATTAGTGTTATAATTATCATTATTATTTTTTTTCTTTGCTAAAAATGTTATTTCAAACATATGTAAAAAGATTAACATTTTTAAAAATAGCTTTTTTATTCAAACTCTTCAATAAATAGCTTTATTCATTCATTTAATTGCATTGTTTTCTAATACGTAAATGTTTTTTGTCCCCTAACATTACAGTGAGCTATTTTACATTACTTATTGAATTAACTAATAAAATGTTGCAGTATATCAATGCATCACAATTTTATTTAATTTATAAATTTTCATAACTTAAACCTAATATCATATTTTTTGAATTTTCCCTTTAATCGTGTTTCTCTTTGGGTTTTCATTCATTAAGCAAATAGAATAGCAACTAAATTATTATTAAATCAGTTTTATAAAGTTTGCAATTAAATTATACATACATTTGCAAGTTTCCCAATGTTTCCCTTATAAATTTGAGTACAATAAAACAATATTTATAATTACATACTTTATATAGGAAATCTTCAACATATTATACTTTGTCATTTACATATTTAAATAAGTACCAAAGAACTGAAATCAGAGAAATAATTACATTTAATAAATACTTTCACCCATTATGTTGAATACACTAAATTAAACAAATCTTAGTACTCCAAAATAGTTAAAATAATTTTGAAGCTAAGCAAATATCCATTTACAACAAGTTAAAACGATGATTTAATTTACAGTGTCTACTCACACAAGACATTGAGTATCGAAGACGATGTCGAGTTTCCTCTCCCAAAGGCATTCCTCACGTGGCACGTATAGATTCCCGAATCTTGTCTAGACAAGTTGTATAATGCTAATACTGCAGATAATGGGTGTCTAGTGGTTTCCAAGCGCTGAGTGGTATCTCGCTGCAGTAGGTTTGAATCTTTGTACCACACGATTTCAGTCACATCGGGTGGGTTGGCATCGAAGACGCACGTGATATTCACGGTGGAAGATTCCTGGACCGTCACTGTACCGTCTGGAGTTACAAAAACCGCTGGAGGATCTGGAAAAGTGAAATACATTTTAAACGAGATTGTGATTTATAGTGAAAAGTGATTTAGATTTTAAATTATAAAAATAAATATCACTTATTTGATTAAAAATCAGATTATTTCAAAATAAAATAAGAGTTTATAATTCAGAATTCAACTTTCGAATGCATCTTCATTAGAGATATATCTGATCTTTATTTCAGATACATCTGATCTTTTTTCTGATATATTATCATCAGTCATGAAATACAATAATTAATATTTGCCTAGCATTGGTCTTCTGAAATAAAATTTAGAAAAAAAAATTTTGTTAATTGTTGGTAAACATGTAGCTATAAAAACAACCAAATCAAATGTCTTCATGGATATTCCGGGGCTAGGAAGATAAATTCGTCAGAAAGCTACTATTGTAAATTTGAGAAATATGGAGGTAGCTGCCATCTGTAAACTTTTTTCCAAATTACAATGACACCAAGGATCAGTATTTATCCAATGAAATTGTGGTCCCATTTAAAGTGGTCAATAAAGTTTAACTGTTTATAAGCCTATAGTAAAAGTGTTAATGTCTCTGCATTTATTAGGCAAGACTTTCGTATTCACAAAATATATCTTCTGTATTATGGTTTTAATTTCTGGTGTTATAGTGTTTCTAAGTAGAAGTTAGTAAAATGTTAATTTTCAACTTATATAATTTAAAGTCATTGTTGTTTTATCGGAACTATTTAAATTTTATTTAACTATCAAACAATCAAACTTCTTAATATTTAAATAATGAAATGATTATTGTCCGACGACATTCCATTTACGCAATACTAAATAATTTAGTAAATAAAAAACACTTCTGTAAACAAATATTATATCTTCGAAAAAAACCAGAATTATAGATTTTAGTATAGATTAATTATCTTTTTTAGTATAGATTGTTTTATCAGAAAACTGCATATCTTGCACCACTCAAATAGCTTTTTCTTATAGTATTTCTTGTTAAGGTGCACAATTTTGAGATTTTTTGATAAGTTGACAACTTATTAATATAATAGTATATAACAATAATATAATATATAATTTAATAACCTTCTTTAAGTTGACATTTAGTGACAACTATTTGAAATCATGGTTGACATTTTTTTTCTTTTCTTTTTACTTCGATTTTATAGATTGTAATAAAATATTTGCAACTCTTAAACCTAAAATTGCTAAAAACTAAAATATCTGCTGATATATACTTCCAATAAAAAAAATTGAATCTTTAAAGAAAGACCTCCCTATCCTCCTAAAAACCAGTCAATTCGACATTTTTATCGATTTCAATATAAAAAAAATCGATTTAAAACATTATTGCTTATAAATATTTTTAGAAGAATAACGTAAGGAGTAAAAGTTTACCTTATTACTTGCTTAATATTTCAATAATAACATATTTGTCAAGACTTAGCTTTGAAGAAATAGTGAAATTAACAATAGCTTCAAAAATCACTAAAATTGTCATATGGCATGACACATCACAAAACCAATGGCAATGAAAATAATAAAGAAATATCGGTTTTGAGCCTTCGACATATAAAACGTGTGTTGAAACTACAAAATCAATATTTTCAATTTTTTTATTATCATTACTTTTATGATGATGGTATTTTCTAGTAAATAAAAAAACATCTTTTAAAATTGTCAGCAAAATTTAAATAACCCTTTTTTGCCAGAAAAGAATTCATATTTCATTCATTATTCTTTTATGTGTGGAATGAACTTACGTAAAAATAATAATAATTATAATGGTTTTTCGTAAAAAAAAAATGTCTAGAGATAGAAATGGCTTCATTTAAAAGAAGATGCCCCTGAAGTTAAACAAAATAAATATTTTTAACACCTAGTGTATTGCTCCTAGAGTAATGATTTAATTGCATTGTTCTTATTGAGAATGTATATTTATCACTACAAATGAAATTTGTAATACGAAATTAAAATTCTAAAAATAAATTACATGAAAGTATCTACATTTCGTTAAGTATTGTTTTTAAACATCATGAAAAATGTAACTAATTCATTAAAATATATTTTACTTACCAACTCCAAACTACCTAATAGATTCAAAATCAATTCCCCATTCAGAGCAAAAGGGTTAAACTAAAATGAAAGCTTCAAACCTCTGATAACATCTGCGGAATGAACAGGGGAATAATTTATGGATTGCAACATTTTAGAATATATCGCGATTACTTAATATCAAGAAGGAATTAAAGCAGACTTTTGTAATATTCCATCATCATAACTGGAGCAAGAGAATTAAAAGCAACAATATTAAAACATAATGGATAACCACGAGATGGTTATAAAATAACTTTTAGAAACTATTTTAACTGTTACTGTAGAGGTCTGGAGATGAATAATTATAGATTTAGTTATTCTTTCGATCGATCCCCATAATATGTAGAACGAAATAAATCTTTAAAATGAATTATGCCAGCTTATTTGAAGAATCGATTTTTCTTCAGAACATTAGAAATTAAATTTTTTGTTATAATAATTAGGACATAAAATAAAAAAATGTATTCAAAACAAGTTTAACTGTAAGCTCTGTTGGTAATCCATGTATTTTTTACTTTCAAAACCAAAATCAACTGTATTTATTTAAAACTGGTATCTTTCTAAACTTCAATGATAAAGACGACGAAATAATTTCGAATCTCAGTATTACAAAGTTTACTGCAATTACTGAATTTTGGGAAGAAATAAAGTAGGTTTCAATAATATAATTACATATGAAGCAAATGACAATGAATAATATAGAGAAAGAATGTTGAAAATATCAATCTTTAAATGCTCTTCCTACTATGACTTCCTGACTATGGTTCTTCCCACTATGTGTAATTTTACATATTATCTATGCTGAAATTAATTTGATTTTGATCGGAATCAAGAAATCATAGAATGGAAAAAAGATAAAAGAGAAAATTAACTGCAAACAAAATTTTTCATCTTCAAAAAATTAAAAATTAAAATTTTTGAAACCAAAATGATAATATAGAGCAAAAAAAAGTTAAAATTAATTTTTTGTAAGCTGCTTATTGCAATAATTTGCCCACTTACACCCAAAGCCAACTGTTAACCACTTCAGAAAACGTTTCAGTTTCCTGATGTCTAAAAACAAAGTCACCGAAATAACGTTTGAATTCTACTCCTAACATGTGATTAATTAATTTTAGAAGGAATTAAAGCAGGCTTCTGTAATATACCCTCATCACAGCTGGAGCAAAGAAATTGAAAGAAGTAATATTAAAATACAATGATTAACAGAGAGAGAGTTGAAAAGATAATTCTTTATATACTCTCCTAACTGTAACTGAGACTCTCTGGAGATTAATCACGTTGGTTTTAATTAGTCTGTTGATCGACCTAAAGAAAACATAGAATGAAATAAATCTTTGAGATGAAAAAGAATAATGGCAGTTCTTTTGTCAATTTTTTTTTTTTACTTTTTTCATCCTGAGAGCATTGGAAATTAAAGTTTTTGTTACGTCAAGGAGGATACAGAACAAAGAATACTTAAAACAACTGTAACTTTGAATTAATTATTCTCTAAACTTACTTATTTACTTAGGTAAGGGGGTTTTTTTCGCTGTATTTCTTTTGTTTCTTTGAGGATTTTCTATGTGAGCGATGCGGGAATTAAGAGAAGCAATCTTTCAGTACTTAAGGGAATGTTCTTATTAAAAATAATGAATTAAAATGTTACAGTAATTTCCTAAGGCAAAATAAGATATTTTATTTTGTATTAATTAGGAGAAGTTCTAAAAGCGTGTCTCAGGTTTTAAGACGACCAAAATGAACCGTTTGTTATCTTCAAAATTTAAATGCAATAAAGTTTCTTAAATATTACTATTTATCATAGCATCTCATATTTATCAATATCGCAATTATCTTTTAAATTTTACATGTTTTTTATAACATTTAACTATTAAATGAATTGTTTAAATACATGAATAAATAAACTGATAAGGAAATTTTCTATTTTTAAATAAAAATAAAAATATAAATTGTTTTGCGTTTGAACTAAACACTATATCTTTTCTTTTCCAAACCCAAAAATATACAAGTTCAATGCAGCAAAGTTGATAATATAAGAAAATTTCAGCTATGTAAAATTTACAATATTACTGAATACTATATAATTATCAAATACAATGTTATATATATATATATATATGTGTGTGTGTTAATCAGTGACCGAATTTTTCTCTAATGTGAAAATATAAATTATTAAATATGCATCAATATTGTGAAATATATTTATAGATTAAATTCCTGCAATATATGCGCTAAAGATAAATCTGACCATTGATTATTTTAGCATGAAAAAAGTACGATTTCATGTGTGAAATTTATATTGATTATTGTACTTGCTGCTCGAGCAAATATACAAGTTAAAATAGGTCAATAAATTATTTTATTCATTTTACAAATTTCTACAACATGCAGTAATCGTAATAAAAATAAAAAAAATATCCCGATAGTTTACCATTCGTCATTTTGTTGACTTTGGAGTAATATGCTTCAAGACCCACTGCCAATAAACTGCACCCAATCTATCAACCTGCCATTTGCTGATGTTATTGCACACTTTCTACTTATACGACATTTTATATTGATAAACTTATATCCTTAGACCCCATCTCTCTTAGAATTTAAAAATGGAATTGAAAAAAGTAATTTCATCTAGCATAAGTTTTTCTTGTATAGATTAAGCCCATTAATAAATTAGGATTCCTACGGAAAAAAAAGTTGCTATTCATATACTCGTAATTGTTAAATACTGCTCTGATTTTTAGCCAATAATACATTTACAAGAAAATAAAATAAATATATCCATTAAAACAGGTTATGTAAATAACTTTTTGGCATATGCCATATGCTTGCTGAATATAAGTATGACATATTAATTAAAAGTAATTAAAAATATTATTATCAGAATAAATTGTAATTTCAATATAACTAACCTAATAGTTTGAGTAACTAATTAGTATTAATAACTAACTAACAAACTTTAATATTATATACCAATGAATTGAAACTCATTTTAATAATTATAGATACATCTGATATAAATACATTGAAAGGAAAAATGCATTTATAGTGCTATCAATTTGATAAATGTTTCTATATTTTTGGTCATAAGTTTACCAATATTAGTCTTTAAATAAGTTCAGGTTTCTATGTTTTTTAAACCATTTAATAAAAATAGGTCCTTTTATTATTTGACAAAAAAAAATTCCATATTTTCACCTCTGTTTTATTTTAGAGAATTATGTCTTGATAATTAATTAACAATACAACCATTTATATACATATACTTTTTACCAACATTTACAGAGAACTATACATAGTATACAGCATAAACATAAACAATATTCGAATATATCAAAAACGAATACAATAAACTTTTCTGTTGACGCTCCAGAACTTCATTTGAAACTTTTTAATAAATTGATCAATAAAATTATTTCGATTTACAAAAGATTAGTTTTCGATAATATTGAAAGATAACAATTTTTAAACTGTGGTCTCGTAATTACACTAATAGTATCACATGATATCAGCTGTTATTATATATATATAATAACAACTATATATAGAGAGAGAGTAACTGATGGTATCATGTGATATGTATAAATATATAAACTCATGTTTGTGAAAATTGCAACACTATAAAGGAATCGTCATAATTGAATGAAATTTAATACACAGTTGAGTGGTAGTGGTACAAATAAATGATTAAATGTTCAAAGCAAACAAACAATAACAAGAGATAGGAATCAGTACTTTGTGTAGCCACCACGCGCCGCAATAAGTGCTGCTACACGACGTGGCATGGAGTCAAACAAATTTTAAATGTCTGTCTGAGGAAGAGCCTTCCATATTGTTTGTATGCGCACCCAAAGTTCGTCTGCAGAAGCAACAGGACGAGGATCACGAGCGAGACGCCGACCAACGAAATCCCACACATGTTCAATCGGCGACATATCCGGGGAATACGCAGGCCAAGGAAGAAGCTGTACCTGCCGCGTTGCAAAGGAGGATTGAACAGTCCTAGCGATATGAGAGCGGGCATTGTCCTGTTGAAATACAGCGCCTGCCAAGCTTTGAAGGAAGGAAACAGCTTGGAGCTGTAGAACTTCACTGATGTACCGGTTGCTGTTCAGATTGCCCACAATTCTTAGCAATTGAGATCGTCCATGACATGTTATGGCACCCAAGACCATAACTCCGGGTGTTCGTCCACTGTGGCGTTCGATAATGCACTCCGGAAGGTGGCGTTCACCGACATAGCATCTGACACGAATGCGGCCATCATGGTACCACAAATTAAAGCGGGATTCGTCAGAAAACACGACATGCTGCCAATCAGCACGCCAGTCTCTATGCTGAGCGGCCCATTGTAGTCGCAGGCGGCGATGGTTTAGCGTGAGAGGGATCCTGTATAAAGGAGTCCTTGCGCGCAGTCCGCGCTGTAGCAGACGTCTACGAATTGATGAAGCACACAATGAAACACCTGTAGCTATTGACCACTGTGCTGTCAATTGTCAAGAGGAAGCTGTACGGTCCGTCAGTGCCACGCGGACCAGGTGTCTATCATCGCGAGCTGACATCACATTTCGGGGTCCACTCCAGGATTTCCGAGTTGTCTGACACTCGTCCGTCCACTGCTTCCAAAGACGCATCACTGTGCTGCTGTTACGCTGCACACGAGCGGCTACTGCTCGATAAGACAATCCAGCTTCACGAAGGCCGATGATTCTCCCCCGGTCAAACTCTGTAAGTTGTTCAAATCTCGCTCTCTTTCATCGAAGAGGCATAAGTAACGATTGAGCTAACGTTTACCACTAGCAGATAATCACCGATAACCATGCAGGCTTCGCTACAGCCGTCTATTTATTCGGATCCATCCGCCGTTCATAGGGCGCTGCTCAGCATACGCATGCGCTACGGATTTGAAATTCTAATCATTTGCATATCATGCGCTAATTTGCATTTCCTGAAAATTTCAGCTCACTCACGTAAGTCCTTCATGGTGTTGCAATTTTCACAAACATCAGTTTATATTTATATTAGCAATCAAAAGATTTCAGATAATGACGTTAGTAGACAAAAAAAATTATTTATTTAAAAAGAACAGTTCAGTTTTAGTTATTTTAATGATATAAATAAGAAATTCAACAATAGAGCTGATACAGATCCACATTTCTTTTATAGATTTAGCTAGTGACTCTAAATTTTAAAACTAGCAATCAATATAAATGTGTTTACATGCTTAAAAACACACGTTTCACCAACAATAGCAGAAGGCCACAGATGCCCTGCTATAATTACTTAGACGATATCCGGAGATGTTGTCCTATATGTTTCTGATAACCACTAAAATAATTCCACCTTATCTTTTTGATGAAATCCTCTAAAGCCTTTTCAGAAGGTAGGTAAGACGAGAAAAGGGGACGAGAAGAGAGAGAGAGAAACCGAGTTTAAAAGTTGGGAAGTTGGTTCTGAACATTCCAGCACTTATCTCTGACAGTGATCGAGTGTTTGTGGTTCGGCCTCAGCTGGGGGAATTGAAAAATGGTGAAGGTATCATCTTTCAATTCTCTCACAACTATGGATGAAAGAGAGAGAGAAAAAAACTGTACGAAGAGAAGATATTTTTGAAGTATTCCCTTTCTCCAATAAAATGGTTATTTTAAGCTTTCAATCATAATAGCAAGTCGTGAGTGATTGCGATACTTTTAAGTCTAATCTGGAAAAGTTTTCCTTCCTTTCAATGACGAAATCCTGTCGGAAGCTTTCTTTATGACCTTATCTGAAATCTGTTTCTGAAAAGATTCGATTTAAAATTTTAAATTATAAGAAAATCGCAAAATCTGTGGTTATTTTTTTAAATTAAGACTACTAATCTATTCATCTCTGATTACGAACTGATGGCCAATTGGCTAGCGCTCTGGTTTTGGTACGTCAGGCTTCAGATTTCAATCCTGGCAGTGGCATGGAAGTTTGTTGGTGGTTTGGAACTCACGTTAAACTGTAGGTCCTGGTCTAATTAGCCTAAAGTGTGCAAAAAATTACAGTAGATCGGCAAACCAAATTGATGTTCATCTCTGATTACGAACTGAGGGCCAATTGGCTATCGCTCTGGCTTCAGGTTTCAATCCTGGCAGTGGCATGGATGTTTGTTGGTGGTTCGGAACTCACGTTAAAATGTAGGTCCTGACCTAATTAGCCTAAAGTGTGCAAAAATGACAGTAGATCAGCAAACCAAATTGATGTCCATCTCTGATTACGAACTGAGGGCCAATTGGCTATCGCTCTGGCTTCAGGTTTCAATCCTGGCAGTGGCATGGATGTTTGTTGGTGGTTCGGAACTCACGTTAAAATGTAGGTCCTGACCTAATTAGCCTAAAGTGTGCAAAAAATGACAGTAGATCAGCAAACCAAATTGATGTCCATCTCTGATTACGAACTGAGGGCCAATTGGCTATCGCTCTGGCTTCAGGTTTCAATCCTGGTAGTGGCATGGATGTTTGTTGGTGGTTCGGAACTCACGTTAAAATGTAGGTCCTGACCTAATTAGCCTAAAGTGTGCAAAAAATTACAGTAGATCGACAAACCAAATTGTTATGCTGAGTAGCGTTTTGCGGAAGACCCATCATGTGGGGGAGAGCCAACTTGCATCCACCCGACTTGAGATAACGTATATCGCTGCTACAAATCAGAAATTACGTAAAATTTTGTCAACATTTCTATATTGCGAGCACTCATTATTATACATGTTTGTAGATCTTCGACAGTAATCTCGTAGGGGGTGAGGGGGAAGATTCTTGTTACACCTCACCTCCGAGTCACTTTTTCTTCGTGTATAACTATATCGTAAAAAATCAAGGACATTATCATCTGCTCAGTGCACATATTTCTTCAAATTAAAGTTACCAGTTAACCAGAAATGAGCCTCGTCCGTATACAGAATGTGTAAAGACCAACTGTTATCATCGTCTTGACAGATGAGGAATTCATTCGCAGAATCTAGCAATAGATGTTAAAACAGAAGGTACTAGCACCAGCTTGCAACATCTGGACACGCTGGAACTGATGAAGAAGAGAACGCAGAATCTTGTAGATCGTAGAATTTGCTAACTGCAGAACTCGTGAAATACCGTATGCAATTGCAAGAGGAATTTCGCTTGCCGTCTCATGGATTTCCGCAACATTTTCGACAAGAACAGAAGATTGTCCAAGCTGAGATCGATCGCATTGGCGCACTAATTTCTTCAAATTTGGATATTAAGTCCCCTTCAATTGTTGCAAAACTCAGGCTTCGTAGGAACTCATGGTTTCAGCGAAAGACACGTGTAACTTCTGCGGCATGTTATTCATTCAAATAAAAATTATTTACAATTCCCCCTAGTCGTTTCCTTGTAAACAACATGTTGTTCAGAGGGCAGGAAAGCAAGATACGCGGCACTCATATTACAATGTATTTTCATTCATCTAGTGCGTTGATATCAATCATGACGATGTCTTAGCTGAACCAGGAAATCTACATACATTGTCCTCTTCTCGTTTCGAGATAGTTTCAGTAGACTGGGGTCAGAGTCGTTCTCTGGTGAAAGCCACACTTGATTTCTCTATTCTTCTTAGTATGTCTAACGCCGAAAACTTTGAATTACAGGCTAATTCAATGCTATTATACCAATACACGCTATTATTCCAATGCTGTTTATAGTTCTACGCTAACAGATAACATTCTAAAAAATGTAGGTGTTGTCATTTGAAATATTTGGTAAATTTGAACCGTAACTTTTAAAATTTAATTGCTGTTTTTAGCGCATATCTTAAAATAGCTTAAGCCAAAATCTTGTTTAGTTTCTGTGAACGATATAATAACTAGCGGCTGATAAACCTTGTTACCGAAAAAGTCTCCCATACAGACTCTTATAATCTCGGTAACATATGCCGCTAGTTATCATACCGTTATGATATATATATATATATATATATATATATAGAGAGAGAGAGAGAGAGATATAAATAGATACTTAAATAGTAACGCGATACATAATAACACAATACGCGATTTACAATGGGTTTTAATATTTGGTTTTATTATTGAAGTAACTATACAGATAGTTTTACTTTTTTATTTTTAATAAGTAGAAAATATTTGTTTACAAATATATATTTTTACAAATAGGTTTGTTCATTTCATTTTATTATCCAGCAACGATATAGTTACACGGTTAAACACAATTTTAAAATGTAACATGTTTTGGCAGACTTATAAATTACGTATGGATTTTTTTAATTAAATATTCATTAATTGCTGATGACAACAACAATGAATTCTTGATAACCCAAGTAAATTGATTCTTGGCTTAGAGTAAGAAAGAAAAGTATAAACAATGTTTATCCAGACAAAACAACGTAGTCAATTAGTTGTTGACGATAATTCTGAGGTCCCCTGCATGAATAAATTAAAAATGCATTGAATGAAATATTTTCTAATATTAGATGTTTAAAATTTTAGAGAGGTCATGTTACATGTTTTCATCTTCCATCAATTGTTTTCTAAACCTATCACTTAATGAATGTCTTTAAATGTCTGACATAAGATGAAGCGAAAAGCTAGCATAGATACGTAAAACAAATGTATTGAAAATCCTGTATTAACACATTCACCATTATGGCTTCAGGAGGCCTGATTTCATCACACTTCACAACCATCTCAATTTATTTGAAACCCTGAGAAGAAATTTTCCAGCCTAATGATTTAACGTGCATATTCCAAGCTCAACCTCATAAAGTTTCGGATTAATCGTCCAGTTTTCCTTCAGTTTAAAAATTGAATATGCTGAAAAGGAGATAATTCAAAGATCTTATAAAATCGTCAAAATAAAAAAATACTTTTTGATTGGAATATTTTCTTCATTCATAAATCTATTTATTAAAATTTAAAAAAATAATTGCTTTATTAATTTTATTAAAGTTTTAAGCAAAATACAATTATATGAAAGTAAAATATTAATTAAATCTATATTTATTTATATAAGCACATATTATTGCATAAGTATGACTGTCACTTTTAGGAAATTAATTTTGAGACTAATAGCAAAAACATTAATATGATAAAATTTAAAAAAAAAAAGCTAAATTTTTCCAATTATTTTATTTAATTATTGTCTAAAATAAGGTGATTTTGCAAATAAAAACACATATTCTTACATAAGTATTACTGTCACTTTTAGCAAATTAATTTTGAAACTAATAACAAAAACATTAATAGGATATAATTATAAAAAAAAATTAGTATAATTATTCAAATTATTTTATCTAATTATTACCTAAAATAAGATAAATTTGTTTAATACATTTAAAAAGAAGAAAAATTAAAAATATTTCACAAAAATTAAATTTATATTACTTTAAATTTAAAACTTTCAGGCGAATATGATGCTAAATTTTTAAACAGAACTATTTTCCCCGACGTTATTAATTAGTTGTTTTGTACCCAATTTTAATTAAATAATATTTGCGAATATAAAATTGGTTAAACCATCAAATTTTCTCAAAAATTATTTATTCAAAATCTCGTAACAGAAAAAAATGTGTTTTCATTTCTTTCATGCTTATTACAACAATGAATTGTTAAAATAATTACTTCTATAAAACTGCAAAATATTTCTAAAATATAAATATTTGTATCTAATGATCACAACAAATATTTATTAAAATTGTAATTAATAAAATATAACTTCAATTGAGTTTTATTTAAAAAATTTTCATTTCATGTTTATTATTCTGTTTTCATTCATGTTCTGTTTTATTTTGTTTATTAGCAATTTTCAAGCCATATAAATTAAATATTCTTTATTTTTGCAATAGGTTTCAATTTTGGTTATCTGAAATATATAATCAAGAACTAGATATTAATTTATTACATTCCTTTTCAAATTTTAATTAGAAAATATTTATTTATGATCCACGAATAAAATATAAATTTTATCATTGCAAAACTTACTTATATGAAATATTTTGTTATAATTAAATGTTAATTATTTAACGAAATTTTTAGTATAATTTTGTTTATAAATTTGGTTTGTGATGATAAAAATATTTTTTGTTCGTTGAAAAAATTAAATAATTATTAATTATTTAAGATGAACATGACATTTATTTATATTTAATAAAATAATTTAGTAAATTGTGAAAAAAATCCTCAAATAATTCGACATCCAGTATAAAATGTTATTTACCGCCTTAATATTAATGTTTGCTTTTTATAAAAAATCAATCTATTGATATTAGTCATACGAATAGTGAATAAAAATGGCCTTCTGGAAGAAATCTAAAATGGAAAAATACAGACTTATTTCTATCCAAAGAAAAGAACTCCACCCATGTAATCAGTCCTGCTAGTTCATTACTCTTTCATAGTACTTCGAACATCATATTAGGTAGTAGAAATTCATAATCTGAATGCTAAAACTGAATAGAATTCTATTCAAGACCTCTCTCCTATTGCTTCTATAAATTTTTTTCAAAAGTCATTCAAATAATCTATTGATAATTTCTGATATTGGAAATATAGATTACCTTGAATGAATCTTCTGAAAAAAAAGTAGAAAAGTACTGTATAAATATTTTTTTGGATCACTGGAACGATAAGATGATCTATAAATCTCTTGAACAATATTTATAGAAAAAAAAATCCTTTCGAAAGCATGGTGGATATTTTAACAACATATGGCCATGTCAGGGATATATTATTTTTAATGCACCGCAGATATTGCACACATACATGATATTTTGTTTGCCCCTTTAATATATTTGGTTTCTTTCAACATCGCTGTCGTATGGGTAGTAACATATAAAAATGTTGATTAGGGGTAAATGCGGTCTAGTGAACACTAAGTCTTCGCAATAGCGTTCATCCGCTCTCTATTTCCTATGCTCTCTCTGATGATTTGTCAGAAATTACGCAAGAGCATTTGGCAACACGTATGTTTTGGGTTTTGGTTTTGAAAGATGTGCTGGCGGCAAGACACGCTGCTCTAGTGTTTTGCAGCCCTTGTAAATAACTAAATAATATAATCATATTTCAATGGTATGAAATCTTGAACACTTTATTTGTGATTATTAAATATCATAATGTAATAAAATTAATTAAATAAAATAATATGTCTAATTTTACCATGTATCTTGTTTTATTTCTGAAATATAATAATATGTCTACAAATTAAATAACAACAATCTGTTCATAACAAATTGTTTTAAAATTATTGATCAAATAAAATACTTCGTACATTAATTTATTAACATTATTACTTTAATCTGCAAAAATTAATAATTATTTTATACTTTTCTATATTAAGAGTTTCAAAATGAATTAAAAATAAAATTTAATAGCAACCCTAAAAAATAATAAAATTCTTATAATTTTTGACACTAATGTTTTATTAATTCACTAATTAACACCTAATGAAAATAACCTTTTAGTTCCATATTAATAAAATAATATTTTTTTTTAATTTAATAAACAAACAAGTAGCCATATATGTTAAAATATTATGCTACTTTTTTATTGCCATTCAAAAAGCAAATAATCTTTTAGTACTATATGTACTAAGCCAACTTTTTGCTATTAAACTTATTTCTAATTAATTTTTAATAAATAGAAATAAATATTTCCAGCTTAATTATATTTATTTCTGATTTCTTGTTGATACTTTAACATAATTATATTATTTTTTTTTTCCAAATAAAAAAATATTTTATTAATTATTTTTGCAAAAAAAATAAATAAATAAAAATAATAAGAGCATTTTGTTAAATTATAACTACATTAATTAAATTGGGTGCTTTATATCGTAAGGAAGGAAGTATAAAATTATATTTTAGGTACATAAGCTCAGAATAGGATTTATTAATTTTTCAACAATATTATGATTGATTAACGTAATGTATAAGAGACAATTTTGTTCTTACATTATTATTTCAAAATGAGAAAATCAATATTTTTTTTTACTATGATTACTTTTTACTTCACATAACATCCAAACATCACAAAAATAACTTAAACTTCCGAAAATCACAGAATGTCATTAAGAATTTTTGTTTAGGTTTTATTTCCTTTTCTATTTTAAGCGTTATAATGTAGTTCTTATGTACATACTTATGTATATTTTATGTACATTAGCTTAGAAAAGAATTTATTAATTTTCCTACAATATTACGATTGATAAGAGAAAATTTTGCTTTTACATTATTATTTCAAAATAAGAAAATCAATATTTTTTTTTACTATGATACTGCTTTAAAAACATCCAAACATCATACAAATAATTTAAACATCCAAAAATCACAGAATGTCATTAAGAATTTTTGTTTATGTTTTATTTCCTTTTTTCCTATTTTGAGTGTTGTAATGTAGTTCTTATGTAAAAACGCATAACATTTTAAATTTAAACAAGAAATCCGTGTTTGCAAAACTTGAGAGTATTAACAGTTTAAATATGAAGACCAGAGCTAAATAAACGAAAGGAAATTGTTTTATTTTGCTTTTATGGAACCATAACTACAATATTACTTTTGCCAGACACTCATATTAAGAGAAAGCTTTTAAAAGAAAACTTTTTTCCCTAGTATAGAAAACACTTTCTAAAAATAAAATCCATTTTCCATTTAGAAAACTAAGATTAAAACTACTTTAAAACTCTACACTCAGTGAATTCAGAATTTTCTTTTCCTTTTTAAAAAAGAAAAAAAAAAGAATCTAAGTCAACACGTTGTAAAACAAACCAAAACTTTAGCAGGCATTTTTGTTGTTTTTTTTTTTTTTTTCCTAGAAACATCTTTTGTAGACAGAGCTGACTCATTCATGGAGAAGTAAAAAAAAGAAAGAAAGAAAAAAGAATAAAAAAAAAAATAAGGGATTGATCAATACTAGAACGCCATTATATGAAAAGTGACCCCTGGGGTGAAATAAATGGGATTTCGTTGCTAAATCCACACATGTACCATTCTCAAAAATATAGGACTTACATTTTAGATATTTTATATCTTTTATTTTATTTATTTTATTTTTTCATTGCTAAATACGTTCAAGAAAATTTGCTCAAATATTGGAGATAAAAAACGAGTACTCAAAAATGTTTTACACTCGATTTTAAAAGAGAAAAATATTATATATATCAAACATGTGTAATGCTTCAGAACGATGTGGTGAATTGAAATGTTTTGAAATATTTTTTTTTCTTATCTCAGTTAGTTGATGTGTTTACTTTTCTCTGAAAATATATATATATTTTTTAATAATCTAATAATATTTATCAATGTTGTAAATTGGTTAAGTAAATTGACACATATTCCATATTTTTTAACTGTCTGCACAAGTTGAGTCTTATAATTTAAAGGAATACTTATTTTTAAAATATGCTAAAAAATAATTGAAGTTAAAAAATACAAGACAAAAAGGACAATTACAAGTTATTATCATACTTTAATAAATAAACTTATACAAAAGTATAACTTAACAAAAAGTATAACTTATATTATATTTCATAAACATACAAAAGTTCTAAAATGGCGTTGAAACGGAAAAAATTAGTTATCCCTTTTTTTATTGTACTTCGTTGGTGCAACAGCGCCACGGTGGACCGAGGCCGTCTGCCACTGGCAGATTTAGAAGATGTTTTCTTTTACAGGATAGCGTTGTCGTCCTACATCCAATTTTTTTTGTTCTAGCTATGGTAATATATCTTTATGATTCCAATACAATAAATCGGATTTATTAAAAGCAAATCTAAAATGATCTTTTATGTAAATAATTTTAATTTTAATGTTTTTTTTATTATTTATTTTGAAATGTTTAAATAGGGTTTTAAACAATTTGCATTGATATATTTCAGTACAAATCTAGCATATCACAAGAAATTATATTTTAATAACTGAGTATGAAATTTAATTCATTTAGCTAGTTTATAGCTCAATAATAAATCTATAAATGATATTGTAAAATTTTGCTTCTTTTCTTTTAATAAATTTTTTTAAATTTAATTTTTTTCCTTAACAATCAACAATAAAAATGATTTGTATCATGTACACACTGGCAAGAGCGCCTCCTGTAGTGTTCAGGAGAAATGGTCAGTAGGCCTCGAGAATATCATAAGAGAGGAAGAAGTGCACAACCTGCGCTCCCACTGAGAAACGTTTTTGAAACTCACCCTGAGAGGAAATATATTTAATGCAATCCTGTGTATTTATTGGCCTGCAGACTGTTAAGCGGAGAGGAAATATATTTCTCGCATCCTGCCCGTAGCTCTATATCGGTGTTTTGGCTTAGAAGTGTATTCCTTCCACGAATCTACAATTATATGTCTTAAATATTAAATATTGTATGCCTCTAATTGTATGCGAGTGGTGTTTGTACAGGTGTAAATAAAGCTGTATGTTCTCCAACTTGTATCTCGAGTATCCCAACCCAACCACACCCAGTTATAACCGGATTGCTCAACATGCACACTACAATAGATTAATTTTTATTATTTCTGCTATATTAGGATTCCTTTAAAAATACTTTATATTTCAGAAAGTTTGCAATAACAAATAAAAATAGTTTTAGCTGAATAGCTTTCATTACATTTAAATTTATTCCAGAATTTTTAAGATAAATAGAAATTCAAAAGTGAATTTAAAAAAAATCAGTCAACTGATCATGTTTGAAAAAAATTTAATTTATTGCTTATATTATGTTATTCAATGTTTACTTTTATAAAAACACTGTAAAGTAGTTTAAAAAGGCAAAGCAATTAAGCAAATGACATTAAGAATAATATATATATATATTATTCTTAATGTCATTTGCTCAATTGTATTGGCTTTATATATATATATATATATGTATAAAGATAGATATTATTAATAATATATCTTCAAATACATTACAGTATATTTATAAAACCAGTAAACATTGAATAACATAGTGTAAACAATTAATTCTTTTCAAAGATAGTCAAATGGCTGATTTATTTTCATTCACTGTAGAATTTCTATTTGTCTTAAAAATTTGGAATAAATTTAAAAGTAATGAAAGATATCCAGCCAAAACTATTTTTATTTGTTTTGAATACTTTCTAAAATATAAACTACTTTTAAAGGAAGTCTAATATAGCAAAATTAATAAATTAAATTATATATATATACACATATATGTATATATAAATATATAAAGAATATAGTAGAGCAAAATTAGATTATGTACAAACAAGTAAATAGAATCTTTATGAAACAGTCGCAGTACTTTGGTAGATTAATACAAATCAGTCTAGAATAAAATGCATTTTATTAGTTTAGGAACTGAACGAATTTACTCTAGAAACTAAACATTTGTTTTAACATATTTTTTAATGTTTTTCTCTTAGAAATCTTTTTTTATCTAAGTTTGACAAGTATGATAAATGGTGTTTTGTCTCGTTTAATTTTTTTCTTCAACTATCAACTCATAAAAAAACAAAGATCTCAACAGCCTAAAATTAGTTTGGGATTTTATAAAATACAACTGGGAATAGCAACCTTCATAAATAAAATAACTGAAGTAATATTTATTTATATTTGTCTTAAGAAAATTGCAATTGAAATATTTGTAGTTTCCACTTAATCTTATATAGAAATTATTTAATCTTTATAACTATGCCAGAATTTTGACATAAAATATTTTTTTAATTATTAAATCTCCTCAAAATTAATTTGTTAGAACATTTCTTTAAATTAAAATTTTATTTTCAAGCCAATATATAAATATAATGGTTTTTTTCTTTATGTCATAAGAGAAAAAAGTAATTTACTTAAGGTATAAGATTATGTTGGAATTTTTTGAAATTTTTTTTTAAAATTATAGCAGATTTTTTTTTCGTTTTAAAAATATTTAATCTTTATATTTCTACAAAATAGAATATTTGTTTTTTAAAAAAATAATTTTGATAAGACAAATTAAATTAATTTATAGTGAATTAATTTCCCTCCATAATTCAAATGCGGTTAATTCCTGAATTTAATTTTTTTTTAAATCTTGCTAATCTTTTATTCCCTTTATCTTTTTTCTCAATATAAGAAAATCCAAACTGTTTTTTCACAGGTTATTATTTTTCTTTTTCATGTTTTAATCAAATTTATCATAAATTTATTATCATATAATTTCAAAATTATTTACGGTATATTGAATATTATGAATATTTTGACACACAAGTATGCTTTCGTATTTGTGCTTTTAATATATTTGCCCAAGTTAATATTGTGAACAAATGTATCCTACGTAAAAGTACTGTGAATATATAAAACATTTAAAATAAAATATTCTGCTTGTTAATTATTTTTTTTATATTAGTCTCTATATTTTTATGATTCCTGTATTATAAATTATATTTATTGCAAAATTTTTTTTTTTTTTTTTTTTTTTTTAGTTTGTGATTTTAATAAGATAATATATAAAGTTGAAAAATAATAAATTTCAGAATAAAAATCTGAGGATATTAGCAAAATAGTTAATTTAACATCATTTTTATCCAGTCATACATTAATAGTTTGTATTGCTTAATGATTTTAAATTGCAATAATTTGTTATCATGTTATAAATAATTTATTCTTTAAAAACATTACAAATTTTCATATTTTTTTTTACAAAAAATATATATCTAACTATTTACGATTTTGATATTTATCTTCGATAAATTACAGATTGTCATGGGATTTAAAGTTTTACTTCAAAATCAAAGGAATACCTACACAGAGACATACAATTTTAAATTCATCCTCAAAGAACATTCTGATGCTGGAAGCGATATGTTATTGAATAGCATAAAATCATTCCCTTCTTTTATCGCCCAGAAATGGCTTTCCAAGTGAAACAAATTCTCATTATGCCCCTATGTACAAATATCTCCTCCCAAGAATACAAAATTCGACTCTCGAGTTTTTATTTCAGGAATTTTGTTATAACTTGGAATCAGTTTTTCCTTTTTTCAGCCAAGTCACGTCTCGTGGAAGTATGATTTGTGACTACGCCTCGAAACGTGTTCCCATGACTAGAGTGCACTCATTGGAAGAAAAGTTCAAAGAAAAAAAGAACCTCAAAGAAAGAGCCAAAAGTCTAAAAAGAAAGAGTGTTGTATCTCTTCATGATGTTACTCTAAGAAAAAGAATTTTGTGGTCATTGTGGAGTAGCATTAAACTGAATTCGCATCAATTATTCAAGCGGAAACCCGTTTAAGACTGAATTAATTTTCACCGTGCTTTTAAAAATTCTTAAAAATATTTTAATGTTTTTCTTTTCATCTCAGGTCATTTGTTTACCAATATTTATGTGCAAAAATGGATGGATATTTATTTATATTCTGACTTTGAATTCATACTTGTGTTTTTAATATATTTGTATTCATACTTGTGTTTTTAATATATTTGTATTCATACTTGTGTTTTTAATATATTTGTCTACATACATATTTTAATATATTTGTCTACATACATATAGTGAATTATAAAATACTTAAAATAAAATATGCTGATTGTTAATATTTTTTTTTTCATATACCTATCGAGTTCTTGAAGATTCGTGTATCATTAAAAAATATTTTTTGTACAAAATACTTTTTTTTGTTTTAGTGAATTTAATAGGAGTTTTATATGTAAAAATAGTATTTTGTGTGCATTGAAATACTTCACATCAATGTATATAATGTTTTTAATAAAAGAATATTTATTATGTTTGATTATTAATTTATATATTAAGACCATTCCAGCAAGCTAAACAGTTGTTCACATAATAACAATTTGTTTAAAATATTTCAAATCTTAAATGTCTTTATTTATATAAGTAGGAATTAATCGGTTAAATGAATTTTTATTGTTGACTAAAATAATTTATCCTAAATGTTTAAAAATTTAATCAATTCATGAAAGGAAAAAATCACATGTGGTGCAATGTCTGTACGAAATTTATTTTAAAATGACTTGTACAGACATTGCGTCATGAACGTAATTGCGTAAATCATAAGCGAACTCAAAATTAAATTTTAAATATTTGAAAAAATAAAGATTTTCTCTTTATCTGTCTTTTATTTTTGGTCATATAGGTTGATTTCAATCGAGGTTTTAAACACATACCGTTAAAGTATTGTCTTTTTAATGTAACGAGACATTAATCTGTTTATAAAATATGTAAGACATTGATTTATTATGAATTACTGAATTGCAGACGAAAGCCTCTTTTTATTAACTTTTATACTTCATATTCTTAATTACTTTGTACTGTATTTCACATGTTTCCTCATTTCAGATTAGATTATTTCAATAGGAAAAAAGCAAAGTACTCACACAAGACTTCTAGCGTCGTGGCCTGCAAGAGAGGAGCTTCTAATCTCTTCCTAAGGACTTCATTGATTCCTTTGCAAAAGAATTCTCCTTTGTGGTCATATCTGGAAGCGACCAGCACCAGAGAGCTGGCTGTCCTGTAAGTCCCATCACTCATCAGGTCCATAGCGGTCAAGGGCTGAGGTCCTATCACTTCGGACCTGTTGTACCAGGTGATGTTGGCCGCTGGACGAGCGCCTTCCACTGTACAAGTTAAGGAGACCATTTCTCCGGCTACGACTGGGGTTGTTGGTCCTCGCACATTGAGAGAGGCTGGACGAACTGAGAATAAACAAACATAAAGAAATTGTTAAAATACTATCAGAAATGTATTTGTTTATAATGTATGTTTGAAATGTATTTGTTTTGGTATTTCAGTGTTTTATAAATCAAATTTTTCCGTGCTATGCAATAAACAAGAACGCACTTTAAGCTTCATAAATATTAAGATGGCTTGGTGACTAACTTTATTTCGGCATTATTTATGTTGAAGTTCTTTACATTTACCCTTAAAACAATAAGAAAATTTGAAGTTCAAAAAGGGGAGTTGGTTAAACATTTGGCAAAATTCTGTAATTTCACTACAGATTTTGTTATATAGTCATCACAAATAACATTTTTATGCTATTGAAAGTATTATTTTAGTATAACCATGTATAATTCCTTAAAATTAATTACTTAAGTCAGTATATTTTGTTAAAATACATCTATCTTTAGCATTTTAAACCATTCTTGGTCAATTTCTATTGGGAAAATATATTACATTTTCAGCAATCGAAATTTAGTCCATCCTATACAAAATGAAAAACCACATACCTGATTATTCGAAATATTTTGATTGTTTTGATTTTAAATCGAGCTATTTTCATTTTCATTTTCTAATGGATTTGCTTTTACTCCAATATCAATTATAAAGAAATAGCCTAATATTTTGTTCTTAAAATTTTGCAATTTCTGAAAATAATTATTAATAATTTAGCAACTTCCGATAAAAAATAAATCGAAATCACTAATTATTTCTCAAAATAATGTTTATAAATTTACTTTTCAATGTTTTTAAATGTTTTACTTTTCAATGTTTTTAAATTTTTTACTATTCAAAGTTTTTCAATGTTTTACTAATAATTTTGCAATTACTGAATTTTGCAATTACTCAATTGATATTTAAAGCAAATATAATTTGAATATATTTTTTAACCATCTACAGATGACTGAAGAATTAAATTTTAAAATTATATTTGCTTTAAATATCAATTGAGCTTTGGCGTTATTAAAATTTATTTTAATTTATTTGAAGTAAACATACAAAATTCAAAGTCAAAATATTCGAGTATAATTGAAATTTACACTAAGCCAGATAACGTTAAATATATAATTAAAATAAACTCCCCGCGAAATAGTACAAAAAAACCATTCCCAAAATCCATTTAAAACTACTATATTTTAATAACTCTCGCATTATTTAAAATATGCTGTATTCAGATAAATCGTAATGAAACGAAAACTATTTGCGAAAGGAACTGGACTGGAAATTATTCGTACTTTCTGTTATAACACTCAGCAATTTAAACAACATTTTTTCTCCCTAATACCAAGTTATTAAACATTTCAGAACAACATATGAAACTGAAATTCGAAAAATAAATATATTTCAAAGAATCTACCTTTTACATACATACGTGCATACATATGACGAAAATTAAACTCGAAGGAATAAAAAAAAAAATACAAATCAAAATATTTTTTCCTGTGGAACTTCATATAAATCTCCATCTTAACGATGGCTCTACTAGAAGAAAAAAATCTGCACCATTTCGCTTCTACCAATCACTAGAAGTAATGTCTTCTTTTTAATATAACGCGAAAGTTAATAGAGTTGGAACTACTGTTCTCGTTGCCGGACTTGCTCTTTTCTGTCCTTTTATTTCTTCCTTTTTTTTTTCTGAATCCAGCTTTCTTGGATCGATACATATGAGATTTTTACCACTTGAGAATGTCAAAATCAGGAAGCGACGGCAGGTGAAGAGGGAAACAGAAGAAACTTTGACGTTCCAGCCAATGTTTTAGGTCTTAGCCTGGGGCTTTGTCAAAATGGCTTAGTGCTTCCCTTTTAGTCGTCCGTGATTTCTAACCTCTTTAGATTCTCAATCCTTTTTGCAGGGTAAAAATAAGATTCCATGCTCTCTTCCTCTGAGTCCGACAAGTCTTGTTAACTAGAATTCGATTCTGCAAGTCCTGAGGTCATAGCCTATTTCGGGGTGCTTGTTCTTTCAGAGAGTTGCCAATTCGCTGCTAAAGTACTGAATCAAGTATTTCGAAATTTTTTCGAAAGCTTTAGGAATAATAAATGATAGAAAAATCTCTCCACTTCCAAAAACGACCATTATATATTTATTTCGTCCACCGTATACGTACCTTTTTAGAAAGTAAATGGTAAATTTTATGATAAGAATTTGAAGTTTTTAAAATAAAAAATGATACTGAGCCTTGAAATTTAAACCAATTATAAAAAAATTATTCAAGATATATTTTAAGAAAGTTAAAAAGTTTTTAAATAATTTAAGTTTATTTTTCTATAATTTCGTTTTATTACCAAGTTAAATCTAATTTGCTTTTCTACCCTTCTCTTCCTAATGCCAAGTTACTGATGAAACTGAAATTCGAAAATTAAATGTAGATTTGTTTTTCGACCATTCGCTTTCTAATGCCAAGTTAAGCTGAAATTCGAAAATTAAATGTAGATTTGATTTTCTAACATTCTCATCCTAATGTCAAATTACTGATGAAACTAAAATTCGAAAATTAAATGTAGATTTGTTTTTCTACTATTCTCTTTCTAATGCCAAGTTAAACTGAAATTCGAAAATTAAATATATATTTGTTTTTTGGTATTCTCATCCTAATGGCAAATTACTGATGAAACTAAAATTCGAAAATTAAATATAGATTTGTTTTTCTACCATTCTCTTTCTAATGCCAAGTTAAACTGAAATTCGAAAATTAAATGTAGATTTGCTTTTCTGGCATTCTCATCCTAATGTCAAATTACTGATCAAACCGAAATTCGAAAATCAAATGTATTTCAAAGAATCTACTTCTTTCATACATGCAGGCCTACATATGATGGAAATTAAAACTCAGAAGGAATGAAAAAAAGAATATCAATTGAAATTATTTTTTTTCTGTAGAACTCCATATAAATTTCCAACTTAACGAATGTAACAAGTACATATTTTTAATAAGCTATATACTCTCTTATTTTTAAATATTTAAATTCTGCTCGTAACAAAATATATATCAGAGGTCTTTTATGAATTAAAGATGAGTATAAGGAGTGTATGAATTTGAAGATCTTATTTCAAAACCCGAGCAAGTAAGACGAAAATTTCTCACTTCTTTACCAAGTATAGCATTATAAATATGGATATTAGACAGTCTATTAGCTGCATTTGAGGTTTAAGGTTGGATAATAAGAATACATGATATCTCAATCTTGGGGGAAGTATTCAAATGTCTTTCATCCAAGTTTGGTATTCAATAAAATAAAGTTTGGTGAGTTGTATTTGGTACGCTCAATTTTAAAATCAATGCTCTTCTGCCAAAATAGTTATTTTTAATGCAAAATATTACGTTGACAGACTATTACAGATGTATTACAATCTTTGTTTTGGCTTTCTACTTACAAGCAGTAAGTTTCTTTAAATTCTATTCCAAGGATACAATTTACCAGATTATTGAAACATACTTGAAACACATTTACCTTTACCACACAGTTTAACGAGTTTTAAGATACTTTGATATCATCTCAGATCCTTTACATTAGCTTAAAAATAAATGTACTTATCTTGCCATCGAGAAAACGTCATTGTTCCCAACATAAATTTGTTTTCAAATCTTAAGATTAAAAATATAATTTATTAAAAGCCAAACCTTACAAGCATTTCCTATCATGATCATTATTCTTAATTAAATAAAGATTAAGATAAATTAGTTTTTTTATCTTTTTATTCTCTTCAATGCTTTAATGCATTTCACTATGTTACTTAGAATAAGAAAATAAGACTGAAGAGAGGATGATGTTAATAAAGTTGATTTTCAGTAGCTTTTATCATTTTTGTTTGTTTTTTCAACTCTCCTTCAATTTTTCAAAGCACTCATTTAATCCATTTTCCTTCGTCTTTTCCCAAGGGAGTTGTTTCGTTTGTTCATTATATAAATAAGCAAGATTTATCTTTGTCGTGTCATTCCTTTTTAATTTACGGTTTGCCAGCAGATTCTTGAGATTTAAATGTATAGCTTTTTAAAAAATATTTCTTTATAGTTTTGATTTAAATTAGAAGATTCAAGTAATTAATTTATAACCACAATAAGCAATGTCAAATATTTTATGTTTTGAGAAATTAAAAATAATATAATTTGTTTTCATTATTATAATATTATTACTTATTTCCTAGCTAGTTTATATTTGTTCAATTATTGATATTGAAAATTTGAATTGATCATATATATTGATATTAAATTTTCTTGTTGTAATTTAAGATAATTGTTTTTGATGAATTTTTAATTTATTATTTAAGTTGTTTATAATGAATCATGGGCCTGATGGCTGACCGGTCAGCTCCCTGTTCTCGGTACGACAGTTTTTGGGTTCGAGTTTTGGTGGTTCCATGGATGTTTAGAGTGGTTTGGAATCCTTTTTAAACCATGGGTCCTGGTCTAATATGATCGTAGAGCATTGTGAGAGTAGTGTTATTCGCGTCCGTATTATATCTTAAAGCTACGCGTGCCCTCTGGGTAGTGCTAAATGAGTAACATCGGTGCCGCCCTTGCTTACTGCCAGCTACATTAGAAAAAAAAGTTTATAATCATTTAATTGTTTAAATATATTTTTGTTTCCTTATCTTAAGCCAACTATACCATAAATTCAACAAAACGTTAAATTACCTTAAAAAAGGGAGGTAAATCTTAAAAGTAATGTTATTAACTATGTTAATTAGTGATAATGGATATATTCTAAGATTTTGTTATTAGTTTTTATTATTTTTGTTTGCTTTTATATTTCTTATCCTTTTTTTTTGCAAAATAAAAATATGATATATTGTATTTCTTTCTTTTTGTCTAAGATAGTTGCTTCTTTCTATGTTATACAAAAAAGATTTGATAAATAAAAGTTATATAAATGAGACAAGCAAGGTTATTTATACTACAATCTGATTTATCTTTGTAGCACTCATTATTTATTAACTATAAAAAATTTTAAGTTTAATAACTTATGAAAAGTTTCTGTCCGAGTTTTGAAATTACGTTAGAAAATTCAAATCTCTTAAATAAAGCAGTTAAATTTAAAATTTTCGCAAGAATATAAAATAAGAATAATTGCAAGATATACATATGAATACTTCTCATACCTATGATATTTATTTATTTTTATTACATTTTTGTTATTTATTTAAGCGTTTTTAATTTTAATAAAATTCTTCGTATCTTTGTCAATAAGCAAGATACGATTAACGATATCCATTCTATATTGTTCTGATTAATGCTTATTGGAATTGTTATAACATAAACGCAACACACAACAAATTTGCAATTTTAATGAATGATAGAACACGCTGGATATGCAAATTATTAGCATTTCAATGCATACTCTCAAATACGTAGGACTAATACCGTCTATAAAAGAGAGTATTGCAAATCCAGTTTCTTATATGGAAGTTCTATTCGTCATTTGGGTGATTGTGAAAATGCTTTGTTTTCTAATCTTTGTATAAATAGAAGGAATTTCAATCAGTTCATAACAGAATTTGATCGTGATAGGAAAGTAGTTTTTCGGACTGCGATTTATCATTCGGTGATATTGCTGTGAGAGATGGGCCCGATTCCATGATTGTCGGGAGAATACAGAATGTATGACATCAGGAGGGTACGGCAGAATGCTGTACATGATACTTGTCCCATCCTTCACCTGCATTTTTACAGTTCTAATAAAGATACATGTTCTTCCCCAAGCCTTTGTGTGATAGTCGCATTGCATGCATTGGGACAGGAACTGTGGCCGTCTATAAAATTTAGTTTTTTAATTTTTTCAGTTTGTCGGATGATAAGTATCAGAGCGAACAGTGTGGCTACAGTTCCTGCGGCTTTCTTTGACACTAAATAGCATCCAGGCTCACAAATGGTAGTGTTATTTACGAATTTATTGATACACGAGTAGTATACTTCGACTTGTATGTACAGCATCATGGCCCAGCTCATAAGTGGAGAAACCAATAGAACGGCTATCGCTTTCTTGCACGATCATCTTCTTGTAGGGCTATCAACTGGAATGATGATATAGGGTGCCAGTATAAATCTTGGTTATTTTTTTTTCGAATAGCCCGCAGCCATCACAATTCTGATTTTTAAAAATCATATTGCTGTACCTAGGTTTCAGTAAGTTAATATATAATAGCAATTTGCCCTGCTCTTTTGAGCTTAGTTCATACAGAGGTTCTTCGATTGCTGACATGGCAAACTCGTTTTCCTGTTATCAATCGAGAACTTCTAAACAATAATTGCATATAGACTGGCATGCTACCCCTCCAGCTAGTATGATTGATGAAGCGCAGTTCAATGCAAAGTACCAAAATTGTTGACGCATGTGTAAAAAACCCCAAGGAAAACGAATATTACAATCTTGCATTTGCCATCGTCATACTGCTGCAGCAACTGGAGTTGGTTGCCAGTGAAATCCTCTTCTATTATTTGGCGATACAGAGGGTGTTCGACTGCTGGCTATCAGGATTTCCAAATCTATTATTAATGGAAAGCAATAGTTGCATAGTGACTAGTAAACATTAACTTGAGTTAATAGATTGATGTATTCTGGCAGGAAATTGAAACTTCATGAAATGTTGTATCCGTATATGTTATTTTGAAACTTCATGAAATGTTGTATCCGTATCTGTTATTTAATTATGTCTTATTGAACAGCATTATAAGAGCTGTTATTTTTGCCAAGGCGACTATTCTGGCTACTGACTGCAAAATTATTGCTCTATACTGCAAAATTATCTGTAAACTAATCCTGTCTTAAACATAAATACAACACACAATACTCTTTATCTACAACTAATATTATTATTTTGTTTCTTGTATCAATTTAATTGATCAGTAATTTCTTAAATATTTCCTCTTAAGTTACTATACATATTGCACATAAATTTAAGGCAATTAAATATATCATATGCAATTTTTGAATAAAATTACAATAAAAATCTATGAAAAATAAGTTTTTTTTTAAATTTTAAAAATAAAAACTTATTTAAATAAAATAATACAATAATTTATAATTATAATATACTAGTTATAATGATATATAATAATTATAATTTTTTTTTAAATTTAAGTGTTAATATTAAAATTTAAATTATGCACAGTACATTTTTAATGGTAAAGTGATAATTACTGAATTCGCACATAAAATTTTAAAGTAAAATATATGGCATTAAATCTACTTTATTTAATTGTTCTTAATGGAATGCATAAAATATGTTTAATACAATTTTGAAGATTAAATTTGCAAGTTGACGAAATAAT
The DNA here is from genome assembly GCA_021605075.1 of Caerostris darwini. NCBI lineage: Eukaryota > Metazoa > Arthropoda > Arachnida > Araneae > Araneidae > Caerostris > Caerostris darwini. The sequence goes on along the minus strand of BPLQ01003817.1, from coordinate 590,809 downwards.
TATATTTAAAGTGTCATCTCTTTTAATCTTAGAAACGTTTATTAAATTAAGAATTTATTTTATGAAAAACAAATATTTCAGTTAAATTGAATGAATGTTTCTTGAAAATAAGTGAATAAATTTTTCATCTCTTGTTTTACATTTAATTAAATAATGGAAACTCTTTCCTTATGAAGAATATTAAAGAAGAAAAGATGGAAATATGAATATGTTTGATGTCTTATATTTTATGGCATTTAATTATTGTTTGATTACCTTTAAAATTTGTTACAGTTTTTCCGCGCATTGAATTTTTATAATCCTATTAACATAATTTTCTGGCATTTGAACCATTGTTTAAACACAAACTTTTCATAACTTATGAATCAGTTAAATCAATTTATTTTGGAGATTAATTTAATTACGAAGTTTCATTTTTGGCAAGGAAATCTTTACTAAATGTGATTATGACTTTCTGTTTGTAATGATAATTTTTTTTTTGTAACATAAATTATCCTGGAAATATAGTTGGCAATATCACATATAGACTTTTTGAAAAAAATTTTAAACATAAAAGAAACAAGTTTTCTGCTTTCTTTTTTAATTTTATTGATTGTATTTAATCATAATAAAAATATTCAATAATAAAATTTCAATCTTTTAAAGGGTTTCTGAATTTCTTAAAAAAATTAGTATTAATATGATTAGAAATGTGTTCCTGATATGTCCATGCAGTACTCCTGTCCTAGACCTGCTCAAACGGCTTTAGCTAAACTAAGGACTGGCCACATTAAGAGTTTGACCTTCAATGGAGACGAGAAGACATATGCCCTTTGTCATTGTTCGACCATCGCATCTCCCTCTCATCTCATAGATTGTATTGGTGCCTCTGTGAGGCAACTGTTGAATGAGGGGAGGACAGTTTACGATCTATTGATGCAGCATGATCTACTGGACTTGGTTTAGGATTCTAAATCAAGGGGATAAGCAACAACAACAGAAATGTGTAAATAAGTTTGTATAAAATATGTCAGTTATTAATTTTTTTACCAAAATCAAATTTTATTTTTTTTACAATCAAATGTTAATTTTTTTACCAAATTTTATTTAATTTTAATTTTTTATATTTTTTAAGTTTTTTTTGTTCTTTTTTTCACTTAATTTTTAGTTAAAACGTGTTACAAAATTTATGAATAATAATTTGAAATTAAAGAACAATATTAAATACAAATTAATAATATGTTTAAAAAAATTATTTTTTCAATTTTTTTCAAATATATTAAATTATTCTTTATTAAATAACACGCAAAATAAATCACATCTAAATTTAACAATAAATAAAATTTATTTTTGTTTAAAAATTCTTTCAAACTAATTTCATAATTCATTTTTGAATTCAGATATTAACTTTATCTAACTCACAATAATATATAAAGGTTTTTAATACTTGGCATCAAAAGAGTAATTTTTGTTTTCTTCCATTTTTGAGTTTAGACTCATTTGTTTCAGAATTTATAATATTTGTTTTAAATAATCTCATATTTAAGTTTCAAGCAAAATAAACCACATCTATATTTAACTATAAATAAAAATTATTTTTGTATTACAGTTGTTTCAAACTCATTCCATAATTCAATTTTGAATTCAGATATTAATTTTATGTAACTCTCAACAATACATAAATGTTTTTAATACTTGGCATCAAAAGCGCAATATTTGTCTTCCTCCATTTTTGAGTTTAGACTCATTTGTTACAGAATTTATAATATTTGTTTTAAATAATCTCATTTTTGATTGGTTGCCGTGGATTCAAATCCTCAACAAATGCTACGAGTTGATTAAATTCCTCCTTCTCTGTACGAACTTTTGTTTCAAAAACCTATTAAACTAACTTCAGGACTAGTCACTTGTAAAATTAAAGGAATTCCGTGTAATTTGCTCCTAACCCCTCGGGCTGTGAACACAATTTGCATTGTTAGGTCGCAACCACCAACTGAACATAATCTTGATTATTTCTACGACTTCATTTAATGCACCGTAGGCACAACCAAGAAAGCACTCTAGCTTTCTCTCATTGCTAATGATATTACCTCTTTAGCGCATGTTTTCTTAACTTGATCAGAAGACTGTTTCGGTTCTGATTATTTATGTGTTTCGAACTGTAGTGGAATCTTCCCGCTCGTGGGGGGAAAAAAAAGGGCACATTCCAACTAATTCGTTTATCAGTGTTAAACTACTTTTCGATAACATATTCCGTCTCGAAAAGTGCTTGCATTGATATGTCTTTATTCTGGATCTCCCTGCACTTAGTTGAGTCTGAAAATGCAATTGGCGAAAGGAGAGTGCTGTGTGACTTTCTAATGTCGCTGGAGATTTTGATCCAATTTCCGCAGAACTCTTATTTTGCATTTGAAGTGACTTAATCTAAGTTATCTTCTGATTTCTTTTCTTTCAGGTTTTTTTGAATAAAAATCAGAAAATAGCTCTTTTGGGCTCAAATCCACTCCAGCCCTTTTTTCTACTTTTTTTTTTGTAGTATGCTTTTTGGGAGGCTTTCTACCTTGGTTATTTAGAATGGGGCTTCTTTTTTTTGCAATTTACTCTCTGGAAAAAAAAATGGCTTCAAATAAACTCCGTCAATGATTGATATAAAAAGATAAAATAAAATTTACTTTGAGTTTATCCTTAAATCGTCTCTTAACTTTTTTTTAAGGAACGTAGATTCTAAAAAATAAATAAATTAATAAAAAATAAATCAAATCAAATCAAATAAATAAATAAAAATAAAATAAATAAAAAATAAAACAAATAAAATAAATAAATAAATAAATAAAAATAAAATAAATAAAAAAATAAATCAAATAAAATAAATAAATAAATAAAAATAAAATAAATAAACAAATAAGATTTCCATATCATTTTAGTTACATTCTTCATAAAGTAAATGTAGTATGATGAAATATAAATTTTGTTTGATTAATACATATCAAAAATAAATATTTTTACAATGTAACTAATTTTGAGGTTTATCTTTTTTTTTGATTTGATACTATTACATTGTTAACAATATTATAAAAAATTTTAGTAACAGTTCCATATATTGTTTGTAAAAGTCATTTATGGCGAGAAACTAATAGATTTCACCCCCCAAAAAATAGTTATCAATAAATATCTTTTTTTATTTTATTATGTAATGTTATGTTTTAGACAAATGTTTTGATGCATAATTCCAATTCAAACTGAGTAAATTATTGCATATATCAATACAAACTTATTCAGGGTTCCAAATATATCAAAACATGCAAATGATCTTTTGATGCAAAATGGCGATTAACATAGCATCAGAGTATATTCTCAATTGAAATTGAAAAATATATTCAAGTGTATGTATACCAAATATATTGTTTTTTTTTTAAATTTGTTTTAATGGAATGATGCTTGAATTTCATAATACAAATATGGGAAAAATTATCTGTAAACACATTATTTTGTGTCAAATGCCTTTTTTAGACTTTTTATAAAGAGCTGATCTTAACAACCGAATTTTTTTTTATGCTGAAGTTTAAAATAAATAAATTTGGGGACTCGATCAAAAATTGATTGATTAACTAACTTGAATAATAAACTTAACTTGATAAGAATAAAATATCTTAAACATGATATGATTGATAAATTTGATGAACTTTAAACATTTAACTGCATATCGCCTAATTTATATTTCATTATCACATTCAAAAAACATAATAAGTTAACAATTACATTGAAAAAAGAAATTAATTGTAAAAAAATTATAATTTCTTGAAATTAGTGACTAAATGCCGTATGCCAACAAATAAAAATAAAATTAAATATTATTGTTACAAACACCATGTAAGTTATTAATAAGAAAACATATTTCAACGACACTGAAAAATTAAAAAAAAAAGCACTAAACATATTATTTAAATCAGTAAATACTTAGAAACCAACTTTATTTATAATTTCTTTACAAAAATATTACCTATTTTTACCTGTTATCATGGAATTCAATAAATATAATCTGTCTTAGTTTATGGACATACTCCGTATTTGGAAATGGGACTTTTTTTTGCCGTATGATAATAGTAAATGAGAGAATGTTACGACTATGATTTATGTCATAACTATAAATATCTAAACCCATGCGGAATAATTAGGAAAAAAACTTGACACTGCGGTTTTATTACTTCGCCGGTCCTAAAACAGGAGAATCAAGAAAGCAGCGGCAATTATCACCAAACCGCTATCAATTACAACACCAACTTTAGTACACGCACACTATTATATCAATTCATAATCATGCAATTCCGACGCCGCTTGTAAAGTCAGAGGCAACTTTGTAATCAGCAATAATGGATTATTTACGATGTATTGCAAAGTACAGACGTTTCAGTACAGCGAGAGGTTTATGCACTTTAGAATCTCCTTGTTACTAGTACCAGGCACGGAATGTCGCAATGAAGGACTGGAAGATTTATTGCTTTATCCCTAACGGTGCTCCTCGGTTCTGGTAGCCATAAATTAAATAGTAATTTCCTCGCGGATAGTGTGTTCTTCACCATCTAGTGCAGAAAGACTTAATTTCCGGAAGTATTGGGTGGAGCGCGGCATATCTCGGCCTGCTGTGTTGTAAATGTCATGAGCAAAGATCCATGCCCCTCACTTTCATCACCCTTTGAAAAGTTTTGGGGTTATGTCCCAATTATGTAAAAGTGAAATGAATAATTTTGGTGGTGGTTTATTTCCCCGCCGAAACTATGCTCAGGTGCATCAGCTTTCGAAATGGTTGGATAAGTTAATCCTTTTATGATTTAAGTTAATCACCTCGCGGAGTTTCGGGAAGATGATACTGGAATTTTATGATTAATTCAGCGCGTGTTTTGTATTGGAATGGACTAATTTAATTCTCCATATCGCAACAAATGACGATTTTTACCATTTTTTTTAGTCTAACTTATATTTGAATATTAATAAATCATTCATAAATAATGTTCAGCTAAGTTTTAATTTCAAGGAACACTCCAGTAGAATCGTTGAAAACATTTCTAAAAGTGTGTTGTTATTTAATAAATAGTTTTTAATAACTTTGCTCTCTGTTAATATTAAAAGAACGAATTTATTCAATTCCTTTTATTAGCTCACACTCTCCCTATATATATATTTTGATCAAATTTTCAATCGTTCATAAAATACTTTTTATTCATCCACTCAAGTTCATATACATTTTTTTTTTAACTTGTAGTGGATGACACTTGGTGTTAATACAGTTTTTTTCAAATATTAATTCAGTAATTAAATTTAATTTATTAATTTTAGTTTTTTTTATATAAGTAGCATATATCTACCAATAGATGGCGTCAGATAAACTTAAAAAAATGAATGAAAATTATTTCTAAAGGATTTTCTGCAATAAAGTGAAAAAAAAGTAGGAATTGATTTTAATTTTTTTTTTTTTTTACATATTACTTGTTTTAAATGTTATAATTTTTTTTTTTATTCATTATACTAATGCATTTACAAAAGTTCTTCAAAAACAATTTTAATTTAATTAAATCTTTGTTGCTGTTATTAATTGAAATATAAATATTGATAATCAGTTACTTGGATTGGCATTTTTTGTAAATGTTTGATTAGTTATGATAATCAAAGTTGGGAACTTAGAATATTAGGAAATATTGGCTTGTTATTAAATCATGCTATATTGATCTACGGGCCTGTTGGTCGAAGGACTAGGGCTGTGGCGTTTGGTGCCACAGGTTTCGGATTCTAGTACCCGCGGTACCATGGATGGTTGTAGTGGTTCGGAATCCACTTTAAACTGCATTGGTACCGCGGTTATATTAAACCACTTTAACCGGTCTAATATGATTGTAGAGCATTGAGCATAGGGTGGACAACCCTACCCCTCGTAAAAAAAAAACATCTCCTGTCACGAAACCTTGACTCACTATCCTTGACTCACTATTGGCTGTTGCACCAATGAAGAAGAAGAAAATTATTGTTCTATTCATATATACCATTTTAACATTAATTACTAAATGTATAGAACTCCAAATAGTTTTTAAATATTTTTCTTTATATTTTAAAATTATTTTTAAAATTATTTGTTTAACAGAAAAATTGATTTATTTTCGTTTTGAAATAAAATAAAACTATTGATTACTTTTGATTCTGCATGTTCTTTTAAATTTTGTGTTCCACCATCTTAAGCGAATGTATTAATGTCGTATTGTCCAGTCCCCATCGTTATTTTATACGGCTTCTGTAGGGTCGTCTTTTTGTTAAGTCAACTTCTTGGACGATCGATTTTTAAAATGCTAATCTGATGCATCTTAAAATCACATGTGTTTTTTTTTTTTCATTTTTGAACACTAAATACGTACTTTACAGTTTAGAACACGATATCTAGATTAGATAACTTTAGAAAAAGTATGAAATGAATTGTAACTTTTTCTCAGAGTACTAAATGGATGGAATGTTAATGTCCATTTTTTTAATTAATGGCTTTGGTCTAATTTTAAAAATCAGAGTGTTTATAAGACAATAATTATTCTTATAGTATCAATTGATGATAAATTTTTATATTAAAACACCAAGTAAAATTTCGTCAATGTGATAATATCTTAGAACTGTTTTGAAAATTTTTCATTCCTTTCTGTTAATCAATCATTTATACCTTAATTGTTTTAATTGCATAATTATTCATGTATAAGGACTTGGTACACTAATATTGTATTATTCATGAAATTTAATAGAATTGTTTTATTAACTTATATTTTAAATTATTTATAGTTTTTTTTTTTAATTATTTGTATAAATGTTAATTTTATATGCAGTTTAACGAAAATATTCTTCAGAAATTTTCTATACCAAATGAATTTCAAATTAAATAATTTACCATTTTATAGTTGCTAGTTTATCTTAGTTATAACCTTTTTGCTCTTTTCTTCTATATATATCTTTCAATACGGTAAAAAAGTGACTTTTTACTCAAATAATTATTTTTCACTGTTTCCATAATTTCATATACAGTTAAAGTAGGCACAAAAAATTCTGACTTACTTGTTATAATTATTAAAAATATAACGAACATTTTTATGATTCTAAGTCTTTACAAACTGCTCATAGAATATAAATGTTATACGATTCTATATATTTATTGTGAAAAAAAGCTGTGTCAAATAGAGATAAAATCTGCAGTAAATTGATTTTTCAGTTCAGTGAAAAATTTCATCTTTTCAATTGCAATGTTTTCGTAAAGCCTTGATATATGAATTGAGCTTTATCGAGAAATAAGGCTGTAATGTCAGAGGACCTTTTGGTCCAGTTGACTGTAACTGTAGTATTTTGAAATAATGCAACAAATTATTATCATTGTATACATCTGTATTCATTTTAACGTTAAAAGTAAATTATTCTATCTTGTAGAGTTTTTATTTTTATTTTTAGAGTTTTCATTATTTTGATCTCTTGGACATAAAGTGGATTTTCATTGTTCTATAAACCTACAGATGAATCTTTGTGTACTTCTCTAAGAAAAAAAAAAAGGAATATAAATTAAAATTTAAAAAAAAAAGTTTTCTTGTCTGTTATATTTTTGGTATTGGAATATTATTCTCCTAAATTCTTAGATAACACCCGTTTTATGTTCATTTATCAAATTTAACAATGGAATATACAAAAAAAAAAAAAAAAAAAAAAAAAAAAAAAAAGAAATGAACAGCAAATGTAGAAAGACATTTTTTCAAATGCTAGTAGAAATAGCAAATTATTATTTATCCTAATTTGTAATGGATTTGACAACCTTAGAAAATATTTTTTTTAATGTAAACTTCTTCAATTAGTAGATGCAACATTGTAATTTTGATTAAGATATCTTATTAATAATGAATAAATAATCAAAGCTACTGTTAAATAGATTGCAGCAATATGATAACATCAAACAAAGAGTCTGCATGCTTAAAGATTGAAATAATTAGATATTATTTCAATCTTTATGCATGCCAGTATATGTATATATACTTGTAAAATAAATTCATGTTTAATAAGTTAATATGTTTGTGTTTAACTAAACAGTTAAAGAAATTACCATGAATATCCAGTTTGATCCATTGGTGAACAGGATGTGACGATGCATTGCTTCGAACACGACATTCCACTTTCCCGCCAAGGTCCCATCGGGAAAGAACAAAGCGAGCCGTTGACGTCACAAAATATGTTCCATTCCCTTCCGGTATCACCGCAGTCTTGACCGGAAGTGGTTTTGTACCGTTCCACCACGTCACTTCCGGGGCTGGACGTCCGCCAGAAGACTTGCACTCAAGGACGAAAGTCGAACCTTCAGCATAGGGTCCAACGGTGCTACCGTTCCGGACTTTCTTCCCTTCCACTTCCATTTCAGGAGTCGAAGGCGTGACTGTCAAAAGAAAGAAATGGGAAAAGTTTAAACAACTTTATCAGAGAATGTTTTCTAATGATTCAGCTCATGAAAAAGTAAAAATGTTTCATTTTAAATAACTGGTTATCACGTGAGAATTCAATTGCCTTTCGTGCGAGTTGACAGAAAATTGATTGTCAAGAATTTCATGTGGCAATTTTATACATAAAGAGTTACTTTTATTCACGGATGACGGATTGCAAGTCAAAACAGTAATGTGTTTTGTCATATTTGATAGAAATAAAAATTAATAGTTTTAATATATGTCTTTAGCAATTTAGAATCATACGTATGAAACTACTTAATATAAAACGTCTTTATTTATTAATTCATTTATCATACATTTTTATTTGTTATATTGACTTTAAAATAATAGGTGTATTAAATTAAGGTTCTTAAATTAATCATACAGAATAATTTTCAAACTATTATTTGAATCTCTTATGTTCAATGACAATGTAAAGTTTTCGAAAAATGTTAGCGTCTTAGTTAAAAGAAATTTCCAAAAAAAAACTAATGTTTCTTTCTTATTTTTTCGTTTACATTATGTGTTATAAATATAACAGTTATTGAAGTAAAATAAATTACCGAAGCAATTGCACAATAAATTCCTGAACAAAGTATTAAACTTTTAAAAGAGGCTTTTCAAAATTCAACTACTTGCCAATATTATTAGAAATATGAAAAATTGTTTGACTTAATTCTACTGAGTCTTAAAAAAGTTGAACAGTTTAATTAATATTAGCCATTAAAAAGTGTCATATATCTTAAAATCTTCATCGAATTTATTTTTAAAATAATAGATTTAGTTACAAAAGTACAGAAGATTCAAAGATTAGCTGACATGGATGGTATCCATTGTCATCATACATTACACCTACCGATTACTGGATGCGTATCAATCTCAAATCACGAATTTATAGAGGCAATACCCAACTGGTATCAAAACTGACAGACGTCATATAAGGTAATAGCCTTTCCCGTTAATGTGGTGTTCCATGTTGTATTGGGCATAATACTGCGGCTGCACTCATTATTATAAAGTAGCAGGGGTCATACTGAGTTTTTTAGATATAAATCATATCAAAATTATTTTGTCGCACCATCTCTCGTTATAGAAAATGTACCACTGTGAGTATCAATCTGCAAATCAGATTAAAATATATTTTTTAATGTTTTCTATTTCAGAACCGACCTTTTGAATTACCAAATGTAATTATATATATATATATATATGTGTATATATATATAAATACATAAATTTATGCGTATATATTAACAAACAGTTTTATTTTGTGAAATGTTCAGTCTGAAGGCCTATCGGTATAACTGTCATACTACATCTTGATTTATTCTGTCGAAAAAATCTTTTCTTAAAACATCAAAATTAACTTTATATCTCATCTCTTTCCCTTTTTTCCAGAATATCTATACTCCTCTTCCCCAATGTTCTGGAATGTCTCTAATAAAAAGCCTGTTTTAAAAACCCAAATGCACAGTAATCAATGGTAGACTCATTGGTCGCAAAGAGTGGGATGCATTTAATTGCATTTGCTTAAATTACGGCTTCATCCTCACTTCTTTTTTTCCAAATATAGAGCAGTAGTTTTAAATTGACCCAACTGTACCTTTTGTATGACTTTTAGCCTTATCCAGATGAAACTTAACACATTGATTGAAGAGTGTTTAGGTAAGGTGATGAAATATATTCTGTGAAAATTGGTATTAACACATACTTTGGAGACTTATCGAAATTAATTTTGACATTTATTTCACCTATTATCATTTTAAGTTTTCAGTTATAAGAGAATTCAATAATAAAAATTAAATCTTTAGTTAAACTTTCCTTTCTACTCTGTACCAACGTTTTAGGCCTTTTTCTCTTTTTCGGTAGTTAATATTTTTTCTAATGCAATCAGTTAAATGTATTCAAGGCCTCATCAATCATTTCTACATTTTTCCATTTTTCACCAGCCAACTAATTTTCGTGCAAGAATTTGCACAATGTCTTAGGCCCAGAAACATGTTTAGATGCTGAAATGTTTTTTTGTTATGATTAATTTGAAATCAAATTTTATAATTTTGTTTACAATTTATATAATTTTACGATAAAGATTTTGATATAGTTTTATGAGGTTGAATGGTCTTCTAAAACATGAATAGCGATTTTAGATAAAATAAGAGGTATACTTGCCTTTGTTCGGTATGTTATTTTTTTTTTTTTTTTTACACGTTTCATCTAGTCAAATGTAATTTTTACACTTGCTTATTATTTATTAATTAGGTTACTTATTTTTATGCTTGAAAATATTGAAATAATGCTTTTCATATATATATATATATATATATTTAAATTGAAGAAAATTATTTCTCTTTGTAAAGAAAAAGACGAAAATATAGCCTCCGATATATAGTTTCCTCTGTATATTAAAGCTGATATTAATTTCAATGACGCAAACGATAATTAAACTCTATTTCGAACTGATGCCATTCAATTTATTTTTAAATTTAAATCATGAAGAATGTCAACATTATTAAAAAAGAAATCTGCTCTATTTTAAGAGCAGGATATGAATCAATTTGTTACCAGAAATTAACGGTTGTCTAAAGAAATAAATTATAAATTATTTTAAATGTTCAAGATAGTAAAATTAATGTGCTGAAAATAGTTTTATCAAATAATACCTGCCCTGAGTGAATTATAAACTTGGCTATTTCTGATCTCCAGATGACTTTAACCAAGTAAAAACAAATATAAAGGTGTATTACTTAATAATTGTAGTATATATCACATTTCTGTTCATTGGATTCCTGATTCCAAGTCAAAACTAATCTAACGACGTGTTACTTAAGAAATACATTTCCTCAGGACATAATAATGCTTCACGTATAGTTAATGCTTCCCATTTACTATCAAACAGCTGTCAGCTGTTAAATTATTTAGAAGTACTTTACGAAATATTCGTAATTTGCGTCTTTCTACTGATTGAAAGTATGGAACTAAGTTTAATCTTCGGGAATTAAAATTCTCTTTATCTTTACTCTCCTTATTATCTCCGTTAAAATCCTAGTTATGCTTAATTTAATTTTACATTAAATAAATAAAAAAAATGTTTCCAAGTTAAAAGCTTATCCAGTAGAAATAATTTTAATCATTATTCTTTAACCGGATAATTCAAAATATTATGGATTTATGGGAATTTTAACTGTTGACTAAGTGAGTGATTGTGGTTAATATAATAAAAGTATTTAAGTAAAATAATATTTTTTTTTATTTTGTATTTCTCTTCACAAGACCAATTTCTTATCAATTCCACTAGTTGCCATAAATACTTATCAGTAATAAAATAATAATACTAAGTAATAAAAGTTTATCTAATAGAAAATTTGTTTATCATTATTTTTCAACCGCATAATTAAAAATATTATGGATATATGTGAATTTATACTGTTAGCTAAGTGAGTGATTGTGGTTAATATAATAAAAATGTTTAACTACTCGTATAACTAATAAAACATGTTTTTTTTTTTCGTATTTCGCTTCACAGAACCAATTTCTTATCAATTCCACTAGTTGCCATAAATACTTATCAAGAGCTTAAATTATTCTCTTGCGTCTTGAAATAGGGCTTTTCTCATTTAGTTTTATTACCTGCTTAGTAAGCATACCGAATCCCTTTTTATCCAATTTCCATATTGCTTCAAAAAATGAAAGAAGAAATATGCTCACAACATTAACGTTTCAAATACCACAAATTGACTTCATCCCTTTTGGTTCACCAGCCTTATAATATTTGCCACTTAATAAAAGAAAGAGGAACCTGAGTACTTATAAAAGGCTACAAAAACTGTACGGTTCATAAATTTTCATTAAGAGTTTTACTCATTAAAATTTATTATCTTTTTCCAAAGACATATAATTTAAGATAGTTTATACTTTTCTTCTGAAGTAAAGAATCGTCTTCTTTTTTTTTTTTTTTTTTGGTTTCACTACGGTTCGATAGATGCAAGTCCATAAATATAGATTATCAGAAAATTTAAAATCCTATCGGGATGGTAAAGTCTTATGGCTTTTTATTTTATTCCAAAAAAAAAAAAAAAAAAGCAAAATAAAATTACAAATCTAACGATTTTTTTATCAAACATGTTTAGTGCTTTTCTTATTGGCCTATAAAATGCTCTTTGAGTTGGTCGTAAAAACTGACAAACGGTCTCCTTCCATTAGTTTTACAGCGTTCTGCGTGAAAAACAAGTTATGCAAGAATGCTTTCGATAAAAACTAGAGTAACTCTTACTAAATCGCAGTCATTTTATAAAAAAAAATATCAAACGCATCACACAGTTTGCTGCTGAGATGTAAGGAAATGTTAAGGTAAAATGTTATTGAATTTTAACTCGAATTTTAAAATGCATTCTTTGTAAGTTTTTCTATGAATAGATTTTATTTTTTGGGCAGCACGAAATGTTTTTGCTCGACAAATTGTATTTTAACTTGAATTTTCAAAGAAAAACATTACTTTTCTTTTGATAGTTTTTCTTTCGAATTCAAATTTGATGGAAAGACAGTTTTAATGGTTTTATGTTTTAGAAAGTTTTATTTTTTCTTCCATGTTTGGTCAGTTTCGTATAAACCATTACCTTAATATGTATTTTATATGTATGGCTTGAAAACTCTTTTAAATATTTTAAAGACAAAACAGATTACCCCTTTTTTCGAGATGAATAGATTATTTTATTGAAAATAATGCTAACTAAAACCATTTTTCTTTGTTAATATAATTTGTATCCTGCTGTTTTTTCAAATAATATTGCAAATATTGTATAAATATATTTTTTGAAGGTATTTCATCTACTAGGATGAAATTACTAATAACAAATATGGCTATCTGAAATAAATATATGCAAAAATGAAAAAAAAAATACATTTAATTATTTTTTTATTTGAAGTATAAACGTCAATATTTCTTTAATATTAATTTAATCATCATTCAACAAAATATTCGAAATATAATGTATTAATATATTTATAAGTTATTATATCAAATAACAGTTTCAAATTAAAATGATTTATTAATAATTTATGAATAATGAACTTATTAATAAAAAGACATGGTTATCTTAAATAAATATATGTAAAAAAAAAAAAAAAATAGAAGAAAACACCTTTTCATCATTTTTTTCCTCATTTTGAAGTATAATCGTCCCCATTTCCTGCTACATTTACTTCATGCGCAAAATCTTAACATGGTTCAACAAAAATTCCAAAATATATTATATTAATATATTTATAAGTTATTATATCAAATGACAGTTTCAAATCAAAATAATTTATATACAACTTATTTTGATTTCAAATGATTTATGAATGATGAACTTGTTAATAGGATATATATCAAATAAATATACGTAAAAAAGAAAAAAAAAACTTTTTTATCATTTTTTTTTTTGTATTTTGAAGCATAATCGTCAACATTTCCTGCCACATTGACTTCATGTACAAAATTTAATCATGATTCAACAAAATACTCGAAATATATTACATAATAATATATTTATAAATTATTATATCAAATGACAGTTTCAATTGAAAATAATTGAATATATATATATTTTTGAATAATTGAATATATATGTCTTTGAATATATATCTTTTGAATCTGTTAATAATTATTTTAAAGCCTCTATTATCTATCATTAGTTTAATCGTTTATTTTTACTTTATATTTTAAATTTATATTAACCCGTTCTCTGCTAAAACTAATTTACATATTATAAAATTAAAATTATTTTTAGGCTATTTTATCTATCAATAATAATCGTGATCTTTTGTTGAAATAATTTTTTTTTATTTCCAATGACAGATAATGAACAGTTACAGCAAAAAAAGAACAACGAAAAAAAAAAAAAAATACAACAACAACAACAAAATAATATAACAAATACATTGAATGTTGAAATAAATTTAAATGTTATATATCTAAAGCTACTTTAACAATCAATGCATAATGGTTGAAATCATTAGTAAGAATTATAGTTATCGCAACCTTTTTGGTTAATTTTACTTTAGACTCTCACTTCACTACATGCATAATGACATATTAGATAAAAACTTAAAAAGGGCAACGGAGCCATCATCTATATATCGCCTTTTAGGCCATTTTCTTTTTTCAAAACGCAATATATTGCATTTCATTAGAGAAAAGGATCTCCCCCCTCATCCTCATCCGCATTATCCTTTATTTTATTGATATATATATAATTTAAATCATTATTATGAATAATATTTATCCCAATCTGTTAGGTTAATTTTCCTTTAGAATCTCTCTTCCAATACATGCACAATGACATACTAGATGAAAACTTAGCAAAGGACAACCGAGCCATCATCTGTATATCCCCTTTCAGACCATTTTGATGCAATATATTGCATTTCATTACAGAAAAGGATCTCCCCCTAACCCTCATAATCCTTTATTTTATCGATCAATGTACAATGGTTTAAATCATTATTAGAAATAATAGTTATTCCAATCTTTTTGATTAATTTTGCATCAGACTGTCTGTTCAATACATGCACAATGACAGATGAAACCGAGACAACCGACAATGACAACCGAGCCATCACCTTTCAGGCTATTTTCTTTTTCAAAAGCAATATATTGCATTTCATTTGAGAAAAGGATCTACCCCCATCCTCATCCGCATTATCCTTTATTTTATCGATCAATATATAATGATTGAAATCATTATAGTAACCCAATATTTAAATGAATAATGGTTAACCCAATCTTTTTGGTTAATTTTATTTTAGACTCTCACTTCCAATACATGCACAATGACATACGAGTATTAGATGAAAACTTAACAAAGGACAACCAAGCCATCATCTCTATATCACCTTTCATGCCATTTTCTTTTCTCAAAACGCAATATATTGCATTTCATTAGAGAAGAGGATCTCCCCCCTCCCATCCTCATCCGCATTATCCTTTAAGGTTCGATGCAATGGGGGAAAAGTGTCCAAAATGAGACGTCCTTCCCATTACTCCTGCTCCCCCTGATCCCCGAGGGGGCTTTTTTGAGAGAAAGGTGCGATGCTATCAATCTTTCGAATGGCTGCGTGCACCATTTTGGGGGAGTAAGACACTTGAAATCCGCCATGTTTTTTGCTCATTCGACGCTTACCTGGCGATTTCGGGTGATCCATCTTCTCGCAGACAAGGGAACCTGCGATGTTGTTGTTCCCCTGTGATGGATGTCGCACAAATGTAGATAAATATTTCAGTTTACTTGGCGAGACTGAAGGTTAGGGAAGGTTTTTCTTTTTTTCTTTTTTTTGCTGTAGTAAGTAGCCTACCGTGAAATCGGTGCATCGTTCGAAAGGTGATGCAAGTGCGATGCAGCAGGGAGTGATTGAATGAGAGAGATGCATGGAATATAAATCAGAATGGAAGTATGTTTTTTTGCTGGTCACCTAGTGATTGGGCTATTTTTCTTTGCGTAATGTGGGTGGATTGGATAGGTGGTAACTGTGTAACAATGTATAAAGTTTGTGAATTAATACAATTTACGTAGAATACAGTTTCCCTCGTTTTTCTGATAAAATAAAAGTATTTGTGGAAGAAAATATGATAATCGTTTTAATAAATTAAAAAATACAGATCATTAAGTGCATAAATAGAGTATTTTTATTATAAGATAATAAAAATACTCTATTTATGTACTTAATTATCTGTATTTTTTAATTTATTAAAAATAATTTCATATTTTCTTTCACAAATACTTTTAATAAGTTGACATATATTTTAAGAAAATATTTTAGTTGTTGACATATATTTTAAGAAAAATTAACGTGTAAATTTCTTACATGTTAAAAATTGCATACAAGAAAATTCAGGCCATTACTAATGTTTTTAAATGCTTTATTTTAAATTAACATATAATAAATAAAAACTCATTGATGTATCATGCATTTAGACAATACGGAACGCATCATAAATATAACATTTAACGTTTTTCTGAACGGAAAATGCTTTCATGACTTTTATGTATTAGAAAAATGTTTAGAAGCACTTTATTCCAATAACGCTGAGGAAAAAATAATATATATTTTACAATTAATGATTATTTACGCTAAGAGTATTCAGAGAACATCTCTGAGCTCGTAATTAGTCATGATTTAATTAACTCTATCATATCACTCTAAACACAATAAGATATTAACCAACTGAATCATCACATACAACTGAGATAATAATACAAATCCAAAAAACATTGTCACCAGAATACACAGATGCATTAAAAAAATTAAAAATAAGTACAATCGTGGAAATTTAAGACTAATGGCACTAAGACAAATGGTACCCGTACTGTTACTGAAAGACTGCAACACGTTTAAGGCAAATACTAAAGTTATTTAATGCCATTTTTTCAACCAGAACTAAAACAAGGAACGTGAAACTGCCTATACCCCTTTTAAGTTTTAAAATTACTCGCCCTATTTTTTTCAAATGAATACCTATTATAAATTTTCAAAACCAAAATATGGCTTTTAATACAATAAATTTTTAATGCTACTCATTCCAGGAACTAAATGTGAAGACTGAACAGCTTCTTCTGTAGTTCTGCATGTGCATCCAATATTTTAACAATAGTAATTTTAAGACTACTACTCGATACATTAATATTACAATACATAATTATCCCTTTTAATACAGATCTTGATAAACAATCAAATAAGCACTTAAAAATTGTAGATGATTTACAAATATTTTAAATTAAAAACAATTAATATAAAATGAATACATTATTTGCACTTTTTAAACACTGAACGTCATGTTTCTAAGATTTTACTGTCCTTTGTCAAGATATTTCTCTTAATAACGAAAGGGAAAAAAGGGTACCGACTTGATATTTTTATTCTTTTTTTTTTGCTAAAAATTTGAGATAACTTCCATAAATATATACTTAAATAGAATGAGCAGTTTTGAAGTTATTTTAGCTAGTTATGTAATGATGAGACTATTATTCACCGAATATTTTTAAAAGATTTATGTAAAATCTAGTTTATCAACAAATATTTGAAATTGTATATAAATATTATTCAGTAATATGAGTATATAGTAATATAATATTCAATAGTATAGAGGCAATAGTTTATATATATATATATATATATTATGATTTATTCTATAATAAAGGTCATTTCAGTAATATAGGTGTGCTAAGTTAATAACATATTAACTTAGCACACCTATATTACTGAAAAAATTCATAAACTAAATTTAATTAGTTATAAATGCTTTTTGAAAAGTATAAATGAAAACTTTAAATACATTTTCTAAAACATTCAAATTTTGGAATAAATTTTACGTATGAAGCATAATATATCAAAAAAGTATTGATGCATACATTCGAAATTTTTAGATGCTATATTAATGCTTTAGTGAACATAATACAAATTTATTATTTACATGATATTTTTTATTCATAGCTATATTAATGCCATATTATAGCTAATTTTTCAAAATTCTAAGTCAGTAAAATCTTTATTAAGCTGCAATATTTTCTTAATAATATCACTTAGCAGGTAGCCTGCTATCTTATTTATGGTTACAAATATATTTCATAAAAAAGAAATTCGAATTTTTACAGTAAACTTTTATTTTTGCTGTTCTTTTCATTAAGTTTCAAAATGAATTGGTCCTTTTATAAAGATTTAATTTCAAAAACATTTCATAATGTTCAGTCATATCCTAATGAAAAATATATTTACAATACACTATTAGAGCAAAAATTTTAAGAAAATTATTCTCACGTATTCAAATACTATAAAGAGATTTTATGTACAATGTAGTTTTTCTCTTTTCTTATATACATTTGTCAATAGAAAGAATGTACCTTCTGCTATTTTTTATAGGGGTGTAAATAAAATGATTAGCGTGTAAAAAAATATGACTGGACGTACTGTTTTCTTCGAAAACATCTATTATTCATTTGCTTTGTAAAATTATTTTTTAAGGTAAATTTTGGTATTTTATAAGAAGGTCTTGAATGACAAAGATTTAAGCAAAATCTAGAATAGTAAAATTTTTATTAGGAAATATTAATGTAATATATATATATATATATATATATATATATATATATATATATATATATATATATATATTTATAACATGAAGTATTAAAACACAGATTAGATAGTTATTTATTTATTGAACAATTATTTTCTGCGCATTGAAGAATTTTTTGTTGGTGGAAACTTTGTTGCTATGTAAAATATTTAATTAAAAAAAAATTATGTGGATATTTATTTTATAATATATTTTGATATTAAGGTAATATAAAAGAACAACAAACAATTTGGAAAACTTTATAGAAATGTTTCATGCTTCAATGTGTTTCATGAAAATTTTATATTAAAAAGAAAATTTGGTGATTCTTTTGTGGCGCCAACTGAGTGATAAGTCATCCAATGTGGCAATCCGAATTTCTTGTACTGTTTGCAATTCACTTCACTTATAATCGCAATACTTATCTTGGCGCACTTTGGCGAAAAGAATTTTTGACTCCAAATGCCATTGTCCTCTATTCTGTGATTTTGCTGAAAATTTATATTTATAGTTTAATTTTTTCCAAGTTGAATTACTTATAGCCTAAACTAATGGGAATTTAATATTTGAAATAATTCCTCTAGGAGTTTTTGATTCAACTGAAAAAAAGAATTGATTTATTGCCGTAAATATTTCGAAAAAAAATAAGGCGAAGTGGTTTGTATATTATAATTTTATTATCAGTTATAACTCAGTAAACAGATTGATTGTATTATTTTGAATTATGTTCATATTCTGAAGAAAATTTGTTTCAAATAAATAATAATATTTATAATATAATAATATACAAATACTAATATTTTCTGCAGAAAAAGAGAATATTCGGGAAAATGAAATCCTTAGCAGTAAAAAAAATTACTAAAAGTAAAAAAAAGATCTAAATTTATTTTTCTGTTAAAAAAATATTTTGTATTTTTTTTTTCTACAATTTACTGCTGGCCTGATCATTAATGAACCAAGAATCATTTGTTGTTTCAGAAGAATCTATCCATTCTTTCGTAAATCGTAAAAATAATTGGCTGTATCTTCTACAAAATCTATTTTTTTTTCCTTTCAAAAAAATAAAGTATTTCATTGCGCAAAATGTATTTTCTAGTAAAATTCAATTTCCTTCTACTGCATTGGTTATTTTTGCCAAGCTTATTTGCATAAATGTTTTTTAAGAAACTTTTGACATTTTGTACGTTATTTTGTCATTTATTCCTGCTGTTATTAATAAACAATATTTTATCATTTGTATGAATAAGTGATATCTATAGTGTATATTAAATTGTTTTTTTATTTACAAACAGTATAATTGTTTTTACTATAAATATTTACATATTATAATATTTGTTACTTATGAATGATTATTTAATTTATTTTTGGAAGCAGTACAAATTTATATACTTCTAAATTTTCAAACCAGGTAATTTACATAATAAAATTCACTAGAAAAATTCCTCTGAAATTAAAAAATCCTATTTCATAAATTGTATAGAAAGAGATTTATATTTATGAGGAGCTGAACATTTTATTTTAAATTATATTTTTCACTTAATTGTTAGCTTAAATGACAAGCTATTAAGATTAAAAAAAAAAAAAAAAATTCTAGAATAGTTATCAAAATCGTCTGTAATCTTGATAAATTTTAATAAATTAAACACAAAACTTAATGGCACTATTTTATAGAGGTGGATTTATTTTACTATTTATGAATTACTATTTTTAAGCAATGAGATTATTAAGTAAATACCAAATGTCAATTCATGGTATGTCGATTAATTATGTTTGTTAAGTCTTCTTTGATAAAAAATTATGAATTTCAAAATTATAAAATTTTTGAAACATATAAATTTCAAAACTAATAAGATAATTTTATAAATAGTAATATATATTATATTTAACAAAAAATTTCTTTAACAGAAAGGAAACTTTAAAAAGTTCGTAAATAATTTCAAATGTTTAAAAAGGTTTTGGTAAAATTTAAATAAGTTGTTAATTCGTTACTATAACGCTATTGTTGTTTTCGAATAACAAGCAATTTGACCTGAAAAAAAAATGATTACCAATAATTTAATGGCATATATGATTTAGATTCAGACTAACCCATCAGACATCACAGGAGTCTGTTACACGTACATTTGTCATCATTTGTCACGTGCATTAGTCATCGTCCACATCAATTTGGAACGGGTCATCCCTACAGATAGCTTCTAGATCAGAGGGGGTGTCATAGACAGAGCAGATTTCATTTCGATTTAGCTCCCTTAGATCAGAAGCCAATAACCCATCCATCAAATATTTTCGGCTTTTCTTTACTAGGGCAACATGGCTGGCTTTTAATTTTTCAATGTTTGCAGTTTAAATCTGAGAGATCCATAATATCTTCTTAGTGTTCATAGCTACATAAGATTTTTTTATTGCCTACATCTCCAAACTTGGAGATTCAGAAGATTATTTACAGTTTTAAATTTGTAAATCTACATTTCTTCTTTTAATGTTCAAAAAAAAAAATCCAATGTAATTGGAAAAACTGAGAAATGGGGAATTTTTTTCTTAATGTACTCAGCTCGAAATTGATATTTAAAGAAGTTTTTCTTTTATGTCCATGTTTCCAAACTGATTAAACTGAACTTTAAATACAACTCTTGGATAATGATCTTAAATTAACATAATTCCAGTTGCATGGAGTCAAATCTTTCATCACAGTGCAATTCGTGAGATCTAGCTTTCAATAAAATATCACAAAGTAGGCAAAATGAAATTATTCTTTACATTTGTACTCAATTGAGTCTTATAACATTTATTTTATCATTATCATAAATACACAGAGATTATTAATTAGAACGCAAGTGATATTTATACACGTGGAGATTGGTCAGACATTTAACATTCTTTAATTTAACATTTAACATAGAATATATCTAAAGTACCTCATAGCCGATATCAAACCCCTATGATGGTCAAGAAATTAGTCAACCACATCTGTTCAATCACAGTGTGATAACTAATGGTATTTGAGTTAAATAATACATTATGAAATACCAGTTAATTCTTTTAAACTCTGTCGTCATTTTCTTGCAAGAATTTTACATGACGGTATAAATAATGCACCCCACAGCTAAAAATGAAAAGACCCATTGGTGTAAATTTTGATTATAATCCAATATATTAAATGGTAAGAAATTTTTTATTCTAACTATCTTCCAAGAAATGCTTTTAGTAATTGCTACAGAAAATATGACATTAAAAAAAATTATAGTGGACATTTTGTCCCCAAAATTACCTAAAATGATAAAAGCATTAAGATGGAGAGTTGGAAATAATTTTATTAACTAGTTCCTTCCTCTTCTGCAATGTGGGGACGCGGAAAAAGGGATGATAGAGCATGTCATTCCTCTTGGAAACGAAATTATGTCTGAAAATAAAATGATTTCAGTTGAATAAAGTCAGAACTTTTCCCCAGAGTGCATCATGAGATCTAGATTTCAATAAGACATCATAAAGTGGGCAAAGTGAAATTTATTTATCCTGCATCTCAATTCGATTCTTATAAAATCACTTCAACATGACCATGGATAGATGGAGATTATTAATTGGAACACAAGTGTATTTATACACATGGAGAATACAATATTTAAAATTGCTCAGACATTTAACATTCCTTAATTTACGTTGCCAACAATATACCTTAAAGTATCTCATAACGAACATCAACCCTTACTATGACTAAGAAAATTAAGAAAGTAGTTAACAACGTTTGTTTAATCACAATGGGATATCTAATGATATTTGAGTAGAATATTACATTTCAGATTATTATGAAATACAGATTATTTCTATGAAATTCTGTCATTACTTTCCTACATAAATTTTGCCTGACATTATAAATAATGCATATCACAGCCAAAGATGAAAAGAACCACTGATTATACCCAAATATATTATTTTTTATTTAACTATCTTTCAAGAAATGCTTTTAGTAATTGCTACAGACAAATATGACATTAAAAAATTATAGTGGACATTTTGTCCCCAAAATTACCTAAAATGATAAAAGCATTAAGATGGAGAGTTGGAAATAATTTTATTAACTAGTTCCTTCCTCTTCTGCAATGTGGGGACGCGGAAAAAGGGATGATAGAGCATGTCATTCCTCTTGGAAACGAAATTATGTCTGAAAATAAAATGATTTCAGTTGAATAAAGTCAGAACTTTTCCCCAGAGTGCATCATGAGATCTAGATTTCAATAAGACATCATAAAGTGGGCAAAGTGAAATTTATTTATCCTGCATCTCAATTCGATTCTTATAAAATCACTTCAACATGACCATGGATAGATGGAGATTATTAATTGGAACACAAGTGTATTTATACACATGGAGAATACAATATTTAAAATTGCTCAGACATTTAACATTCCTTAATTTACGTTGCCAACAATATACCTTAAAGTATCTCATAACGAACATCAACCCTTACTATGACTAAGAAAATTAAGAAAGTAGTTAACAACGTTTGTTTAATCACAATGGGATATCTAATGATATTTGAGTAGAATATTACATTTCAGATTATTATGAAATACAGATTATTTCTATGAAATTCTGTCATTACTTTCCTACATAAATTTTGCCTGACATTATAAATAATGCATATCACAGCCAAAGATGAAAAGAACCACTGATTATACCCAAATATATTATTTTTTATTTAACTATCTTTCAAGAAATGCTTTTAGTAATTGCTACAGACAAATATGACATTAAAAAAAATTATAGTGGACATTTTGTCCCCAAAATTACCTAAAATGATAAAAGCATTAAGATGGAGAGTTGGAAATAATTTTATTAACTAGTTCCTTCCTCTTCTGCAATGTGGGGACGCGGAAAAAGGGATGATAGAGCATGTCATTCCTCTTGGAAACGAAATTATGTCTGAAAATAAAATGATTTCAGTTGAATAAAGTCAGAACTTTTCCCCAGAGTGCATCATGAGATCTAGATTTCAATAAGACATCATAAAGTGGGCAAAGTGAAATTTATTTATCCTGCATCTCAATTCGATTCTTATAAAATAACTTCAACATGACCATGGATAGATGGAGATTATTAATTGGAACACAAGTGTATTTATACACATGGAGAATACAATATTTAAAATTGCTCAGACATTTAACATTCCTTAATTTACGTTGCCAACAATATACCTTAAAGTATCTCATAACGAACATCAACCCTTACTATGACTAAGAAAATTAAGAAAGTAGTTAACAACGTTTGTTTAATCACAATGGGATATCTAATGATATTTGAGTAGAATATTACATTTCAGATTATTATGAAATACAGATTATTTCTATGAAATTCTGTCATTACTTTCCTACATAAATTTTGCCTGACATTATAAATAATGCATATCACAGCCAAAGATGAAAAGAACCACTGATTATACCCAAATATATTATTTTTTATTTAACTATCTTTCAAGAAATGCTTTTAGTAATTGCTACAGACAAATATGACATTAAACAAATTTATAGGGGACATTTTGTCCCCCAAATTACCTAAAATGATAAAAGCATTAAGATGGAGAGTTGGAAATAATTTTATTAACTAGTTCCTTCCTCTTTTGCAATGTGGGGACGCGGAAAAAGGGAAGAGAGAGAGAGAGAGAGCATGTCATTCCACTCGGAAAAGAAATTATCTCTGAAAATAGCAGCGGCAGGCGCGACGAAAAATCAATTTTCTTTTAAATTATTAAAGTGGAGAAGGGAAGAAGACTGAATAAAAAAATAATGGCCGCCTAACCAAGAGGTTTCATTTAATACCCTTAACGTAGCCGAAGAGAAACGCTTCCATCAATCACATAAGGATTCTTATCCTGGTCGATAACTTCTTTTTTATGTACATCTTTTCCTTTTTTCCCGGAGAAAAACGGGTGTGTGAATGGGATCCTGGAAAAAGGCAAAAAAAAAGGAAACAGTTAGAAAAACTTCTTGAAGAAAGTCCTTCTTTGTCTCAACGGGTAAGACAGATAGAGCGAATGATGGAGATATATATACAAGGAGGGAAGTGAATGCGATCAATATAACTTTCTTAAGCGGAAATCAGTTATTTGTTATTCTCCCGAAAAATACTTGGACGAGGGTTTTCTTTTAACTAGATTTTGTATTATTCAAGAATATAGAAAAGGAATATAGTTAGCATTGAGCATGAAAGGAAACTGAATTATATTTGATTTTTATGCAAGATGTTTAATGAAATTCATCATGACCTTTGTTTGAATAGCAGACCCTTGTTACATTTATAATAAAATCTGGCAACATAGGCCTGATGATATTTTGTTTTATTATACTATTTATATCTGTTCTGAATTGGAAAAAAAAAATATTTTTATTCTTAGTGTATTAATATCAGAAATTTTTCTCATCTATTATTTATTTGAAATCGGTTTTTGAAATTTTTTGCATATTTGATTAAAAAGTTTGAAAAATAAATTTTTTATTAGTGCAGTTTGTTTTGAAATATAACTGATAAAAATATCGATTTTTGCTTACTAGAATTTTTATTATAAATATATTAAAACAATTAAAAAATGATAGTAATTATTTTTCATTATCAAATATTTAATTTAATTATCATCTTCAAATTAAAAGTAATTAATAATTTGATGTTACAGTGATTATTTTTTCTTTCATCCTAAGTTGGGAAAAGCAGTAAGACCATTAAATAAGGCTATGTTGCTAAATTGTAAAGTCTAATTTTCTAATTAATATTATATTAACAATGTAGATGGAAATGCCTCAACTAATTCATCAAGGAATATTATGTATTTGAAACTATGTAAGTATTTTTTTTTTGTTTAATCCTTCGATATAAGATTATAATATATTAGGTTGGGGAAAAAGAAATCCATTATTTTTTCGATAGATGACTGTAGTGATCGATATCACGTAAAGTATCAATTAAACAATTTCAGATTTATGCTCGTTAGAAAGGTGGCACTTCGTACTAAAATAATTCTTTTTCTGTTTTTTGTTTGGTCCATTCAGTTGGGAGTTACAGGGTGTTAAAAATGGAAGTGAACAAAGAGAAAATTCGGTACATTTTACAGTTTTTCTTTGACAAAGGTGAAAATGCAAGCCAGGCGGCTAAAATTGTGAATGGTGTTTATGGTTCCGATACTGTAACAGCCAATTATGTGCAATTTTGGTTTCGTAGATTCCGTTCGAGAATTTTTGATGTTAAAGATGCACCTCGCACAGGTAGGCCGGTCGTCGAAAATGTCGATAAAATCGGAGAAATGATCGAAGTTGACCGGCATGTTAGCAGTCGTAACATCGTCCAGGAGCTAAAAATTGACCATAAAACAGTTTTAAACCATTTACACAAAGCTGGATTCAAAAAGAAGCTCGATGTTTGGGTGCCACACCAATTAACAGAAAAACATGATGGATCGAATTTCCATCTGCGAAGCCTTGGCCAAACGGAATGAGATAGACCCATTTCTTAAACGGATGGTGACTGGAGATGAGAAATGGATCACATACGATAACCCTGTGCGAAAACGATCGTGGTCAAAGAGCGGTGAAGCACCTCAAACGGTGGCCAAACCAGGACTAACGGCCAGGAAGGTTCTGTTATGCATTTGGTGGGACTGGAAGGGGATTATTTATTATGAGTTGCTTCCATATGTCCAAACGCTAAATTCTGATCTCTACTGTCAACAACTGGACCGTTTGAAGATAGCGATTGAACAGAAACGGCCAGAATTGGCCAACAGGAGAGGTGTCGTGTTCCACCAGGACAACGCTAGGCCACACACATCTACAGTGACTCGCCAGAAACTTCGGGAGCTTGGTTGGGAAGTTTTAATGCATCCGCCATACAGTCCGGACTTGGCACCAAGCGATTATCATCTTTTTCTTGCATTGCAAAATTTCTTTAATGATAAAAAATTGGCATCTAGGGAGGATTGTGAAAATCGACTACTAGAGTTTTTTGCAAATAGAGACCAGGACTTCTATGAGAGAGGCATTATAAAGTTACCTTTAAAATGGCAACAAATCATACAACAAAACGGTGCATATTTGACCCAAATCGGACAATCCGAAGCATGTTAAATAAAGTCCTGAAGTTCATATAAAAATAATGGATTTCTTTTTCCCCAACCTAATATATAAGGTTATTCATTATATTGGGAAGATTCTTCAATATTATTTTTTATTTATTTATTCAATGTATTGAAAGGAAATTTAATATCTCAACACAGAATAAATTTACAAAACAAATAATAATGTAAATTTTTAATAAAAGCTTTTTTTAACTAATAAGTAAATCATATCACTAAATATGGATTCAGATTTTAAAAAAAATTAAGTTTTTTATTTTTATTTTAAATATAATTCTTTAAGATTCTCTATGGGAATTACATTGTCTCGCAAAAAAAAAAAAAAAAAAAAAAAAAAAAAAAACCCCATTGTATTTGGTGCAGCAGCATAATACATTTAGCCATACAAATTATAGTTATAAAGAAAGTAATTATCATATTAATGAAATTATTATCATGACAGTATATCCTCATCTATAGTATTTTTATCATTGATATTAATTAAAACATTTCTTACAAAGTTTTGAGATCAATCTTCTATCAAAAAACTAATTTTCTAAACTTGATGTAGATTTTATAGACTAAGCACTTTCATGTTTTATAATACTAGTTAGCATTGGCTTTAGTAACAGAGAATTATTTACATAAAATACGGATGTTTTTTTTTCAATTGATAACAAATATAATATTTATATATATATATACAAATTTGTTTCAATATTCCAGAGCTTATTTGTTTTTATTGTCTGAAAATTCATTTTTACAACAGTTAAAACTTTATTACATTAGATTTTATATTTTGAATCCAGAATTAAAACTGAAATTCGTGCAAAACTAGTTTAGTACAAGACGTTTAGATATTCAGCTATATAATAAAGAATCATAACAAATGGGAAAACCATAGATTAGATAGATGCTTTAACAAAGTAGTGTTTGAAACGCTTGTTACAAAACGAGATCAATAAAACTTACACATAAATCCTTTGGAAGCAGCAAAAAAATACGGATCATTACCAGCTTTTGAGTTAAAAATATAGTTATTGTTACAGCGATGTCAATAAAAAGCAATCGATACGACTTTCACGATACAAATGTCAAAAGCAATAGATATGGTCAGAAACGTGAAATTCATCTTAATCGATTTGACATTCATTTCAGCTTTAACGGGAAAAACTTTTTCTTTTTTTTTTTATTTCATTTCGACATCGAGTTTTAGTCGCCATCTCTCATTAGTTCACAATTCATGTTGCTTTTGTTGAAAGCCGACATCGCTTGTTATGATACTTGTTATTTACTTTACTTGGCGCGCAGGTGCGCCAAATTTTTCTTCAGCTTTGTCGTAGGAAAAAAAGACAAACTATGGTAGAAAGTATCGATCTAACACCACCAAGCTACGACCGTATTTTAAAAGAAACAAATAAAAACCATGAAACTAAAAATGGAAAATATAATATTAAAAAAAAAGAATATTTCTTTTTATCCATATCGCATTTTTCAACACGAATTTTTTGATAACAGTACGTGTGAGGCAGTGCGTGTCTTAAACCATTAGGGAAAGTTCTGCGTTATGACTGTGAATGTAATTTGGTGTATTAAAAGCCTCTGTATGTTTTCAGACTGAAATAATTTTTGAAGTCAAAGATTATTTTGTAAGTCTGTAGCCACCTGTAATTAGCAATTCATAATAGAAAGCGAAGGAATGGCGACTCACTCCAAAAGAACAATTGTTCTGCATGTCACTTCATT
Organism: Caerostris darwini; assembly: GCA_021605075.1. Taxonomy (NCBI): domain Eukaryota; kingdom Metazoa; phylum Arthropoda; class Arachnida; order Araneae; family Araneidae; genus Caerostris; species Caerostris darwini. The sequence continues at coordinate 562,419 of BPLQ01003817.1, read as the reverse complement.
ATATGTAGTTAGAAAGGAAAGACTGAGGGTTGTTATAGACATGTTGTGACGCATTTAATCAACGTAGTAACTAGTGTTTAGTACGGAGTTGTGCATGAATCAAAAGAATGAAACTTCTTTGAATGAAACTAAAATATAATGTCGTGCGACAATATGATTAAAGTTATTCTTTCAATTCTAATTACGTTTTAAGAAAAAACAAATGAGGCTGATAAAAAGAAATGTTATTTGTTGTAATTTTCAATAATTATATATCCTTTCATAGAAATAAAAGTCGATAATTATCTGATATAAACAACCTGTTAAGGTTATTAATTAGTAGAAGATGTGATTAATTTAAAATTAAAAAGAAAATATTAAAATTTAAATTTAGATATACTAAAATATTTTAATACACACTAAGTGTATCTAAGAATCAAAATTGATATCATTACCAATTATACTAAGCAACAAAATTGATATTATATTACCTATATTAAGCAACAGAATTGATATTATACTGCTAATACAATTGATATTATACTAATTATACTTCGTAACAAAATTTGTATTATATTAAATATGTGCTAAGCAACAAATTTGATATTATACTAACTATACTAAGTAGAAAATTGAAAATAGAATTTAATTAAGCATTAAAATTGTTATTTTTCTAATACAGGAACTTTATCAATAAACACTATTTAATGAAATTAAATGAAATATCTTTATTGTTTATTGTTGTTCATGATTTATGAACTAAAGCAATTTCCAAATTGTAGGTTCCTCATCAACACAAAATAATGTAAATTGCAACAACTAAGTATGAAAGTACATGTATACAAACCATTTTGCATACAAAGGAGAAATATACATTTCCTACCAGGACACAACATAACTTTACTTCCTCCAGGAAATAATTCACCTATTTTTGACTTTATACAGTAAAACAGCATTACAGTATTTCAACTAAAAATAAACACACACACAAGAAAAAAAAAATTATCTCAACTTCCGAATGTTCAAAAAAAGTGAATGGCAACATCAGGAAAGCACGTGGATATTGAAGTTTTAAATAACGCCTTCTGGCTGCAACCTCTAGGCGGCAGGACAAGAAGCAACAACACAACAGTCAACAAAATCCTTCGCTAGTTTACCTTCGCCGAGAAATATTCCCTCGTTTTGCAGAGACCAAACAAAAATAAGGAGAATCCAAGAGAACAATTTCTTTTTGGAAACGCGCCAGGGAAGAAGAAAATGTTCTCTTTTTACCAGCACCTCCAGGGACAATATATTAGGGTGTGAGAATTCCATCGTTTGAAGAGTGGATGGGATGCGAATTCGAGCGAGAAGTAATTAAAGGGGTGGAAGTTCTTGCAGTTTTAAAACAATCGAATTAAATCTGTTATATAATTAATATATAAACATATATTTTTATAGCGAATGTGTTTCACAAATTTAAAGAATGAATGGAAACCTTACATGAAATCATTACTTAAAGCGAGATTGGTTTTGTCATAGCAATTATTTAAAATGCAGAAATAAATTAATAAAAAATAATAAGTTTGTTGTCCATTGTTGAAATTATTAACTATGTTTATTGTTCTTAATTGTTAAAATTTAATTAATTATAAATAACAATTTCAATAAAAGCAGATTAGCAAATAAGAAGGCTTTCTTTGCTAAGTATATAATCATAGTTAAGTTTTAGCATATAATTTTTTGGATTATGTGTAAATTTGACATTGAATCTTTATAAATTAAACTGTAGAAACTTTGCAAAATAATGAGGCTACAAATATCATTGAATCTATTTTCTGTTTAGTCGTTCATTTAATTTTAAAAAGTTGTCATTTAAAAGTATATTTTACTCTTGTATTGGATTATACAACAGCTAAAGAATTGGTATATTTTATTATAGATATAATATTTGTTATTTTTCTCGCTTATTGTCCATGACATAATCATCATGTGCGTAATAATATTGTCCATGGAGCGGAGTATATGTCATCTATAGTAATGTGCACATATCAATAAATAAATTTTGAATAGAAGGCTTAAAACTGTATGTTATAGTAAAAATACTTAAAATTCTTCAAAACGTTGAATAAGATATTACTCATTTACAAATATAATTTCAAATCGAAGGCATTTTGAATTAATACCTAATAATTACTATAATAATAGCAACTAAGATTTAGTTACCGACTTATAGGTAGTCATAAAACAATATCCTTCATTATTTATGAGACAAACTTTTACATTAAAAACACAAAATATCCAGTTATTTGAAGATACAATATACAGAGACACATGACTGCTATTTACTCTTAGATGAGCATCATGCATTTTTTTTTTCTAACGCGGCATCAATCGCCGATTCAGGACTAAATGACTTTCGCTTTGTATTTATATGGCTATATTTCATCTGAGTTATGGGACATCTTAGAGTAGTACCTCAATAAATTACAACGCCAGAAAATGTTATGAAAAAGGGCTAGTTTAGATTTATTTTTTTCGATATCCACAACATATATAACAAAACCTTTTTTCTTTATAAATGTTTGGGGAAAAATTAAATAGTTTTTATATTGATACGGTTATTTGAACATGTAAATGTCAGATAATGTTTCACATAATGCTTCATAAACATTTAACTATATTATATGTTTTTTCGTTTAGGGTGCAAAACTTTATGTGTGCTAGGTACGGTAAGAAAGCCTATTATTGTTAATAGAATAAAAAATGACTCTCTTTAGTTATATTAACTGTCTCGCATAACTTTCATTGTATAAACTATCCATTTTATTTCATAGATAAATGTGTATTATGAAGCTCTTAATGTTTTTTATAAAAAAATATATATATAATATATATTTAATATCTATTTTGACTTTTACAACAAGAGAAACTGAGTTAATGCTTAACTCTTTCCTCAATTTTATTTTTGCATTACGTCCCATTTGCCTTACAAGGAATGATGACTCCCTTGCGTATTGTTTACGCCAATTTTAAATCATCTAGTTTCCAATTCAAATAGTTTATTCAACTATTTGAGTTTATGTAAATTACAAACAAAGTTACAGCCAACTGACTGCAACAACTTTATTTAACTTTTCCCGTTTTTCAATCCTCTGACTTTACGTGGGTAAAAACGAACACAAACTCCACCAACAAATCTTTACTTACTCAGTCCAAGGTTTCGTGAGCGATTTCCCTTTACTCAAATCGAATTATTCAAATCGCCAAGGCCCTGTTTACTTGGAAATCCGGGCCGCCATGTCACGGGACCGGGGCCCGATCTGATAAATCCAATCACTTTTTCCATGTCCAATGCGATAGAAATTTGTTTTACATGCGCCTGTCGTGGCTTAAACGCCGCATTATCCACAGAGAGAACGGTGTTATCTGATTTTCGATCTTTTCCTGTCCGATCGTTATCTCAATACTTCAACGGGAGTTCTCGCCAAAGGAAAAAGGATAGATAAGATGAAAGGATAAAGAAAAAAAGATTGTTAGATACTGTTGAGTTTCATTGGTGCTTCCTTCATAGTTTATCGCACCTTAAGAGTGTCTCTGGAAGTACCGTTTTCGCACTTCTCTCGTTAATGTTGGGTTCTGGGATGTGGTTCGATATGGGAATTATATTCGAATTGATTACAAATAGATAATACGATGTTCATATTGATTATTTGAGTTTCGACGAAATAAATGAAAGCTGTGGTTCATGTTGTTACGAAGTAGCTGTGTGGATTAGTCTAGAGTAACTGTTTGAAAACTTCAAATCGAAGACTGCAAATTAATTCAATTCAGATTAGATAATTAAAATTAATGAATTTCATTCTATAATTAAGCATAATTTTTTATAAGTTGATACAAAATATATCGCAGTTGTGCTTCTTAAAATATTTAACGTTGATCATTATATTATATGTGTGTTATATTATATGTGTATTTTGTGCATGATTGAATTAATTCATTCTCCTCATGTGTTCCAGATGTTTATAGATTCGGCACGCCTGCTCTTGAAGTATATTAATGCAAGATTAGTATTGCAAATTTCCCAAGTACTTAATATGAAATGAATTTTTTTTATAACATTTAATCTTCAACGGAAATTCCAGCCAAATGAAAGTTGAACTTATTAGATATTGTTCAAAAATTATTATTTGATATAAACAGTTACCTACTATTGAGTTTCGTTAGTGATTCTTCTGTAACTTGTCGCATATAAAAGAGTGTCACATAAAACAACTTTTTCTCACATTTTGTTAAGGTTTGGGTTCAATGATGTGGATTGATAAGGGAATTAACTCGAACTGCAAAACAGATAACTTATTCATATTAATTATTTAATTTTTAATGAAGTGAAATCTTTAATTGAGTGATTTTTTGTGAAGTGTTTTCATTGGCTTCAGCAGAGTAACTGTTTGAGAAAATTTCGTGTGAATATTCACACATGATAAAGTTACCTGTAAACTTTTGTAAATGAAGTATTAAAAATTGATCTTAATATAATAAAAGATTTTTCGCTGGCATTTATAATTTAACATCAAAATTTATGAAAAATTCAATTATGCTACTTAAATTAATCATAAGTTTAATATTAATAGCGTTTCGTTTAGTATTATCATATTATTTTAGTAACCAACGAGAATGAAAAAGAATAGAATAGGGTAAAACCATATAAAGAGTTTTGGAGTTCCTTTAGTGTTTCCTTTACCACGTACGTCAAGAGAATCAGGAAAATACTGTTTTCACAAATTTAATCAATGTTGGCTTCTGTGATTTGTCTCGATGTGAGAATTAAATTCAAATTAATTACGAACATTTAAGCATGTACGGTAATCTTACTGATTACAAAGTTCTCCGAAATGAAATTCTATTTCGAGTTGTTCTAAATTAGTTTGCTACTTTCTAAAATATCAAAGGCAATATTTAAAGAAGAGTTCCATCTAGTGGCAATTTGCAATTATTAAATAATTTTGCATGCTATATTTCTTACAAATTTTTATTAATAATATTCAATTATGCTTCTTCTGTTGTTATAATGATGTTAATTTTCTCAGAACAGGTTTCTTCTTTTTGTTCGAAGGTATGACCCTCCAACATGTTTTGTAGAGTGAATATAAAATATACGTGGAATATTGTTGTCAACTTAATTTCATGCGAAATTCTTAAAATATCATCGATATTTTATATTATATTAACTTTGTTAATATTTAATTAAATTTTTAATGTTTAACATTATTAAGTTAATTTTATAAAGTTATTGTTCTAATTTTTAGCTAGGAAAAAATAAAAGACTGATGATTGATGAAAAATTTATATATGAATATGATTTAGTTTTAGTTTTTTTCTTTACAATTTATCATATTTTTAAATACTTACACTAAATGCCGTTCAAACATATTTCGTTAGTTTGTTTGACTTTAATACTATGATTTTGATCAATATAAGAGTTAAATTCAAGTCGATTATAAATAGATGTTCAGGTATCAGTTTTATCATTGCTTACTGATTAAGAAGAAAATAAATGTAATGGTTCTTGTTGTTCTGATCATATTCGTTACTAAATCACTTGCATTAGATTCAGAAACACAAATTCGCTAAGCATCAGTATTATTTATACATATTATAAAAAAAGATTTTAAAACATATTTCGACTTATTTCCAAAATATACCTTAAAAATTATTTTATTATACAAAAATTGTATTATTTTATTTTCATCAGTATTGTATTATTGATATTGTATTATTGTATAATTGTATTATTGATATTGTATTATTTTGATCATTCGCAAAAAAATAAATAAATATAATAATTGAGAAATAAAAAGAAATCTTTCCAATCTTATTGTTATGATTGGTATTTTTTAAAGTTTATTACAAGTAAAGGTTGAATAAAAAAAATTCCTTAAATTCTTGTGATTTTGATATCTATAATTCGGTTCCATGAGACGTTAGATGGAAATAAAGTACATCCAAAATATAAATATTATTATAATAATCCTATTATTTTTTTTTGTAGTGTGAATTGCGTTTCTTATAAGAAGTGTTTGAACACAGTTTTACAATTTCTTTTCCATTTTTAAATATAAAATGTAATCATAATAAAAATTTCAGTGAAACAAATTCATACCTTGAAAGTTGCTTTTTGTCCAATTTCCAATAGACTTCATTGTATTACACTTTTTCAATTGTAAATAAATATTTCATCTCTGAGTTATTTTACTTTATTAATGAGCTAGTATAAATCCCAAAAATGAGGGAAAAAATTCATAAAGTTTTTTGAAAAATGTAATTTTTTTATTTTACGAGAACTTATAAATCCCTCTTCTAATGCTAACTTAGCAATGATAATAGATTAGCCAGTTAAATCAATTAATTATTAACCTATTTTGGCTAAATTGTGTTACATATTCGAAGATTTAATTTTTATTAACGCTGATGATGCTAATTAGCCGATGATGCTAATTAGCCGCAAATTCAATCTGACATAATTAACCTCAAGAAATTTAGATATTAATCTTTTAAGGAAGAACAGAATAAGTATTTTTCCAGTTCTCATTACAAAAAAAAAATACAAATCCAAGTATTGTTTCTTTTCTTAACTACGCAGACTGATTTCTTCCCTCAGGATCAACCAATGTTTAAAAAAAAAATTATCTCATTATCTCACAAAAAGAAAAAGGTGGGAAAATTATGATCAAGGGAACGCAAAAGACACGCTTTCATTAGTCATCATTCAATATATCTCTTGACAAAAAGATAATAGATCTCTTCAAACGAAGGAATAGTTTTGCAGAAAAATGATAAAATCTTCTCTTCTTCTTCTTCTTTCTTACTCTTCTTCCAGTTTTGCAAGTTTTGCAAAGAAATAACTTGGGGAACAGAAATTTCTTCCAGCGAGTTAGGATGGTAAGAAAAAAAAAAGTCCCATATCACATTAGGGACTTTTCCTAACTCAATTTATGAGAGACAAAAGAATGCGGTGCCGAGATAGCCTGACTTAAAGAGACTCTCGGGAAAAAAGAACTACCAAAGTTGTTAGCGTGGCCATTTCATCCAGAGTTGCATAATATCAGGACTTGGTATTACTGATTATTTACGCAGGCGAGCATTGCATCATAGCCTCCAGGCGTTCCTTCCCGTGTAATTGGTGTAATTAGTTCTCACAGTATATCGTTGATCACTTTTCTGCTTAATGAGATTGCTTTGTTTAACACAAGCTGACTCGTCGAACGAAGGGGTGGGCACACCCTTTCCCTCTTCCACCCCTTATCGTTTTGCGCCAAACGATAAAAGGGTTGAGACAGCTGAGAAGACATCTCCACACGAGTGGTGGTGGTGCGGTTAAGGTTTTGTTTCCACTATCTGCAAAGAAGATCAAGTTCGATGGGCATAAAAGAGATTTTGCTGAAATCTGCAAAATTGTTTTATCCCCGGACTAGCATATTTTGTGGATGATTGTGTCCTAGGGTTGGATGTGGACGGATCAATTTTTTTTTTTTTTTTTTTACTTTTTTAAAACTGTTCTTTTGAGCCGTCCACTTACAGACGTGATAGAGTTAGGAAAATGGGAAGGGTAATGAGAAACTTCAGCGGAATTGTGTCTTCCGAAATTGGGAGGGGATCCGTTGCAGATAAGATTAAGGGCACATCGAACTCAAACAATTGAACTGTGACATCCACTTCTTCGGAAATGAATCCAAATAAAAGAATGTATCATTGAGGCACTTCAGTGTTATTAAGTGCGGGATGTATAAGACTTTTTTTTTAATCGCATACACTATTTTTGAAGTTTTTGAAAGATGTTTTAAAAATAAGCGGCAAGATGAATCTATATATAAATATATATATGTGTAGGGTTTCGTCTTTTGATAAGCAATAAAATTTGAAACAGAAAAGAAATTTCTGCAATGAATAAAATAAAAACAATAACTTAATAAATATTTTATATAAGTAATAAATATACTTTAGTAAAAATAAAGTAAAATCGAAAAGTTATTTAAATGTAAAAAATTACATGAAAATAATTTATTAAAAATTTCTAATATTCATTATTTAAAAAATTTAACTGGAAAAAATTAACTTTTTTAGTATAATAAAATAATAAAAAAAAATTTAAATAATGAATGAAAGATATTAATAATTAATTAAGAAATCTACTAAATAAGAAACAAATTAATTTAATAGGAAAAAAAATAAACACTATAATATATATCGAAGGGCGTTTTAAATTATAAATTAAAATATTTGAAAAAAAATAAGTGAATAAATAAAGAATTTAACAAATAAAACTATTAAATTTATTATTGTATTCAAATAACCTAATGATTAAAATGATTTTTTAGATTTATGGAAGTAAAATTTTAAATTTCATATTTATATTGTTTCTAAGATAAAAATTTAACTATATCATAAATATTTATTAAAAAATATAGGGAAATTCTGATTTAAATATATATTGCGTCTTTCCTTTTGAGCAATAAAAGCACAATTAACCGCTTTCTACTACAAAAAAATTTCTTTTACAACATTTTTTTTTCTTTGTACCTTCCTTCCGTACCTCAAATTTTATTAAGCAAAGTGCAACTGCATTTGGATTTCTTTATGAATATACACCTGGTTACACACGAAAGACAAATTTAGAAAAATGCAATTTGTTCCTCATTGTAAACGTCTGCACATTAATCAAACGACACACTTTGCCCTATCATGCAGAGGAGAAGAGTTGAGGAAAAAAAAAAAAGGTCTTCCTTATTAAGTTTTTCTTTCTGAGTGGCGTCTATTTTAAGTCAGGCAGAAGACCGTTCATCACATCGAAAGTTGCACTCGTTTAGAAAATGTGTCGAGTAAATATAAAGTTTGAGATGGTAGTAGCAGGCTTCGAGAAATTTCTTTTTCAGTTTTCTGGTTTGATTATGCGTAACCGTTGAATGTAGTTGAAGTTATGTTAAATTTTACATCCGAGTAACATGAATTAAAAACGGCTTCCGTGTTAATTATCAAGTTGACAAATTACAACACTATGTTAAATAGAAGAAACTAGTTTTCCTTTTTTTTTTTGTAAATATTGTTACCTGTTTGCTTAGATGAGTGTTCAGAATAAACACATTGAAAGTAAAAAAAAAAATTAACTTTTCAAAGACCTCCTTAAATGTATATATTTCATTTTTTATTATATGTATTGTAGCCTTTTTTTTTCACGAGAAGAGTTTTGTTATTTTTTCCAGGAAAGAGGAAGTGTGTGTTATTTGACAAGTTTATAATAACCCCATCACTCAATTTTGACAGCAGACCAGCTGTATTGTGGGTAGTTATATTACAAGCAATTAGTGTTTTGTACTAATGAGAACAATCTGTCACTCAAATGTGATAGCAATTATTCGGTATCATGTATAATGAGATTCAGGAAATTAGAGACTGTCTGTGCGAACTTCACAAATCGAAACAACTACAGATTGTATATGAACTATACATGTGTTATTACATCGTGATTGGTGATAGATCCCGAGTTGATAAATGTCTACTCCAATGAGAAGTGACGGAAACAGGCCCCCAACTAGACAGATTGAAAAAAGGAATTTTTTTGGAAAAAGAGTGTTCCGCGACGCGTCAATCAAAAGTGTTGCTTTTCTGCATGTTACCAAAGTGAACCCCTTGTGGTTTCATGTATTACGCCGTGTGATAATTAAGGTCTGCCACAGACCAGACAATTAAATTCGTCGTATATTCGAGAACTCTGGAGTGAACTGCACTTCGGAATCAAATTATATCTTTAGTTTCCATTTTTTGTAAATAGATTTATATATATATATATGATATGATTATATATATATATATATAATATATATATATAATGCTTGAAAATAAAAGATTAAAGTGTTCCCATGAACCTGAAAATGGCCCTCTTCATGACGCCGTTATTGGTCTAGTATAGGCCGAGACGTTACAGTATTGCTGTAGGTCATTATTTTAAATTATATTATTTAAATCATAGGCAATAGAAATCCTGTAAAAATGTATCAGATACATAGAGTTTCTTTAAAAAAAAACCTCTTATGTTTCTGGAATCTCTCCTTGCTCTTGATATTCTTCCTTGGTTTGTAAGTTCAGGATATTGTTAGTAAACGATATCGGCACGACTTAAATTATGGATTAAATCTGGAGCTCCAGTTGTGGATTACCTGGTACTAGTCTGTTGTGATACAAAGAATGTTAATCATTCCTTCCATAAACATGCACAAGAATGTATCTCCGCTTGGAAATGTTTCACAAATTATTGAATTGAAAATTCGATATTCGATTGCTATCCATTGATGGGTCCTAAAGCCTGAAATTTTTAATCATTAAATTACCCGAACTTATACTACACGTATGCTTTATTTCAATAAAAACTGTCTTTAGTCAGGATGCTCTATTTTTATTATTTTTTTTTCTTTCTTTTTTCTTTTCTTGTCAAAGTATAAATATTTTAAATAAATAAAATTAGAATTGGTAACAGACTTCGATGATTATTTTTTCTTAGATATCTGCTAGCGTGATTGATTATATTAGTCATTAAATATGTATGTGTTTAGTTTTTCAGACATAGAATTAAGAACTGCAGCCGTTTCAATTGTTTTATGTTACTTTCACGAAACATATTTACGAAAATAATCAATTATTGCCTTCTGAAATATTCAATAAGCGCTTTCAAATACCTAAACTAAATAACGACACATTTTTAATTACAATAAATGACAATTATTTTCGCTGCACGATATGAGTGTCTAATGCCTTATAAATGCCACTCATTTTAAAAGCACCATAAGCGCACTTTATTGAAAGAGCATTTAATTAAGGAGTTTAGTATGTTAATAGAATATTAAACGGAAATGAATTAAATTGACATATATACTACCTTAATAAATCTCTAGCATTTATAAGTAATAATTTTGAAATTAATTTTGTTTTCATTTTTAATTTTATGATGAAATATAGAACATATTAATGATTAAATATTGTTTATTATAAGACAAATTTAAAATAAAATTTTATTATTACCAGATAGCTACATTTTATTAGATTATTTTCTAACCTAAACAGAGGTTTTTAAAAATGTTCGTTGTGCTCGAAAATTCTATTTTTGCAACGTTTTAGAAAGAAAGCCGGCGTTAAGAATAAGTACTGCTACAAGGAAAATTTTAAGATGTGGGTAAATAAGAATAAAGACAAGTATTTTAAAAATAGATTCGAGGAGAAAGATTCCACTTTGATTTTTCATTCTCAACAGATTTTGGGAGACAAAAAACTTGGTGTAAAAGATACCACTGTTTTTATATTACTGAAATCTGTCATTGTAAAAAAAAATATTTTCAATGAGTTAAGATACGAAATAAAAATCCATAATATGAGTTAAAAATGTTAAAATACGAGTTATCACAGTGACATATATTAAAAGAAAAAAATATTTAAAAAAAGTTTTCTTATAAGTTAAAATGGAAATAAAAATGTAAAACATACTGATATATTGCTTTTTTTTAAATTTAAACTTGTCGTTATAAAAAAGGGAAACATTCTGAATAAATACTTAATAAACCAAACATAAATATCTTATAGCTGTACGGTCTTGCATGTTTCCATTCGTTAATAAAATGCTGTGCTTTTTATTACCTTGAAAGATGCTAAAATAAAATTTTATAAGCAATTGCACAAAAAAAAAAAAAAAAAAAAATAAATAAATAAATGAAAAAAAAAAGAATAAAAATGAAATAATGAAAATAAAAATAATAAAGGAAATAATGTGAAAAGAATAGGTGAAAATTTGAGGCTTAAAATGTTAACTACTGGAGATTTAAACATTACTTTTCACTATATTAACTAAAAGATTTTACAGCATCTAAGAAATCAATTCTCGCTTCATCAAAGGATAGATAAAAATTAATTTATTATATTAGGAACATATCGATTAATTTCATATGATGTTGTTAGTTATAACTACCAGTTATTGTTCATTGGAATTTGGAATGAAACTATATTTCTTTTAAACATCCAAATTCTCAATTGAAGGAATACTTTATTTTTACTTTTAAAAATATGAATTTTTAATTTATTACGTTAGTTTTCAAACAGAAAACGAACAGAATATTTTCTTTATTTGTTACAATAAAGAAAATATTTGACGATTATATATTTATATATGATATATTATATATGATATATTTGATATATTTATATGTCAAATATGATATTATATGATATATTTATATGTTTGATATATTATATATGATATATTTATATGTTTGATATATTATATATGATATATTTTTTTATATTATATATGATATGACGATTATATATGATATATTTGAAATATATATCATGTGACGATTTATTACACAATGTATATGCGAAACTTTAAGTAATTACTTTGTTTAATATCATATTAGTATTTAAAGTAAAGATTTTGAAATATATTTTAATATTTTTTTTTTCTAAAAACTGTTAAAATGTGTGAATATCAAATTTCCTTAAAAATATGATTAAAAAAATATCCTCTTTCATTTTATTTATATCTGTGCGGAATCATAAAGGCTATTAAAATACTATTTATATCTAATGCACTTATTGTAAAATTTTTAATAATGGAAGTTCTATTAATAATGAAAAATTCTGTTACGCACATCGTATTTCAATTTATTGTTTTACTGTTAAAGTTTACATAGTGTCTTTAGAAGGTCTGGTATGTTATTTATGTTATTTTACAATAACATCATATCAATAGTAGGAATTTTCAATAAGACTCAATGCAAGCAAACGCAAGTCTGCAAACAAAATAATTGTATTGTAAAACATATAATTGTAATTAACCAATATGAGTATTTAATTGTAATGATAATTTTAAAAAAATAACTAAATCAAAAACCTTAATCATTTATTTGACTTTGACCTTCATTCGTCAGGACTGATACTCAGTTTTCAAAGTATGTTATCTTATGAAAAAGTTCAAATTTATTAAGTAATATCTTTGATAGACTTGTGGTAAATAACAAAATAAGGACAAAATCTAGCTAAAAACCGAGAATTAGTTACTAAAAGTAATTCTTAATAAATTCTATATAATTAAAAATTGTTTTCATCGAAATATTTTCTACAATATTTTTAATGTTTTACACTCTACTTTATGCATAAAGGCTATTTTATATTTTATTTTCATTAAATACGTATTATCTACAGATGAGCCATCATGCCTAGTTATACTGTTACTATTTGTCCACTTAGCGCAAATGCACTAATAAAAGACTAAATGCTTTTCAAAAATCTTTTTTAAAATATTGGAAATTTCCAATACCTGTGTAAAATTAAAAGAATAAAGTTAAAATTTTCGCTTTTAACTAATCTTTAAAGCTAGCCAATATGTGAGTTGTTACTTTAACCATGCAGACACAACTAAATCCTACAATGTTTTATCATTTGCACTTTAATTTGAAGCAAAATTAATATTGAATTTCATTAAAATGAAAAGGCAATTTATGTTGAAATATCTGTTTTTATTTCATTATTTATGGTCTTCCAATTAAAAAAAAAAACTTTAATACCTTGTGAAAATTGTTACCATTAATATATTTATTTTTAACCTTTGTGTTTGTGATCCGGTGATTGACATTGTTAAATGGTAAACATATTTAAATTAAATTTATTCAAGATGAAATTATTTTGTTCCCCAGTTAAAGTGTCTTAAGTGTATTATATTTTTATTCATGCATTCTCATGTCAGTTATTTTAAATATTTATTACATAAAACTTTTCAGGAGTACTTACTTTTGAAAATATTTCATTATGTAACACATATTAAGCCATGCAACAATGTAATTGACAGTATTATAATAGAAGTATTTACTTGACAAAAGTATTTACTTTTGATAACTTTTTATTATGCAGCAACTATTGAGCGATACAGATAAACAAATTGAGCCATACAGCTATTTATGGCTCAATCATCAGACTTATGATACATTTTTCACTTCCCTATCTTCGTTTATTTTTTAATTTTCTATTGAAATATTTATTTTCCTGGTGCATTGTTTTTATTAATGCTTTGCCAGATCAGATTTTCCCGCTATATTCCTTTAAAAGTAAAGAATAATTAAAAACGCATTCTTATTTTTACAATTTCAATTATTTCATTACATATACTTCTACGATTTCATAAATCAATAATATTAACTGGGTTGAAAAAATATAAGTAAAATTTATTGATTTGTTATTAAAGAATTTAATTCGATAATTGCATTAACAAAAACTCAATTGTCAGTTACGTTATTCTTCTATCTTTACAATCCATAATTTTTATTCATTCAATTATTATGTTATCATTAAAGACTCCTCCATTTGAATGAACTTTAATGTTTTTTTGGTAATCGATTGATGGCAGGAGAAATAATACTGTAAAGTCCTTACTTCAGTTTTGGGTTAATTTACATTGACATAGTAAAGGCGACATTCCAATATATTTTTTATGCTTAGTTAAAAACACTACTTGGTTTCAACTTCTTAGGAACATTTGCTTATCGAAAATCTGTAACATTTTCGCAAAAGCATTCATCTCATACGTCTTCTAGCACATTTTTTTTAGTTAATTTGTATTGAACTTGAATTGCTTAAAACTCAAATCATATAACCTTTATTACTTGCTAATGATTATAATTATACACATTGATATACTAAAATGGTTAACGGAACCAATCTTAGATTCTACCCGACTACTGTAAACCTAGTAAAAATAAAACTCAATATCAAATCTGTAAAGTCCTTACTTTAGTTTTGGGTTAATTTACATTTACACGGTAAAGACGACATTCCAATATATTTTTTATGCTTAGTTAAAAACACTATGAGGTTTCAACTTATTAGAAACATTCGTTTATAGGAAATGTGTAACACTTTCGCAAAAGCATTCACCTCATACCTCTTCTAGTACTTTTTTTGATTAATTTTTACTGAACTTTACATGAATTGCTAAAATCTCAAATCGTATAGCTTCTATTTCGTAATTAATGACTATTATTACTAACGATCATAATTATATACCGGTATGGTTAACGGAACCAATAATGGTGTTTCAGCTACGTCTCTACAACACGCAACCTTAGATTCTACCCGACTACTGTAAACCTAATAAAAATAAAAGTCAAAATCAAATCATTACTTCGGTTTTGGGTTAGTTAAAAAAAAATTAGTTAAAAATTACTAGGTTTCAGCTTCTTATAAACATTCGTTTGTAGAAAATCTTTAACGTTTTCATAAGACATTCACCTCATACCTGTTCTAGTAAATTTTCTTAGTTAATCTATACTGAACTTTAGATGAATTGCTAAAACCTAAAATCATATAACCTCTATTTCGTAATTTATGACTATGATTACTAATCATTATAATTATACAGAGCTTATATACTGGCATGATTAACGGAACCAATAATGGTATTGCAGCTACGTTTCTACTACAACACGCAATCTTAGATTCTACCTGCAAACCTAGTAGACAATGTTAAGTGAAAATAAATATCTCGTAAACGAGTACTTACTCAGGGTATAGAGCCTCGTAAAAGACAGGGAAGGGCACTTCCCTCTAACGTAAGTGACATCGCATTTGTAAGTGCCTTCGTCCTGGACAGTCAGGCCATGCAATCTCAAGTGAGCCGAGTGGTTGTTGAGGGAGAATGTGGCTCGTTCCGGACCGGAGAAATCTCCCATGGCCCTGGCCACGCCATCGCTGTACAGGTACTCCCTCTTCCACTCATTGGAGACGTTCTTGGTCCAGGTAATAAAGTAGACCTTGCCACAAGAGGGTAGGTCCACCTCGCAGGGCAGCACCGCCGAGTCGCCGATGAAACCCAACACCGCGTGCTCTCGACCTGGAAAACGGAACAAAGGAAATGGGTGAGTGGCGGGAAATGAATGTAAGTGGTATTGGTGTCCAAGTCACGTAGCGAGATGTTCCATTGTTTAGGTAGAATGCAAAGGAATTTATCATAGAAGATACTAACTAGCAGGGTGTAGCTAAATAAAGCTTGTAACATATATTTGGGTGATAGGTAGTACATAATACGTAACCCAATATAATTTGAACATGAAAATTATTGTTATAGAAAAAAAACACTCAATTCGTTAGTCATGAAACATTTAAATAAATACTTAATAAAAAATTCAGCAAGAAATAAAATACCTTCCATATTTTTTGATTATTTTTTTTGTTAAATAATAAGACAGATGTTGATTTATTGAATACTACTATTTTTTTTTTTTAACATTTTTAAAAAGTACGCAAATAGCTTTATGAAAGAAATACTTGTATTAAAGAAACTGTTGTTTCTTATTCCACTTGGTCGACATTGACATCTAGACCATACCCCTGAATCAATTTACCCTCATGGAAAAAGGGAATGAGGTTGGAGGGGGTGCAGTTTCTGTTGCAATGGAGCTCGCATAATAACAAGATAGCGCAAGTCTGACTTGGCTCCGTGTTGCTGAAGAAGGAGGACACTGCATTCTGGGAGTACTTTTAGGGGAAACAATCCAGTATATGGAAGAAAACTCGGAAAAATCCACAATGTAGTTCGACAAACGAGGCAAGATGCTGAACATCACAAACGCCATCAATTCTCCTCATTTTTCGAAACAGTGTTTACAACAAAGCCTCTAGTAGATTAAACTTCAACCTTAATGCTCATCAACTGCGCACGTTGCCACTGAGCCACGAGTCAGGCATTGAAAAAAAATATTACTTAAATTTTAGTTTCTGAATTGTCGAACACGATTTCATTTTAATCACATACTGAAGCAATATTTTACATAATATGTATGTTTTTATGAAAATCCAGATTTTGTATTTCGAAATGATATTTAACAGCACATAATTTTTTATCCTAAAACTAATTATATATATATGTATATATATATATATATATATATATATATATATATTTACCATGTTTAATTTACATAAGTTGATTGTCTGTCATTTTTTAAAATACGGCTAAGGTTTAAAGTCATAAACTAATGGCATAATAAGCATGCATAATCATGAATAATTATCATTTAACGTTGTACATTTTCTATGAAATTAAGATTAAGTAGCCTAGCAATGAAATATTCCTAAACATATGACACTTATTTCACTTAATTTCTTCCGATTTTATTTTTAGGCTGCAGAAAGTAATTCGACTACTGTTTATTTTTTATATTATTTATTTATTTTTTACTTTTACTATTTTTTTTTTATTTATTTATTTGAGAACCAACGTTAATATGTATTCTGATAATGAATGGTAAATATTTTTTCGAAAAAAAAAAGTTTATTCAAATTATGCATAATAAATTACACCAAATGTCAATAAATAAAAGATAATATAAAATCCTGCTTATAAGTGATAAAGCATTCTAAAAAAGTACCCAAGTATTTTGTATTGAGTTTTTATATAAAACAACTGGAGCGTTTTACACTGAATGAATATGTGAATCACGACTCGGAAACTCTGCAGATCATTTTCACTTTGCACGATAACTACCTACAAAGAAAGTGAAAGAAGTTAAAAAAAAAACTTCTAGCTATAAAAGAACTTGACGAGCAGATACTTAACTTTTTCAAGAAGTCCTTATTTAGACGAATTTCGCCAAGAAAACTTCTTCGCACTCAAATTAACTCGAAAACTGTCACGCTCGTTATGCAAAGTTAAAGTGCAAAAAAATTCTATTTAAGAGGGAAAAGATGGATAGAAAGAAAAATAAAACAAGGGTTCAGTGCTAATTTAAAATTTTTCTTAGTAAACGTATCATTAATCAAAGAGTCTGCAGGCAAATGAAGAAAAATTAAAAAATAATACTTTCTTCTCTAAAGATTTGGGTTCGATTTTAGATTTACTTCGCCATATATATTTTTAGACTCTTTTTTTCTTCTTCTTTTTTTGAAGATCTTTTGATAGCAAAAAGTAAATTTCGTGTTTAAGTGTCGTGTTTGTCTTATTATAGGCGTGTCTTTGCAGATAAGAATGCCTTTTTTCGAACAGAAAAATCACACTAATTTTTCTCTGACATTTCAGACATTGCCAACAATGGTAGATAATTTTCATCAAAACTAACGCAAGTTTATTATAATTTATCACGCGTTGTTTATAAAAATATTTATTGTTTTTCTAAACAAAACTATTTGACATTTTTTTTCAGAAGTTTATTATTATTTTTTTATTGTTCAGTAAAGCATGGTTAAAAGCATTTCCTACAACCTTCCTACTACTTTTTCTACTAAGCACTTTTACTGTAAATTATTCGTTAGGACTTAATATTAAAACTGCTCTAAATTAATCGTTATGACTTAATATTAAAATTATTGTAAATTAATCCTTATGACCGAATATTAAAACTACTATACAGCAATCGCTATGATTTAATATTAAAACTACTGTAAATTAAACCTTATGACTTAGTATTAAAACTATTATAAATTAGTCGTTATGACTTAATATTAAAACTATTGTAAATTAATCCGTATGACTTAATTAAAAATATGATAATAAAAACTAAGTTATTCATGCCAGAAGTTTCAGAAAATAGAAATAATTTTGATCGGGTGGAAAAAGTTAATAGTGTTGCGTTTTAAATGTTTATAAATAAGAACATATTCTTCAGAAAATTATAACCTTAAAAAATTTAAATCTTATAGTTCATGATATTTATGTATTGTTATAAAATTTAATTGCTCCGTAAACCTTTGAAGGAAAATAGTGTAACAAATTTCACAGTATTTGTTTTGGAAATTAATAAAAAATAAATGTTAGTTCGATACATGGAATATAAGAAGTTTTGAAAGTTGGATAGTTTGGACACAAAGACATAAACTAAAATAAAATGCAAAGCTAATACATAAACTAAAATAAATTACAAAGCTAATACATAAGTTAAAATAAAATATAATCTATAAGCTAAATTAAAATGCTTAAGCTTAAATAAAATACAAAGCTAATCCATAAGCTAAATTAAAATGCATAAGCTAAAATAAAATACATTTCAATAAAAATAAATATTATCGAAACATGGTGCAAGTTGTAATTAATCAAACATTTATTGTCAGAAATTAATATAAATATTTTTATTGTTAATCAGCAAGTTTAACTTTTAAAAGATGAATAGTTTAGGGAAATAATCCTTAACTTCAGTGAAACTTGCTAAATTTTTTTTTACTTAACAATGATATCCAACATTACTCCATGTAATCGAAAACACTACTTTTCATAATAGATTACCAACTTCACGATTCGGGTAAAACTTTATATGAACTCTCCCCATGGCATTCATCAGAAAAACGTCCGCCGTGAATTAGTTATAGGGTACATTAATTATGAATCCCTAATTCTATCATAGATGAAAGCCTTTGTCACCATTTCGAGAATTCCGCCGAACTCCACCTCTTTACATATATATTCACTCTTTTTAATTCGGGGTAATTTTATATCAGCAGGAATTACACCCAATCTGGTGATTGATGCGATGTTAATAATTATGAACGAAGCACTTGTACAGACATTTCGATTCTAAATTCTTTTAATTAATTTCGTACTTGGCATTTCGTATTGAATAAGAAATTTTTGATACTGGAAGTGATGTAGTATTTCATTTTTCACCACTAATTGCTTGTATTTGTGTCGTAATAAAACTCTTTGGTAAAAGAAAATTGCACACAAAATAATTTTTATTAACTATAATTATTTTTTTTTCTTTCGTGAATTTAAATAATTAAAAAAGTATTTTTCATCAAAGTTATTAACATTCTATTTAATTTTAATTTTTTTATATTTAAAAATGTAACATTGAAATTTAAAAAAAAATACATATCATTATTTATTCTATGAAGATTAAAATAATTTAAATGTTATATCTATTTTTTGTTTAAATTAATTTATTATTATGTATAGTAAAAAATAATCAATAATATAATAATATATATTTTTGTGAGTTAATTTATTTTTCAAAATTCACTGAATTTCTTATAGTACAATGTGTTACTAATTGAAAAGCTATTCAAATTATTGCAATAAAAACACTATTGTATTTAATCTGACGATCAATTAGAAGAAGATATATTAAATATTTATTTAATTAAAAATGAATTTTTATTTCTTTTTGTAGAAATTATTTAATTAAAGTGATTAAGTCTGAACTTATTAGAGATTCTTAATTTTAATAAAATCTTTATGTAATTATTTGCGTTTTTATAATGATAGCGATGAAAAGTAAAAAAAAACTAAATGCATTTCTTTCAGCCTTTATTAATTTATGATGTTATCAATATCTCCAGAATTTGCTTAGTAGATACTTGTGGTCTAATTTTGCACTTACATGTAGTATTCAGATATGTACATGTGTCACGTGTCAGATTCAAGCACAAGCATGTATGGCATGTATCATATTTCGTACTATGATATAACAGTTTGCGGGTAATCACATTATTATATATAAAATGAAAATGTACGTGATTAAACTGTATTTAAAAATATATTCAATTTGAATTTAAATTGGTTACTGTTACGTGCATATATTATGTTTAACAATGGTGAAAGTGTATAACAGTTAGCTTAATGCTGAATTCATCATTTGAAAAAAAATAAATATGATAAAATAAAAAATCTCAAGCTTCGATTGTAACCCTGCAGAATGTTTTCATATTATAAAATTTTTTTCCATTTATTTCTATAGTAAAACATGTGTTTCCAATAATAAAAACATTTATTATAATGAAATTTTATAAATGCTGTATTTTCCACATTGGAAAAAGATTTGACAATATATAACATTTTAAATAATTATTTAAAATAAGAGAATGCGAAATCTGTAATTCTTATAAATTGCAAAGCAATATCCTCTCTTATATAAGGCAAATGATTATATTATCTCTTAAATTTATTTCTAATACATTCAAATATTTTACAAATATAACTATTTGTTCATTTAAATAGTTATATTTTCTGTACAAAAAAGTCCAAAAACTATGTGTCTTATTATTAGTAATTAATTAAATTATATATAATAATTAAATAATATATTTGTGTATATGTTAATTAAATTATATAATTTGTAGCAAATTTTTCTTTTTCAAAAATTTGATATAGAAAATTATAATAACATTATTGATAAAGATAAATATTAAAAAAAAGGGTAATTAAATGATATTCTCATCAAATTGTTTAAAAAATAATTAGCTTTAAAATCAAATAAAAATAAAATCAGCTATACATTTCAGTACAATATTTGAAATTTTTATCTAAACAATAATTGTATTTTATGTAGAATTAAAACACAGCATACAATATAGTAAAAAGTAAGAAAAATTCGTAATTAACTTTATTTTTCGTTTCACTATATTCGATGAAAATTAATTTTCGCAGAAAATGAGGCCGTTTAATTAGATTAGTTGAAGAAGACCAGTTTAAATATTTGCATTTTAACTAATAAACAAATTCTTTAAAATCTGACATATTTGAATATTTCAATTATTTATAATAAAACTCAGAGTGTTAATTATCTTTTGAAATTCTTGTCAACTTCATTCATTTTACTTCTTAGCAATTCGTTAAGAGAAAATAATATGAAATATTTTAATCAAAATAATTGAAATTACATTTTGACATTCATTATGAATGGAATTGTGTTAATTATGATTTATTTAAGCCGATTTTATAAATATTACTTTTTTATTTCTAATCAATGTGATTCAAAATATTGAATTATGTTTGTTGGAATTGTATTAAATTAAATCCATACACAAATATAGATTTTATAAAATTAAAATTATCATAAATGTCCCAATATATTGATTTTATTTTTTTAATTCCAAATTTTTCCTATTTGAGTTTTAATATTACTTATAAAAAATTACTTTTTTATGATAAATGTGCAATATATTTAATTCTAGAGAATCTATAATTTTGTTTGGTTTTAATTCAACACAATTCTTACAAATGATAAATTAAATTTATGAAATAAATTTAATTAGGATGAACTAAATTTATAATAATTTTAAGTCTAGAGAACCAATATATATTGATTTGTTTGTGTTTGGTTTCAATTTAGCACAATGTTTACAGATATTATTCAACATTGTCGTTCATATTGATTAGAAATAAAAACAGTAAAAATTATAAAATTATTTAAACACATCATAATTAATAATTTATTTAAAAGGAATGTCATAAATGTTATGATGGAATTTACTATATCAAAATATAGATATATTTTATTATATAAAACCAAGCACACCAAGCAAAACCTGACCTAACCTTAACCAACCTAAACTAAAACCAAGCAAAGCTATTAATGCTCTGAAGAATAATGCAATCATGTAATGAATAATGATATTAATATTCCATGATTAGATTTATTGTCATGTTTAGATGATATAGATAAAAAAAAAATTACTAGAATTAACCAACCACCTTTAACATACCACTAAAATAATAAAGAGATACTTTTAAATTTTTTACTTTCAAATTTCTTGACAACATTGCCCATTCCACCTGAAAACGAATGTTCATTCACACATCCATTCAAAAGGAATATTCTGAACGAAATTCCCTTGAGTTTAATGTTATATTTGGTACTAACATAAAGAAAATATTGTAAAAGCTTTAAAATCCCACTTAAACTCTCACATCGAAAACTCATGTGCGTGTAAAAAAATGATAAATCAATAATGATACTTTTAAAACTTGACGTCTGGTGTTTCGCTAAAAATTATTAAAGTGCTATAGTAATCCCTCTTTAGGTTTTTAAAAGGAAAAAAATATCTATTTTTGGTAACTTTAATTTTCTTATGTCAGTATTATAGGAGAGTAATAATTTGTGGCTATACATACCTTTTCCTCTACTCTATTTAACACTGCTATAATTATTTCACTTATTCTTAATGATTTCATAAAGTAGTATCAGAATTAATATTAAATTAAATTTAATAATAAAATCTCACATATGTATTTATTCACGATAAATAAATACATTATTTGATAAAAATAAAAAAGAAAATTCTAAAACCCTCGACAGCATTAACCATTCAATGTAGAACAAATTTAATTCATCCACCCATTCAAAAAGCATATGCTGGAGGAAATTTCTCTTTTGACCTAGACAGTCATTAGAACCAACATAAAGAAAGATTATTAGAATCTTTATAGCCTCGATTAAACACCCATCATTTTTTAAACTCATGTTCATTTAAAAATGATAAATTAATAAGGAACTTGTGAAACTTCACGTCTGTTGTTATAATCAAAATTACTAAATAACTATGGTTATCCCTCTCTATGTTTTTTAAAAGGAAAAAAAAACATATTTTTTAGTAACTTTAATTGTCTTATGCCAGTGCAATATGAGTATTACAATTTGTAGTTATATATATATCTTTTACTTTATTCTGCCATAATTATTTTACTTATTTTCAATCTTTCCATAATGCAGCTTTGAAATTAAGATTGAAAAAAATGCATAATGATATAAAGATATAAAAATACTTAAGTGCATTATGTGAGATTTCATTATTAAATTTGTATTATTCACGATAAATAAATACATTACTTGGTAACAACAAAAAAGAACCATTCAATGTAGAACAAATTTAATTCATCCGCCTACTCAAACAGCATATGATGGAGGAAATTTCTCTTTAGATCTAGGCAGTCATTAGCACCAACATAAAGGAAGATTATTAGAATCTTTATATCCTCGATTAAACACTCATCGTTTCTGAAACTCATGTTCATTTAAAAAATGATAAATTAATGTGGCACTTTTGAAACATCACATATATTGTTATAATCAAAATTACTAAAGAACCATGAACATCTATCTCTAGGTATTTAAAAGGTAGATAAACAGTAATTTTGTGATAACGTTAATTTTATTTTGTCAGTATTACAAAAGTGTAATAATTTGTGGTTATAATACCTTTTTCTTTACTCTAATTAACTCCGCTATAAAAAGAAAAACAACAATTTTTTTTTGTAACTTTAATTTTCTTATTTCATTACAATAGAAAAGTAATAATTTGTTGTTAAATATAACTTTTACTTTACTCTACATAACTCTGCTGTAATAATTTTATTTGCTCTTAATCTCTCCATAATGTAACATCGGAATTATGATAGAAAAAAAATGCATAATGATATAAAGATACTTAAGTGCATTATGTTAGATATTTATTATTAAATTTAAATTATTCACGATAAATAAATACATTACTTGATAAAAATAAAAAAGAAAATTCTAAAACCCTCGACAGCATTAACCATTCAATGTAGAACAAATTTAATTCATCCCCCCATTCAAAAAGCATATGCTGGAGGAAATTTCTCTTTAGATCTAAGGCAGTCATTAGGACCAACATAAAGAAAGATTATTAGAATCTTTATATCCTCGATTAAACACCCATCATTTCTGAAACTCATGTTCATTTAAAAAATGATAAATCAATAAGGCACTTTTTAAAATTCGACGTCGTCCATTGTTGCACGCAAAATTACCAACGAGCCGTGGTAACCCTCTCGAAAGGGAAACTCGGTACTTTTTTTTTATTTTGCTATTTATTTTCTCGTATCAGTACTGTAGAAGTACATCATCTTTTGTTATAAATAACTTTTTCAGTGAACGAGGGAAGCAGATAAATGTGTCAGCTGCTACTGACGGCCCAGGCCCCAAGAAAAGAGTTTGCTGCCGATGAAAAATTATGAAGGAATATGGGTAGAAAAAGTTTAATTTATGACTTGTAAATGAAGCTTATAAATCGTCAATGATAAGCCTTTAAAGAAATAATGGATGTTAACAAATAATTTATTGCCTGGGAGCTCTTTAATCGATGACGCATTTGTTTAATAGAAGATATTATATTTAATTAATTAATGTTTTTTTTTCACCCAAAGATTTCTAAAACATGGTTTATTCATAAATACATTTTCTGATATACGCTGCTTTGAATAACTCAAGGCTGATAAACAATAGGCTACTTTAATACACAAGAAAACACAGTTTTGTCATTCATTGATAAAATTATGAATTAGTAATTTTTACTGTAAAATTGCATACTTATTCTAGCGAAATTAACTTTAAATACTGTAAAGTACATTAACAGATATTTTTATCTAAAAAATATATCGTAATATATATTTTTCATTTATGATTATGATATATTTACTTGAACTAATAAGAAATTAGTAGTTCACGATAATAAGAAATATGAAGTAATAAAAGTAAAATAAATATTCAGAATTTGCTTTACTTATATTATTTGGTACTTACTTCAATAATATAGTTATATGAAAATATTGTTCAAGTAAAACTCGTGTCTTTATCTCATTCCATAGTATAAAACAAGTTATAACGTTTAATAAAAGAAAAATCCAAATAGAAGACATTTAAGAATTTTAAACGGTATTAAGTAACTTTAGAATTATTTAACATTTACGGGAAAAAAAACCACATATGAGACTAATTTTGAATTTCTAAGCTATCGTGAGTGTAGTGTTGAAAAATATTGTATAAATGTTATTAAACTATATATATCTATTTTGATTATATGATGTTCCAGAGAAATCTTAATTATAATAATTTTAATATAGAAGGCAAAAGTGAAAATCAATTGCATCTATCTCACTATTTCTTAATTAAATACAAGTGGGCCATTTTGGCAGCATTAAAAGCATAAATATTTTATCTCTAAATGTATTATTGCTAACAGTATTTTATTATTTCCCACGAACTAGTGGATTTTTAATTTTTAAATTAAAATTTCCAGAATCACATGCTCTATAAACATGTCTTTTATAGAGCTCTTTAAAAAGAAATCTGATGTGGAGTGATCTAGAAGGTCAAGATATTAGCCCTTTACGATCAATCACTCACTATCGATCATTTGCACTCAACTTCATATTTTAATAAGGTCTTATATCTCACTCTTACGTGATAAAATGCTTCTTACACATTGACGTAATAGCACATTGGTCTCATAGATCGATGGATATAGCTCCACTAATTATTTTTTTTAAATTTGCAACATTCGCTACTACACGGGAAATGTTAAAAAATGCCTGTTAGAATAATTGTTTAATCTTTTTGTTAATAAAATAAGTCATATCAGCTTTATTGAAAGTAATCTGAAAAAAAAAAGTTTTTCCTCATATCTCAGTATACCATTTCGTCTTGGATTATTAATTTGTATATTATTAGCAATATATTTTGAACACTCTGCATATTAATTAACGATAATAATTATGAAAGATACATTATAGAATACAGAATTTGAGCAAACATAAGCAGCATAACGGAACAGCAAATATATTTTTAATCCCAAAATTTATTTACAATATATACGAATAGTCTATAAGCCTCATTTTTATAATATACAAATAAATTTGACATATATATGTTAGTCTAATTGCATCTATATTGATAACAAAATAAACATAATTTAAAAATCTAAAGACTGACAGAAAGACGTAACAAATGTTTAAATATACACATTAACTTAAGGGAATCACATAAAAATATTTTTTTTAATTTTTTTTTCTAAACAACAATTACTTAAATGATTTGTTTGCAAATTTATCTACACAGCCACTGATTTTGACTGTCTTTTAACTTCTTCATAAACTCCACATTACTTCCACTATAGTGTTAAATCTTTTTTTATCACCTCTCTCCGTTAAATACCCATACTATCATTCCTTACACCCTTTACAAAATCATTCACTTATCACACCATTCCTTTTTACATAATGGTCGACCTGATAAAACCCGACCGTTTGTTCTATTTTAAAGCGCGGCGGGCAATTGCAAAAGAATGAAGGGAGAGAGAATTCACATCTTTAGAATTCCGCCTATTACAAGGCTTGGCAGGGAGGCACTTAAACGAATGAAATTAGAGGCGCGCGGCAAACATCACAATGACAAGAGGAGCCACGCTTAGGAGACCAGATATCCCATATCGGGGCAATTTAGAAGAATTGGGCATTCGACGGCCTGTCATTAAGTGTCCAAAGAGTTGAGAATGATGGCCGTCGAGAACAGTTTCCGCACTCAAACCGATTGTTTCCGTTATCTTTTGGGAGTAGTGGTTATGGCTGGCAATGGATGTGTCGCCATATTTATGTTTCTGTTTCAAGTTTTCTAAGTGGAGGAAATGTTTGTTTGTTGTTTCAGTTTCAGAACGAAATGATCTTTCTTGAAATGGTTTCTTAACATGGCGCATATATGCAGAATAAATGTTATACAATTTAAAACGTTGACTTGATTCATATACTATGTAAGCGAATATTACGTTGATGCAATGTATTGAGTAGATTCATTTAAATTGTACACACACTATTAATATTTTAATTGAAAGTTCTTGTAAATCAATAAGCTTATTGTTATACAATTTAAATGTTAGTTTGGTTCATATATGTAAGCAAATACTGCATTGTTACAATGTATTGAGTAAATTCATTTAGATTGTGCACAAGATGAACATTAAACCACACTATTACCATTTAAATTATAAGTTCTTTTAAATCAATAGTTTAATGTTATACAATTTAAAAAGTTGATTTGATTCATATATGTAAGCGAATACTATATTAATGCAATGTATTGAGTAAATACATTTAAATTTTGCACCAGATAAACATTAAAATATACTATTATTATTTTAATTGTAAGTTGTTTTAAATCAATAAGCTTAAAGTTATACAATTTAAAAAGTTAGTTTGATTCATATATGTAAGTGAATACTATATTGATGCACGATTAGTAATGGGTATATGCGTTTATCAAACACCAAATAAAAATTAAAACACATTATTACTAATTTAATTAATGTAAGTTCTTTAAAATCACTATTACTATTTCAATGAATGTAAATTTTCTTATATCAATAAGCTTAATGTTAAATTAAAACGTTGACTTGATTCATATATGTAACCAAATACTGCACTGATGCAATGTGTTGAGTAAACTCATTTAGATTTTGCACCAAATAAATATTAAAACACACTATTACTATTTTAATCGTAAGTTCTCTTAAAACAATATACTTTGTTGCATTTTTAGTTGTGTCAAAATATAATAATTTATTTCACTATAAATATTAAAAAAATAGGAGTTAGAGTTTTTTTGGTATTCATTCTTCCATAAATCGATTATATCTATAATAATGAATTTTCCTTGATTTAAAATTTTAAGAAACGGTTTTTTTAAATAGAAATCATTATTAAAAGTATTTTATAAAATTTCATGTTTTAATGTCCTTTTGAAATTTCATGTTTTAATGTTCTTTTGAAATTTCATTTTTAATGACAGTAAGTACCTATATTATTTCTACAAAAAGAAGCGTCCTATTTTATTTTTATATAAAGTAAAACTATTTTAAGTCAATAAGAATATACAACATTTCATTTTCAAATATTCAAATGATATATATACACTAAGAAATTTTCACATTTTGGAGACTTCAGAGCATTAAGATATTTTGCAGATCTTGAAATACTCTTAAATCTTTAAGATATTTTAATATTTTGCATATATTTCATTAACCTTAACTTTCACTGATTAAGTTCCAGAAAAAATGGAATGGACATCCATTTTAAAATAAATTCTCGAGTTTCAAAATGTTTAAAGTTGGATTAAAATAAGACTTTCATATTATTTTCAATATCATCATTTTCAAAATGTTCAAAGAAGCATTAATTTTTCGAGAATTGAATTTTTCTGTTTGGGCTAAACATATCAACAATCTTTCTTTTGATATGATGTCAATTACCATCAGTGAGTTCATTTAAATCTCAACAAGAATGTCAAAGAATTCAATAGCAGCTTCAATTTCATTTTATAAGAATAAAAGAAAATCATACAAAGATAAATTTGGTTTGCAAGATGGAAATTTGGGGTTTTGTTTTGTTTGTAATTTGATCGGAATTTCGGTAACGAGAAATTTTGATTAGAGATGACAAGAATTATGATCTTACGACATAGTGATATCTTAACGACAATATTAGAGAAAAGAAATTCAATGTTTCACAAGAGCAGTTGCTTTCCGAGACTAATCATAACTTGTTTCAATAGAATATAAGAGAAGAAAATGTCTGTTATTTTAAAAGCGTCTTGGAGAATTGAGAAAGTCAAAAATTTATTAAACATTTTTGCAATTATTATTTAATAATAATTTTTTTTTCATATTTATATTTTTTAAACGCAACCATATATTTGGCTGCGTGCGACAAAGCCTTTGCTAACGAAACAGAAATTAAGTAATTCCCATCAAATTATAAAGTACACTCATGCATAGCTTCCACTTTAACACGATATGTCAATAATATTGTTTTGTAATTTTTATGGAAGTGTCGTTAAACAGTATCCTTGTGAACTTTTTGTATTAGCTTTCATTTAAATACAAAACATTTGTTAAACAATACAAAAAAATGATGAATTGTTTTCATCGTAATGAAATATTTCTGTAACCATATCTGATATCAATGCTAAAATAAATATTGCTCTGTTTTTATAACCTGAAATACAGTAAATATATTTTTAAATTATATCTTTTAGTAATGTAAGGAGCAGTTATAAAAACAGTTATTTCCTGTTTAAATAGTAGATATCTATCGTGTTTCTCCTTTTCAAAATTCAGATTACTACAAGGCATTTTTTATGTAATTAGACTTTAGCTTCTGCAGCAAGCAAAATTTTAGATTTTTTTGCTTACCCATACCAACAAAAACTAATATCCATTATTTAAATACAATTCTAAGAAATTTTGGAAAGAAATATGTCATTAAATAATTTACACTAAATTTTATTTTCGTGTTTAATACTTTAAAAAATATCTAAAGGTATATCAAATCGCACAAGTGTGCAGTTATTTAAACGAAAACAAGTCTTTGAAAGAGACCTGGAGATTCTTTCTCAAAAAATAATCACACCACTATTAACCATGTAACTCCCACCATATGCAATACAATCCTTGTAAAAGTGTACCCCAAAAACTGCGACATGCATTATTATTTAAATATATAATATAGTCTAAATTTATATTTTTCTTGCTTAACACTTTAAAAGAAAAATCTAAAAGTACATCAAATCGTGCAAGTGTGCCATTATTTAAACGAAAACAGGTCTTTGTAAGAGATCTGGTAAGAGAGTTTCAAGAATTGTATTAAACTAAGATTCAAAAATTCCCTTTCACGAAACAGACTTGACACAAAAATCTCATCCAATCTTCATTCCTCCTCGAAAAATAATCACACCACTATTAACATGTAATCAAAAATTAATAATCAATGTTTTAATCAAGTTCTATAAAATTCGAGAAAGAAATATTTCATTAAATAATTTAAATATGAAAACAAAAATAAAATTCAGTGTAACACTTTACAAAAAAGTCAAAAGATATAACAAATTGTACAAGTGTGCCATTATTTAAACGAAAATAAGTCTTTGGAAGAGGTCTGGTAAGAGAGTTTCAAAAATTATACTAAACTAAGATTCAAAAATTCCCTTTACTGGAAACAGACTTGACACAAAAATCTCATCCAATCTTCATTCCTCCTCGAAAAATAATCGCACCACTATTAACCATGTAATTCCCACCACATACAATACAATCCTTGTAGCCCTAGAAAACTGCGACACGCATTTAATTAAATAAACTCCCGTCTGCCATCGTTCCCGACAACCGTGAACCTTCTCCTTGAAAAGTGCAATTAGAGAGACCTCCGCGAAATGTCATTTGCGCTTATTTTTGTACGTCCAACAAAGCTCGCAGGGCGTAGGCTGTCACATAAAATCATTTAGAATGAAAGAGTGCAACGTTCAGCGTTAGTGGCACCCCTCTTTATACTTGCTGCAGCACTGCTTCAGGGTGACTGCACGTAATGCCTCACCTCTCCTGCGAACCAATCAGACATCAAAAGCTGAGAAGTCTGAGCGATTAACCAATGGATGTTCGATACACAGATTAGCAAATCACGTCGTCAATTGTTCAGCGACGATTATAAGCGCGTCATCAAAGAGACTGAAATGGGTAATGAGAATGTTAGAGACCACTGATTTGTGCTAAACGAATTAAGTATTTTTATCTTGAGGGCGAAAAGGCTTTGAACCGCTTAATTATCGAACTTCGTCATTTATGTGAATTGTTTTCTTTATGCTCAATAAGCGAGTGCCGCTTCGCTCGGTTTCTGCAGCCGTGTAATTGTATTAGTACGTGGGTGAATAATCATAACTACCCCATTCTCCCAGCTATCTTCTTTTATTTTTTTTTATATTATTTATCCCCTTTATTTAGCTTTTATCATCATTTTTGATGAACCGGCCTTGCAAGTTATTGTCTTGAGTTCCACTTAATGAATGTGTCCCACAATGCCCGAGGAATGTGTAAATGTAATTAACACAGCGGAATGCCTGATTGCATCTTCGCTTCAGTGATAGCGTCCGATTCTAGATTAATATGGTGATTAAGGTAGCGGATATTTTTTTTTATTAAGGGTATTATTGTGTTTGAGGTAATTTCGTTCAAAGTGAAAACATGTCATTGGAAAGAAATCCGTTATTATATTTTCGGAGAAGTGTGGTGTAGTTATATGGGAGGGTTTAATGATTTGTTCACTTGCAGATCGCTGTTAATGTGTGCCATTACTGGTTAAAAAACAAGCAGAGACATGAACTGCTATTTTATTGATGAAGGGAATTAGTATAATTTAATTCCAGATGCTGTATTAATAGCAATGATTATGACGTTAATTTTTTTTATTATTAAAAGATGACCTACGTTTTTAATATGAATATTAACTTTGAAATGATCTTTTAGAAATAATTAACTTGTATGTGTAATAAATATTTTTCATCTTAGAAATCCATATTAAAATGATATCGATGCTTTAATTTTAATAGAAATTCATTAACACATATACGAGGTCTGTCTATAAAATAATGGGAGTGGCTTTGTGATTCGTTTTAAAAGCAACGAGTGTAAAATAATAGAAGATAAAATGGTGACCTTGGACGTGTTTGAGCCTGCACAGCAAACCTCATCACAATCATAAACTAAGAGTTTAACACTAGTCGTAATTAATTGTGCTTGCATTTCACCTCGATTTCAGTTAACAAATTAAGTTCTGAAATTGAATAGCCTTTTTTCAATTTAAAATTTTTGGTGGAATTTAACAAAACAACAAGGAAGTGTTTATAGATGCTTACTCAGTCTTTTGAGAAGACTATATATTCAGTAAGTGAATATTTGAGTGGCATCAAAGGCTCACTGATGGTCGTGAGGAACTGGAAAATTAGGAATGCACTAGAAGGCCGGCAACTGGGAAAACCGACTAAAATGAAAAAAGCAAATAAAAGATATTAAATAAATGAATAAATAAAATAAAATCAGCCAGATTGTTCGAGGAGACTGTCGACTGGGTTCCCAAGTGATATCTGAATCTAACAACATTGACAAAGACTGTGTGAAAAACTTTGCGTGAGTACCTCGGCAAGAAGAACGTTTGAGCCAAAGTCTTTGCTATATTTTCACACCAGAACAAACACCTCCTTCAAATACACAGCTGTTCCAGTGAAACAGATTTTTGGTAAAAACAAACAAACAAACAAATTGCAATACTTTTACATCCTTCAAATTCCTCTGATTTAACCCCTATACTTTTTTTTTTCTTTTTTCAACTAAAAAGAACCGTTTGAATTTTTGAAAACTGTTAAGAAGAAAACATCACACATATTAAAAAAATTATCAGAAAATAAATATCAACAGACTTTTGTCAAGGAGAAAATAAGAATATGTTGACGTGTTACAGACAAATCTCGTAAAATATCCTTATAATAAATAATGGGATTTTAAATGGAATCTTAAAAATAACATCGTGTATTTAATCTCATTTAATAGTTAAAAATTCAAAAACTGCACCAATTAAACATAATATATAAAAAATGGACATTTCTAGGATAAAAGTCAATATAAAAATGATAATAATAATAACTATATTAAATAAACTGAAGCTCAAAATGGTCAATGCAGAGATAAAAATTGAAAATTGAGATATAATATTAAAATTCATTCTACAGCTTATGTTCAATCCAACAAATAATGCAAAAAAGTATACATAACGATATATAATAGATTATAAGATTGTAAAATACTAACTCTTTTAAATAAGAACTTAATATGTCTTTCAGAATAGAAACCGGAGATATAATTTAATAGGAAGGATATTTTATATTAAATTATTGGTAATATATCACAAAATTTACACAAATACTTATTAACTTAATCCGCTAGAATATGGATAGATTTATCGTACTCTTCTGAGTATAAAATAAATCAAAGCAAAGAAATGATATGTATTTTGTAGTCTAGGTTTTTGTGCGTAACAATAACATAAATGAAAACTTTATTCATAAAATCTACATGTCATAAATAATGTATGAAGATACGAAATAAGTTATAATATAATACGACTAGATTCCATGATATATATTTTAGAGATTGTTTAACATTACATATTCATGCTATTCATTTTAATATAACGAGCATTTACTATTTATTATCAGATGATGCTATTAATAGAAATAGCTTATCTATCTTTTAATCTGTACTATCTATATTCAGGGATTTTAAAAGACTGAATTGAGAACTATGTGCTTAATGAAGTAAAATAAATTAATTTACCGAGATGAATTGCATTTAGATATTTAAGGCTATTTATTAATACTGATATGAATAACAGTACATTAAATATGAATTGATATTATAATTACTACATGATTACATTGTTCAAAATTTATTATGAATTTTTTTGCAATTCATAGGGAAATTATAAAGACACATTATATCTATATCTATACATATATATAAAGTGGGATACTTAAAATATGAATTGATAATATAATTGCTAAATGATTACATTGTTCAAAATATAGTTTGAACTTTTACGTAAAGCAAAGGGAAATCATAACGACATTTTATATATATATGTATATATAAAGTGTGATAGGGAATAGAGATTTACATTTTGAAAACTGCAATTTTAAATACAAATTTTTAATTTTTAAAGCTGATAATTAGATGACAGTTAAAATTTACTTTATTGTTCTGCAATGAAATTTTTGATATTCCTATAAATATTTACAGATGATTTAAAAACTTGCCGTCATCCCATTTTTTTTTACAATGGGTATTTAATAAAATTGAAATGCTAAATTGATTGTCCTTTGTCATTTACTAATTACTATTACAATAGGATGGCCATCTACCATTTTTATATCTACAATGCACGCTATGGTCATCGCATTTTTAACAGAATAGCCTTGAGTAAAATGTTAAAAAACCATAATGGTAGCGATGTCTGTCCCCATGCTATTCGTCACCATTAAAGTTTCATCTCTTGTTTCAGCCTGTCAGAAGAACAATTATTTTGGGCATCTGCTGATTGATTTCTGTGAATGCTATTAAGAGGGACTGGGTGTAATTTTCCCCACGAGTTCGCGAGACGCGCTCGATAATCTTGTTTTGAACCGGTAATGATGTGAACATGTAAATGAATGACACACCACACTGTGCCCACTCCCACTTGGGCGCATCCAATGGAAGGCCATTGTGGATACCCAACGCATTAGGTTGGCGACGAATGCTGAACCATAAGTTGTTAAAATGCAGAATCAGCAGTTTGACGCTTATATAATGGTTCGGATAGGGGAACTGTTTTCTAAAAATTGTGTTTGCTGACTCATATAAATTTATGAGGAAAAAAATTCATTATAAAAGAACATTTTTTTTAATGTTTGGTTTCCATTTATTGCAAAACTCATCCTTTTTATTTTTTTATTATTTTTTTTTTTAGATTTCAGTTCAGAAACGAATGAAATTTCGAGCACTTTCAAATAATCCTTTCGTGAAAAATTAGTTATAAGAACAATGATACATTTAAATTATCTGAAAGTGGTTGAGCTATAATAACAATGATACATTAAAAGTATGTCAAAATGGTTGATTGTGAATTTTAACTAGATTTATATTTATTTTGAGTTAATTCATGTTCAGTAATCACAAAGAATATGTGGAACTGTAACTTCTACATTAGAAGAATATTAATGCAGTACATTAGGTAATTGTAATACATTAAGTATCTATTAATTAAAGACACATTTTCAGCATTTTAAATTATATTTTCTTGCTGCATGTGTTTGACCACGTGGAATTTATGAATTCAATCAAAATACAAAATGAGTTCATGATTTATGAAAATATAAATGATGTTTTTGATCTTTTCAGGGATTTTGTAACATATATCTTTAACCACATTTCACAAATATGTTTTTTTATTAGCTTCACATTTTGAACAAAGTTCTAAGATAGCATCACATGATTTACTCATTCTTTCTAAAATAATATCTTTTCGAATGAATGATAAATATAATTTTCTTTGTTATCCGTGAAAATATGTTAAAAGTGGTTACGCAATATTTGCTAGTTGTGCTTATTTCCTAGGATAATGATAATTAATGCTTTAACAACAAAACATTAAAATTAAAAATAATAATTATATTTTCCAAATTTAATGTTAAATTCTTGTGTTATTGAATTTATGAGATGGTATAGACAATATCATTTACATTAAAAAAAAAAAAAAAATTCTAGACGTCAAAGAAATAGAACTTCAAAATCCCCATATGTCCTTACTTCAAAGTTTTATAAATTCATAGATATAATTTCTATTTAATGTATATTTTCTGAATTATAAACAATTTTTTTTCAAAACAGAGGCTTAATAATTTTTTCTGAAAATTCAGAAATTTTTAGGATTGATTATTGAAAAATACTTACTAAACCCTCATTCCTCAAGTGTGTTACATAACAAAACAATAAGCACAGAAACAAACAAAAAAATTTTAAACTAACAAATTTTTTTTTTTTTAAATATAAAAAAAAATTTCGATCAATGATGATAACTAGATTTATTGATTTTGAGTTATTACTTTCAAATATATGATTACTATTTTATCAAGTATTTAAAAATATATTATAAATAATTAAAACGAAATAATATTTAATTCCTTTAAACCAATTTACTCAAAACGCTTTCTAGAAATGAATGCTATAATTAATAATAATAACAGCATAACATATTTGTTCTATGATTTATAAATTATATTTTAGGATCGAAATTATAATCAATTGCATCAATTTCTAATCTTTCTTGTACAAAGAAGTATATTTAAACATTAAAATTCTTAGTTAAATTATTGGTGTGTCCAAATTTTTAAACAAATAGAAGATAAAAAATAATCCTTTATTAAAAAGAAAGGAAGCAATGAAATAAACTTGATGAAAAGGAAAGGAAACAATGAAATAAACTTGATGAAAAGGAAAGGAAGCAATGAAATAACCTTGATAAAAAGAAAAGGAAGCAATGAAAATATAATCTAAATCACTAAATTATAGATTCATTTATCATTCCTCTTATACTTATACAAAAAGAAAACATAATAGAGAAATACGCAGCTCTCCGAACTCTATATTGTCATCCACAATACCGAACTTTCAGATTTTCTGCAAGAAAACTAACAAGCCATTATAGAACATTTTACAAAGTTGTTTCGCATCCTTCATGCTACAACAAAGAAGCATATCAACTACAAGCTTCCCTTTTGCACCAGTTTAAATTAAATATATCCGGCTGCTTATCTCCGGACCGCTCGTTATACCTTCAACCTACCAGAAGCATGTCCCAACTTCATGTAAAATAAGTATTTTAAATCTTCATCCACTAGTTCCGTTTTATTTTAGGCATTCATGAGGCAATATTCGTTGGAGCCCAACAGTTCCGGAAACTAGTGGGAAAGCCTTCCCGGACTGAAAGATTTGGTGGCCTGACACCCGGAAGTCGATTCCTGCCGCGTGAAAAATGGATCCAGATTTTGGAATGAGCGAGGACGAGATATGTTAGGTAAATCCGAGCATTCGTCAAGGGGGTAGAGTCAGGAAGAGAATGAATGCCAGGCGGGAAAAAGGGGAGGAATGGAGGATTTGGGGATGATCTTTAGAACAAATCGTCCGTTATTTCATTAGTCACGTCCGGGAACTGGGGCTTCCAAAACACTTTTCTGGAACGAGATGTTCCAAAAGTTTGGAATTTCGCAGTGTTCTGAAAATATTTTCTGCTTTTAAAATGTTGTTTGTACTTTTTTGAAGAAGCTATTCTGACATGGGAAAAGGATGGATTTTTGTGTGTTATCTTTTGTAAACTTTTGGGAAAGTCCTGGATAAATATTGTGGTTTCTTTTTCTTTTTTAGTTGTTCCCTTTGTTATAAATTATTTTAAAAAATTAAAAATAACTACAGATACTGAAGTAGAATAAATTTTAAAAAGCCTACATAAAATTTATTGGGTCAAAACCGTTATAAAAACAGAAGTGTTATTTATCGCTATATATTTGGAGTCTAGGGCAACTTCTCCTACTATGCACCAAGATTCTAAACCAAATGGTGCTGCGTCATTCATGAATTGAAATGAAAACTATGTAATTGAATAGCCATAGCTATTTGCTGCCAGTATTGAATTCTATCCAAAGTGGACCAGATTCTGCTATATTATGTCTGTATATATTTTACCGGGACAACTGACTCTACATTATATATTTTTAATTTCTTTTTTAATTGTTTTAAGATATTAAAAAAATTTTCACATATACTAGAAAATTATCTTAATTCCGTTTAGAAATGTCTTGTGCGAATATTTAAATTAACTTAAATTCAACTATTTAAATTATTAAAACTAACTGAAATATTCTGACAATGAAAAAACCACAAGTATCATGTGAAATAAAATAATTGATGCATAATTCTATAAACTTTTTTTATAAAATTAAATACCCTAAAAAAAATTTGTTTCATAAAAAGTTTTATTATAATTTTTGTAAGATCTTTTTAACATAAAATATTGTAAGTCAGAAATATTTATCGGTTTTGACATTTATTTTAACATTATATTCAAATTAATTTCACTTATTCTTTCAAATATAAAATGTCTTTTAAAAATCTTTCCGAACACAGCATAAATTATAAAAAAACAGATAAATTCTGCCTTATACTCAAAGCATGTCTTGATAAAGTTTCTTACAAAGAAATTCTGTTATATATAATTAAGAGATTACATAATTTTATATAACGACAGGTAAATTCATTTTAATATTTTATTCATCAATGAGGTATGTTTATATCTCATAAATGAACTACCTAATTTAAAAATTCTAAAAACTATTTAATAGTCTTTATCATAAAAAATAACTTTTATATGTCTAATTAAAATTTTTGCAAATATTAAAATAGGTTTTAATAAAGTTGAATTTAAAAGATAAATTATTTTTATAAACAGTAAACAAGATAAAGTCATTGTAATAATTTCGGATTATTTCTAAAAATAGATATTTTTTTGGTTTGTGAATATCTACATAATTGTTGAATAAAAAATCTAATTTTATCAGGATAAAAATATAATTGACCTCTTTACATATTCTAACGGCAGTTACTGTATTTTTACGAGAATGGTTCCTGAAATTAATTTCCCATATTTTCTAAAAATATGCTAATATTTTCATCATAAATAATAATAACGTAAGTGTTGGTATAAATAGGTAATTAATTTCAAAATATCTCCTTAATATTGTGAACTATTAATTCCTTGCATCATTAACTCATCATTAATTTGAAAAAAAATAATATTCATCTTATGTAATCTTTGAGTGAAATTAGGAAAATCAAATCCTTATTATCTTGCATATATTTTCTTTAATATCTAGTGCAAACTACTGTTCTGCTAATAGTGGGATGAAATCAAGGAAGTTTATTTTGGAATTAAAAAATAATATTAATAAAATTTTTATATTCTAGTACATTTAAAATTAATTTTAGTGACAGCCATTTCCACTGCATTTAAATAAAAAACATTCAGATTAATATTAATCATACTTGAAGTTAGGGATATTATCTCGCGTTCTTATATTTTTGTTTACCCCCAAAAAGGTACCATTAATTTAAGTACCAGTAACGTTAAGTAAAAATTCTCAGTTTAAAATGAAATCATCGAAGCAATTGTTTTTAGAGAGATAACTGTTTTTTCTTAAAAATGATACTTCATTTGGCGTCATTATCCCATATATGGCATGTAACTTCTAGATCTATGACGCCTATGGCGATGGCGTCATTACCCCATATATGACCTATGTCGTCTATACTAGACCTATGACGGCTTCAAGATAAAGACCACTTTCAGGTTTGTAGGAAAACTTTAATTTTTATTTGCAAGCATCATATATACAAAACTCTATTCACAAAAAAAAAAAAATGAAAATTAAAGATTATTTTATTCACAATTGCGATTCGCTCCGAGGATGGAGATTTTCAGAGTTATCAAGTTTACGACGAATCTAATTGCCTGGTCTGCGGCAGATCTTAATTGTCACACGGCGTGATACACGAAAACACAAGGCGCTGACTTTGTAAACAGACGGAAACTCCGGCCTGTTCCATCACTTCAGGAAAAAGAGAAAAACAACACTTGTCTACTCGTCACAAAACCTTTTTCTTCTCCAAAATCCTCTCTTTAAGAAAATTCGTAAAGAGGAAGAGGGGCCATCTTCCCTCACTTCTCATAGGAATAGACACTTTCTGAGCCCAAGGCCTATCACCAATCACGAAGCAATGGTCAATGCAATCGAATCACGATGCAAGTAATAGTATGACATAGCCCATCAATAATGGTTTCGATTGTCAGTTCGACCTTCACAAAAGATCGAACAGTCGCTAATTTCATGAAGTCTCATTATCCCCAACACTGCTTATCTGCTGTCGAATTTGAGTGATAGGTAATTATGTACTTGTTAAAGAATATATATTCCTCTCCTCCGGGAAGGCAATGCTACAACTCTTTTCGTGAAAAAATACTACAGGCATATTCATTGTAGATTCAGCATCGCATTAGGTGGGAGGTGTCTTAAGTTTAATATCAAGGAAAATTAATGCATTTCTTCCAGTTAAACAGCATGTAAAATAAAGTATTCAAATAAGTATAAAAATAAAAAGCTCAGATATATTTTCATACTTTTATATAAATGCAACAGAGAGAATTACTGAAATGAAATAGTTAGATTGAAACACTATAGAAAATTATAATTAAGAATACAAAGTCATTTTTGAAACATGTAACCAGCAACATTTAAATTAAAGCAACCTATTACATTATATTCATATGTGAAATTAAGAATAGATTGTGATGCCTTCGTATTTTGGAAGTTGCCCAAAACTGCTCTAACATCGTTAAGTAGAAGTGCTTAGACAGAAAAGAAATCATCAGAGCGCTGTTAAT
The DNA here is from genome assembly GCA_021605075.1 of Caerostris darwini. Classification (NCBI taxonomy): domain Eukaryota; kingdom Metazoa; phylum Arthropoda; class Arachnida; order Araneae; family Araneidae; genus Caerostris; species Caerostris darwini. Next base: position 522,017 of record BPLQ01003817.1, on the reverse strand, counting down.
TAGAGCTGGTATGCTTAATGGGAGTTCATAACACGCCTGCACGTGAATGGAAAACTATCCCCACAAAAGATCCATTCATTTCCATTCTTTCAACGTCTTTGTAATTAGAGTGTATTATCCCATTTTCCAGGTGAACAGTTGGCAACCAATTCCGATAAGCAATAGCAGCGAAAGGGGTTCGTGTAACTATTAGATAATGTGTCGGGAAGAATCGGAGCCTGACCGATGGAGGCTTCCTACATAATAGATTACCAAAACATTTCATAAATGTCATCTCATAGATTAAAGGGGAATTCGTTACAGCAATATAATTATACTTTCCAAGTTTGAAATGCTACTACTTATGTGGCTAAAAAGTAATTAATCTCTAATTATATACGATAGAATATGTAACAGTAAAAGTTAAAGAATACTATGAGGGTTTTTTTTATTTAATTTTATTTTTACGATTATAGATTTATTTACAATATTTAATTACATACTTTGTCAAGTTAGTTTCAAAATAGTTTGTTATTATATATTATTTTGTTTCATACTTTGTCATACATTGAAGTTTAGATGGCAATGCTTTTAATTGCATAGCCAATGACGGTATCTTTCTTTTACATTACATTAAGTTAGTAAGCACTCTCTTGTTTTATTCAAAAATATCAAAGGAGCTATGGAATACTAAATTAGCATAAATAAATGTTGACAAGCATTATAAAAATTTGACCCTTAGCAATGCAACTGAAAATATATTATAGATACATTTACATTTTCTAATGAAAAGATTCTTATTTACAACAAGTTAGTAAATAATTTCTTATTTCATTACAAATATCTAAAATATTGTACAATTTTAAATTGGTATAGATAAATGCTGACAAGTATAATCAAAATTTGGCCCTTAACAATGCAAGTGAATGAATACTCAATTAACAGTGCATCTTCCTATTGTCAAAACTGGTTGATGGAGATTCATGGTACTGCCATGAGATTTGTTTACTTTTATCTGAAGAGTATACACTGAGATTATTTCCTATTTAACTGGAATTTCTAGTATCGCCATATAAATGTATCGATCAATAGAGTAGAATAAAATGTATAGTATCAAAGCATGCAATCAAATAGCATTATTGTTTTTGCATACATTTCGACTATAAATATAATAAACAAATTCATTTTGGGTCTTCATATTTACACATTACCTAATCTTCTTATGTTTTGATGCGAAATATATTATTATGGATAAATGTTTTGTAAAGTCAAAAAATATTTATTATTATGCATCACAAGAATTCATGACGTAGGAGTAAAGAAAGCTAGATTATTTTTAGCTCTTGTTTTTTTCTTTTGTTTTTTTTAATTCAATAACTTATTAAGATTAAAATAATATAAATCTTATTTTTATCTTAAATTTTAATGGATGGATCATAATGATGTATGGATATAAATATATTAGGATATTGATATATTTTTTCAAAGATTTCTTTTGTTGTTGAAGTGTCTACTACGGTAATATTTAAAAAATTTTATAAAATCAAACAAAAAATTTTTTTTTTAATTTTGGAAATTCTCAAAATTTTAAATTTAGTATATTAAATTTTGAATGTTAAATAATTTTAGTAAAACAATTTACAATGTAAAACAGTTTGTAAAACCAGTTTAGAATAATGAAAATATTTATCAATAATTTTTAATATCAATTTATTGTTTAATAATTTGTTGCTGGTCAGAGAATTTAATATACGAAAATCGTTGTAAATACTTAAATATTATAACAAAGTTTATGATTTTAGTATACAATAAACTATAATTTCCATTAAAAGTGTTATAAGAATTATTGCTGAAAATGAGAAACTATTAATTCTATTTTAATTACAAATTACTAATCGGATTATTTTCAAGATATCTATTATAATTATAATATAATAACTATTTCCGGATTTTGGTAAAAAAAGTGTGAGGCAAACAAATTAATCGTACTGATATGCATAAGCGATTTGTAGAGTCCATTTCAAATGGAAACTTTTCATGGATTGTTAACAAAATATTTTACCATATCTTTATCAATTTGTAACATAATTTTCACATTCCTTTATTTTATAAAAAAATAATCATTAATATTAATGCTTTTTGATTATACTAATATTCGCAAATAACCTTTAATAAAAAAATTCAACTTTTTTAAAAGAAAAGCAGAATATAGTGCTGTAGCATATTTTTTTTGAAATTTATGTGTAAAACCCTTAAATTCAGAATACATTTTAAATGTTTAAAAATAATTTGATATTGAATTTTAACATAATTTCGCCTAAATTATGAAATCCAGCTTTGCTGTTATAAAATCCGTATAAATCCCTTTTTTTACATATTTGTAAAAAACACATGTGTAAACATACCATTCAAAATCTTTATATTAGATGGGTATACAAGATATTCATGTATGCATTCAATATTTTCGAAATGTCAAGGCATCCAAATTCTGAGAGATATTTTGCATTTAAAGAAGAGAATTTAAAGTGATGAAAGGAAAGATTTTTGAAGCTGCCTAGAATATCGGATTTGACATAAAAGAAGAATATTTATGTAGGAAGATAAATATTTGAGGCGTCAAGCAAAATTCAATCCTTAAAATATTTACCTACCAGATCTGACTTCATGCTCCGATTATTACATACGATATTCGTTCGATTATGAATATTGACAAAGACATCAAATTTTTATTGAGTGAGACAGCATAGATTTATTAAACAACCAACCATATATAGCAATTATGGGAACCAAAAAAATATTATTCTGTAATCTATTGAAATCTTGAATACACAAATAATATCGTTTAAAACTACTACTAACATGATAGTATTTTGAAGGTGCAATGTATGATTGAAAACTAACATGCTTGTTGAGCTGCATTATCATTAATTTGTCTCAATTTGTTTACTAAATGCAATGAAACATCACAAAATCTTCAATCATAAAAAAATATGTCTAAAGTTTACTAAATATCCTTTAAATATTCGGTAGGTGTATTATATTTGAAATATGGAGCAAAATTAAAGTAATATTAGAATTAATCCTTTTCCTTGTGTAAAGTTTTATTCGGATATTCTTTGATTTCATGTTTAGCTTCTAAAAATTTAAATATCATATTTAAGTATAATCTTTAAATAAATTGTATTATCATGACGTATAAAAATATCTGAAAATAAACAGTTTACACATCTTTTGAATTGTATTAAATTCTAAGACTGCAAAAATTTTTATTCGTATTTGAATATTTTAATAATTAAAAAAGATTAAAACAATGTAAAGGTAAGTTGAAACAAAAAACTTGGATTTACGATATTTTTTATATTGTATAAGTAGGTGATTCATATTAATGAAAATGTAGTAAAACTACATGCATACACGTACACATGAAAAATTGTAGTAAAATTACCCATAATAACTATTCGATGTATATTGCCAATATTGAATAACAGATTGAACACTATTTTTCTAATGTATGGAAAACACAACTGTGAAGTTGTTCTGAATACCATGCATCTAATAAACTAAAACAATTAGAGCCCATATTAAAAATCATACTTCCAAAATTCCGTAATAACTATACTTCCAATTACAAATCCTACTTCCAATACTGAAACTATAGATTGAACCTATTTTTCTAATGTATAGCGAACACAACTGTGGAACTGACCTGAATATTATGCATCTAAAAAAACTGAAAAAAGTTAATACACTAACATATAAATGTTAATACACTACAATGCATGCTTCCAATACTGAAATTACATATTACACACTATTTTTAATGTATGGGGAGCAAAACTGTGGTTTGGTTTGTCACTCTACTGTCATTTTATACACACTTTAGGCTAATTAGAACGGGAACTAACACGGATTCCGAACCACTCAAAAACTTCCATGCTACCGCCAGAATTTGATCCTGAAGTCTGTGGTAAAAAAGGCCAGAGCGAAACTGTGGAGTTGATCTGAATACAATGCATTTAACAAACTAAAAAAACTAATAAAATTTATTCTAACGCTTCAATGTTTAATAAATACTTAAATTGTGTGAGTTATTTTATGATAGACGCTATTAATTTAGCAATAAATAAAAAATTTCAAAATAAATGTATTTATAAACACATTTTGCATTTTTAAGCATTTAGATAAGGGACTTTAAGCATTTAGATATTTTTTCATAATAAAGAAGATATTTTATATTTTGATGTGCTGAAATGTTTTAATAATAAAAAGGGACATCATATTTTTCATGCTCTATGTAAATGTATGTCACAGCCATTTTTTCGTAAACTGGATTGTTAGAGTAAAGAAAAAGAACACCTTAAAATGCAAGCCTCTTTCACTTCCGTATTGTTAAACCTACTCTCACAGCAGCCCTACATTATTTCTTTTCAAATACTCTCTTTGAAACCTTTGTATTCCCCTTTACATCCAATCTAATATGTGAATAACCCCTTACCGTTTTATTTCCTCAATTTCTCAGACGACTAGTCTCACCACCAATTGGCGCGCTTCAAGACATCCGAGGCGCAATCCACCTCTTACTCTGCCTGACACCTGAGCAATGCTCTTCACCCCCAAGAGAACGCCATGCGATTTTTTTTTCTTTCGTCCACCCCCTTCGTGCAACCCTCCCTCACCCCCAGCATCTCTCTCGTCTTTCTATCCCCCTTTTATCCCATTTTACTTTCTTACTCAACTGCTAACGAACTTGGCCTGGTGTAGGAAGGAGAAGAGGTAAAAAAAAAAAAAAAAAATTACTTGGTGAACGTAACTAACTTGAGAAGCAAATTTTTTTGGTGGATGGATAGGGGTACGGGAGAAATAAAAGGTTTTGAAAGAAAATCTTGGTGAGGTTAATGATAGATGAGGGTGTTCTAAAAGGGGTTCAATTTGCCTGCATCAGTTCTGGAGGTCTTTTGTAAGAAGTTGTTGGTGATTTTCCCTCAGTGGCAGGTATTTAACGAGTTAATTTGGGTGGAAAAAATTCGGTTTAATTCATTTTTTTTTCTTCTCTGCTTGAAAAATGAGGATGCAGAAAGTTTTTGATTATATCTTTATTCTCCTCTCTTTTGGTTGAAAAGTAAAATCGTAGCAAACCCTCACTTGCTTAGATTATACTTAAAGCTAATTTTTTTCCCTTCGAAGTATATGTGTGTGTGAGTGCGTATGTGGATGGATGCGTTTATGTGTGAATCCATTCAGAGTAACTATGTCTCTTTGTAACCAAGCTAAAGGTGAAAAAAATGTTTTTAGTTATGCACATGAACGTATTCAAATCAATGAGCAATCATCCTAGGAAACATATTACAAAAGAAATTTAAGACATAATTACAGTATAGTGAGAAACATGGCATAAAGAGGGGGGGAAAAAACCGAAGTCTTTCCACTTAATTAGCATGCGATTGATTTCTTAATTTAAAATCAAATAAAACAATTATTATTTTTTATAATCAACTTTTTCTTTATCAATGACAAAATTCAGACAATTATTGTAACAAAATCAAGTAAATTTTAAGGTATGAAAAAAAATTTTACGTTAATAATTTTACTACATTAGCATTTTTGACAGAATTTACTTCCCTCAATTAAGCTATCCTATTAGTTTAAAGAGCAATATGCATGTCACAATATTGTAACCTACTGTATTAAATTAAAAATCAACAATAATCGTTAGGTGCACCCAGTAATACAATCAGATACTCCCGTACCCCTATCCATCCACCAAAAAAAATTGGCTTCTCAAGTTAGTTACGTTCACCGAGTAACAGACCGATATATTTTTAAATTATGAAAAAATATTGTTTTAAAAAAAAATCTTTTTAAGAATTGCATTTATCTCATTGTTCTCTTTAGTCATATAAAAAATATAGACTATACAGCCACAGTAATGATTTAATTAACTATATTTGTGATCGTTTTAAATATTTCATTATTAATTGTATTTATTTATTTATCATTAAAAAGATTAAATATATAATTTGTAAGTTGAATTAAAGGAAAGCATAGAAAAGGATCTTCATAAATTGTAAAACGATATATTTTACTAATATCCAAAAATTAAATAGCTCTTACAAACTAAACAAATATATGTAAATAAAACATTTATCAATACATATAATAGGACAGATGTATCGAACGGTTTTAGTACTTGGATAGCATTAAACCAAAAATATATAATAATACATAAAAAAATTCGTGATTTCTTAAAAGCATTACTTCAATTTATCATCTTATTTTACAGAATGATGGTAATTTTCATATTTTCAATTGCGATTGTGTGATCATTTCTTGAACAGAGAAAACGGCCGGGAAAATTCCCATCCCGCATAGGATATACAATTCAGGTTATTTTTTAAAAAATAAGTCATATAGTATAAATACGGCATGCATGTATTTCGTATTAATAAGAAAAATACATCTCGTGCAAAATAAAATTGAACAATACTTTATTCCTGCATTCAATACCAATTTTATTCCTGCTTAAAATAACGTAAATGAAATATTATTATCTAGTATCAAAAATTGTTTTTAAATATTTTTTAATTATGATAAACATTATAAGTACTACTAAACATTGTATATGTATTTAGACATTGTATTTAATCATTTTATTGCAAAATTAAAAAAAAAATTACTATTCATTAGTATTTATTCCATTTCTAAAATATTGTTGTGTAATTATCTGAACAAAATTATTAAAGTTAAATTATTTCGGATAGTAAATTAATTTTATTACAATGAATTTTAAAATTAAGCGAATATATTGACAAAAATATTACTTAACTTTAAATAAAAATCTAAATAAATAAATTTGCTGAAATATTTAATTTACATTTTGTTTTCTTTGGCCTGATTATTTAGTTAACAATTTTGACGATTTTTTTTTACAAAGAGACTTCTGTAAAAAAAATAATGAAAACACTGAAGTAAATATTGTAAATATTGTAATTATTGATTTAATTATTATCTAAACAGATAAAACAAATACATTTTAATTTTTACAAAATAAACCCTCTTAAAATTTAAATAAATATATCGGAAATTGCTATTTTAAAACCATGGGTACGATAGTTTATTTATAAAAGGACTTTATATTAAAAAAGTGAAACGAAAAAAAGTCCTCAAAATCAATTTGAATCTACAGTAAATTTTGTTATTATAAGTTCATTCATTACAAAAGACATTCATTGTTAAGTGTCTGTAATGAATGAACTAAGTAATTACAAATAAATAAATTCTTATAGCAAAAAAATATATCACGCAATTATAAAGGAAAAAAAAAAAAAACCTTAAAAAATATTCAATATTAGAAAAATGAAGAAAAAATAAAAAGACAAATTTTCGTGCGTATTTCTCAACCCGAACCTAGTTAGCAAATCGAAATTGAAAAAAAATACATCCTTTACACCAAAAGGGTTAATCTCATAGAAAAAAAAAAACTACACATACATTATATGGAGCTCATTAAAGCATGGCATTGCTAAACTTCTAGCTAATCTCGATTATTATGCTGGGGAGTTCCACAAATATATTCCATTACCTAAATTGGTTTCTAACAAAACACTAATTACGACAATCGATAAAATAGTTTACTCATATAACCAAATGCATTTACTCGCTTCATTGAAAAAATTGCAGAGTAAAATAAAAAATAATAATAATAATATCCCCAAAAAATTAATGCTAACAGTTGGAAATTAATTTTTGCTCTAAAATAGTTACTTAATGCCATGAAATTAACGAATATCTTAATTTGTTACAAATTAATTGGAATAGCAATGTATTTTACACTTCTGCATAAATTATTTAGTGTGTTTTCATGTCTAGTGCTACTAAACCAGAATCAACTTTACACATAATACAAATACTGTGTCCAAAAAGTAAGACCAGGTTTCAATTTAAATTCCCCGGGCATATGATATTTCAATTTTAATTTCTTTTTTAGGTTGTGCGCACTGTCCTTGACATCTGTGTGAAACTGTATGTCAAAATATTCATTAATGCTTTAGTTACGCTTGGTTTTGTGAGATACACAGTATTTGTATTATGTGTAAAGTTGACTCTGGTTTAGTAGCACTAGACGAGAAAACATACTAAATAATTTATGCAGAAGTATAAAATACATTGAAATTTCAATTAATCTGCAACAATTAAGATATTCGCTCCTCTATACTAATGAATATTTTGACGTAAAATTTCCCATAGAAGTGGAAGTCCTCAAGGACAGTGCCAACAACCTAAAAAAGAAAAAAAATTGAAATACCATATGCCCGGGAAATTTAAATAGGAAACTGGTCTTATTTTTTGGTCACAGTAGTATGCTTATTTTAACACTCAATTTGACAGAATGTAATATAATTTATATAATGTAATGAATGTAGTTTTATTTATACAATGCAATGAATTTTAATTTGACTTACATTTAATTCATAATTTGCTAAATTTAATAATTCTGTAGCCATTCTTGGCATATCAGGATACGATCAGAAAATACAGATAGTTAGAAAATTTACAAGTGAACAAATATTAGAAAGGGAATTTTTTATTAATAATATATGAACTTTACATTAACAAGTATATTAAATTTTGCAAAGTAAAAAACTGAACTAAATTGACCGTTATTTTTTTTTTTTTTTTTTTCAATTCAAGCAGGGATTCAAAAAGTATACATTTCTTTTTTTTCTTCTTCTAATGCAGCTGGCAAATAGGCCGTGATCAGTATACATTTCTTGAATTTGAAATCTGGAATTGAAAAAGATCAATTTTTGAATAAGGCAAAGTTTTCAGGGAAAGGGACTTTTTTTCATCGTTTGAGTAATTGGTTGGACCCTCTCCAATTTTTTTATGCAATTGAGTTAACGGTAAACAAAATTTCATAAAAAAATCACATTATTACTTGAATTTTTTATTAATAAGATGAATTCATACTGAAAATCTGATAATATATGTTATGAAATTTTTATTCTGGTATTTCTATTATCTCCGTTTAATCCATCTATATAATAAATACTTAAATATTAAAATTTTTAATAATGATGCAGTTTTAAATTGATTTTTAACAACTAAAAATGGAGCTGGACTAGCAAATTTCTAGTATCAAATTACAAAAAAAAATTGCAAAAATGAAATCTATGTTTTTCTTTCGATTTATTTATATTACTTACATAAGTGTTGCACTGCTATACGGGTATTTAAACAATTGAATGCATAGAAATGAATAGCTTTCATTTTTTACATTAAATCATTTCATTATTTTTATATTAATTTTATATTAAATAAATATTTTTTCATATCATTAATATTTTATTTGCAGACACTCAAAAATATTTCTTCCACAGCAAGAAAAAAATATATTACTCATGCTTTTTACAAAGAGGTATTCACAAAAATAAAAAAATGAAAAATATACACAATAAAATAAAATAATATTTGTAATATCTTATAGTATAAATTAGAAAGTAATGAAATATCATTTATAGAATTGTCAACATTAAACTTGAAATAAAAAAATTGTTCCTCATTTACTATAGTATTTTCTTTGATTAATATGAAATATATTAAACTGTATTGAATCGTTTCCTTTTTAACAATGAATGACCATACCATTATATTTTTTAATGTCTTTAAAAAATTAGATGTATTACCATTTGAAAAATATTATTCAAATGACTCATAACAAAATTTGAATCGTATATTACGAAAATAATTACATCTTAAAAAACGTTATATAAAGTGTTAAGTAATATAATATATAACAAATTAACAAAATCATAATATATAAAATAAATAATATAAATATAAAAAATAGGAAATAATATAAAATAAATAATATAAATATAAAAAATAGGAAATAATATAAAATAAATAATATAAATATAAAAAATAGGAAATAATATAAAATAAATAATAAATAAAAAAATTATTAAAATAAATATATAAAATAAAAAATAAAATAATATAAAATAAATAATATAAATTATTATAATAAAAACGTTATTATAATGTATAACGTTAAGTTATAACGGCCACAATAAACCAATCGTTCAAAAAAGCGAAACCGAAACTCCCAAAATGAATTTACTTATTTCCCCTCTTGAAACATTCACTCCGTTTTCTGAGAGAAAAAGTAGCAAACGGCTTGCTTAATCCAATCTTTGTCAGTTTTCTAAACTACAACTTTCAATGTGCAAATCTCTGAGCCCCCTTTGGGAAATTTTTGAGTAGCCGGCCTCATTCCTCTGGCAGAAATACATGAGAATAAACATCGTTCCCTTACCCAGCGGAGAGCTTGCAGAAAATTCTGACACACTATTTACCGCTTTCTCCTGGTGCTATTGAATTTTATATTCTCTCGAGGCTTAGTGGATTCCCGAAGGAAATGCTAGGTAATGGATAAGAAACGCTAAAAGTCTTTTAAATTGATATAAATCCTATAAAAAATACAGTTTAAAGACTATTTTCTCGTATTTACGAAGGCTGCAGTTTTACTTTAAAGCCATGACATTACTTTCTATACAGACCTTCTCCTTTCTTCCCTTGCTTGAATCCTTAAAGAATCGGCCTGATGTTGGGAATTTCTTGGAATGAGGCGACATAGATTATGCAGTACTGCTTCCAAACTCGGTTTCGGTGTTGGAAATTGGTGAGTGGAGATGTATTAAACTTTCACGTTTTCGGTGTCGTAACATTTTCTTTTCTTAAAAGTGAAATAAATTTTTAACTTGTGCACCTTGGACTTCGGAAATAAAAGCGGGCATTAAGAGGGGAAAAAATCTGGAATATAATATATTCTTTTTTTTTCGTGCATACCATTTTAGATAATATAAAATAATAAATTCTGTTAGGAGTTTTTTTTTTATTTTTATTTTATTTAGTTATTTTTTGCATAAAATTTCTTTTCTTCAAATACGCCATAACTACAATATCTTCATCTGTTTTGCTAAATTAAAGAAATTTAAAAGCTTTGAACTTTAGAAATAAAAGCGAGCATTAAAAGGAAAAAAATCTGGAATATAATATATTCTTCTTCTGGTGCATAGCATTTTGGATAATATAGAATAATAAATTCTGTTAGGAGTTTTTTTTTTTTTATTTTATTTTATTTATTTATTTTTTTTTTTTTTTGCATAAAATTTCTTTTCTTCAATTACGCCATAACTATAACTTCAACCGTTTTGCTAAATTAAAGAAATTTAAGAACTTTGGACTTTAGAAATAAAAGCGAGCATTAAGAGGGAAAAAAACTTGAAATATAGCATTTTCTTCTTTTCGTACATACCATTTTAGATAATATCGAAAAATATATTTAGTTAGGGTTTCTTTTTTTTGCATAAAATTTATTTTCTTTAAATACGCCATAACTATAACTTCAACCGTTTTGCTAAATTAAAGAAATTTAAGAACTTTGGACTTTAGAAATAAAAGCGAGCATTAAGAGGAAAAAAAAAACTTGAAATATAGCATGTTCTTCTTTTCGTACATACCATTTTAGATAACATCGAAAAATATATTTAGTTAGGGTTTCTTTTTTTTTTTTTGCATAAAATTTATTTTCTTTAAATACGCCATAACTATAACTTCAACCGTTTTGCTAAATTAAAGAAATTTAAGAACTTTGGACTTTAGAAATAAAAGCGAGCATTAAAAGGAAAAAAAAAATCTCAAATATATATTCTTCTTCTCGTACATATCATTTTAAATAATAACGAATAATATATATTTTTTAATAGTTTGTTTTCTGCACAAAATTTTTTCTTTACTTTAAATGCATCATAATTTTAACTTTATCGGTTTTACTAAATTTAAGGATTGGATTATTTATGAAAAGATTTAAAATTCTACAAATTAGTCATGCAGAAATTTGAAATTAAATTATTTGAGTTAAATTCTATATTAAAAATGTCAAAGCTACTCTTTAATAAAAAAAAATATGTACAGTGACTTGTTGTTTAAATAATCATGCAAAATAGTTTAAATGTTAATAATCTTGAATTTTTCTCTACATTTTTTTAAATAATATTTTTCCTAAATCATTAATTAAATGGGGGTTAATTTAATCAGTAGTTTCAAGCGTTTATCATAACAAAAACATATTGAAAAGTTTTCAAAATACTCGTGAAAAATCGAGTGCAAAATGAGAAACATTCAATTTTTTTTCTAGTGGCATGTTTTGTAGAATAAAAATATTTGGTGAACATTGCCTGAGTATCTCTCACTTGTATTGCCTCTCTTTATAACATTAAACTAATTAACTAATTTTAACTTTTTATTGACTCGATGGAGTGATGTTATCCATTATAAAAAGTTAAAATTAGTGAATTTATCAACCATAAACAGATATCGCATTTACTATATTGGATCAAATAGTAATTAAAATTACTTTAACAACAGTTTCCCTATAGGTTTCAATTTCGTTAAACCAATTTATTAAAAATTTTGCACAAAAAATTAATGTGATATAAAATTCTAAAAACATCTAAAAACCAAACAAAAATTTTATGATATGGTGTTTGTTCATTTTTTGTTTTAATTATAAGTTTGTTTATTTTATTCCAAATTTTGGCGACAAGCCTAACATCAATGAAATTAATTTATTTTTTAGAATATTAATTTATAACATTCCAAAAAACAATAACTTTTTTTAAACAATAACTTTTTTCAAACATTTTTTACTTCACATGCTTTGAGTTCCGTGTTTTATAATTTATAAATAATATTATTAAACAGCAAATATTTTTACTACAGAAATAACTTCAACATTATTTCTGTTAATCATACGACAACTACCAACATAAATGCAATTCATATTGAAATATTACTAAAAATATTTTTAACATTTAATTACGTATATAAATTCAATAATTTTGCTAGAAGCAATTAATATATTTTAAAAGTAAATCTTTAAATAGAAAATATTTATTTCGCATCCTATGTTGTATCGAGTTTAAAAACTAGCTTTTTTCTTTACATAAAATTCTTCCCAGACCTCTAAAACACCGTTAAAAAAAATATTAAAACACAGAAATCGTTAATCTGAAAATATAAATAAAGAAAATAATTTTATGAATTTTAATAACATACTCTTTTTGGCTTAAATAAATTTGAAAGAAATTTAAAAAAAATCAGGAATTATACAAAATAAATTAGAAGCAATTTTCTAAGAAATATTTTGTAGTCATATTAAATTCTTTAATATTCTAAAAAGTTGCAATTTAATTTTGATTTTATTTTTGAACTCGAATAACAAATTCGGATATATATAATAACAGCATACTATTTTTGGACAAACTCATTAATTTTCGTCTATAACTAGATTTTTAGAAGTAAAACACAATGAACGCATAGAATTATTTTTTAAAACTTTTAAATGATTTTTAATGTAGAAAAAGCAATATTAATTGAGAGTTAATGAATACGACAATGAAAAGTAAATTTCCAAGTAGTGTTTCATCTTAATAATTATTGATGTTTAATTTAAAGGTGTAATCTTGTCAATTGACTACGTCAAAATTTGCATTAGTTGTGACAATAAAGTTTGCTTACATGATATAAAAAGTGGTTGAAAAAATTTAACTATTAATTAGAAATTTAATAATGTTATAATAACGTTTATCGGGTAAAAACTGTTTTTTTCTGAAATACTGATTTGCATAACAGATCAAACTACACTTTTTACTTTTTTTTTTGTAGTTTTAAACTATTTCTCTTTATAAAATATTAGAGAAACATTAATGAAAATTTTCCAAAATATTATTTTTCTGATTAAAAAATACATGTTATTTTTTTTTACATGATTAGACGTTTTATTCCATTGAAGTATGCCGAAAAATATCTATTGACACAACGATTAGAGAATTTTAAGAAATAATTTTCCAGTATTAGTTTGTGCCACGCAAGTAAAAATGGGATAATATCAAAAAAGCAGCGTGACTGTCTGTCAGCAAAAAATGTGTACTAGGGTAGAGAATATTTTCTTTTTGAATAGAAAAGAAAATTATGGACTAGTTTCAGAAACAACTGTAAACATTTTCGGATTAATCAATAAATATCTTCCTATTCAACTTTGAGTTCTAAATATGTGAAATTAGCTAAAAATGGTATAAACTTTCCAATTTTTAGTGACTTTTTTAATTTCAGATTTTTTTCCCCGGCGAGCCCAAAAAATTAAAAAATACATAAAACGCATAAGTGCAAGATTTTAATCAATAAATGTCTTACGTTATCAATTAAAGATTTAATTATACCAAATTTGTCGAAAATGATGTAATTTTTCATTTTTATTGTTTCTTTTTTAAATGTGATTTTTTTTTTCCTTTTACTCGTTAGTGTATAAAAATTGGAAAAATAATCATAAGTACAAATATTAAAGTACAATCAATATCTTCTAGTTCGAATTTTAAAATTCACAATAGCTGACAATATAAAATGGATAATAGCATATAATGCTCATATTTATTAAGTGGATATTAAAAATGCAATTTGTTGCAAGTGTAATATATATTTGATTAAAATTATAAGCGATAAACAATTGCATGCACTAAATAACCGTTTTAATAACATTAAATATAGATTTGAATTTTGCAATTTAAAAAAATGTAAAATGCAAATAAATTTTGAAATAAATTTTGCACTAATATTTCTTATAAAATGTTTCCATTTTCACATGCTAGCATGAAGAAAAAATCTGAAATAAAAAAGTCACTTAAAATTCCAAATTTACATAATTTTCAAATAATTTTGTGTATTTGTAACCCGATGTGCAATCGGCATATTTATGGATTAATCTAAATTTTTGTATGTATGAATTTTTCAACTGTTCAGTGCTACGGAAAAGGGAGAAAGAATGTGGGCGAGAAAAGGATATCGAAATATATATATATATATATATATATAGTACCCTTGACGCTAATGCTTACACATGTACACGTTTCTTAAAGCAGTGTAATATACGCAACCTGGATTTGAAATTTAAGCCATTCTAAACTTATTGATAGTACGTTACCAATAAACCATAAACAGGTTGATATTCACACTTAGGTACTGTTATTTTAATCAAATATTAGTTTTGACAATATTGTTCATGGTATAACTGCCTATATAGGAATTAAGTAATTCCAGATGTCTCAAAAGTTTTACGAAAATTTCTGCTTTGATCATTTTAGTTATTATACTAAAGTTTCCAAAAAGTAAGACCAGTTTTCAATCTAAATTTCTCGGGCTTATGGAATTTCAATTTTTTTTTTCATTTTTACGTTGTTGGCACTGTCCTTCACATCTGTATGAAATTTTATGTCAAAATATTCCTTAATGTTTGAGTTACGCTTGGTTTTGTGAGACGCTAAAACTGATTCCGGCGATTTTTGAAACGTCTGAATTAATTGAGTAAAGAACTTGCATTGAATTTTGTTTGCGGAAACGTGTATAATGTTGCAGAAGGCATTCGGTGAGCATTCCTATATCGGAAAGAAATGTTTAGAAGTGGTATAAACAGTTCAAAGAAGGAAGAGAACGCGTTGAAGACGAAGAGCCCTTCGGTCGACCGTCAACCTCAACCGACGAAGTGCACGTCCAAAAAATTAAAGATTTGTTGCTGGCAAACCGTCGATTTACAATTAGAGATTTTGCTTATGATGTTGGAATTTCAAAATTCAAACGCGTCAAATCATGATTGGTACCGAAAACACTGAATGCGCCAGCTCACATTGTATTGATTCTTCGTGACCTTTTCACCAAAAATGAAACCCATATCGTTCCACAACCACCGTATTCACCTGATTTAGCATCGTGCTACTTTTGGCTATTCCTTAAATTCAAAAGACCACTCCGGGGGCACCGTTTTGAATCGATTGAAGAGACATTTAAAAAAATCGCGTTTTAGCATCTCACAAAACCAATCATAATTCAAGCACTAATGAATATTTTGACGTAAAATTTCACATAGATATCAAGGACAGTGCCAACAGCCAAAAAAGGAAAAAAAAATGAAATACCATATGCCCTAGAAATTTAAATTAAAAACTGATTTTACTTTTTGGACACAGTAGTATGTAACGCAATCACAATTCTCCAAAAGAGATGTATTTGAAAACTAAACTTCAATCTACAGAAACCGTTATATTGTATTTCTATATAATATCACTAATTATTCCTTAATCTAGAAATATTTAATTCTTAAAATAAATATTTGTAGAATTACAATAATCCTTTTGAAGGTATATTCAGAAGAATGGGTTTAATTAGATTTCAATCTAATAAAACTCATTCCTCTGAATTAAATACAATTTTAATCAAATCAAATGTAGTTTTCTCAAAATTATTGACTATATAGGAGAAAATGCAGTTAGTTTAAGTTACGCATTATAAGATATTTTTAATTAAAATTTCGCTGAATTGCATGTTCTTTCATAAAACGATTTAAAATTTGTACTGTTACAATATAGTTTCGAACTTGTTCTGAAAATGTGCGGAACAGTTTCGGGAACTTATAACTGAACCCTGAACAGGTCAGTGAAAAGTTACTTGTTCATTTGTAAAATAATGTAACATTCCATTATGTGGTACTTCGTTTCCAATATGGGTAGCTCAAAGCCAGTTTTAAATTTTCTATAATGAATAAAGCACTGAAACATTGAGTTCTATAAAACATTTTATTACATGTTAATTAGATTTATTTTGTAAAATATAAAGAAAATTATTTTTGGATTTTGAAATTGTAGTGAAGAAAAAGCATCAGTTTTGTATTCATAAAGAGAGAAATCAATTCTGGATCAAATTCAGTTGTTAAATAGTGCAAATTCAAAGCAAGGGTAGCAATTATTGTATAAAATTATGTATGACAAATTAGTAGAATGCTACGTCAATCCTCTGATTTAAAATATAAAATTAAGTAAAGCTGTAAAGGGAAGTAGATGTAATTTTATTTCACTAGAAAACTTAGCTGGCTGTTTAGACATGGCACTTTTGACTTCTTTTTAATAATAGACTATACCTAAATGTAACCTACAATAGTATGAAAATATCCGTTTTCTTTGAGATCTTTGACGTCTGCGAGAAGTTTCTTGAAAAATTATCCCGCATTTGTTTATCATATACAAGGAAACCCAGAAAATTCCAAGAGATTTATTTCCATCTAAGGTTGAAACAGACTTCGGGCAGGTCGCATAAACTTCTTGAAACTTATCAGACATACAGTTATCCTCTTTTTTTTTAAGACACACCTTGGCGTCAATGTCATTTCCTAAAATTCTGAAAGGAGAATCGTTTCATGACTAATTTCAAATGTAATTTTCTGATAATTGCTGGCTATACAGGGGAATCCACTTAATTAGCTTCAGAGGGTGAGTTAGTTAGCTAGCTATTAGAGTTAGTAAGACATCTGATCACAATTTTGTACACTTTTTTTAAAGCAATGACTACTCCCTTTTTAGTGACAAATTCCCCGTTTACTTATAATTACTTCCGAATGATTTTAAATTGTAAAAGCAATGTATAAATTAAATGAAAATTTTGAAAAAAAAACCAATTGAATTTCCCACTTCTGCTATGAAATATTAAAATATTAATTTTTGAATTCATAAAATATTTTAACCAATTGCATTTTGACAAATCGAATACGTCACTTTTTTCACGTTAGTTTGCATGGTAATGTTTGCATTTATTACCATCCAACCTCAAATATGACGTCTGCAATGCACTATAATTTAATGAAGCACATCCGTATTTTTTTAAAATTTTAAAATTTGCAAATGAGGCAATATAAATCAGTTTCTATTGTAAATGTTGTAATTCTGTTTCTTTTTAGAAAAATATTTTATATCCCGATATACTACATATATTTAATAATACTTCTTTTCTACTATGTTACATAATCTGCGTCATAAAATAAGTCGCAATTAAATCTTCATTCCATTATAAATATTTTACTCTAAATGAATCACAGAATACTATATTTTGTTACAAAAAATGAATGCATAATAATCAATCACAGTGGATAAGAGTTTAAGTAATATTTCAAATCCCACATCAGAATTAATAAGTATATTGCGATCCGTTATCCTTTTACAGATAGTGGTTCACAAAGAGAAATGCTTTATTACCACGATTTGAATTTTCTCCGAAATCTCTGTTTCATTGATGAGAAATTGATTGCTAGCAACCGAATAGTACAATCTTATTTACTTCAATGTCAAGAAAACTGATACAAGTCAAGGACTTTATCAGATGGAATATTTTCTCTATTTGTAATGCCTTTGGACACATTTACAATGATCGAAGAAAGAAAATTCTCATTTTATTTAGCTAATTCTTAACTAATAATTACTTAGCTAATAAGTTTCTTATTATTTAGCTAAAGTGATATCTTAATATTTAATCAAGCAAAATTTATTCTGAAAAATGTTGGCAGATATCAAATTTTATTTTTACTTATAATTACTTCCGACTGATTAAAAATAATTAAAAATTCTGGGAAAAAAAACTATTGAAATACCCACTTGTGTTTGTGTTGAAACCTAGAATATTAATTATTGAAATCAAAGATTATACGACATAAAATTCTTTCAACAATTGCAACTAATTCAACAATTCTCCATGATTTGTAAATCATAATATTTTTTTTTCTAATTTATTAAATTTATTTAAACATTTTGTCTCACTATAAACAATCATTTTAATTATCGCACTCTCTCAATTTCTTAGCTCTCTCCCACACACTCAGCATCGATTTAAATAAAACACCTACTGTACAGAAGAATATACTTAAATTAATAAGTATCAAAAGATTATATATAAAAGACAGAGAGACTAAGCAACAAAGAGATTCAATCCAAGATTTAAAACTTATAAAATCATATATATATATATATATATATATATATATATATATATATATATATATATATATATATATATATAATCATCTTATAAGTTTTAAATCTTGGTTTCACATATAAATATTAAAATTAATAGGCTATTCACTGTTATTATGCGGATAATTTTTGCTAAATATTAATAGTGATTTAGTTTTAAAGTAGAGATTGATTGCGTAAAAGGGAAATTTCTTCAAATATAAATTGATTGATGGACTACCTTTTATGTTATGAAAAGATTAACATTCAGCCAAGTTATGGCACAGCTTTTAAAGAACATATTAAGAGTTATTGTTTAAGATGATAATTAAAATACATTTAGCTGTAACATCATCTGAGTCTTTTCGAAATTAGAGTACAATTATGGCGATAAACAAATATCACTATTTAATATACAAAAAAAGATATATCGATATGTTGAAAAATGTAACAATATTGTTTTTTTCTGAAAAAAAAGCCAAAATTAATGTTGATGCATTCTTCAGTATATTTGTTTAGAAACAGTATATTTGTCTATTCTGATACATTCTTCAGTTTATTTGTCTATTCTGATACATTCTTCAGTTTATTTGTCTATTCTGATACATTCTTCAGTTTATTTGTCTATTCTGATACATTCTTCTGTTTATTTGTCTATTCTGATACATTCTTCAGTATATTTGTCTTAGAAAAAACATGAAGCTAATCGTAAACATGTCTACATACTAAATAAATTTTAAAAAGATTATCGCGGAAAATTAGATGAGAAACTTTACTCTACAATAATAAGATCTAGCAAAGGAATTATTATACGATAGATGCTTACGATCATCGGTATCATATCAAAACGCAATTCGAATGCAGACATCGGAATCCGTTGACAAACCAATACCCAATGAAAGCGATCGACCTTTCCCATTTCAATTAGAACCAACAACACCACTAGTACCTGAATCAATCCAATTTCGAAACGGATGCCTCGGTTTGGTGCAAATGAAAATTTCGTTGTGAAAGATTGGGGCTGATCTCGTATGTCGTCATTAGCCATTGCTTTCCCCTGGTGCATTTGCATAAATAGCGTGGCCCCTTAACCCCGGAGATTTAACACAGACCGCTGGCTGATGAGCGGTAAGTGCAAATATCTCTCTCGTAGGAGCCAGACATTGTCCAATCCTGTGTTCCTAAAATTCGAATGCTGTTGAATTGGGCAAAAGTTGTTATTTGGGTATTAAAAATCGATTTGCTTGTTCAGCTTTATGGGTGACACTGGGCTTAAATTGGAACGTGGAGGAATTGGTTGGAAATGAATCAAATGCGTGCGTTATGCAAGTGCAAATTTTATTCAGCTTTGTCTAATACCTGCTAGTCTCCCGCAGATTTCACACAAGGCAGAATCCATAATGTTTGGCTGTTGGATCAGATTGATCATTTGATTTATGCTTTAATAAAGAACGTGTTCTAATTTCGATGTTACTTGAAGGTAAATCAAAGTAATGAATGTAAACTTACGATTGAAATTTAACATTTAAATAAACAAAGCAATCCATATTATGTTATTCTGCACAATTACATATTTTCTTTTTCTTTATTTGTTCATAAAAATTACATATTTAAGAGTGAACTTACTTGATAAGTGTTTTCTCTATAAGTGTTTAATCATTTAATAAAATTAATATTATTAAAATCCATTTAATAATAATAAAAAGCTTTTCTTATAAATTATATATTTTGCTGAGTTTTTTTTTGCACTTATAAATGTTTTTTTTTATAAATAAATTACATATTTTAGAAATAAATTTTCTGTATGTGAATAATTTCATATAAAAAAAAATACTACATTTAGATTTCAAATAGAATGAATGTCTAAAGCCTATGGAAAGAACGTCTATGGAAAGATTTGAATGAAATGAAAAGGTTAAATGGAGCAGTTTTAGTAAAGAATATATGAATAATGAAATAAAAAAAAAATTAACGAATATTTAATAATTTTCTACTAATTCTTATTATTCATATTATTCAAAAAATAAAGATATATTTACAAAAATAATAAATAATTTTTTTCGGTTATTTTTCAAATAAAAATCAACCTATATAATTTTTATCAATATTATTTTTTAGTATAATTTTCTATTGTCTTTAAATTATTAAGCATTTATTTTTTATATTTTTGTGGAAGTAAACGCATTTTAGTTTATTAAATTAAAATTAAATTTTAACTGATGGAATTTTTTAGACTATTATCCAAATATATTAACAAGGACATTTTTTTTTATTTCATGCCTTTCCCTTAACCATATTATTAATCATTATGATTAACAATATTGAAATGGCAAAAATATTTTTCTAATTTATTGCTTTATTAAAAAAATTGCATTCCGTTAAACGAGATAATATTGTGATCAAATAATTGCTCAACTTTTACACAAGAGTATGTACAATTTTCAACCATCATATACATTAACAATATTAATATAATTTAAAGTCAAATAAAATTATTAAACTTTACATAAAATTCAATAACATTATTATATATTCAATATTATCTAAGTGATTATTCTCTTATTAATATTGTGAGAATGTAATAGATTCAAATATTGAATATATATCTATATGAATATAAATTCGATAGATATCAAATTAACAGATTAATATATATCATTCAAGTATTAGTTTAATATTATATCTTTAATACTAAGAATTCTTCTAAGTTCTGGTAGAGTATACCCATAAAAGTTAAATAAATTTAAGTTACATGAAAGAAAATTCAGAAAATTCAAATAAAGATTGTCAATGCGAGATTCTTTGTTCATCACTTTCACCAAAATGTACTCAATTTTCACAACATAGTGAAAAACAACTTATTCGAAACATAGTCCACTTGCATACTATATACACTCAAGAGCCAAAACATTATGACCACCTGTCAATAACGAGTTGGCCCACCTTTGGCGCGCAATACAGCTTCAACCCGCCTTGGCATGGATTAATACCACCACTTAATACCAGTTAAATACAACTTCCACCTGATCACGTGCCTTATACGTCATCCAGGCGAGTTCATTGCAAAATGTAGGGGTGGTCATAATGTTTTGGCTCTTCATTGTAAATAAAATACACATTTTTACTAGATGAAAATTGAAGCATGTAATTAATCATAAATTATTATCAAAAATATAATAACTGTTTGTTTGTTTAATTACTGAAGAGGTGTAGAATAACATAAACACAAATAAACCATAAAAGAGAATCTATACTTTGATGTTTAATGCAACATATCATCACAAACAAACAAACAAAATAATATTACTTTGAGAAGTATCATGACGGAGACTTGTCACCTCTCATTTAATTAAGTGCGTAAATCACTTAATACAAGTAAGATCAAAGAACGCAGAGAGGACCCAAAGAATAATGCATTATGAGCTTAACAAGCAAAAACGCAACAAATGAGAAAGAAAGTAAAAAAAAAAAAAAAAAAAAAAACACCAACATGTAAAACAATGTTCACTTTTTGCGCATCTAACTTTCACGGAATGCCGAATTATTCGCGATCTAATTTGCACCCTTTGTGGGAAAATTCTTAATTGAATTACGAAAAGTCAGAGAAAATCGGCTTACGAACAACGTTTTTGTAATGCTGATGGGAAAATTTGTTATTTAGCTTTTGAAAGATTAAGGGCAAAGTGAAAAAGCAAATAAACAGGCGGTAATTGAAAGCCTTGACTTTTTGATTTAGCGCCATCGAACACAGGCGCGCCTGGAAACTAAATTATATTCCAGCTAACAAATTTTATTCCGATTTAATTAGTGAGTGAAAATTAAAGATAAAGGGAATGATATCAGAATAAATTCAAATATTTAATTTCACCATGAGTAGTTATTAAGAATTATTTTTGCTGATTGATAATTAAATTATATTTAAAAGGGACGTTTAAATAAAGAAATGTTTAATTAGTGCTTTATCAGTTTTGATATCCTTTCTACCACTTTTTTTATCATTATTCATGTAAAAACTTAATGATGGTATTTACCAAGGAATTGAATAATTTCCTGTTAATTTTTCCTGGAAGCTCAAATGTTTATAATAAATTGGTTCAATATTTTTTTTATTTGATATAAAGAAAAATTATTTGCAATTTTTATTTGCTTAATTTAAGATAAGGCCTTTAAATTTAAGATTTTAATTTTTATATTGACTTTCATAAAAATATAGCTCTTGTACATTTCAGTGATCGATAAAATATTTTTATGATTAATAATTTGCATTTGCAATATACATTGAGCTTTTTTCAAACAAAGTCAAACCTATCAAATTTATTAAATAAAAATTGTATGTAATTACGATGCTTAAGATGCATATGTATGCATCAAATAATTTTTAGCAGGATATGCAATTTAGAAGTACATACAATTCTTATTTTAATCAAATTATAATTCACAATTTTAATAAACGACTAGTTTTCCTTAATTATAAGAATGTAAAATTCCCAAGAAGTTACTTAATTTTAACAGAAATTCCAGCGGCTACTAAGAAATTCTTTTCTATGAATATTATAATATCTTTCTGAAAAGGGGTAAACTAAGTATAATCAACTCAGAGAAAACACATCATTATTCTCCATGAAATAAGCTCATTCATAATTTTTTATGACAACTCTTTGTTCCACCTGTGCAAAGGAGAAACCCTTTCTTTATTTTATGAGCTGCCCTTTGTTATAAATGTCCCAAAAGAAGCAAAGCAATCAGGTGGACAAGCCTATGTTGTTGTTGTATATCATCGATTTTCATGTACCATGATTCTTTTCTTCGCCAATTTTTTTTTCGACTGGCCAAGAGTGTCTGACGCAATTTTTGTATGTATCTGCGCAAGTGTTCCGTTATCATGGCCATTCTTTTATTTATTTTTTTTTTTTTCCTCTCTCTCTACTTTTCTACTTTTTTTTTTTTTTTTCTGGTGGCTTTATCTCAAGGAATGGAATTGGATATTTATGCCCCTGTTTTCTTTCTCAGTAGGATATTACGATGCTTGTTTCTTTCATGAAGACACAGAGCCCCTCGTGGTGGTGGCGATGATTTATCGAAAATGAGCCAAAGTGAGAACGCCAAGGACGAAGTCATATTTTAGGCGCGGCCCTTGGGTATTTTGTGGGGTGGCACGGGTTGGTTTCTGCGGAGGAAAGGAAGGGAAAATGGATATGAAAGGTAATATTTTATAGATTCTGCATTTCAAGGGGTATTTTTCTTTTGAAGCGTGAAAGTTGCATTACTGCTCAAATAGACTGGATTTTTTTTAAAGAGAAATTTTTAAGAGGTGAAATTTGCTAAGCTTAGTCTTACACACACAAAAAAATATATTAATTATCTGTTATTTTTTATACATGAATTCAATATATATATATATATTTTCATTTAAAAAAACTAATGCAACTCTTGAACAAAAGTAGTATAACAACTAATTTGAGTCTAAGTAAAGTTATATATATATATATATATATAATATATATATATATAACTTTATTAGAATATAGATAAAAACTTTATTAAAATGATTTGTTTGCCAACAATTATTATTAATACATAACGTATTATTAGTATTGCATCATTTTTGATGCATCAATTCATACCAGCGCTAACGAGCAAAATTATTTTTATATTATCCATAAAATTTATTTAAAAAAAATATAACTAAAAATTATATTTACCTTCTTTAAAATAATGGTATAATTTATTTAGTATATTTTATTTCACATGAGCAGTATTTTGACAGATTCTGAACATGCCAATATAAGTCAAATAATAATAAAATATTGCCTGGTGCATGATAAAAATAAAAAAAATGAATTTGTACATGCAGGATGGCTGAAAAAATCTATCTGGATGAATTTACATGTAATAAAATGACCTGCAAGCATGAGGGGGTCATATTATTAAAATCATAGATGAAGAATTTTGAATTAATAAAAATGTCGCTTCACGATTTGGAAATGCCTACCAGATCACAGGTACTACAATAATTAAAGTTGATAACTGCCTACCAAAAACAGAATTCTAATTGATGATCAATATTTCGTTCTGTATTTGAAAATAGATCGATAACAATCAACAGGTAACATTGCTCAGTAGTTACGTAAGATAATGGATGATAAGCGTTGTGCTTTATTGTATTCAGACGCATTCATAAGGCTGGCCTGTCCTCCCGCAGTCGTAAGTGTTGCATTTCAATCATAGATGCATATTGATGACACCTCTTTGATTAATGTAAGAAATACGAAGATTTAACATCTTATCTATGGAGTCATGTTTTATTAACAGATGGCAATTTTTGTGCCAGAAGTGACTCTGAAAGCCAGTCAATATAGAGAGAGGTAGGAACCCGGTTTTATAATAGGATAGAGGATTAGATGGTTCTGACCTGCTCGTTGTGGTATTCTTAGCGTACTAGTCTGGAGAGGCATTATGATAAAAAGACTAACTTAGCTAAGGACATTGCTGAAGGACATTATTGAAGGGCATTTCTGTTGTTAGCAAGCAATCATCCACACTCCGATACACCATTGGTACATCGGACTATAACACTAGATCCTATCGAACTTGGAAATGTAAGGAACTTTTACAATTTATAATAAAATGAATTGGCTAGAGCACTTCTCTTATTTAAATACCGTAGAACATATGTGAAAAGTTTTAATGGAGGCAGTTTTAGGGAAAATTAATCCATCCGAGAATATCCAACAATTGAAACAGAAACTCAATAAAATTTTTTATATGATCAGGTGTTAAGAATAGAGAGATGATTCCAAACAAACTAATTGGAGTTGGAGTACATATACCATTAAAAGAGATGTTTGTTTGGACAGACAAGCATTTATATCAACGCTGCTTTTTCAATCAAAATATTATTCCTTTGATTCAATACTGTACAAGCTTTATCGACTTTAATTTTAGTACGATTTCTTCATCTTTTAAGTACGAAATACTGTCTCAAAATTCATAATTTCCTGTCTCCAAGGCGATTTCTTATGGAGTTACGGCTAAGAAATTTCGTAATTTAAACTTTGTTCACGAGTAAAATAACTTAATGTAAATAACTTATTTCCACTGTAATAGTGACAATTAAACATCATAATAATCATTCATTTTTAATATAGAAATAAAATAATAAGTACATTAGACAACTATAAATTTTATTAAAACAACAATTGATTTCTGATTTTTAATTGATTTATTTATTAGTTTTAATTTTGCTTATATATGATTTTGAATTCTCATAAAATTTAATTTTTTAGATGACCATTAATTTGGCAGAAAGATCCTTTGAATGAAAATTGTAATAATAGCAGTCAAAAATATTTTTTTATGCAATATTTCTTGTATAGTAATATTGCGCAATATTATTTACATAGTAGAACTGTGCAATATTTTGTATACAGTTGTATTGTACAAATTAAAGTGTTTTTTAAGAATTAAGACTTTTATGAAATTGCAATTATGAGAAAAAATGAAATAATTTCCAACGTTTGATATAAAAGTATTTTCTAGGACTATGTAAAAGGCAAATTATTATGTAGTAGTAGATAAGTATGTTTACAATAAGAGAATGTCCATCGAGAGAAAATTTCAATTAACTAATAAAATGCTTTACTTTAACCATCTTTTATTGCTCTTCAGAAAACCTGGCAAATGATGCAGTCTTTCTTAAATCCCTTCCAATTTTTTTTAAACTCTACCCAAATAAACAAAATTTTAAAATGTAGTCCACCAACAAATTTCAGAGCCATGTAGTATGTTATTTTCTATTTAATTTAGTTAAATGCAATCTTTTTAAGTCCATTTAATTGGTTTGAAAGAGGCGATGTTATTCAAGAAAAGTGATTAAAAAAAACTCCTTTTAGAAAACTGTAACCAACTGTTGCCGACTGGGCCTTTCGACTTAATTACAGCACTTAACAATTTTTACACAGCACTTAATTATCTTCGTGGTTCAGATAATGGCACTTCCATTCAAGTGCAAAAGGAGGCATTTTTAAAAGTGGCTTTTAATGTGACCTCATATTTAAAATGTTTAAAATTATTCATTTTTTTTTTTTGAATAAATTGAATGAAGTCTTGAGGAAGTTGTGTTTTTGGACAGGAAATTGGAAGACAAAATTTATTCTTGATTTCAGGTTACTGCTGCTTGTTACTCGGATTTCTTATCCTTGATTGGGTGAATAATAGATTATTTCCTTTTAATAAATGTTGAAGAAAATTAAAAAGATTTTACATTTCTTAAGAAAAATTGCAGCAACGTATGCCTTGTAGAAGCTAAAATTTCACTGTTAATGTTTTGTTCTATTTTGTAAAGGTTTTCGTGAAGGATAAAGTTAATCTTCATTTAATTAATATTAAATAGTTAAAAATTCGTTTTAAAGATTATGAAAATAAGAAATTTAAAATCTTACTATCATTTTTGGATTAAATACTTTATTTTATCAATTTTTAATAATACATTGATGTTTAAGGAAAAAATATATACGTATTTGAATATTTTTTTCCAAAATATAAATTTAATACGAAAATTAAATACATCAAGAACTGGAAAGAAAAATATAAAATATTACCTGATTATATTAATATTATGTATTATAAATATACCAAATAAGAGATAAAAAGTGCAAAAAAAAAGTGAACTTTATTTAATATTTATTTTAAAAAAAATCCCTTTTGAAAAGGCTTCAACATGTCAAGTTTAATAATAAAATATTTTAATTAATAACTAAAAGAAAATATTAAAAACAAATAATAGACTAATTAAAGTTAACTGTCGGTGTAATATTCATATACATTATCTAATAATGTACAAGAATATAATTTAATCTCTTAAAATATTATATTTTTGCTTTTTCTATTTGAAGTTAGTAACCAATTTTTTTTTTTTTGCATTATCGGAAAGATCAATGCTATTATAAAGATTATAATGATGTTATTAACTAATTAAATAGTTTATAATAATGTTAATATTATTATAAGAATTAAGATTATTAATAATGTTATTAAAGACTACTAAAGGAATTTTATTAATACCTATTGCTAATTTTTAATGTAAAAAATAAGTAAATAAATTTTTAATTATAAAATTTGCAATTACCTCAAGTTGCTAAATTAATTGCTTGAAAGATGATTTATTATCTGATGTCATAGAATTAGATAAATAAATAAAATACAAATAATTTATCTAATGACACGACATTAGATAACAGGTTATTTATTTATTTACATAGCCAGCTGTACATGAACAGGAAAAAAATTAATCATCTTGACCAGCTTATGTATAAAAATGAGTTGTCTGTTAATGTTTCCTTAGTAAAGAAAATGGTGGGGAGAAAGTCGTTCCGGAAAAGGCTTGCCACTTCCTATTTATATTGTTGCATTTATAAAATTGAGAAAATTAGAATAGAAAATAAAAAAAGCAATAACCTATAAGTTTCCAATTGTCATTAACTCTAGAATTTACCACTAGGAGGATTTAAACCATTGTCCTCCTACAAGCGTTGCTAGGGGCGACTTAAGCCAAATGCATACTACGAATAACTAAATAAATGTAATTCATGCATTTTTTTTTATTCGCTATACATGTATCTGTTTCATTTTATTTAATATCAAATATGGTATTTCTTGTACGCACTGGTATATGATTAATGGATATGTTTCTTACAAAATAAAATATTTATTGATATTTTTTCTAACCAATTAAAATATGTTATATATATATATTTCTAATCAACTTGACAAGTTTTACACTTAAATTATAATAGGAATTCAAAACTAACATATGGATTTTATGTTTCATAAATTTCTTGGATAATTAGGTTCCGAGAGAATGTCATTTAGCTTTGGCTGGTTTAATTGTAAAAGTTATGTCCCTTTTCTAAAAGAATTCTATGTTTATATACAGTATAAGAATATTCTGGAAAATATTTACATTATCAGCATAGCTATTACTAAATATTTTCAATAATATAGGCTCGTTTATCATTTTAATTGTATTAAACTTAACCCAATTGAAACTACTGTCGTGAAAACATTACAATGCATAATCAATACTTTTTCTGTGAAAATTTTTACAGCGTGCCATAAAGGACACTTTCTTAATCACAAGTTGTTATGACTCATCCTCATTGTCCTGCCGCGCGGGACGGATGTACCATGAATCATCTACTCATGGATGGAGGGAAAAGGAACAGCTTCTATTATGAAGAAGCACCCATTCGTAGAAGTCTGACTTGACTCTGAGTCGTTGAAGAAGGGCAATGCCTTGCTGAAGGATTTTAAGGGTAATTATCCCGCATTTACGTATCGTATAGGAGAAAAACCGGAAAACTCTCAACAGTTAGTCTGATTAACGATTCAAGATACTGTACATTCATAAGCACCATCGAGTTTCTAGTTTTTGAAGCAGTGTCTACAACAATGCCACCAGCTGATTGAATCTCAGCCCTAATGCGGCGCACACAATACCACGGAGCCGCGAGTCGGGCTTAATTACAAGTAAAAAATGATAATTTTAATGATAATTATTTAGAGTAAGTAGTCGTTCTTTTTAAAGCAATTTTAAAGGTTTTTTTCTTTACTTTTTGAGTTATTCTCGTAAATGATAATAGCAATCAAAAACTTTAAGAAACTATGTTTTTGTTCTATCAAACTACAACCACATACAGAAAATACCACGTGCCTTTACATACTATAGCTTTAAAAAAGTATCCATCTTAATTTAAATTGTTTGATTGACCTTGCACATTCACAACATTTTATGATTCGCTTAAAAATTATGTTTCTTTACAGAATTATTAATTAAGTTTATTAATTATGTTGATTGTTTTTATAAAAAATAATATTAATGTAGACAGCATATTTTAATATCTTAAAGAGACTGTTAATAGATTTAATAAAATTACAAAATATCTGCAAAATTGATACAAATTAATTCTTTCAATGGTTTATTTGAATAATTATTTTAATTTTATTGAAAAGATTCAAAGAAAATGATTTGAAAAACGATACGAGAAAATAAGAATCTTTCAATAAAAAGAACTATCAAATAATCTCGTTAAAAGTGCCCATATCAACTTTAAAAAAATTAAATGGATGAATTAAAAAAATTGTGTCAGCTTTTATTGACGCTTTTGCCAAATGCCTGGAGCTTGCTAAAGTGAAGATTTCTAATTTCGTTCTTTTCAGAAAAAAGTTAAAATCTAATTTTATTTTTTTAAATCTTAAGTCTAAAAGTGATTTTTTTTTTATCTCACCTTGCTCTTTTTGAGTAAACAAATACTTTTTTGAGAACTTTTCATGCAGTTTTTTTTCAATGTTTTTGTATCTAAAGCTTTTTTGATTCGCAGGATATCTTTTTCTTTCTAAACTAAAATAACACTTATCAAAAGAAATATACTTGTCAAGAGTTTCAACTGCCTAATTACGTTTACATAAATTTGAAATCAAGTACTGTTTGATATACGTCTTTCAATAAAATTTCAGTTGTAAGTTTTCTGTTCCAAATGTAGAAAAAAGAAACTTCTATGTATTGACTTTAAAAGAGGAAATTAGATTGACAAAATATTATTGTTTGTCTAACACAAACTTTTGAAAGAAATTACGACATATTTCTTTGACAACTTTATGCATTTGATGTAAAAAAGGTTTTTTTTACATTGATAAATAAAAACGTTTGTGAATACGGAGGATTTCCTGCTTTTAATAAGAAAAATTTTCTTTTAGAAATGATATATATTGAAATAAGTGAAATATTTTGTAAAATAAAGTATTAGTATTTTAATATATTATTTTGGAACGTCAAAGCATATTATGAATTATTCTTAATTTAAAATAAAAATTCCATATAATTTATTTTATAATGTTTTTATTCAAATCTAATAAATATCTTAGGCTATTAAAAAAGTAAAATTAAAAAGTTTTCTTAGTCATGATCAAAAGCATGTGAGACATTAAAAACTGCTGTTGATATTTTAATGTTAAAGTCTATTATTTTATGTACAATTATACGAAATCCTAAAGTTTGTGTCAATGAACTACAAGCAATCAAATATTGAGTCATAGAAAACATAGTCAGAATAAAAATCAAATTTAGTTTAATTTAATTCTTATTCAGAAATATGTTGACATAAACTAGAAGCTTATAGTTTTACTAGAAGCTCATGTTTTTTCGATATGCCTTATGAAAAGAAAATATTAATTAATTAGCAGCAATTTAAATTTGTTTTTGTAATATCCAAGGTTTTGTAATATCCAAGGCATTAAATTTGTAAAAAAAAGAAAAATATAAACCGAAAAGGACATTAATGGAAATGTCCTTTTTACAAATTAAAATAAATTTTTATTTTTATAAATAATCCAAAACATACAAATTTTGTTGTTAAAAATATTTTTTCAATAACTGTGAACCTGAGTTTAAAAGTTATTTTTTTAAAGGTAATGCAATTTTTTTTTTCCGAATTATTTAAACTCTACAGCCCATTAGGTCTAAATTAGAATATAGATTTTTTTTTATTTTACATATTAAATTCAACCTTAATTAAATAATCACTTCTAAAATAGCATGATTATTTATTAATTTATTTTGAGACGTTAAATTTTATTTGCTGATTTCTTATGTTCTAAACAAAATAGATACAAAGAGTAAAAGAACAAATATAAGGAAAGCAGAGATCTGACTTATAAAAATTACATCTAAAGATGTTAACAAATATCTTTACTTTATTTTTAAAATTAATATATCAATAAATAAAACTTTAGAGAAATCTCATGCAATTTTCTATAAATGGGCAAAAATAACTAATTTATATATTTTGATATGTAATTAAAATATGCATTTTTTCAGTTGTCTTGTTATAAATTTGATACGTGCAAATTCAGGGAACAGATATATTTCTATTTGAAATTAATAAATATTCCAATTTTTCTTCGCAAAAGTTTTTATACATTTATGTGACTTCAAATGTTTTAACTAAAGTTTTTGATCTGTTTATAATTTGTTACGGTTTTTAAATTTTATTTAAAGAACAATTAAAAATAATTAATAGTAAATGCAAATTATACTAATTTAATAAAAATGATGGATCGAAGAATGAGCTTGTCTTAACAGGTGAGGATGTTGTGGACAGTTAGACAACAAATGTTTTTGAAAAGCTATCCTGCTTAACAAAAGTATGTATGTGTATCAATGTTACAGTTTAACATCATCGGCTTACATGTTTATCTTATAAATAATTTTAAAATGCATCGTATCGATATAAAATTAATAAACCTAAAAATCAGTTGAAAATTATGAAAATATAATAAATGTTATCATCTCATTGTTAATATACTTATTTATAATTCATTGTTTCAAAATTGAATATTTTTTATTATTATTTTTTAAATATCATGAATGAATAAATTATTTAGTACTAAAAAAAATTTCATTAAAAGTGCAAATTTAGCCAATTAGATTGTTCATAACAGGAATTCTTTTATAATTCAAATTTATGCTGTTAATAATGAAAAGTTTTAAATTCTGATTATATATTAGATATATAGATAGATATAATCTACTGAAATAAAAACTAGAATAAAAAAAATTTGCTTTTTTTATTGTGTTGTTTTTGACAAAGCTTTAAACGTTTAATTTTATCCATATAAAATTATTTTAATACGTTAAAAAACTTTGAAGGGTTATACTGACCCAGTACAACATTCAGTCAATACTTATTGGACTTTAACACAAACCATTTTTGCTACCACAATCAAAATAGCATTGCTCAGCTTCATAATTTCCTACCTAATTTTTTTTTTAGCTGCTGGGTTATTATCGTAGACAGGACAAGTTTTCGTTATAAAAAGAAGCATGTGGTAAGCTAATGCCATTGATTACGCGTCCGCACAAAAAACAAAGCAAAAAGATGAATGCGTTTGGATTACTTAGACCCTGCGAGGCCTACTTCCGGCTGGCTAGTTATGAATCTAATTGTTTTTCCACCGGCTAACGAGCTGGGCGACTGGGTAATTGATTAGGCTAATGACAAACAGCGGTAGGACAGGATAAAAATAGTAAGGCCGAGTAATTAACGTTCACAGTTTTTCATTAAAATCCAACGATCGCCGACCATATATTTATACAGTAATGGAGATTTTGGCGACTTAAAAGGCGTAGTGCATTAGATTTCTTTATTTTTAGGACTTTCTTTCCCCTTTTTTGTATTAGCTTATTAAGGTTTTTTGCTATGTTTTTTTTTTTTTTTTTTTTTTTGCGTTCTGGAGCTTTAGTGAATGTAATTTCATTACACTGCCAGGTAATTATATTTTTTTTCGTTCAACTATTATTATTAAATCTGAATGAACAGATATTTTGCCAACACTTTTTTTCTTCCTTTTTTTGAAAATCTTCTAAGCATAGAATACAAGTTCTTATATATCATAGTAAAAATTAGTGAACTTAATTTAGTTAGATATAAGTGTAAAAAATGATTAGTTAACCAAATTTACCGATATTTATTGATAAGCTCAACATGCTATATCTGAGCTGTTATAGTGAAGGTTGATGCAGGTAAAAGTGTCTGGCAATTGAAAACAACATGTTTATTGATGAACAATTTGAAGATTTGCTAACCTTGCGACTTTTTGTTACAAAATAAACCGCTACCTCATGTACAAGAGAAATTTGTTGCATTGAGAGAAGTAGGTAGCTTAGAGATGAATCGGGGACAGAGAATAATGTAGGTCAGAAAAAGCAAATAGGCGTTTTTAGGAAACTGATAAAAATGTGGTAATGTAAAATGGTATAGGAAAACCGTCGTTTGATAGCCAGTCGCTGAGATAGTAGAATGGAAAGTTTAACAAATACTAAGTCATCAGATATGTATCTGCTGCTGATTGTATCATGTAAATCAAAAATCACTTTCGTATAAGACTTTTATCAAATACTAAATGTTTGCACAGTTATTATGAAGATGTTCTTTCAAGATACATGTTCTGAATAAGGAACGAATAATGAAACGTTATCTTCCATTTCAGGAGTGCGCATTATCTGTTCCGCACCCTGAAATGGAAGAGGTGGTGCTTCATTATGCAGAAGAACCTCATCCATACTAGATCGATATTTCCCAAAATAACGTCTGCAGAATCCTGAACTGAAACTAAAGGTATCCATAGAATTAACAGCACGTATAGAGACTGCCTCCTGCTAATCATTCCTATAAGATTTCTTTTCTAAATTGTAATTGAAAAAGATTGTCCTGCATTCCAAGTTTCTTGGTCTTATTCACTAACAAACAATATTTCACCAAAGCTGGTTGTTTGCAAAATTTATATGCTACACGAACATAACTACATGGTTTGTTGTCAATATTGGTTAGGCATTGTGGGAGATCGCTTAATAAGCCCATATCTCTTGCTTGTTTTCTTAGAGGGCAAAGTTATAAAATTAATATGATGGATGGCATACACAAACTGTTGTACAACCAACGGATTCATTTCATTGTAGCATGACAATACCTCAACTCATTGAAACTGTAATGTACTGAAGAACGTAAAGGCGACATTTGGACAATAATTGATATATTGCGTGTTGGTTTCTTTTATTGGCCTGCACGAACACACGGGCTCTCATACAAATTGATTGTTTTTAGGGGAGTCGCATCGTATGAAATACCCTTGAACAATGCAGAAACTCTTGTTGCACACATTTTGTAGCTACTGCACCATCTGAAAGCCACCTGGAATGTTTCAAAATATCAATGAATCGATATGTTGCGACTGATGACTAACACTTCGAACACTTTTTGTAACTTATCTTAATATTGACTTTGTTAATATTTGATAAATGAAATAATGCTCTTCGTTTAAGTATTGCTTCCATTTTGTTTGACAGCTACATCATTCAGTTGCATAGTAATATCCCACTGATTCATCATTTTATGTCTAATAAATATGAACTTTATAATATAATTTTTTTTTACTTATTTAAAAGTTATTTATAAAATACATTTTTCTCTTTGAATATGCTGTTATTTAGCGTCATATTGATTATAGTTGTGTTTTTAAAAATTTAATAAGATAATTTCGCTAACCATCTTTGCTGGAATCATTTGTCTGTATAACATCCCCCTGCATAACACATGTAGGTCAGAACGTCTTTAAATCTCAAGAACATTTCGTCTTTCAAGTCAATCTCAAGAACATTTCAATTAATTTCGGGAACTTTCCAGTCAAGTCAGATTTTAATATTTACAGAAATCTAATTGTTTTTCCAAATCACATCGATGTCACTCATGGTTCTAATTCATTCACAGTTGTTTGCACTATCAAATTGAACGAAAGTACTTGTACTTGAAGTACTGCCACTCGAGTGTCAGTATTCAATCTTCGATCTTTAATATCCGTGGCAGATTCAAAGTGTGCGAGTTATGATACTAAAACATAAATTTAAAAACTGCAAAAAATAATCTTAGCGAATATCTGATAAATAAAATGCAGAGTTTTTTAAGGGGGATTTACATATAAATTTCTCCAATATTTTTATTCACTTAGCTGTAGATTACATTTTTTTTTCCTACATTGCGGTATTTTTTTTTTTTTTTTTTTTTTGTCTTAGCTTGATCATGCTGTGATCACATTCTTAAGAACAAAATGAAAAAAATATATATATATACCACAAGCTTTATATGGGCACGTAAGGAGGGTAGACCACGTATTGTTTCCAGACTTTATCAAAAACACAGTAGGAAGGCCTTGTACTTGACGCAAGGCTCTTGTTTCGTTATTCATAAGAACAAAGGACAAGAAGATGTTTAGGGAAAAAAAGGGGAAAAAAAAGGAGAACAATGAACCAGTAACACAGTATCGATGCTAAAAATGCTCGGTTATCTAGAGTAAAGAATAAAAAAAATCTTAAATTTTATGAAAGCATTCTCGAGAATTTTATCAATTCAAAAATCAAGCAGGTTTTACATATTTAAAAATTTTCCATGTATACCATTATTCTTTAAATACAATACTTCAACGCTTTTAAACTTTATTTACCTATAGTATTTAAACAGAAATTAGTTAGTTTTATCATATTTAGTTTTATTTTTACCAAATTTTAGGGAGGAAACACTACATATTCTTATTATATTTTAAAACAAAATAATTAATTAAATTTAATAATAAGTTAAGGGTATGATACTAAAAGGGGTTATAAATAATAAAATATAATTTATTAAAATTAATAAAATTTGCTTGTTGCTGAAAGATAATTCCCAAATAAATACTTAATCGTTCTATATAAAAATAATTACCGTTGTAAAATACAATTTTCCATTATTTAACTTTAAAACCTCTTTAATTTATTATTCAAGTTATATATAATTAATATAATATACCAGAATATATCAAACAATTACAAGTGTAAGAAAAATATAAAATAAAATGATAATTAAGGTTTTTTTTTTTTTATTGTAGACAAAAATTTCATGAATTAAACTATAGTTTACTCCACAAATATCATTATAATTTAAATACCCTGTCGAATTAAATTATCCATTTATATTTTATAACTATTAATTATTTTCTACATGAAAAGATATTTGATTTAATTCAATTTTAACTATTGTAGATTTTAGATAAGTTTTATAAGAGATATTCCTTAAAATATATAATAAAATAAGATTATTACTATTAAAATTATTTGGAAAATTTTAAACTAAATTGAAATAAATGTGTAGTTCTATATTTATATGAAATTAGATATTAAATTAAATATAATCCACATTATCTTACTTATGAATTTACATTTTTTAAGCTCAGTTGATTGTTATATTCAATATATATCTATAACCTTAATTTTTAATTAATTAATTTATAGAAAATATTTGTTGAAATATTTTTTTAAATATAATTTTTTAATATTTCTTTCTTACATATTATTATTTTGTTTTGTGAAAAAAATTACATCCATTATATATCCATTATTAATTTTCTATTTATTTACGAATATACTGAGTTTAATGGCATGGAAATACTAATTATTTAAAATGCTTTTTATTTTAACGTACTAATTTTAATTTTTTTATTTTAAAAGTAGTTTTGGTCAATATTGCATATATTATTAATAGTTATCTAAATATAATCTATATAAAGAAATAGTCTTTAAGTGGACTGAACGTGGACTTCTGTCTTCTGTCTAGACAATTGTCTTTCATACTGAATACCTGCCAAAATTTAATTGCTATTAAATATAGACAAAAGTATATGATGCATTATGTAAAAATCTCTTCCTTAATTATTATTTTAAATTCATATGCAATAATTTATAAATGAGGGTTTATAATTCACTCAAAATTACGTATGTAGAGACTTCTAATTCCCACAACACAGGGATATTTATTTTTGGCCATCATTGCGGGAAATAATAATACATTTCAAAAACCAAATCATATGAGAACTTATTCAAAACTTTCCCCAAAGCCAGAGTAAAATCTTTCTCTGCGTACAATATATTTATCGCAGATTGAAAATTCCTCTATGTCAACAACTCCACTTTTCCCACTGCATTTGAAAAATAGTCCCTTTTCACCTCTGCTGCATTTATTTAAAAATATTCATCCATGAATATACGATTTCGAAATCTCTCCTGCAGCGACGGGCATCAAAGCAGCTAGAGGTAATATTCAAAATCGCTTCCACGGCCCCGGCTTAGTAAAGAGGCCTTATGGCGATTATGAATGCGCGGACCGAAATCCATTTCGATTGAAATGTATTTATTGATGGAGGTCGAGTCCAATTAAATCCTGAACATCAACTAAAACTGCATTTAGCATTCGGAATGAAATTCGAAAGCCCCGTATTAAATTCTCACCCAGTTCGAAAATTATAAATGATCGACCGTGCCGTCCAACCAATAGACACCCTTGCACCGCTACCAGGCGCTTAGCAGTACGTGTTCTGCGGCCATCAATTACAAAACTCCGTTCTATATAAACCAATTCGCCATGACCTACAATGGTACGCATTATTCAGTCGCAAATTAAGCCGTGTCACTCTTGTGGTCCGTTAATGTTTCATTTGTGCCCGCTGTGAGCAACGTCAAAACTCAGGCTCGCATTATCATTAAGCTTAATTATACGCAAGTCGAGTTGTGCGTTTAAAACGGGACGTGTTTAAACGGACGCTGATCGCAATGGGGGAAGAGGGTGGCCATGGCAGGACATGTCTGGGGTTGAAGAACTATAAATCCTGGAGACGCCGTCTGTATGGCAGGTAAAATTAGGCATTGTGTCCAGTGATTAGTTTAAAAACGGTTCTATATAAAATCGGTTCTGCAATGTAAAGTAGAGGACATTAATTCATAAATCCCGTGATTTTCAAATCACTATTATAAATTTGAATGTGTCAGAAAATCACATCTATTGTTCAACTTAGGGTACAATGGTAATGGGGTAAACTGATCTGATCTATTAGTTGGGAATCTGATTCCCTAATAATGGGTAGTGATACAGTTATTGCCTTCATAAATGATGAAAAATTAAGATTTTTTTATTTATTTTTTTTTTATTGTAGGACGGTATAAACTTCTGGAAGTTTTACTGGAAAGCAATGATTTCTTTTTAGAGGCCACAGATTTCCTTCGTGTGCCATTTGACTTAAACTTCATTTGTTCCAGTCATGGAGATCTTCAGTTTCGGCTTTTTTGATGGTGCAGCATGTTGACGGACATAACTTAAACATAATTTATATATGTTTCTATATTTTATTACCCTAGTTTGTTATGAGCAACACGCTTAGTGGTAGCTGGAGAACTGGAAATTCGAA
Organism: Caerostris darwini; assembly: GCA_021605075.1. Lineage (NCBI taxonomy): Eukaryota > Metazoa > Arthropoda > Arachnida > Araneae > Araneidae > Caerostris > Caerostris darwini. Next base: position 483,333 of record BPLQ01003817.1, on the reverse strand, counting down.
ACTTCCTATCTTTCCCTCTAACCTAATAGTTGGATTTTTTATAATATACGCCGATTCTCAACATAGAAACCAACACTTTGTCTGGGTCCTTTAGTCTGGTATCAAGCTGAAAACACTCAGTTCAGATAATGGAAAACTATTCACCAGATCATGCAAGGCATAGGTACCGATAAAAACATATTTTTATTATTATTTTTTTAAATGGGTTACCATAATAATAAAGAAATTGTAATGTTACTCTAAAGTGAAGACAAAAAGGAAATTAAATTGATATATAATTATTTTACAAAAAAAAAATGCTTCTAATAATTTTACTTTAATTGTCTTAAGAAGATAAAACATTGTGAAAACTAAGACATTAAGAATTATAAGCGAATAATAAATGTCATGATTTTTTCCTCCATCTTTTCTAGCGTTGAATTAAATAGATTTTACTATTATATTATACTAATATAAGTATATAATATAAAAAAATGTAATTTAAATAAATTTGATTTGATTTGAGAGAAAAGACAAAAAGAGGTCTCATCTGCAACAAATTTCTCTTAGGAAGTATATAAAAAAAATAGTTCTACATTATACATTACAAAAATATTTTTGCAGTTGAATTATTATTTTCGGTTAAAATATTCCAGAAATCAATTTTATCATAAATTAATATTTTATTGCGGAAAACATGTTTTTGTAAATGAAATTGATATGCCCTGATAAAGAAAGTAAATATAATTTGTATAGGTAATTTTATGGGTTTTTTTACATAAGAAGCTAAAATTCAAAATGAAAACATATATTTTAGAAATAATTCATAAAAAGATATTTATAAATTATTATATTTCTTGAGTTTTATTTCTTATGAATGCATGTTTTATAAGTTTCACTAAAAAATGAATTAAAGCTTCAATCAGAATATTTAAAAAATATGTAATAGTTTTAAATTAATTAATTTCTGACTTTCTATGAAGATTATTTAACTTAAATAAAAATAATTTTAAAGTAAAATGCTTTATAATAAAAGTATTAAATTTCTGAATTTCTGTATTTTCTGGAGTGGTTTGAATCTATTCATATTTGCAAAACGATATTCTAATCTAAAACAAACGAATAAATAAATGAAAAAATAAAAAAAAATGAAAAAATAAATAGATACAATAAATTGTATTTGAAATATTTATAGTTGATGGGAATTTTACCATTTTTTTTTTAACAAAAATGTTAGCTTCGATTTTTTTTTAATTTTTAAGTTATTTCTGTAATTTTCAATTTTTATTGTAAAAAAGATATGACTTGACAGGAACTAAATAATTTTTATTATCATTTCTCTATACTTTTATTATATATTTGTGTGTATATTTGTAATTCGTAGGCATATGTAACTTCAGAAAATTTAAATTTTAAATGTTAAATGCAATTCTAGAAATTATGAAATTAAAAATTTTGAATAGTTTTATTTGAATAGATTATTTTTAATATTTTTAAAAACATAATTTATTAATATAAAAAAAGTATTAGTATTTGATATAAACTACTTTAATATGCTGCTTTTATAAGAACTGCAGCTATTTTTGATATTGCTACATTTTTAGTTTTGGCCTTCAAGGCATTTGCAATTGTAACAATAAGGGGGAGCTTTGTAGTTGAAATATTTAAAAAAATACGTATTGGTTTAATATTTAATACTGACAAAATTAAGTTATTTATTAATAAATGAATTTATTATTGAAGAAATCACGACTGAATTAATAAAAAAGCACGAATAAAATTACTTATAATCATATTTTGTGTGTGTCATATAATTCAATAAGTGCATATATGTTTCAGTTTAATTTCAGTTCAAAAAATTCACAACAGTTTTTAAAAATTTTTCCTTATATTAGATGAAGTACAAGGCAACTTAGAAGTAAATACTTGATGAAGTTTGTATTGTAAATATTAAAACAACCAATACGAGAAGTCATCCTATATAGATCTATTGAGCATACATCAATTCATATAATACACATAAAAAGTTTCAAGTGTAATTAAATAACATTAATGCCAGAAATATTATTTAAATTGGTGAAAGTTATTTCGATGGCAATTCTGATAGTATGACATACAAAGTACACCAATGGTAATTCTATAATTCTTAACATTTTCAGTAATTGTGTAATAACGTTGGGTTTTTGAACTGCTGGATTTCGATTCGAAACCAACAAACGTCATCAGTGTATTGCACCCGTGCTAAATAATATTGAATCTCCAGAGTACTGAATTCTTGCTTATCAAATGACGCGAATCTTTCAGTTGCCATCTCCTTGGATGTGTTTGTTCCCAATTGGGAGATGCACGGGATTCAAGGCTTGATTCACTATCGTAATGTATACATTAAAAATAATCAGCAAATCCAGTGGATTAATTGACTGATATGAGGAATTGAGTAGGGAAAATAATTTTTTTATCATAAACACTATTTGAAAACAAATATTTATTTCTATGACAATTAAGGAAATAAATAGTGATTATATTTAAAGGGACACATATGCAATTTGATTAAATTTGACAAAATAAAAATTTGCCAAATAATGGTAAATTTTAATTAACAAATGGATGATTTCAGATCCAAAATAGGGTTTTTGTAATAGTCAGCTATTATTATACAATTCGAAAGGGACAGTAGGAAAGGTTCATGGTGTTACTTGCTGAGCAGGCACTTTTGCTGCTTCAGTTCGGTCAGCAAGTTATGGAAAGCGATGACCTAAGCTAATCTTGTAATATCTTCTAAACAATAAGTATATGATTTGGGAATAAATTAAAAAAAAGTTAAGAAATTACTATTAATTCGATTCTTTATATTGTTCTTTTACAGAATTTTTAATGATTTATAAAATTAGTAAGTTTTAGTATAATAATCTAATAGATGAGTTCTAATCAAATACATAATATATAAAATGAATTAATATATTTCAGATTATTCTGGGATATGATATATATGCATATGTTTTATAAATATATGTCATATAAATATATTTTAGGAGAAAATATATTTAATAAATATTTTTAAAAATACACCATTGATATATAATTTTTAAATGAAACAGAAAATAAAAATAACAGTTATATAGATGGCAAGTATATAGAGTGATGACCTAAGCTAATTTTGTACTATCTTCTAAATAATAAGTATATGATTCGTCAATGAATCAAATTAATAGTAATTTCTTAACTTTTTAATTTTTATATTGTTCTTTTACATAATTTTTAATGAAGCATAAAATTAGTAATCTTTATTATAATAATCTACATTAGTTGTAGAGGAGTTCTAATCAAATACATAATATATGAATTGAATTAATATATTTAAGATTATTCTGGGATATAATATGTATATATGTTTTGTAAATATATGCTATATAAATATATTTTAGGGGGAAAATGTATTTAATAAATATTTTTAAAAATAAGCCGAAATTAACGAATTATTTTGCTTTTAGAAATGTATAATACCTTCTCTTGATGAATGTTGTCTAAATATCAGTCTTTTAAAAAACATGTGCTAGTCTGCAAATTTTCATTAACTCTCTAAAATACATGCATTCCCATTAAAAAAAAATAATGTAGGGCAATTTTTCTTCGCTTAGTAAAACACGGTAAACATTTTTTTTATTCTAAATAAAACATTTATGCATGTCTTGTTATCGTTTTTTTCTTCTTCCTTGTAAAGTAATTGTCCATTTAGAAACTAAGTGATTTAAAATTAGTTTCGAAACAAAAGTACTACAACTTGCAACTTCAGCTTTTGTATTGTAAATTTAATGAGACAGATTTTTAAGAAAACATTTAAGTTTTAGAGTGTCCGACTACATCAGCCAAATTCCTATCATTAACGAAGAGGGTGTTTGTCGACGAATAAGTCGGAAACAGGTTTAGTTAACTGTAACTGTTTTTTCCCAAGACAAAATCTTCTGTTTGGAAGAAAGGAACAAGTTCATTAAGAACCGATCGAAATGGATTTGTACGCTCAAATGACCAAATTCTAAGAACGCTCCACTGAATCAAAAGGACGGGAAAAAAATACAGTAAACAGTTTTGTTTTTGCAAATTTTTCGATTAGTAATGAACAAGCAGGAATCGAAATTTATGCAGATCGTAACAAAAAAAAAGAAAACAAATTAAGTTTTATGCTTTTGTTTAAAAGTCAAGTCCTTTACAAAAAAAAAATCGAAAGTAAAAAGAAAATATTTAGATGGGTTCAGACATGTCCTCTTCTGAAATTATGATGAGTATATGAAAATGTGTTCCAAATAACTAAACAAAAGTAATAAACTTCAGGATTGAAGACGTGTTTATAAAGAATTGGCGAACCAGTTCAGTACTGCCGCCATTTTTTACCACTATTAGTTTTAAAAATAATGGTAAAAATACACATTTTCAGTGGTTAAAAATTTTACATTTTTATTTTTAAAATGTGAATTTTTACTAACGAATATAAATTCAATACAACTGCATGAATTTAAATTTTAGCCATTTAAAAACGTTTATAATAATTTCTTTTAAATTAATCTTTAGTCAATTGAGAAAGGTATTTTTTAAAAAATTAAACTAAAATTTTAGTATATAGAAATACCATTTTTTTTACCGCTGTTAAAAATAATGGTAAAAAATATAAATTCGTTTTTAAATGGCTAAAATTTAAATTCATGTTTGAATTTAAATTTTAGCCATTTAAAAACGATTAAAGTTTAATTAAAATTTTTTTTTATAGTTAATACAGAAGAGTCGCTTTTAAAAAATAAACTAAAAGTTTCGTATAAAAATGTATTAACTGGTTAAAGTGAAAAATATACTTAATTTAGGCAATTTAAGATTAACATAGTTAGTGTATTATATAAAATTAGTTATACCTATAAAGTAAGGCAGTACAAAAATAAATGTTCTAGAGGGATTACAGTAAAATAAATCTGAATTTATTTTCTTTTAACATTTAGAAACTGTACATATATGTAAGTAAGGACTATTTATATGAATTTTAACATACACTGACAATAACTTTTGACATTAATGTTTTTTTTTTCTTGTATATTGGCAGGCATCTTAGTTCACTTAAGTATACCACTAACAGATCACGGCCGCTAAGGAGAAGGCATTGATTTCGAAGGGGATTTTCCTCAAAATTTACCTGCTGTACGGCAGAAAATCCGGAATGACTCAAATAAGACTATCGATATGAGTCAATTTATGCACGTTGTTACAATCACCACTGAGAACAATAGCAATGATTGCAACTTGCGTCACCAATGGATTTGAACCTGAGCCCTGTTATATGCTAGATGTGTACATTACCACTAGGCCATGAGACGGCTATTTGCATTTATTAAATATAATTTTTTTTCTTCATTCACGATATAAAATTTTAAATTCAGATATAAAGTTTTAATGAAGGATATATATATATATATATATATATATAAAGCAAAGGAGTGGATTACAGGCTGAATCATTTTGCACGCCAAAAGTTACTACAGGTATTGGATACACTCTCAGATAACGAAACCATAATAGCCTTCACGATACAAAATTTTGAAGGGGATCACATTAAAAGAAATCTCTGTCTATCAAAAAAAAAAAAGCATGACATTGTTTAACATCCAAAGCGCACATAAGCCGCAGCAACGAAACAAAAATAATTTGAAAACTATAAAAATCGAAATGTTAAAAGGTTATATATACATATATTATACATAAATAAATATTTATATATAACTTTTTGATTTTTATACACACACATTATGTATATATATGTGTGCGTGCGTGTATATCTATATACATTTTTTATTTTCTTGAAATTTGGTTTATATTTAGCAGATATATATCTTTTTTTTAAATAATAAATTATTAACTACTTGATTTATAGCTCATTTTCTAATTTAATTATTTTATTTAAGTGCCATATTTTTTTTTCATGGATATCTTAAATAATAACATTCAAAATAACGCTACATATTTAAGATATAATTATTGCCCTATTTTATATGACCTCCTCCTATGGGTGTATATACATATTTTTAAACAATTGATAATTTTATTTCCCTCTTACTGCCTGGAATATAGAAAATATTATGAGTCTTTTTTAATTACCAATGAATAAAATTTAGGACATTGCTGTATAATTTAATATTTAAGTTTATGTAATGATTTTTGTATTTGTATTTATATTAATGAAACGTATATCATTGTATATCAAAATCCATTTCAAAGTTCAATTTATTATTTTAAATACATTTTTTATGCAAGGTAATTAAGTGACAACATCAAAAACTACATTAATTTACTTACGAAATGAATAAAATTATAAAAATGTTGCTTGTATAAGAAATCATTCCTTTTTTTCTTTCTTTTTGATTAAGTTTGGTTAATGAAAAAAAAAAAAAAAAAAGAGGGACACAAAATAATGTTATTTTTTTTTAAATCTAAATTTCTATACCTCCGTAGACAAGAGATTATGTTATTAGTGTAGTATATAGATAACTTCGGAGGCGTACTGCCTGGTTTGTCAAGTCTTAGTATGAAACACATTAAAATCTCATTAATGATCAGTCAGTGGTTAAATATGGCAAAGCAGGGTACGAAGGAACAGGATTTAGGTTGAAAATGTATTTTCCACTAGCATGCGTGCAAACAGGCAGTTCATTATTTTTCATCAAATATGGTGAAAGTTCGCTCCACTTCACAACTATGTTAAATAGAATATCGACCTCCCCCCCACCATCTTCAACTAAACAAAGAAAAAGAAAAAAAAAAAAAAAAAAAAAAAAAGCAAGAGCAGAAAAGAAAAAAAAAAGGAAAGAAAGGAAAGGAAGTAGAAAAAGGGGAAAAAAAGTAGCTTGATGATTAAAACTAAGATTTTTTTGTTTTACTATTTTTTTTTCTGCTCCTATCCTTGCAGCTAATGTGATGTTCGTTCTTTTAATTTCATGTTTGTTATTCCAAAATTCGTGCTGCTGTGCTTCTCTTAGCATTATTAATTTACTGGAGGTTTAATGGTGAAATCCCAGGAGTTAGACGGGGAGAGTGGGGTGGCCAGGCGGGAAAGAGGGATAAAAACACGAGGCTCAGAATAAACTGCGAACAGGGGATGAAAAAAAAATTCCCCATGGTGTAAGGGAAGGTTTCCCCTTCAATACTTGTGGTGAAATTAGAGAAAGTTCCTTTAACTTTTAATGAGTTTTTGCAGAACACTAAATGCACGTAAATGTTTTCATAGATGTGCAGTTCTAAACATTCCGTGAACTTCAAATCCTTTAGCAATTTTGGAGATTTGCTTATTAATTTATAGATTCTGAAAGATTTATTTAAAATGATCGTTTTTTTTTTTTTTTTTTTTCAATCTCTCGCTTCATTCGGCATTCCATCTGTTATATTTCTCATTAACTGGATTTAATTAAAACTTCTAGTTTAATTAATTTCATATGTTGGTTACACACCCACATTAAACATTGATTTAGAAATAAAATAAAATTTAAATAATTAATGAGTAATGACAAATAATTATTGTCGTACATAATAAATTGTGAGAAATATTAAATAAGTGTTATCCTAAAACATGTTTGGATAACATGTACCATAAAAACATGTTAAACATGTTTTTAATAAGCACATAAAGCATAGAATTGCATGTAATTAGTTGCAGAAAGAAATGACATAATTGTAAAGAATTTAATTCCTGATATCAGTATATTGCCAACATCATTATTTTTTCCATTACTAATTATTATTACACTCATAAATAAATTTCAAAAACCTTTTAACTCAATCTAAATATTTACATATGTGTAACCTGTTTTCTTATTATTTTTTAACTATAAATGGCATCACTATTCTGTAAGTTTTACTTTGTATGTTTGCAATGGATATGATTATGCCAATAATGATAACAGCTGTTGAATGAAAAATTGCTCAAGTATCATCAACAAAATTCTGTCTGAAAACAATTGCTTCATTTAATCAGTGCCAACTAATCTATCTATCTGCCTATATATATATTCATGAAGGTTTAGATAAAGAGTTACTATATATATACATAATACACCGCTAGATATTCTTTAACTTGGATCCAGCCATTAAGAGAACATTAGTAAGGTGTCTCGTGATATCCTGAGGGAATTTATTCCTTAATATAAAGCTATTCTTAGTTTTTATAAGTAGTTTCTTTCTGATTTTACTAATTTCTTTAGGGATTTGCTGAGAGGGTTTCGTATTGCAAATGCCATGGTAGGGTTTTGTGTACAATTTGCTTGTAGCGAATACAGCTGGTGACTTTTATTGTAAAAAGTGACTGAATGAGTATGTTCCTAGCTCACCCCTTGCCTGTCCTGCATTGCTACCTGCCATTACCTATATAAATATATATATATATATATATATATATATGTGTGTGTGTGTGTGTGTGTGTGTGTGTGTGTGTGTGTGTGGTTGAGAGTCTTATAAAATGACATTCACCTTGTAAAGTGAAACCATTCTAGAATGAAAACTTTCTTTATAATCGTCCTATCATAACTTATCATTCTGATACATTTAGGATTATCAGAATGATAATTTATAATAAGACGACACAGAAATTTAAAAAGATTTGTTTATAGAAACATAAAAGGTAACTGCAGAAACCGCAGATACATACTAAAAGCGAATTAAAATGAAATTATAATAAATGTGAAATTATAATGAGGCAGATACGTTCTAAAATCGAAATTATAATAAGCGAAAGAATAGTGAACATTATAATGAAACTTTTTTAAGTAAGGGTAAAGATACATACTTTTATACATCCATCCATTTTATACATATATAAGTATACATACTTTTGTAAGTAAATGTAAAAAGTCATATTCTTTCAGTGCGCTAAATGTTGCTTTCTCATATATGAACAAAACTTTCAGCAATGCCAGAAGATGAAGACCATACTTTCACGGTAAAGGATAAAAATGAAAAAATACCATACATTAAGAGTTGGACAAATTTCTGTGATAATATTTTTCTAAATTTATATGTATTTTACTTATTTTTTTTTAATTCATATATACGTAGTATTTATCATTGCAGTAAATCATTTTGAAATTTTTATAACAGAATTTATCTGTTATAAAAATTAACCATATTTCCATCCAACTCTAAAAAGAGAAATGTCTTCTATGTTAATTCATTGATAATTTTATTTATAAGAATAATTTTATTTATATAAATAATGAATCTTCCATGAATTGAAAATTCAAAACTTATTGATTAATACCGTATATTACAAATTAAAATGTACTTCATCTTAAATAAGTAAATGTCAGTAGTCAAATCATAAGCTTTGCCTATTCTATTTGCATTTGCTAAAGCTTCATTTATTAATGTATACGATTTTTATCGATCCTTTGTTTCACTTTATATATATAGGGTAATAATATAATTCCTAAATTAGATACCTATAAGTTATGATGTAAATCATTTCGTAATTCCACCGATGGGCAGATATTTTCCGTTGAAACTTTATTTATGTTCAAATCACTGAAATTGATACGAGGGATAGTGTTGTTCGCTCATTTGAAACAGAAAGCAATTATGCCTGAATAAAACATATTTCACTGAAATAGGTTGGTAGTCACTTTGTAGTAATTACCTCGACTTTACTTCGTTCTTCAACAAACGTAGTTAAGCGTGAAGATTTATAGCATTCGATACGCATGGGATATCCCCGTGTCCCAACATAACTCGTGCTTAAATTATTTTGTCTCGCTGACTTTTTCCATGTAATGTTTTGTATTTGCTGTGACAATTTTTGCATCGCATTATGATTTTCATTATTCTAGTAAAATAAAGTAACGATATCAACAATAAAGTATGTGAAAAATGATCATGATATTTAGATAGTAAAGACATTTTTTTAGAACATTTTAATAAAAATATTAAGAAATTGTATATTTAAGTTTTTAAGAAGCAAGAATTGATTGGTTTTACAGATATACTAAGGTTGCATTTATAGAATCAGTTTTCTTAGAAAATGGTTATTATACAATTCTAAAAACTAAACTACTTTCAAATGAGAGTAATGAATTACATAAAAATTTAACTACAAAGAAATGACATATTTAAAAGACCAAGAATTAATGAATTATAAATAACTTATGCAAAATAATTGTTGTATGAATCATTCATAATTCTATATTGGAATTACAGAAAAAAACGGTAAAATGTGACATTATTTTCACATCATTTTTCAAACGGTAATTTGTGGGATTATTTTTTGTTAAAAGTATGTTACATATTATTATTACTATCAATTTTGATATATATTGGCCTCTTTTAATTTTTTAAAAAATTATTTAAAATAGGTTCTTAATCACTATTGATTGCATATTTTTTAATTTCATGTATATTCATAATTCAATATTAAAATTACAGAAAAAAAGAGTCAAAAGTGTCATTATTTTCAATATTAAAAATAATGTTTTTAATAATAATGTTAATGTTTGATATTTATTTTATTTCGAAATTGATCGACATTTTCTAAATTGTCGAAATTATTTAAAAAAGGATTTTCATCACTATTGACTACATATTTTTTAATTCATATACATTAATAATTGAATCTTAGAATTTCAGAAAAAACAATCAAATGTGACATTATTTTCAATATTAAAAATAATACATAATATTAATATTATCCATTTTGATATTTATTTGATTTTGAAAATTATTGGCACATTCTAATTTACTGAAATTATTTTAGAAAGGCTCTTCATCACTATTCACCACGTACTTTTTTTATTTCATGCACATATTTAATATTAGAATTACAGAAAAAACAGTAAAATGTGACATTATTTTCATTATTGAAAATAATGTTAAGTAATATTAATATTATCTCTTTTGATATTTATTTGATTTTGACATTTATTGACATCTTCTGAATTGTTGAAATTATTTATAAAAGTATCTTTATCACTATTGACTACATATTTTTTTACATTTCTTGTACATTCTAACGCAATTAATTTTAATAGTGGTTAAAATTATAAATGATATTATTGAAAACGGATAATTTAAATAAGTTAAAATACAAATTTTTGATATTCGTTTATTTATTAAACAATATAGTACATTTTTAAAATTCAAAATGCTGGCTTGCTGACTTTCTGGTGTTAAATTCAGTGTTATGTTTTAACGTGAAAATGTTATGTTCAATGTTTTAATGTGGCAATAGTGAAGAAGAGACTTTTAAAAATAATTTTAACAATTTAAAAAATCTCAAAAAATTTCAATATCAAATAAATATAGAAATGGATAACATTGATATTATGTAACAATATTTTTAATATTGAAAATAATGTCACATAACATTTTAACGAATTTTATATAAGAATTAAAAAAAACAAAAACAATTTATTGTCTAACTTTATAAACAAGTTAAACTTTTTACGTATTTGCAATGAAATCTTTTTTTAAAGTAGTGTTTTTCTATATAACATCTACCACTTCAAGATGTGTTTCTAAACCTATTGGATAAGCACTTGTCGATACGTCCTGAGAAGAAGTCGACTTCCGATCGCTCCTCGAGAGTGGCCTCTCCTCAAGAGGAACTGGGGAAAGCAATCATCATAAACACTCGAAGGATTGCCTCAAGAATTCCTTATTCTTTGATGTCTGCCCATAAAACTCAACACCTTCAAATATTTCGACCAGAAATTTAGACCTATGGATCGGGACACGGAAATGCACGTTGGGGAGGTGTAGAAAAATTGAACTTTTAAATTTTATGAGATGTTCCAGGATGGCAATTTTAAGTTGAAATGTTGGTCATTAAATACAGCAATAAATGTTCTTCACGTTACATTTTGAGAAAATGTTTGTATATTTTTAATGTCATTTTATGATTTTTTTTATATGTAATTGAAATAAATGTAGAAATTTCGCACCAGTAAGTCAGCAAGTAGTTTGAAACTAGCATTTTGAATTTTAAAAAGACATTTATTGTTTTATAAGTAAGCAAGAATAAAAAATTTGTATTTTGACTTATTTAAATTTAAATTATCAGTTTTCAATAACATCATTTATAATTTAGATACTACAACATCATTCAAGCTAGGTTAAAGAAATTATTATAAAAACATACAAATTATAAAATTCAAAATTTAAATTATATTTTTAAAATTAATTTTTTTAAATAAAAATCTTCAATAATTTTAAATAAAAATTACAAAATGATTTTTAAAATTAAAAATTAAATTTAATTTATCATCTGAAAATTTAATGATTGAATTGTAAAGTTATAAATATATCAATTTCATTTAAATAAATAGAATCTTTTTTTTACAGCTTTTTATTTATTTTAAAAATAAATTATTCTATATATATAGAGGGAGAATAATTTACTTTTAATATTATATAATATTATTGTATACTTTTAAAATAATTTCTATCTCTCTTATATATATATATATATATTATTTTAATAAGTATACGATATAATGTACATTTCTATTACGATTACGATTATTATTATTATTTTAATAAGTATACATACTATTTCTATTACGGTATAATGTACAATATTATATACAGTTTTATTTGAGAGAAGTACATTTTACATATGCATTAAAATATAATTTAATATCAAATTAGGGACTGGTATTTCCTTCTTGCTTAATGTTACATCATTAGCACCATGATACTTCTGCAATTTAAATCTTATCAAGCTAAAATGTATGCAAAACTGGGCCACTAATTTAAAGTACTGAAGCACAGGGATACTTCATTACATTAAATAATTAAGGGCGACATGGTTAAGAAACAAGATTAATTTATTAACTAGCCATCAACCTCTACTAGTAACCATAACACTAGACTTTATTTTCATTTTCATGAACAAAAAAGCAATATTATTGAACTTTTTTTGTTGCCTAGATATTCAGTGATGTAATTTGATGTTAAATGACCTTAAGGTATTTATAAAGGTAATTTTGAATTGATTTTTTGTAATCATCAATTCAGGTGGAATATATAATTTGTTAAAATATTCAGTACTATTTTTAGAGTTGCAATTTGATTTTTACCTAGGGTAATTATATTAAAATACATGGAAAAGAGATGTATATCATGCATAAATATTTGTACTCACATAACAATTATTAAAAATAGGATTCATTTTAAAACATGGAGGAGCATGATAAATTATTATGTTAGATTCATAAAAACTAATGAAACTATATTTTCAAAGAATAAACACTTTCGTCTTTAGTATAAAGTTTATACAAAATTTTAATTTTGAAATCTTGGAATTCATTTATTTTATATTATCTTCAATACATAAATAAATACATATTAATTATATGCGAAATAAACCCAAAATCACAAATTTTATTCCTAATAAATAAAGAATGTTTTAATATTTTTGAAATCATGGAGCCTGAAAATTTTTTTTTTCCTCTATAAAATGTTTAAAATCTCAGCTCAGTTAAGAATACATTATTTAAATGAAAAATACTTTTTACCAAGTGTTTATTAACTAATCAATGAATTTAAATGTGAATAAGAACAGGTGATTTCTGAAAACAGAGAAGTAAGTTTTATTATGCCTCTAGAAATTTATAATTTACATATTGAAAATAAACTGCATATTTAATTGCATCAAATAAATATAAGATAGCTATTTACATTTATTGACTATTATAAATGCATCTTTATCATGCGAATATAAATTAAACATAAATCATAAGTAATTTTTTTTTTACAAACAACAAAACAAATATGAAATCAACAATAAACGAAAATATAGAATGCCTAAATCTGGATGTCCTTAAAATTAAAGCAAATTGAATAAATACAAATCAATGTACTATCCCAAAATCATATATTCTCAGAAATACCATCACTGCCAACTTGAAAACTATACATTCTTCTATCATAACAATACCAATCTTAGTTAGAAACAAAAAGAAAATAAAAAAAAATAAAAAAATACTGACATTTCATCTTGCTAGAGAACAAAAAAAGAGGGTGGAAGGCAGAACTAAAAGAAGGGGAAGAAACAAAAACGAGAAAAAATATGCAAAAAGTAATTCCGTCTGAAAATATTATATTACGAGGAATTCACTTGAATAAATGATGCTGTCGACTCGACTACAGACCAAAGTTTCAATTTGCATGTTTCTCATTTATAATGGATTCTCCCAAACCCATCGCACGAAGATAGTCTGTCCACCACTCACCCCCGCTAATCTACTGAAGGCGGTTGAATGATCAGCAGTCTCGAATTTCAATAATTAGTGGAATGTGCGTCCGCATTTTCACTCCTTGAGTTATCTACCATCCCCCTTCGAAAGGATAAAGAAGGGTTTCCCTCTTTTAATGGTCTGCGTACATTATAGGCTATATTTATTTTCCACAATGTTAGCGGAGGGATAGTGAATGCTTAATTTTTCCTCTCTGTGTGTTTTAGTGGAAGGGGATATTTATTATGGCGGAATAGAAGAAGGGTTAAGGCAGAAATGTTCAGTTAAATTATGATTTTGCAAGAGAATCGTTACAATAAAAAAAAAAGAAAGAAATTCAAATAATGGAATGGTGAATATATAAAACAGTTTAATTAAATTTATCTGCGTTATGAATAAGTATTATGTATTATGAAGGCAGAAGCATTTAAAGATGAAATATCATGAAATATTTGTTGCAAATGCAGACTTCATTTGAGTTTTTTTGTCTTTCTTTAGTTATGCAGTAATAAAATATTAAAATATTACATTTGTTCTGAAATGTATGCATGAGCGTCTTTACATTCAATTTCAGGCAATTCTACAAAAAATTATTCATCAATGTTTTACTTCAGTTATTTTGAAAAGATATCATTATCTAATTAAGAATTATATTTTTGAAATAAATCAACGATAGAATTATAATTATAATAACAGCGACATTAAAATTTACATAAAATTCGCATGGCATTAAAAAATTGACTAATAAAGCTCACATTATAAATTACTAATACAATAACATAGAAGCAACCTTCATATTAATATTAATATATACTACTATCTGCAAATAAATATTTGAAACGAAATTCTTCCTTTTTTTTGTCAGAAAGTCTATAGACTTTATAAATTTTCGATATCAGCATCAGTGCTCACTATGGCATCCTCATTAAAAAAATTCTTGGAATTAGTTTCATTTGCAACAACGCTGTTTTTAAAAAAAAAAACAATACAAAATTAAACTCTAGTAGTCTAAATACTGACTAATAAAGTTTAATTTTGTATTGTTGTTTGTATTGTTTTTTTTTTAATCTGTAACCCCGCAGATTAATGTTTTAAAAGTCTTCCCTCTTTGCCCATTTTCCATAATTTTCCCAATCACACTATCAAAATTCAAATCATTACCTTCACATGCCACTAATTTCTTGGTTTAGGATATCCCAAACAGTGAACAATAAATTCTCAAACACTGAAAATTTACTAGTTATTAGTTGTATTCTGTTGTGTGGCTAAAGTGTGGAAATCACCGCACGGTGAAAAATTAACTTGGACATGTTGACCGGTTGAAGCAACTGGCGAACCATGAAAAGTCAAAGATCAAGGATAAAAGCAATGACTGAGAATGAAAAGGTAGCTCAGAGCAAGTATGGTGAGAAGCAGAGTTGGTTGCAAGAGTTCGATTGGAGAGAGCTTGTTGAATGCAGAAAGTCACTAGGACAGTTGGGCATTCGATGAGGTTGCTAAGACAACTGAGATACACTCTAGGAACCATGATGGTTAAGAGGTTTATAGATGCTACACAAGTGACGTATTCAATGTTTCAAATATCTGTAAATAGTTCATTGTTGATTTTATATATGATTGTTGAATAGTGCTTCATTGTTGATAAGTTCATCTAATAAACGTGTATTTTATTGAAAGTTTCAAGCTATGTTCTATAGAATTTCCTTACTGGTTTAATCGGCAGGATAGAACAAGAGAAAGGAATTCAATATTGAGGCTGCTTGAGGTACAGGTGCGACATAATTATTGTTTCTTGTAATTGTAATGCGTTTTCGTCTTTGGAGAATTAAAATGGTTCCAAAAATAAATTGCAATTGCATCCTTACTTGAAAATATCCGAACATACTATCTCCAAGAGTTAGCTAAGGAATTCGGAAATGAGACTGTAGAAGGTTTAAAGATATTACAACTTCAGGACGTAATATTAAAATCGAAACGGTATGAAGAGGAGTTGAGGAAAAAGGTATTGGAAATGATATTACAACGGATTGGTTAGAAAGGAAAGAACTTGAGAAGGAAAGAAAATGTAAAATTGAGAAGATAAAAATTAAGTATTGGAGATTCAACTGCACATCAGTGAAGAGGCGGTCCCGAGATGAGTAATTCATATTTTGGGCATTAATGACAAAATTTCTCATCGCTTGATTTATTTGTTTGGGTGTAAGCAAAATAAAGATGTCGAGAAGTTATTGGCTCCACTAACAATGGCCAGTGATGAACCACATGACATTGTTCGTCTAGCGTCTGCAATTGCTAATAGTATGTGCAAAACTCTATATCGTGGTTTGTTTTGAACAATTTAATAAAAGTTATTTGTTTCAAGTTTTTTCGTAGGCTCTTCTATAGTTGTAGCAACTTCAGGGTGCCGCATGTGCTTTTAAATGAGGAAGGGATATTATACAGAGCAAAATTATCTCGGATGTGCCGCGCGTGAGAAGGACATGATAAACCAAGGAAAGTCGAAAATCAAAAATAAAATGATGGTTGAGAGTAGAAGGCAAGTTCAGAAAAGTGTGTTCAAAAGTAGAGATTGTTGCTAGAGTTCTATCTGAGAAGGCTCGTTGATTGCAAAGGTTCAGTATGGTCGTTGGTGATTAAGAGGTTTGTAGATGATCCACCAGTGTTGCGTATTTGCATAGAAGTTCCTTACCGCCGTCATACTGTTACGGTTTGAATCGTCTTATCTTACTTATAGGATATAATTTTGTCAATTGCATAATATAAACATAACTACATATATTTATGTTTCATTTATTCGGGAGATGGGGGCTATTTAGAAGTCGAAAAGCAATCTATCGCCACCATTTGAAGATTATGGGATTTCCTAGCAAAAAGGCTGAACATATATTGCATCATATTGAATAACATAAATAGTCACATGGTTAGGTTCTAATTCTTCTATAGAACTACTTGCATAGATAAATTGTAATTTATTTTTATTCCTTGTCGCTTCTAAGTGAAATGACTTTGGTTTCTGTATGGTATTGAAATTTTTCGTTAGATTTGTTTTGATTTGAATTTTTTTGTTTTGATTTGATTCAGATAGTGAACATATATAATGTGATTTATTTTATTCTTATGGTTAGTATTCCCTTATAAAGATATTTTCAGAATATAATTAATTTATTATTGTCTTGCTGATTTCGTGAACGTTTTGTTTCCTGAGCGTCCTCATGATTTCATATATGTGGAGATGGTTATTTTAATTCTCTATATTAATATTTTCTTTTTGATCTGCCTCATAATTGTAGCAGTGCACTCTATAATGAACATATATTGCATTTTTTCGAATGCATAGGTCAAATTTGTAGTTTGGTAAAAATAAACTATAAGTGTGAGCCCCATAAGCTGTTCTTGTGGGTGGTCATTCCTACATAGTTGCCACAAAAACTGTGAAATGTTCACAAGACATGCGTTGCGCACCTTGGGCAATACTCACATTGTTAAACAAATGCTTTTCCGATGGTGAATGACTTCAAGGTGGCCAGAAAGAGGTAATTAAGAACATATTTTCATATTATTTTTATATTTTTCTGTTAGCATTTTTTGTTTTTAAGTAAATCCATTCTTATAAGAACTACTTGGAATTAAAATATTTTAATGTTTGTTGGTGATATAAAGATTAAATATGATTTTCATATCTTTGAGACGTAATTGTTTTATTTTAATGTATAAAAATACGAGAAGAAAGATGACAGAAAACTTATACCAATAACAGAATAAAATAAAATATTTTATTTTTTGTTACAATATTATTAAGAAATGAATGTTAAGGAGATAATTATTGAAAATTTTTAAACGTTCAAAATCCATGCAAACTTAACAGGCAGCTAAGGAATTCAAATTTATGCATGACTTGTTGTGTAAACAATTACAGTAATACAATCATTACAGTTCTACAACTTCCATTCAACTTCAATAAATTACATGAAAATAGCTTTTTTTTAAATTTATTCTAAAGCCGTTTTAATCGTATTGTGTTGAAACAAGAGATAATTTGAAAGTTTCTGCCTGAATTCCGCGGATTACTTGGATATAAACTTTCAGAATAAATGGAATTTCTTAATTTCAATACTGTATTAACTCAACCTAATGAATTCTTGAGAAAACAGCTTTCGTTCCTTTAAAGACAATGAGTACAGTTAGAGGATGATAGCGGTTTTCCTTAGAATAAATCCACTCAAAAGCTACAAAAATGCAAATCCTTTATTTCCACAGCGAACTAGTAATTAAAAGGAGATATAAATCCTATTTTGTTAGTGGGAAATTGAGTTCTAAACTGTCTCTGTCTCTTTTAACGTAGACGAATTGCTGAGCTTTTTCCTAACTCCCACGCTCCGAAAAGTTACTCTTCAGGCTTTGTATCATCACTTTGTTCTTTAAGGATATATATTATTTCCAGACGGTTACTTAATTGAGTCAAATTAGAGTTCCATTAGCGAAATTGCAAATATAGGTTGACGACAATGAAAAAAGTAGTATCAAAACGAGCTCTGTAAACGAGATTATTGCACCGTCTAGATGGTGGAGAGGCTTTCAATCCATTAAAACGCTTTCGGCTGAGTGTAAGTGTTCTTTAATTGACGAATCTCAAAAGGGGTATTCCATGCAGTAGCACATTGCTAAAAAACAACAGATAACCCGTGGTATTTCCTTCACTAATTTAAAATATATAAGACTATTTCTCTTATTACAAAACTTTTAATTAACTTACTATTACGAGAGCCTTATATAATGAAATATTTGAAAAATAGCTTAAACTTTAAGATATGAGAGCATTTTAAATTTATTTTACTTTCCTTGATTTTTACTGTTTAAAATAGTTATACACGAATTTTATATTAATTTTATCATTGCAGTATTTTGAAAATTTTATTTTAGAACAATTTATAGCTATGCAATCAATTTAATTTTCACTTCTTCAAAGATGTTTTCAATAATGTGATTTTTAGAAAATAGTAATGCCCAATTATTCGATTGAACATACTTTTTCTATTATAAGTATACTATATCAATATAAATTAACCTTAAATTAAATTAAAAATGTTGAAATAAAAAAAAATCCATTTGGTTGTATTCAAATTGAATATTATTCTATGAAAGACTTGAATTATATTTTATGTGGAATATTTTTATTCTGTTGTATGCAATTTATAAAATATTTTGAGGAATTAAATATTCACTACTATTGTAAAAACTTAGTTTTGGTCATTTTATTTATAGTACAACACGGTAATATGTTGAATAACAGTAGAATTCGTAGAGTCTTTCATTGCTATTTAATGGTTGATTTGATGGTTCCATTGATATTTAAAATAATATTGTGTTATATGAACACAACAATCAAAGGATAATTTGCAAGTAGTGAATTGGAAACATGACGGAAGCAGCTACTTCATGTATTCGCTACACGCAAATTGTAAAACAAAACCACCATAGTATTCGCAACACAAAATCCCTGAAATGCCCCAAACTCAGACATCTTTTTTTTAGAAGAAATATTTCAAGATCCGAATCGTACATAACCTGAAGCATCGAAAATGAAAATCATTTAATAACTTGAAATAACACAAATTAAAAGCTTGGACTGCAAGAAGTGCATACGGTATACTTAAAAATACACTCTATTTTGTTCTAAATATATAACGCTAGGGTGTAAAAATAAGTCTTAGAAATCAGTAAAACCTGAAAAAATCTGGTAATCCACCAATAATTAATTATAACATCCTGAGAATCAATCTTCATCAAGAAATAATTACCCTCAAGATTTTATAAACCATGTTAGTTCTGTTCGCTATATTACGCTAAAGACACATCTAGTGAAGTATTCTCAACAAACACACATATGTGTTAATATTATATTAGATATATGCTCATTGGTTGTGTTAATATTATATAACTATCTCTCTATATATACAAGAGATGCTTAAATTGGCTATACAACAATTTAACTATCTTTCTACAAATGAATGCTAAAAAAAAGAGATAATTCTGGTATATATTAAAGAGTATTTGAAATAATATATTTTTACACATTCCACAAATTGCTCGACATTCGATATCAAAAACTATAGACGAAATATTTACGACAGAAACTTTGAATATTTCATTACGGATTTGCGTGCATGGTGTTAGAGAAGAAAAAATTATCTTTCCTAGCTGAATCGACTGTACAGTTATAGCAATTTATTTACATAAAGGCAATTATTGAACCTTTGTTACGCAAAATAACTTACTTTTACCTCGTCCATTTCCCGAGCCCAACAGTTCCATAATCACACACTATTAGGGACAATGCACAACACATCAACTGGTTGAGCAAGTCTTTTTCTCGGTGCAAATGTAATTACTATTTCGTGAATAAAATCATCTGATAACGGTCGAATTGCGTGTTGCGTGGACCACCCTTTCCTTACTCTCGAGTAACGTTTTTTTTCCCCAACACATAGGGGCAAGTCAGTTAAATAGTAGAAAACGTTCAAAATTCCTAAAACTGTTATTCGTTGTATAGAGACATTAACACAGAGGAAAATTTTCTAGAAGAGGGAAAAATAGGGGAAAAACTATCTATACTGAAATTTCTAATCTTTCTTCTAACTCTAATATGCCAAACACTAAAAATCATTATATAGATATATAATGATTTTTAGTGTTTGGCATTTTGGAGATATATATATATATATATTGGTATTGGAATACATGGGATTTAATGTCCTACGTATTTTTTGGTAAAACTATCTTCAGAACTAGTTTGTATAACTGTTATTTTTTAGAATTTATGCTAATTTTCTGAACTGTTTATTTCTCAATATATTTTCTTATATTTGTGTATAGTTTTTGGTTCTACTCCTGCAATGTTAGCTTAATGTAGTTCAGTTTTATAACTAACACTTATACGAAATTAGGAGTTAAAATCGATTCACTTCCAAATATTATATTTTTGATAACTCTCTTGATTAGACAAATCAGAAAGCACCTCAAAATTTATGTGTAGAAAATTCTATTTATGTCCTTTGATGTAAATTTTTTTTTCACGAAAGTCCTTTGTTCAATTTCATTTTTTTTTTTTTGGGTTTAATTTTTTGGGTTTCTTTAATTTCTTTTTCTATTATTTATATACATATTCTAATAAATGGAATTAAAGAAAGAATAGAAAAATGAATAGTACACAACGTTCAAAATTCCTAAAATTGTTATTCGTTTATACAGAGACATTAACACAGAGAAACATTTTGTGACTAAGTTTCAGCTTACAAAAGGACAAATAGGCGAATTTCTAATTTTTTTACTCAATATTCCACACTGCCAAACATTAAAATCATTATGCATATATACTGCGCCAGGTTATTGGAATACATGGAATTTAATACCAAGCCTACGATTTTTTTGGTAAAACTATCTTTAGGATAATATAACTGTTATTTTTTTTTTTAATTTATGCTGATTTCCTGAACCGGTTATCTCCCTGACCTGTTTTGATATCTCTCTATATATACATAAATGTTTTGGTTCTACGCCTGCAGTGTTCGCTTAATGATGTTCTGTTTTGTCACATAAAACTTATACGAAATTTGAATCTAAAATCGATTTCTTCTCTTCTTCTACTTCATTGGCACTTTAGCCCCATGGTGGGCTAACGCTGTCTACCTATTGGCAAATTTCGAGACAGGAGGTTTTCGTTTTTCACGGAGTAGGATTGTCAACTCTAGAGTCATATTAGATCGAGACCTACGGTTAAATGTGGATTCCGAACCACAACAAACATCCATGTCATTGCCAGGATTGAACACGAAACTTGTGGCACCTAACGCCAGAGTGCTAGACACTCGGCCATCAGGTTCAGAAATGAAGTTCCTTCTCATTATTATATTTTTGATAACTCTTTTAATTATACAAATTATAAAGCACCTCAAAATTTATATGCAGAAAATTCTGTTTTTATCCTTTGGTGTAAAAATTTGCTATTAAAATCCCTTGTTCAATTTCACTTTCTAAAATGCTTTTCAGTTTACTATTTCTTTATTTTCTTTTTCTTTTATTTATCTATATTTTGTAATAAATAGAACTAAAGAGAGAATAGAAAAAGGAGATTAACTATATTATTGTTTGAAGAGAGAAACCATATCTTTCTAGAGATAAATAGCTCCAAATATATTAAAAATATTGCTCGAAGGCGAACGTCTTTTGTTCTGAAACCCCTCATAATAAAGTAGGTCTTAGTGCATTAACGGTCGGTCGTTGTTGTTGTCTAATTTATTTTAAGTTTTGAATCTTTTATATATACATGTTCAAAGTGATTATTATCACTAATTTTGTTATTTTCTTTAAGATGGCACCGATTTTAAAAAAACGTAATCAATAGTATTTTCAATATTTAAATTTTTTTTCAGGGATAAACTTTATTTCTATATAACAGAATGTAATTATTTTAGTTAGAAATTATATATTTAGAATGATAGTAATACGAGCTAATACGAATAAAGGATACAAAGAATATAATTATCCATACAATTCTTTTTTATCACGTATTGAACATATGTATTTATCATATATATTATTACTCATAGATAGTTTCAGCGAGATCAATGGACCCATAATACTATAAATATAATTATATGGATAAAAAAACCCTATCGTTTAATAGTGAATTTAAAGTGACTATCATTTAATAACATTATTTGGAATGAGTGCACTTAATATGGAAATTTTTATAATTAATTATTTTATTTTAAAAATAATATCCGACTCAAAATCACCATTTTTCTAGACAAGAGAGGATCCAGTAACACCTACATAAATGTTACAACGAATTATTTTCAATTAGTGTTAATTTTCTATTAATGTATTTATTAACTCTTTTTCATATCACTGTTTCAAAGCGCTTACATGATTTTTTTCTTTTAATATCTTGCATAAATGATATACTAGCAGCATGAGTTTTGTTTCTTCATATATTGTATTTAAAATTTTATATTTTAGCTAAATAACAATTCAATATTTATGGGCTTATTTTCTTTATAAAATGTATATAAAATTAATGCAAATTTATTCTTGTTATTTTCTTGATTTATTTCTACTTGCTTTTCTTTGTTATGCTATATTAAAGTTTTCATTTCAGTATCATTTGTTCAATATATATGCATTATTTCTGTTGTCAATTTAAATTCTATCAATATTAAGCTCATCAAGTTAATAATTAACAATAAATTATTTTACTAAAAATCACCAGGTATATATAAGAACTTTAATATTTTGAATAATAAATATGATATAAAATGCCTAAATCAATGTTTATGTGCTGTTATTTTAGAGTGCCTCGCTTTTTAACCTAAATAAACGACCAATAAAACGACATAGACTTAGCATATTCAATGTAACCTACGATACACTACGGGGTCCTTATTCTTCGTCTTCATTTGCGCAATAGTTCCAAGATGGAACAAAGCCGTCTGATACTGGCAGATTTCGAAAAGTGAGATGTTTTTCTTCATCGGACTCGCCAGCGACTAGCGCTAATCATTCGGTCATCAGGCCAGGGTCCTCAAATTGTTACGCAGCAAATGTCATCGAACACAACAAAGTATACCTGCTAGAATGCTTAATGGAACACCATTCATTTCTACAGATTTAACATGCACATCCCCGGCACAAACACGGAACTTCTACTTGGCTTCGTATGCCATCGAGTCTTGATTCTGAACCATCCTTTAACACCCCTGGTCTTTCCTCTGAAGACTTAATATCAATAAAAAAAGGAATTTTTTTATTATATATAAGTGCTACGAGGAATTTTGCATATAGGTTTAATACTGAATAGAATAAATAGTTTTAATAAAATAAAATTTATAATTATTTAAAATAGTATATATATATATATATATATATATATATAATACATCTAGTCGTAGATTGATATCATACAAAATTAATATTGTAATTTTTTAAATTAATTCTACTGAATTAGAGAATATTTGCTTTAGATTTGATAAAAATAATTATAATAAAATAATAAAGTAAAAAATAGATATACTTATAATAAAAGTAACTATCTTTACAATTTTTTATGCATAGCTGAAGAATTAATTATAATTCACACTTCCTCTTCAAGTTTATTGACGTCAAATTAAATCTTCTTTCATATCCTTAACTGATATTTAAATGAGAAGCGGCAGGACAATCAGCAAAAGATTAGATTATGCTTATAAGTTACTCCTCACGTCAAGAATTATTTTCTTATTTATCTCTAAAGTCCTTAAATAATTGCGATCAATACATAACGTTTTTACAAAAATTCCGGAAAAAAAGTTAATTAAAATCGTCGGTGTAATTAACAGACTTTCAAACTGTTACGATATTAAAACTGATAGTGGTGCTAATTTATCTTTTGAAGCTATAAGCTACCATCACGAAGCTAAAAGGTTAATTGGAATATGAGTTTCTGAAGTTGAATGATAAAATACAGAAGCTGAAATGATATGATTATGGGCAGGCGCTTAATTTTCAAGGTTTGGTTTTAAATAATTGTGAATGAGCGATCAGAAAGATTAATAGTTCTCTAATCATCAATTCCAAACCAGTTAGGTAATATTTTTATTAATTGAATTCTGCTATCAGTTTTCAAAATTTTCAATGACTATAAGGTAATGTTATTAAATATTATTTATAAACAATTTAGTATTTTAAGTCAGTGTTTTTCTTAATGTGAGAATGACATATGTGATTACATGATTAAATTTGAGGTTGTAGAACATTTTTGTAAGTTAGAGATTATTGACCTGCAAAATTTAATTCCTAATCTGTTAAAATTAATTACAAATATCAGCCAAATAATTAACAGCCAAAAGTTGAAGTTATAAGCTAGGTAGCAATGCTAAAGGTTAATTGGAATATAAGTTTCTGAAGTTGAATTATAAAATACAGAAGCTGAAAGGATATGAATATGGCCATGCGCTTACTTTTCAAGGATTGCTTTTAAATAATTTTGGATGAACGAGCAGAAAGATTAATGACTCTCTAATAATCAATTCCAAACCAGTTAGGTAATAATTATTATTAATTAAATAGTGTTATCAGCTTTTAAAAAGTTTCAATGACTTTACAATTGATTTTTTTGACAGTTTTTCAATGACTGTAGGATAATATCATTAAAGATAATTTATAAACAATTTAGTATTTTAAATCAGTGTTTCTCTAACTGTGAGAGTGACATGTGAAGTTATGCGACTAAATTTGAGGTTACAGAACATTTTGCAAATTAGGGAATACCAAACCAGTTAGGTAATATTTTTATTAATTGAATACTGTTATCAGTTTTTAAAATTTTCCGACTATAGAGTAATATTATTAAATATAATTTATAAACAACTTAGTATTTTAAGTCAGTGTTCCTCTAAGTGTGAGAATGACATACGAGATTACATGACTAAATTGGAAGTTGAAGAATATTTTGTAAGATAGCGATTCTTGACCCACAAGAATTAATTCCAAGCCTTTTAGGCATAATATTAACAATATATAGTTAACTAGACAATTAATTAATAACCAAAAGTTTTTAAATTTATAAGCAATTTAGTATTTTATGTCAATGTTTTTCTAAGCGTGAGAGTGACATATGAGATTACGTGACTAAATTTGAGGTTGGAGAACATTTTGTAAATTATAGATTCTTGACCAACCAGAATTAATTTCAAACCTGTTAAGCAATATTAGCCAGCTAATCATTAGCCAAAAGTTGTACAATGGAAATATCTAAATTGTTAAGACTCTTAATTAATTAATTAGAATTTAAAAGATACTTGACGGATTTTCCTGGAATTTTCCACTGGGCCATTAAACTTTTATGCAATCGTTTCAATTTAGCGAGTGACACAAGTTTAAAAATTTTAAATCAATTTTGAATGCAATTAAAAATTTTTTTTTTTCAATAATATCAAAAGATATCAACATTTTTCTACTATTTTCGCAGTATATATTTATGCGAATCATTACTTTTGTTTATAAAATCCAAAAATCGATGAACTCAGAAAAAAGATGAAAAACTTTATTTTAATAAATAATTTTAATCAAATAGATAAAAAATATCAGATTTCAGAAATTGATAAGGCTTTCTGAATACTTATATTAATTATGACCAATTTAATAATACCAATCAATTTAATCAATTCTCAATTTCTGAATACTTATATTCATCATTTATTGATATTTCTAGGTTAATCACCTATAAATATACCAATTTTCTTTTTAAAAAAAATATTATGTATATCATAGAACATTAATTTAAAACTTTATTTTGACAACAGAATTTGAACTTAACCTGAATTTCGATTAAAGTCGAAACTAATAATTATTGTTTTAATTGAATTCGAAATTGATGCATCTTTATTTGGTCCACGCAAAATAAGACAGTTGAATTTGATTTAAACTTTACGTAAATAATGAACTTCAACTTCCCAAATTTCCATTGAAGTTTAGAAATTTGGGAATAGCTAAATAACGCCACATTTTGTGAGGATTTTGTTCGCAAACACTGCAGCGCATTCCTTTCCAAAACTGTTTGAATTTCATAACAATTTTTGTCCCCCGGGGAAGTAACATAAGCTCCTGCTAAATCATTTGTTTAAAGATGCATGACTTTGAAACGATCCGGTTTGAGATTTCGAAGATATCGTTCAATATTTATACCCTCGCACTCAGACATTAAGGGGAAGTAATCCATACTTTAATAATTTCCGCGACCTTATTTTAAAGTAACTGTTCGCGAGAGAGATGATCGCTCGAAAGGATAAAAATAACAAGAATGAAACAAAATAAGGCGGAAAGAAATAAAATTTCATCATCGTCTCTGTCTGTCGACAAACAAGTTCAGAAAAACGCATTATTTAAGGGTGATGATGTAAGAAAGAAGTAATATATATATATATATATATATATCCTTTGAATTTAGTTTCAAAGCAATTTATTTTTAAATTAAAATTTATTATTTGCTTTAATATTTTTTTATCAATACATGAAAAGCATATGAGAAAAGTTTCTGTTTATTAATTTAGTCATATATATATTGAAATGCATCAACATAACTTAATTTAATTGACCAGATTGAAACGCATTCCGTTATGAAGTTTTGATATCAGAAGAAAAAATTGTTTTTCTTAATTTAAATCTATATACTTAAAATTGATATTATTTGCTTAACGTTAAATGTATAAAGAGTTTTTGTTTACTAAAAATTTTGAATGAAATGAAAATATTATTAAAAAGCTTTTGAAATAAAAAAAAATCTAAGTAACAACTAAAATGTTAACTTCACATGGCTTTTTTTTAACTTTTTTTGTAAGACCAATTCTTTAAAATTTTATAATAATACAGTAACTTATGTTTATCAATTAGAATGATATTATTGTTTTCTAATCAATAGCTTTTTCTTTTATCTTATTTTGTCTTTTTTTCCCTACTTCATAAATATATTTCGTCGTTTTATACTTGTTTTTTGTCATATCTTAAAATTAAATTTTTTTATATATATTTTTATTAATAATTTTTAATCTATCAAAATTTAAATGGATATTTACTTTTTTTACGTTTAATTTTTAGAATTCTTTTGTATTTAAATTTCAGACATAATGCGGTGGCAGTCTAATAATATCCCGCTATGTCCCTTGACTAACGCTGAATCTGCTAATAGCGATTGACCTCAAGCCAAAATACAAGACATATGTAAATAAGTTTTTTTGGGAGCAAAGAATGCTCAAAAGAAAAGTAATGTATTTCCAATCTGATTTTCAATGATTTTTTTTTATTTTAATCAAATTTAGTGTGAATCCCATGTTATTAAATTTTATAATAGTATGTTATAATCACTAATAATAAACAATATATAATTTCGGATAGTTATTTTTATATTATGTATAATTTCGGAAAACTACATTTAAAAGGTTTTTTTTGTTTCCTAAACAAATCTTTTCAAATTTTGTAAACGTAATTTTTTTCTTCAATCAAAATACAAAGAATGCTAAATCATCTATTTTAAATTAAAACTTTAAATTTTAATTTATAATCATTTGCTTTAATTTTTTATATTAAACTGTTTATACGGATAAAATTAATTATTTGGAACTGAATAAAAAATTATTCTATATCTTTATTGAAGTTTTTATAATTTAAATATTTAATCTATAGTTTATTAAACTATAGCTTAAATATGAATTAAATATTGTTATTTTTTATATTACGTATAATTTCAGAAAACTACATTTAAAAGTTCGTTTTGTTTTCTAAAAAATTATTTTCGAATTTTGTAAATGCAATTTTTTTCTTCGATCAAAATGTAATGAATGTTACAACATCTCAATTTAAATTAAAATTGTTTATTTTATTTATTGTGATTTGTCTTAATTTATGTATTAAACTGTTTCAATAGATAAAAATATTTTGATGGGACTGAATATATGATGATTATATATATCTAAGCTTTTATAATTTAAATATTTAATTTATAGTTTATTAAACTATAACTTAAATATTAATTAAATATGTTCGTTAAAATCACGAAAATATTTTAATAAGCATGAAGATATTGTGACGCAGCCTAAGAAATAAATATTTATCATACAGATAATATTAAGTAGAAGATATATTTCCTTTAAATGTAATAGTAAATATCATTTAGTACAACTAAATACTATCTACTCTAATTTATTGTAAAAACTTTCAAGTTAATTGGAGTTTTATCTTTTAAAGTTAATAGTGAAATAGTTTAATGTATATTTTAATTGGTATTCATATTCACCATACAAATTTCCAGAAAACATTATTAAATAAAATTATAACAATTAAGTAATAAAAATATTGAATATTAATGTTTAATATATTTTTAGAATCCTCTTCTACTGTTAAATGTTAATTATGCTGTGTAAAAAATGCATATCAACATAATAGATTCTGTTAATGAGGATCAATAATGCTAATTTAAAATTATAATTTAGTGAGAAACATGGATTTATTTATACAAATTTATTATAATTTTCATTGCTAAAGGTGCTTTTTAATAAAAAATAATAATTTTTTTCTGCTTTTCATTTTTTTAAATAATTTAAAAAACTTGAAACAAAGAAAAATTTGTTATCAATTAATACCTTGATAAGGTAAATAAAATATGTTATTATTTACAAACTATTGTTATATTTACATTAAATAAGACTAACTTAGAAATATCCAATGCAAATGCCGTTTAAAAATAGATATATGAAATAATTTATATTTTACTAAGTTTAATCATCAAGAAAACGTAATTATTTTTTTATTATGTATAGTATTTTATTCTGATTTAATGGAGCTAAAACTTCTCAGGAAACTAAAATAAATGTAAGTGTATTAAGTACATTTGAAAATATATTACTGAAATATAGAAATAAGAGAATACAAGTTTATTCTACAACATTAAAAATTTATCAACAATATATTTAGTAATATGAGAAACTACACTATTTATTTCGACCAAAAACATTTTTGCTTAATTCATTCCCGGAAATTTTTACTATTCTTTTAAATAATTAAATTCAATTCTTATATGTAAATGATATCATCTTTTATATAATATCATTTGCATTAAAAATTCTGTATTGTTTGAATTTTTTTAATCTTCTAGATATTGCACATCTATAATTAAAACACATGATAAATAATGGAATGAAAAATCCATATAATATTCAAAATAAAATTCATGTATTAGAATAAATTAGCTTCAGAAACAACAGGATAAATTTAGAATGCAAATTTGCTTTTTATTCAATATAAAATTTGTCAAAGAATATTTTAAAATAAAATTTTGCCTCTGTTTCAAAGGAATATTGCATTTTCTAACATTGCCAATGAATATAAGATTTCATATCTCAGTCGATTTTCATGTTTGAGTTTTTAAATATCTCGAAAAATAACTTTAATATTATTGAGATAAAATTTAATGCAGTGTACTATAAATATTTAATGATTTAAAAAATACATATACATTATATTTTAGATTGAATTATTTAAAAATACATATGATGTATATAAATATGTTATGTTCAGTAAAAATTTGAAATAAATCATAACTAAATCTTATTTTAATTTATTTATTACTTCTTAAAGATTAGGTCTTAAGATTAACTCTTAAATATCTATCTATATCGATTCTGTCTTATTTGTTATGTTTTGTAGTCATATCTGTCTTCAATTTTATATTTAAACTATTGGTATACACTTTTTAAAAAATACTATTTCGTGAATAATTATCAGCGTGATTTTATCCTTGCATCTGAAATACCTTTTATTTGGCATAATAAATTTTTTTACTCTCTGGAAGTTCATATGTTTTTTGAAATTTAAAAATTTTTTTTAAAAGTCTTGATGGAAAATATGTTATATAATATACAGCATTAAAAAAAATAACACCTTATTTCATAATATTTTTAAAACTTTTAATTTCCTAATTTTAGTTATTTTTAATTTTATGAATTGCAAGTTAAGTAAATAATTCAGTAAAATAGAAAAATAATTTTAGATGTGAGCAATATTATATATTCTAAGATCGTCTTTAAATACATACCTTTTCGTTTCAATCTATTTTATATGTTTAATCTATTTAATCTTATTTTTATATATCTTATATTGAGATATCAATAAAGATGAGAGTAAAATTTAGAAAAAAGTAAAAAATTCTTTTTGAACAACTACGTCGAGCAATTGTTTAACTACATTTAAGAGAAATGCAATTACGACGTGAATAGGTTTAGCATTGTTTGTGTTCGTTTGATTTATTCCAAATAAAATGTTAAATAAATTTAAAGCAAACCAAATATTAGATGTTAAACCCAATACCAGATGTATGAAATTGCCATTCCAACTTTTGAATTATATTTAAATTTTTTATCTCATATTTGTTTTTATTTATTCCATTTATTATCTTCCTTTATTGTAAAAATATAACGATTTAACTATTAGATGGATAATTTTATGTCTGTATCTCATAGAGAAAACTATTATGACAAAAAAAAATTAATATTATTCTAAAATTATTTATTATTATAATATTTATTATATTTATAAAAAAAAAAAAAAAATTAATATTATTCAAGTTATTTTATTATTTTTTAAAATTAAATACGTAAAAAAAGTGTAATTGAAACAAACTGTTACTGTTTATAGCAATTATATTTTAAATTCGATTTCAATTAAATTTCAATCCTTATTGTAAGCTATATTACACCTACTATAATCACTAGTCAAGGTTCAGCTTTATATATTAATATTTTTTATATTCATGTTATACCACATCCATAACACTTTTTTGAACTACTAACCAAGCAGAATGTCAGAATCTAGTAGTAAGACAGAGTAATTAAGTAAAGTTAAAAAAAAACTTTAAATTATAAATTATTTTTAGTAATACAGTGAAGTTATTAAAAAGCTTATAATTATAACTATAAGGCTTATATATATAAATATCGTATGTGTTATTTGTTTACTTTTCAAAAAAAAATTATTTTACAAAAAGCAAATCATTTACAAAGATATTAAATAAAGGAGAAGTTTCAAATCTTCCTCTATATTCAATCAATTTTTAATTAAAATTTAATAAATCAAAATTTAATTTTAGTTGCGAGCAATATTTCATTTTCTCGTCTTACAAATCGTCATTAAGAATTAGGCTTACATCGCAACTTTTTTTTAATGTCTCCAAGTCGTTCCAACTCCGCGTAAAATTATTATTTTGAATATCTAATCGAACAACTCTATAACTGAATCTAATAACAAAAAAGAATAATAAAAATATGTTTAATAATGTATAAATAATACATGTGTTATTTGATTACTTTTTAAAAATGAAATGAAATTTTATAAAAGACATAGGTTAAATTTCGATTGAAATTTTTTCGTGTAATGAATTTTTAATTTAAAATTTATGAAAATCAAAACAATCTTAATTGCGAACGATATTAAATTATCTAAAATTGTCTTAATGATTGACTTTATAACTAAAAGATTTTTTATCTCTCTCTCTCTCTATATATATATATATATACAATATATATATATATATTTAGAACAACTGAATAATTATGTGCCTGAAACTAATAAACAGAGAGTAATATATAATAATAAAAATCGCTTAATAATATACAAATAGTACCGTGATTTGATTATTTTTTAAAAATTAATAATTTTACTAAGACATTAAATAAAGGAGAAGTTTCGAATCCTCCTTTATATTCAATAAATTTTTAATTAAAAATTTAATAAATCAAAACTCAATTTCAGTTGCGGACGATATTACATTTTCTGAAATCGTCACTAAAGATTAGGCTTTATATCGCAAGGCGTTTATCTCCAAGTCATTACACCTCCATGTAAAATTTTTATTTTGAATACCTAGTCAAACATCTCTATATCTAAATCAAATTGCTACAAAGAGTAATAAAGTTTAATTAAAAATGCTTTTAATAATATATAAATAAAATACGTGGTACTTGATAACTTTTTTAAAAAGGTAATTTTTAAGCCATAAGTTTAATTTCGAATAAACTCTTTTCATGTAATGCATTTGTATGTAAAATTTGTGTAAATCAAAGCAATCTTAATTACGAACGATATTAAATTTTCTAAAATCATCATTAAAGATTGACTTTAACTGATAGTTTTTTTTTATCTATATCCACGTACAATTAATTTTTGAACAACTGAGTAATTCTATGACTGTATTTTTTTTATACTATACTACTTTCCGCTCTAATAGCAACAGAAAGTAATAAAGTGTAATTAAAAATACGCTTAATAATATACAAATAGCACACGTGTTATTTGATTACTTTTTTTTAAATTAATCATTTTACAAAGCCATAGGTTAAATTTGGAATGTCCCCTTTTTTGTTTAAAAAACTCAATCTTAGTTGCGAGCGATATTAAATTTTCTAAAATCATCATTAAGGGATTCGTCTTGATATCTCGACCTTTTTTTTCCATCTCCAAGTTATTACACATCCGTGAAAAACTACTTCCTGAACAACTAGCCGAGCAATTCTATCTGTGCATCTGGGAAGAGGAAGAATGAGAGAGAGAGAGCATAATGAAATGAATTCAGGAAAGATAAAAGGACAGCTGTCTCGAATTTTTAAAAACTTCAGAATCCCGTCACAAATAAATTGAATTTTCCAGAATCTCCCTTTTTGATCTCCTATTTCACTCCTCTTGGAAATAACCCGTCTAGTTTCCCGTTCAAATTATAAGGCAAACCGGAAATTATTTTCCGCGCGAGATTTTGAGTTATTTTCTTTCTTTTCTTTTCATGTGAATAGCCGTTAGCTTATCGAAGAGACAATGTCTCATAAAAGCAAGATGACTTCATTGATTTGCATGGAAATTGGATTTTCCATGCTATCGCGGTTTTGTGTTTACATCGAGTTTTAAACGCTAATTACTTCACTTTTTACTGTTTTGAGAGTGTAAAGCGAACTGGATTTGATAAAAATTGATAAAATTTTATGTAGCTACACTGTTTGTATTGGCTTTTATTCTGTGTAATGTTTCTATTGAATAATTAAATATCTAATTAACCAATAATAAAAATTTAATGGTCTTTGATGTCTATCTTCAAACGGTTCGCTTTTTAATAGGGGGTGCAGAAATTGTAAATGCGATTTTTTAAAATTTATTTTATTAAGTATCTCTTGTCAAAATGCTTTATCGTAAGTTTAGTATAAATAATTTATTATGCTGTTAAATAAAACATATCTAATTAAATTCCTAAATTTTAATACTATTTAAATAATACTTGTATTATTTGATTACTTTTTAAAAATTATTTTATAAAAGCCATAGGTTAAAATTCGAATGAACCTCTTTCCGTTCAATGCATTTTGATTTAAAATTTGTTTAAATCATAACATTCTTAGTCGCGAATGATATTAAATTTTCTAAAATCGTCATTAAAGATCGACTTTATTGCTAAAACTTTTATCTCTATAAATGGCGAATTAATTTTTGAAGAACTGAGTAATTCTGTGTCGAAGCTAATAAACAGAAAGTAATACAGTGAAATTAAAAATACGCTTAACAATACACAAATAACACACGTGCTATTTGATTTCTTTTCTAAAAATTAATCATTCTGCAAAGCCATAGGCTAAATTTCGAATTTACTTTTTCTTGTTGCAAAAATTCCCTCTTAGTTGCGAGCGATATCAAATTTTCTAAACTCGTTATTAAATATTAACTTTATAACTGAAATCTTTTTTATTTATATCCATGTACAATTATTTTTTGAACAACTGGGTAATTCTGTGTCTGAATCAAATAGCAACATAGCGAAATTAAAAATACGCTTAATAATATACAAATAGCACGCGTGCCATTTGATTACTTTTTTCAAAATTAATCGTTTTACAAAGCCATAGGTTAAATTTCGAATGTTCCTTTTTTTGTTTAAAAACTCAATCTTAGTTGCAAGCGATATTAAATTTTCTAAAATCACCATTAAGGGATTCGTCTTTATATCTCAGACTTTTTTTTTCCCATCTCCAAGTTATTACACATCCGTGTAAAACTACTTCCTGAACAACTAGCCGAGCAATTCTATCTCTGCATCTGCGAGAGAAAGAGAGAGATAGCATAATGAAATGAATTCAGGAAAAGATAAAAGGACAGCTGTCGCGCATTTTTAAAAACTTCAGAATCCCGTCACAAATAAATTGAATTTTCCAGAATCTCCCTTTTTGATCTCCTATTTCACGCC
Source organism: Caerostris darwini (assembly GCA_021605075.1). Classification (NCBI taxonomy): domain Eukaryota; kingdom Metazoa; phylum Arthropoda; class Arachnida; order Araneae; family Araneidae; genus Caerostris; species Caerostris darwini. The sequence goes on along the minus strand of BPLQ01003817.1, from coordinate 448,302 downwards.
TCTTGGAAATAACCCGTCTAGTTTCCCGTTCAAATTATAAGGCAAACCGGAAATTATTTTCCGCGCGAGATTTTGAGTTATTTTCTTTCTTTTCTTTTCATGAGAATAGCCGTTAGCTTATCGAAGAGACAATGTCTCATAAAAGCAAGATGACTTCATTGATTTGCATGGAAATTGGATTTTCCATCCTATCGCGGTTTTGTGTTTACATCGAGTTTTAAATGTTAATTACTCCACTTTTTACTGTTTTGAGCGCGTGAAAAGCGAACTGGATTTGATAAAAATTGATAAAATTTTATGTAGCTACACTGTTTGTATTGGCTTTTGTTCTGTGTAATGTTTCTATTGAATAATTAAATATCTAATTAACCAATAATAAAAATTTAATGTTCTTTGATGTCTATCTTCAAACGATTCGCTTGTTAATAGGGGTGCAGAAATATCAAATGTGATTTTAAAAAAAATTATTTTATTAAGTATCTCTTGCCAAAATGCTTTATCGCAAGTTGTTTAGAGTAAATAATTTATTATGCTGTTAAATAAAACATTATACCTAATTAAATCCCTTTTTAGAATTTCAAGATAATACCACGAAAAAAATATAAAATCCTCTCCTATATTATTAAAAATGCAAATGATACGACGAAATTTTAAAATTGTAAAACAATTAATTTTGAAATACTCCTGAAAATTATTCAAATAAATTAAATGCAACATTTAAAGTAAATTATGTTCAATTATATAAATGTAGTGATTAATAAATATAGGAATTTAGTTCGATGAAGGAAATTATAATAATAAAAAAAAAAGTTTTTCAATTTTTAAATTATTTCCTTTTATCAAAGATGTGAGGATATAATTAGTTAACAGCGTAATTGAGTAGAAAGTTTTAAAATCATTTAGTTTTGTTTTTAGTAATTTTATTCTAATTTTTTATGTTATATTTATTAATTATTTGTTACAATAAATAGCATTAGAATATTTAATATGTGTTGCATATACATTATAGCATATATTTTCACATAGTTTATTTCTTTTACATTATAATAAAACCTTGAACTATAAAATATATAAAATCTTATTCGCCATGTCGAAACAATTTTATTTCCGAACTGCACTTTGTTGAGAAAACTAAATTGTTCTACAAGATTAAGATTTCCGGGGTATGACAAAGCCATACGAAAAAAGCGTCATTTTATAAGAAACGAATTGCTAATTAGAAATAGTATCCAATTGCTAATCAGAAATTCTTACTTTTTATTTGAAAACTATTGTTCTGTCAGATATTTTTTACTTAATCGAAACTTCGAATAACTTGTTTAATTAAACTTTCAATAAAAAAAAGCAGTTATTAATCTTTCAGAGAATGGAATGTGAAAAGGACTTTCTAGTTTTTAATCAACATATTTTGAATTTCATAGACGCATATACTTTAAAATAGAAAAAAATATGTTTATATTAGAGTTAAGGAGTCTTATTAAAAAAACAGATTTATTTCTGGTTTCATCATTGCTGGCATTCAGCTCGGATAATTAAATGATGAGATTTGTTGCAGCTTAGGTGCTATTTAGAGCTTATCACAGGAGGTCTGACCTACACTAATAGGAAATAGACACAATTTTTTCAAATAATATCTGGCTCATATTTGTGTTTATATAAAAATTTTTTCAATGATATTAACTCCTTATCTCCGAAATAAACCACACAAAAGATTTCAGTCTTAGATATAGAAAGTATATTTGTGTTTTCTAAATCTTCTTTCGAAGACTCCTGTGAACACTAACAGATCAAGCTGTAATTGTGTAAACATATATATTAGATGATCGATTAGAATTATCCGAATAAATAAATCAGTGAAGTGTGTAAGTCTTCTATTTAAGCCATATGCAGGTTCTTTGTTGCTTATGAAATATGATAAAAATAAAAGTAAACTCAAATTTCTACAAAAATTTTGTACATCTTACTTTTTGAAGAGCTAATAAACAATCCACCTCATTCTATTTATTAATTAGTATTACTTGACTGAAATTTTCCTTGCCCACTTTTTCTCTTTTATAACTGAATTAATGTTAACAACCCTATTTAAAATATTAAGATCATCATTAAAATACGGAGCACTGCATATGAATGCTAATAATGTATCATGCTCGCAATCCAACAGCATCTATTGTAGCATTCTTATTTACAATAAATAGCTTTTCGGTTGTTTCATTCATGCATGAATATGCAAAAAAAAAAAAAAAAAAAAAAAAAAAAAAAAAAATTTGTTATGCTTTTATTTTACTTGATTCTTGTAATTCAGTACTGATTTGACAGATTTTTAAGAAATTCAACTTTATTAGAAATGCACCCAAAGGCGGGCTGCATCATTACAAGGGAATTAGAAAATATTTGCAGATTTTTTTTTTTTTTTCTAATTTAATACTATAAATATATATAAATGAAATCCAAATTGTCAATCATACGACAAAGAAATAAATGACGAAATCCCATTTCAGGCTATTTTTAAAATGAATCTTCTTAAATGGGAGGAAATCAAACTGTAACGTTTTTTTTTTTTTGGATGAACCACAATTCGTTTTCCATCGAACATTTAATGACCTAGCCATTAATGATTTATTTTGTGGAAAAATAGTGGATTTGTGGCCGTAGATTATTTTTGTGGAAAATAATATCCTATCAAAAATATAGAAGATCTGATATGAGTGATGTAATGATAACATTGGTTTTACCTTTTAGATGTGTAAAAAAAAAACGGTATCGTAGTTCACCTTGAATAACAAATTTCTTATACCCTAAGTTAACATAGTATTAGATGATAAAAAAATATCTAGTTTAATATTACAACTATATGTTCGATGCCATAATATACAATAACGATTTACATTTAGATACCTTGCTGATGATGTTGGAAATTCAAAATTATCGGTCAATTCCATTTTGGGTCTCAAATGCGTCAAATCTCAATTGGTACCGAAAACACTGAATGCGCCAGCTCACACTGCATTGATTCTTCGTGACTTTTTCGCTAAAAACGAAACCCATATCGTTCCACAGCCACCGTATTCTCACCATGGATATTCTTTATACTCAAAAGACCACTCCGAGGACACCGTTTTGAGTCGATTGAAGAGATTCAACGTGAATCGCCGCGAGCTTTGAAGGTCATCCCTGCCAATGACTTTTTAGCATGCATTAAGGATTGGAAAAAAAAGTTGGCATAACTGCATTGCGTCCGAAGGGAATTACTTTGAAGGCGATGAAATAAATTTGGAAGAATAAATAAAGATTTTTTGAAAAAAAAAATTGGTCTTACTTTTTAGGCTCAGTAGTATAGTATATATTTAATATACATAGTATCCACTATCCACCATTATTTAATATATTCACTATCTAGTTTAATACTACAACTATATGTTTGATGCCATATTATTTCCCAAAACCACATAAACAATCCATTCCAAACAGTTCATTTTAACAACAAATAATACAGCCAACATCACTACATAAAAAAGAATAAAAAGGAAAACATGATAATTTCCCTGTCCACTTTCATCTCATTCATTACCAAGAGAGCTTAATTTGTCATCATTTCACTCAAAACAGCAAGTCCTCATGGAAAAACAAAAACTCTCCATCGCTGTGGTACCGAGCGCCAAGCACTAGCCATTCAGAAACCATCTAGTTTAACATTACAACTATATGTTTGATGCCATATTATTTCCCTAAAACACATAGACAATCCATTCTAATTTAATCAGTTACTTCTAGCAACAAATAACTATCTTGTGTAATATATATATAAATATATCCACTATCTAGCTATATAGTGGTAAGTCTAATGGTACTATATAGTAGTAAGTCTAGTCTATGGTCTAGCTATATAGTATATATTTAATATATATATCCACTATCCACCACTGCTTAATATATCCACTATCGTAGTGTTAAACTAGATAGCTATGTTTCATGCTGTATTATTTCCCTAAAACACATGGGCAATCCATCCCAGTTTATTCCCCCTAACAACAAATAATGCAGTCAACATCACTACATAAAAAATAAGAAAAAGAGAATCTCTGATAATTTCCCTGTCCACTTTCATCTCATTCATAACCAAGAGAGAGAGAGCTTAATTCAGTCATCATTCCACTCAAAACAGCGAGTCCTTACGGGAAAAACAAAAACTCTGCATCGCTGAGAAAGGGGAAATAAAATTACCGCCATCCACCTCCTGACAGCGAGAGAGATTTATTAATCTTAAGAGACGAAGGGACCGAGAATAAAAACCAATAATTAATCACGCGCGGAATCCGACGGGCAAGATAACATTCCGATTTCCAATAAACAGATTTCCGGAACCATGCCGCATACATGCATCTATACGCAAACAAACAGATAGATTTGCTGGTTGGGACATAATATCCGAGCGAACATATGCTGGGTCCGGTGGGAGTGCTGAAAGAACTAACAGAAAGAAAACATCATATTTTTTCTTTCCTTCTTTCTTACTTTTTCTTTTTTTTCTTTCTTGTCATTTTGATGTAAGGTTCGATCCATTTTCTAAGGATTGGAGTGGGCGTTGTTTGCACGTTTTGAGACGCCTCCACAGCTAAAACTTACACACCCTTTATTAAGAAATCATTTATATTCTCCAAATAACTTGCCAATAGACTCGCAGGTATAGTTTGATGACATTCGCAAACATATACATTTTGGGAAGTACTTTTATGATGGGGGTGTGTTGACAAAGTAGATTGAAATTTGTGAATCATAGCAAGGAAAGTTTTGTCAATATGGAAAACTATCATAACTATCCAAAAATGTATACACTCTTAAGAAAGTTAAGGGAAATCTAAATAAAATTTACAGTATATATGATGTTACACAAAACCTATTTTTTAATCTAGCTAGCAAATGGAAATAGCAAAATATTTAAAATTGATATTTTATGGCAAATGTTAAAAGTCGCATTTTTTTGCTCGGACTCGATATATTTGCTATTAAAATTATTTTTTAATATTAATAATGTTTCAGAACTTAGATTTATATTATTTTGAAGTTACTGCAAGGCATAATTAAATATAAAAAGAAATAATTATGCTGTTCCTTTATTGAAAGCAATATTATGGCTAGTTCATTATACTTTTTTATTACACACACATCCATTTTTTCAGTTCCTACGATAAAAGACAGGTAATTAATTTTTAAGATAAGTAGTTTACAATTGTGCCTGATGGCTAAGTCACTACATCTCTGGCACTCGGTGCCTCAATCTTCAGGTTCGAATACCGGCGATGCCATCGATGTTTGTAGGGGTTCAAAATCGCCGTTAAACAGTAGGTCCCAGTTTAACATGACTAGAGAGTAGGGATGACAGCCCTACCCGTAAAAAGGAAAGCATCTGCTGTCTCAAAATCTATCAGTAGGCAGACGGCCATGGTCCACCATTGGGCTATGGCGCCAAAGAAAAAGATTGGTTATTAGCCCGTTCTTCAATGTATACATATAACAATATTATTTGAAATTTTTAAAATAGGACATTGCCCTTGTTTAATATGGTACTAAATATATATTTAAATATCATTATAATACTATTAACTTCTAAAATAAAATATGACAAATTGTTCCTTGTAATATATTTGTTCATTGATACATATGTGCATGTCTCTCTAGCAGCTCCGTAAAGAAAATGTCATAACATTTGAGACTATAAATAATACAGAGTTACTATATTTAAAATATTCTTATCAGCGTTTTTATATATCTCATTCACATTTCTTAGAAATTTAAAAAAAAAATTCAATTCAATTCCATTTAAAAATACATAAATATTCATACAATTTCCAAAATTAAGCAAAACAAAAACAAAAAAATGTTTATTAGATAATATATAATAAAACCTATAAAAGTTTTAATCCTATTTCAAAGCAAACCCCACTTTATCGTTTGTTTAGTTTTATGTATCGCAAAAATATTTTTATCTGCAAAAATTTAAATATTTTAAAAAGGTAAATCTTCGCATTACGTATTTGAAAAGTTTTATTGCCATACATATTCCGCATTCCTGTTTTAAGCAATTACATTTACCATTTTTCATTCTTCTACGCCATTTTGGACCCTCCACAGCCCTTAGAAAAGTCTTGTATAGTATATGCTATACATATATATTCAAGGAAAAAGCACAATAATAGATTGTAATATATTTCCATCGAGACTTTGCTAGATATTTCAAATCCGAAATACATGATTTATAAGTGTCACATATATTCCAAATATCAGCATAAGATTTCTATTCAAACCATTTCAGATATTTCAAATTCTAGAAACATAAGAATACTAAACATTTACTCAGAGGAAATATATATGCGATCCGTATGCGTTGCTTCAAGAAGCATGGTTTTAATATACTCAAATAGTTTACTCTGAAGAATATACTATATTTACAATATTTCTTACACTTTATAAATATTTATTTGTAAAACTGATTACATTAAACAAATTTAACATACTAAGTTTAAAATATTGTTGGATGCAATCCTATGAATATTTTAAAATGCCAGATTTTAAAGCCAAGTATGCCGAGCAAATATTCTTTAATAATTTGAGAAAAACAATAAATATAACAAATATAAACCCTCAGTAATTTTCTGAAATATGATCATACGATTCTTCATTAATCTAAAGTGTTACCTCAGATCTTTATTATCTAGTTTATTGTTTAGATATTAGATCTTCGTTGAATTATTAATGTAATAAATTTAATTTAAAAAATAAAAGTGAGATTAACGAACATTTTAAAATATAAATTTACCATAAATTTAAAATATTGTGCATGCAATCCTATGAATAATTTAGTATCCCAGACTTTAAAGCCAAGTATGCGGAGAAAAAATTATTTAATAATTTGTGGTAAATAATAAATATAACAACTATAAACCCAATGTGATTTTCTGATATATGGCCATACGATTCTCCATTAATCTACACAGTATTTTCACAGAGGTTATCTAATTTATTGTTTAGATATAAGGTCTTCGTTGAATTATTCATATAATAATCTCATTTACTTATTTAATAACCATTATTTTCCCATTCTTTTACTGTGTGATTACAGCGTTGATCGCATATTGTTTAAAAATAAATAAAAATTGTATATATTTTGTTCAGTAATTTAATAAATAGCAGATTAAATTAATGTAGATTACTAAATACATGATTTTATCACTGCCATCATGTTAGCTTAATTAATTCAAATATTTATATATATATTATCACAACTTTAAGCATTCACTGGTATAATAAATTGTACCTGGAACATTATCGTAAATGAAATAGTCTGGAATAGTAATATACAGTGAGAGAGAGAAATAATTGTTTTATATCGCTATCGTAATTTAATGTAGGTCTCATGATATTAAAGGTGATGTTTTCTGTTGTAAATTTATTGCGTTATATTTTGAAGATGCATTTGTGCTTTTTAAACCAATGCGCATAAAACAAATATAAGTCTGACTGGACAGGACCCTAAATTTCAATTCTATCCGTTTATTTGTTTAAACGCTATAATAAAATTAATAATATTATAATTATATAATTAATAATTATCTAGTCGTATTAATTTGAGTCGAATTTAACTGCATCTTAATTTTGAAAAATACGTGAAAAATCTTAAAATAAAATGTTTTAAAAACTAAATAATTTTAATAATTATAATTAAATAAATCCTTTTTGACTATTCTAAAGAACATTTTTAAATAGTTCAACAATTATTTTGTATTTTAATATCGACGTATGGTGTCAATTGGAGGAACCATGGGTTTGACTTTTCTCTTCAATTAATTAATCTGTCTCTCTAATTTACATTAAAATATTATGTTAATGTAACTTTGGACAATATGTGTTGCTTCTGTAGGAATAGATAGTTTTATCTAGTGTTAAACGAATTCCAACAATATTTGAAAGATTCTTCAGGAAAATATTGTCCACCTTTAGTAAGTAATGTTGATTGCTTATTGAAAGTCTCTGGTTGATTTTTAATGATTCGAAAATAACTTACATATATTTTTTTAAAAAGTATAATAATTTATAAAATAAAAAGACCTATCAGACGTAATTTTTTTATTATGTCATGACTTCAAATAATTTTAAAAAATAAATTATCCTTAATGAATTTAAAAATAAATTTTAAACATCTGTCAATTTTGCGATTTGTTAATTTAATAATGTGCAAAATTATACTTGATATAAAAAAATTTTGTGATCAACACTGTCAAAATTAAATAAAAAAAATTTTAGAATTAATAATAATAATAAACATTATAATAATTAATAATAAACATTTTATATACAACAAGCAATTTGTTATACATCGAATATTGAATTATTTTCAGTTTGTTCGTAATATTTTTTTTATTGCTTTTAACTACAGTTGTCTTTATAAAATCCAAAAGTTTCAGTAGCATTGCAGTATAAAATGACTATAGCATTACAGAATTTTTGACAGTTTAAATCAACACTTATTTATAAAGTTTAAAAAATAATTAAGTAATTAGTAATCAAATATTAATTAATTCATACAGTTGTTAAATTTTGAATACCAAAGTAAATAATTTATATATCAAGCAATCCTGCACAATCCTTTTTAAAAATAATTTTATTAATTTTTCTTTTTTAAAAAGTAAAAAAACAATATTTTAAAAAGGAAACACTATTATTTAAAAAATATAAATTAGATCAAATTTTTCTTTCAGAAAATTATTAATATTAAAATTTAATTACATGATAAAAAGTTTTCTTATAAAAAATTATGATTAATTTTTACTTACCAGGTAGAATTTCTGAGTTAGCTTCTACGCCAGCAACGCAAAGTTGATAAAGAAGTGCCACTAAGAGTTCAACTGCCATATAAATCAAAGTCATGATGGTTCATAGAAATGTGAATACTTCGCAAAGTACTTCAGTTCTTGCTGAAATTTATCACAAACAATTATTTAACAGTCGGAACCATTAAACGGAGCTTGAGAATTGTCAAGAATTGTAAGTTTAACGAAGGTTAACACAAAGTTAAGTAACTTCTTTATGCTGCCAGAAAACTTTAATTGATTTTCATTTTCAGCGATCGTTTTAATACAGTTAACTTCCGTGGAAAGTATCAGTAAGATGTGAAGTATGAAGTTTTAAATACTTCTTTAATGAAAAATTTCAAAATTATTCAATGATTTAATTAATAATGACAGTCAAATGCAAGTATTGTCTTTTGTTTTTAATTGCAATAATTCTTCAAAACGTTTATCTCATTTATAAAAGCTCCGTTTCTGTTTGGTTCGCAAGTTTAAAGAAAGACTGTTCTTTCGAATAGTTTTGTTGAATTGTCTAAACAGAATGGACAGAAAATTCACAATTCGGTTATTATTTTAAATAATTCTTCACAAAATTGTTCTTTCGGCACATTTCATCACAGTTCCAACATAAAGTTTTATTGCCAGTATTTAAATCGTCGAAAAGTTTCACAGAATTGTCTAAACAGAATGGACAAAAAATTCACAATTCGCTTATTATTTTTAACAACTCTTCAAAAATTGTTCTTTCGGCACATTGCATCACAGTTCCGATATAAAGTTTTATTGCCAGTATTTAAATCGGTCTCTACTACATTTCGTTCCAGACTGACAGTCCAGTCAATAGCATGGCTCGATACGATGCATGGGACGACGCTGGTAGACAACCAGCTGCAGCAGTGAGAAACCGGGGGAGAAGTGCATCCGGATAGTTGATCTGATGACTGACTATCCGGCAAGTGAAAGCCGGACTCTACCTTTCGCCGAGAAGCTTTTAACATCCCATGTCCCGAAGGCGATCGGCGCGCCCCTAGCGGCAGAACTGTCTCTACTTAGAAAGCAGTCCGTGTGTCATAAATAACCAGTTACTTCCTCTATACCGGAATACTGGGGAAAAAACCCCTCTACTCCAATTCTAGACGCTCTATCAATTTCATCCTTTCCTCTGTGTAGTTGAGGTTGAGATGATTCTCTCTGTTGGAGGGTGGGGGTATTTATTTTTCACGAAGAACCCCCTATCGAGAGTTATGAAGCATTGGTGAAAATGCCCAGTAACTCTCAGATTCCATATGCTATCAACTATTTTCGTTCCCCCCTACCATTCATTTCGCCTTCTCCTCACTTATTTTATTTATTTATTTATTTGCCCCGTGTCACGATATTGGAACATTTATTTCATTCCCTTGATATGGGGACATGAAAATGTTTTTAGGAAAAAAAATATGTTTACTTTTTTTTTTCTTCTCACTGAATACTCAACAGGAACTTTTGGTCATAAACAGGTCGAAGTAAAGCGTGCGAAGAAAGATTCTGTTTGAATTATGTGGAAGCATTAAATATTTTTGTGAAATTCAGAAGCGTGTTGAAAGATTTAAACAAAAAAAGCTTGCTTTATTTTCTGACGTTTATTCAAAATATTTTTTAATAAATAATTATTTAAAACGTAAATTAGAGTTTTGAGAAAAGATGTTTTTCTGTAGAATATGATAAGAATTGTAAATAAAACTTTGTTCCAATCTGTAGTCGCTTTTCAGAAATGAATGGAATGTTACTTAATGTTTTTACTTTATATTTCAGTGTGTAAGAAATATGCATCTGTAAAAAAGTAATTTCTTTTTTATTTTCTTCAATACATAATTAAGGTAATAATTTAATTAATATAATTATTAATATAGCAATAAATAGTGAAATGTTTTTGGAACTGAAAATAATATTCCTTTTTTTGTTATTGTTTCTTAATCCACTTGGTTGATTTAGCCGAACATCTAGACCAAGACTATGAAACCATGTGTTCTCAAGGAAAGGGGAAGGGGCAACTTCTGTTGTGATAGAGCCCCCGTAGGTAGAAGTCTGACTTAACTCCGTGTCAAAGAAGGTCAGTTCCTCCCGGAAGTTCTTTTAGTGGGAACTATCCCGCATTTGCTTATCGTAGGGTAAAATACCAGGAAAATTCCTACCATGTAGACGACTTTACGTGGTAAGATGATGAACATCACAAACGCCATCGAGTCTCCTCGTTTTTTTTGAAGCAGTGTCTACAACAAAGCCGCCAGCCGATTGAACCTCCTTCTTAATGCGACGCACCAGCGACACATGGTACCACTGAGCCACGACTCGGGTATTCGTTGTTTGAATGAATTAATGTTTAACAAAAAATATTTAAATTAAATATCTTCTATAAAATTTACCATATTAATTTTATGTTAAGGCAATATATATATATATATATTAAAAATTTATGAAGAAGCAAAAAAAAAAAATAATTACACATATTGTCTTTTATTTTATGAAATATAAAAATTATATGTTAAATTTAAAACATTCAAAATTGTTTGTAGAAAACTGTATATAACTGTATATAAATATTTAACTGTATATTTATATACAGTTATATATTTAAAATTTAATATAACCCTAATATCGCAAGGAAAGAATTCATCTTTATAAATTATATAGTGATCACAGAAATTCATATGAATCTTTCCTTTAAAACCTTATCCAACAAAACAAAAAAATTCTCTTTGAACTATCTCTTAAATTATATTCATATTGAAAATTGTAAAAGACGTTTTTTAAAATATTACGTGATAAATTTATGTTTTAAAAATTATTTTAAATGAATTACTACCAAATATAATTTCTTTTAAATGATCAAAGAAAACATTATGTATTATTAGTTATTTTAATAATTGATTAAAAATAGTTATTATTAATTTATTCGATAAAAATGTTTGTAAAATAATTTTTAATTTGAGATAATATTGAAATTATCTGCACATATATTACTTAGATAAAATTTAATAATGAAATCTTGTCATCCGATAATGAAACATTTTTATTTATTTATTATTTTTTTTCTTTGAATATTTTTCACAAAATGTCGTTGTTACTATTGAAATGAAATTGCGCGAATAAAATTATTTAAATCTATTAAAAATCGAAATCGAAATCCATTTATTTTGTATTAAGATATAAGTAATTAAAAATAACTTTAATATTATTTTAAGATGTCTGAAGATATTTGAAGCCTTCAAAAAATTTCATAAAATATAAAAATAAATTATTCTGGTTCATAAAGTTTTTTTTTTTATCAAATCATACATAAGAAAATACCCCACAAAATTACTCTTTTTATTCATATTGTTATTTCAATGTAGACAAATAATTCTAAGACTAATATAATTCTAAAAATTTTAAAAGAAGAAAAATAATAATAAATAATAATTTATTTATGTAGAAAATTCTAAAATTGAATAAAAATATTGCATATAACTTACATTAATAGATGTCACCTTTTATTTACATTACAGAAATTAGAGTTGAAACTGGCATAATATCAGTTTTAGCCTAATAAATATGCACTCTATGTTAATGTACAATAAGCCAGATGGTCTTACTAAGTTGCGAGTTGAGCTAATGGATATACGAAGCTTGGGTTGAAACCTGCTAAGTGTTGCTATACAGCCGGATCTGTAGATGAACGTTTATGATGATTTTTTGATGACTTGTAAAATTATTGGAGCTCACTTATTTCTGGTGGTGACAAACATAAAAGACTGAAAATATTGGCAATGCTCAGAGGTTAAAGGAAATCTTGAGAATTGAAAAAGTCCAAACATTCAAAATTGAATTGAGGTAGGTTGGAGCAGAATATTCCTGGGTCTTTTAAAATTAGAGTGCGGTTCATATTGTTCGATCTCTTGAATGGCCAGATGTTGGTGGTTGTCAATATTTTTGAAGAATATTTCTAAAACCTTTTTTTCCAGTACTTTCTGAGAGGTAGCAGTGAGATGATCTTTGAATATTAGTGTTTCTCATGAACCAGTTGCCATTCGTTATTTGTCTAATGATCATATATTGTTGAACTTCCAAGATTTTTGTATTATAATTAGCGGCATAAGCCCATACCTGGCAAGCATATCTTACTGCACCATGGATGCTTTAAGAACTTTTATGCTGTGAGAAATCGTTTCCCTCAGGAGGCCAGAATATCGTGCATCCGAGAAGGTTGGAAATATGGAATGAAGCTGTTGTCATCCTTTTTAGTAATTTTTTCCAAATATGGGGTGGCAAAATCTACCTGCATCTTTAAGTGAAGAAATGTTTTCAGGAAAGGCCTAAGGTAAAAAAGATTTAAAAATATTTTTATTTAAATTATAATTTAAACGATTGATTAAATTAAAATGAAGTAACACAGAAACTACATATTAACGCTAAAACACTGTTTATATTATTGCATTTGCAGCTACAAAGCAGCCCCTGTCTAATTAGCCCATTGTGTGCATAAAAAAACCATAGGGCGACAACCGAAACCCTTCAAATTCTTATGCATATATGCCTCAGATCCGACATGTTTAAATTCTTCTTCTTAAATTAAAGAATTGCTGAAAATCGATGAAAAGCTGAAGCTCCAAAACATCGCAACCAAGCATCCAAATGGCGTGTGAAGGAAGATAAATTACAACTGCAAGATACAACTTTAATTCGAATTTCATTTCCTCTACTAACTTTGTATGTGCAAGTGTTTTCACGATTTCCTGCAAAGTATGAGTAAATATCAACACTTCAGAGAGAGTGCAATTGGACTACAGGAAGCAGAGTGATAAGTGAAGTTTAGATCTATATTTGGATCCGAGCGATGCCTCCATTCAACAATGTTTGTAGGAAGAAGATGAAACAGTAATAGAACATGAGTTAACCATGTCAATAAGGCAGTGATTAATCTAAAAAGACGATAGACGGCAGAAGGTTAGGCAGAGGCGTTCTTACCAACTGACTTCCTTGATCAATACGTCTTTAATTGACACATCCACCCGATTATTTCAATGCAAAGATTATTAGGTGGTTGACTTACACAAAATCTGAGAACACTGTTACATTTGTATCAATTACATTTTATTATTTCAATGCGGGCATTTATTGAATATTGATATTCATAGTAACATACATTGCATAGTACATTTATTTCATATTGCTACATTTTATTATATAGTGACAGGCTTGTGTGCTCTCACTATATGATGATCAACCATGTTTTATTCCTGAAAGGGAACTGTTCCCAGAGAATAGTGCCATTTCAAAATAAGCCCTCATAAACAGCAAAGACATGTATAGACATGGCCAGAACTTTAAGCTACTAACCTCACAGTCATCTATCTGTCACACACTTAAATTATCAGGAGTTATGATCTGCAGCTCTGATCACGATTTATGGAGCGTTTGATAGTCATGGCCTGCTTATATTAGGTCAATATGTCGACTGAGAGGCCTTTCTTTCACGAAAATCTTGGCTTTCATTTCAATAGCTTAATATATTTAAACAAACAGATAACATTTCTTCTATTTTTTCTGTGCTTGTCAAACATCATCTTGTCTAGCTAGATCGCCACATCTCTCCCCAAAAAAGCTTGTTTTGTGGTTGGTGAGCAAGCACTTTTGATCGTCTGAAGATTTATTTGATCTAACTTGATAATTGAAGAGTGGTAAAAAACTTCTTTAGGCTAACCTTTATCAATATGAGTAAATGCAAGTATTCAGTACAAGATTGACTGGTTCGCTGAAAGTAGTTGTAACTTCGGAACTAAAATTGTATTCTTTTAAAATTGTAATCTTTATTTTATGCATGTATATCATATCTACTGATTTTTTTTTTTTTTTTTTTTTGAATTTGGATTATTTATTACTGAGATTTTTTTTTCTTTTTAGAAAAGTAAAATAAAGCTTGGAAATAAACTACTCTATGAGATAATTTAAATAATGAATTAACCTTAAATTTTCATTTATATATCGTTTAGTAATTGTGTTTATTTTCATTCATTTATTGTTTGTTACCTTATTTGTTTAATTTCTTTTTTATAGAATGAAACATATTCGAAGACATCGGACAAATTTTAAACAAAAAATTATTTCGTCATACTCATTTTAAATGTCCCTTTGAAGAAAAATGTGAAATATGGAAATTTATTTACTTTTAATATTACGTTTCCCACAGAATTGACTCTATTTATTAAAGAACTAGGTTAAACATTAAAGAATTAGGTTATATACATGTATATATATATATATATATATAACCTAATTTTTTATAAAAGAAACAACATAATTTATTAATCAATTTCATAATTATTTTTACACTTTGATTTAAATATTTTGCAGTAAAACATACAAAACTATTTCTCTGATATCATTTTTAAAGATATTTTAACTATGAAATGTAAAGAAAATGAAAAATTCCATACAATTAAATCTTAATATAATTAGTTTCATTTAATTCGCAACAATTTTATTTTACTAAAAAAATTCAAAATTTTATTTTTTACTCTAATTTAATTTTGTGTTAACTGATTAATTAATAATTCTCTAATTAATTACGTAATTTTTTTATTATTGAGGTATTTGAAAAATAAAATTATATTTTTAGATCTTCCAGAAAATTTATAAGATAAAATTAAAATTTAATATTCCGGAATAAAACTAACTAGAGCCTATAAATATTTTTCAATCTCTCTCTCTCTCTTTCTATATATATATATATCATTTACTATTATTTATGACAAAAGAAAAGTTTTGAAAATACTTACTCAAGTGTTATTAATGATGTGAGTTTTTATTAATTACATCATCCACCTAGTAAAAGTCTCTATAAAAAGAATTGGATGCTTCATATCCTTTCATTTAGAAGTAAAGAGAATATTTTATAATGATGTAAGATTACACATTGAAATAAAAGATAAAAATAATGAAAAATTCTACATTGAAAGTTTGAAATGTAATAATTAATATAACTGAAAAATGTTTTATAACACGCTTAAATAATTAATAACTTTAAAAATTATTGTTCATTAATTATATTTATAAATGCGTTGGTACAATGCATATGTAGAAAAGTCCATTATTAAAAAAATAATTCACAAATTAACAATATATTATTTAATAAAAATAAGAATTCACGTGACAGATAAGATCAGAATAATAAACATCAGAATAATTGTACTGAAAAAAGGAATAAAAAATAATGACGTAAAAACAAATTGATGTTAACAGTATGATTAAAAAAAACCTTTGTAGTATAATGCATGCCTGTTGATATGCAGTACAAATACTTGTCCAACCTAGAGAAAACCCACAAACATGTCTCTTAGCAAAGTATATGTCTTTTCTCTTAACTGTAATGGTCGTATGAGCACCGCCTATCCTTTCTTAACACCTTATAAACACCTATTTCTCTTTCTTCAATGAATCTTACTTTCAGTTGTTCGGTTTTCTTTGAACAATAAAACCGCGTCAAAAGGTGTCCTTCACCCCACATTTTTCTGTAGAATTGAAGTGAAATGAATATGCAAGACAATACTTTTCCTTAAAATTCCTCAACAACAATCCATACCGATGATGTCCAAAGTCTGCACCAATGACAGCTGGAAACCAATGCACGTGGCAGATAATCAGTCGCTGACAGGAGAGGTCTCCTCTAACCGTAACTTGAGTCTAAAATTCTGAGTTCATTCCACGCCTTCATTATAATTCCACTAGATGAGCAAACTAGGACAACCGTAAAGATCTCTTTGTTTGATAGGAGTCTGTAAACCATCTGCATGCCTCTCTCCATATAAATAGCACATTTCGTTATTCATATTTACTGTAGTATTGCACTACGTACACTCAGGTGACTGTTACTGCATGTATATTGGCTTGTCATCGGTTTACCTGTGACGTCTTGCACCTGGCATTTGCCCAATATTCGTCTTTCCTGAATTCATTGTATTGATTGCAATTGATTGCAATTTCATAGCTGCACACTTAAAAAATATACATCTGCTTAAGTATAGTAGCTTATATACAACTTATTTGGACAATAACTCATAAATGGTTCGGAAGGACAATCTTCGTTTGGAGTATGTAAAAGTTGCCCTAGAAACTATACCTCTGCTACGCATAGTTTTCCAGAAAAGTGTGAAATAATAAGTATATTGACTCATCTGGTTCATGGAATTAAGATATACTAGAAACCCGTAGCAATTGCATGTGACATGGTTTTTACGATGTTAAAAACGGGCACCCTTCACGTCGAGTCCTGCATGGGTGCTTCGTACAGAAGATAACTATATATATTAATGTTACTTCTTTGAATTGGAATCGTAACTGTTATTATTTCTTAATATTGTTCTAGTAGCTGAAAACAGGCTTTAAAACTATTTATATTTTTTTTGCAATTGTTGCTCCGCAGTGAAATTTCAAGATAATCATATTTGATATATAAATATTCGACATCATTGATGTGAAGTATTAAAATAACGTGCCATTAGACGATTCCGAGCTGGAAAGAGTCAATCATAAATAGCAATATTGTTAAACTTGAGAACTATGTAATTTATATACTCTGGAATGCCTTTCTGGAACTATTTTATATAAAGAACAGTCGATGAAAGCCTAGAACTAAAAATGCCACAGATGACTGCTATTTGCCGTTAACTGAAAGAAGTCACATGGCCGCTAAAAAACCTCAAACAACTCGGTTCTTGTCTTGTAACAGCCATTAGAAGATTGGTATCAAGAAGGCTTCATGAAGAAGGTGTCTGCAATACGGTGAAGATTGTCTTACCTTTGGCACAACGTAACCAAAATGAAATATTTAATTGAGCATTCACAGTCAATTGGAGTGCAAAACCAATGGAGGTCTATATTGTTTGTCTGTGGTGCTAAAAATTGTTTGTCTGATGGGAGACTGGAATTTGTTACTAAACCAATCCTCTCCAAAATGCTAAAAATTTTTTTGTTACCAATGTATGTGTATAGACAGGTTTTTTAATGTATGCAGTGACCTGTATATCATTCTAAGAAACACCATTATTGCTCTTTACATAGAGACGACAATCGATTAAATTTTTGTATACTAAGCATGCATATTTTTCTTAACGCCTCATTTTCGACATATAATATTTTGAAGGAAAATATTAAAAAAAAAAAAAATTATCTAATAAATGTATTTGTGAATGTTCACAAACAAATAACATCTGTTTGCGAGGAAACATAACTGCATTTTTTTAATGATATCATTCGAAGAATAGTATTCAGAAACACACTAATAGTTTCCCATTAGACAATATTGTAATTTTTCTTCTTGAAAATAATTCTACAACGGAACGATCATCTCGAAAATTAAACATTAGGAAAAACTAAATTATACTCAAACTCTTTTGAGTCAATTTCAATTTTCCAGATGACGATCTGAACTGAACTAACGATTCCGAAACCATTAAGGTCCCAAATTGTTAGTTTTGAGTTCCAGAAATTACGCAGAAAAAAAGAATAACTACCTTTTATTGCTGTAATTTTCGAAACAAGAAAGTTTTGCTAGTTATTTTGAAGAATTATTTTGAGATAATTATTGAATGAAAATGTATTCTAAAGCCAGTATTGCATTGTATAAGCATTGAATATAATATGCCTTCTTCCACTAAATGTAAAATAATCAAAATATGTATAATAATTAAATTTTTTAATTTTCTTTTTCAATATACTTCTATCATTTATGAAATTAATTTATTTGAAAATCAGAAATAATTATCAGGATGGTATACTCTTCCATGCTTATTATTACATATTTTAAGTGAAAAAACATTGACCATTTTTTATAAAATAATCTGAAATAATATTTAAATATAAAAGATCCCCTTTAAATTTAAACGAGAAAAATCAAATATTGCATTTTAAAAAAAATGACATTCAAACGAATAATATAAAAAGGACTTCTCAGTAAATTTTTAACATACAGTTAATAAAAATAATATTGAACTGTATAAAGGAGCATTAATTATTATGCCATTAAGGTACTTTGTGAAATTAATTTATAAAGTTTTTTTTAGTAATTTTATGAATATTACATTCAGTCATTTTGATGACTTTATAATTATTTTCTTCTTAATAAAATAAAAGAACATTGTTTAATTATTCTTAAATCAGGGAACGATTAATTTAAAAGAAAAATAATAATTTAATTATTATTTTTTAAACTTCTGAATAAACAAATTTACATGCTTTACAAATAATATATTCTTAATTATTATATTTATTAATTACTTTATTATTATTGTCTACATATAATATATTCTTAATTATTTTAGAAAATGTTTAATTTTATTCACTTCAAAGTGTTATCCCTAGCAATGTGAGTCTTATAATAGTAATATAAAAGTAATGCACACTTAGAAACAAATTTTGAAAATATTAAAGCAAAAAAACTTGTAAAATGGAGAGCTATAATAAAATTTTCATATTTTAAAATATTAAAAAGGTATTCCTTAATATAGATAATGGTAATTTTTTTAAAATTTTCTTTTTACTATTATAAATATGACAAAAGAAATATATAACAAAAATTGAAAAGAAAATAAATCTATAATGTAATAATTTTCAAATCTATTTTTTAAAATTAAGATTAAAATAAATAATAATGTAATTAAATTAATACATTAATTAATTAATAAACAATAATCTAAAATCACATGAATAAATATATATTCTTTTATCCATACAATTTTTTCTATAACTTCAAGAAGAACAATTTTTGGAAATTAAGAAATGATTAAAAATACGGACATTATTATTAATTTCTTTTAATTTAAGGTTTCCATTAAGTGAAGATTTTCGTTGATAATTTATAGAAATTTATTAGAAAGTAGTCCATTAAAGTAATAAGAAATTCATTAGTAAACAAACTCGAGCAATCAACAATTTTTCGAGAAATCAAAACATTAAAAAAATCCTGTGTATTTATATTTTATATTTACTAATAAGTACTAAATTTGTGAAATTAAAAGCTTTTAAATAATTTTTTACTTCAATTGCTATTATTGACTGTCAGTATTATATTGACCTAATGTATTCGCTGCTAAAAAAGTAAATATGTAGCGGATGCATTACAACCTCATTTTGTTTTTGCATGGTTAAATAACTTACTCAGAAATGGCATCTGGCGAGAGGGGGGTCGCATACTCGTACCTTTATCCATTGCTGTCCCATAATCTGCCATAAACAAGGAAGTATTCCGTTTGGCTTCTTTTGTGAACTTTTAAACCAAGCTTCCCATATTCAGAAACAATACCACTCAGACAATATTTTGCTGTCTGGTTGCATTTAGTACCATAGGCTTTAGGTTCGAATTCTGGCGGTGTCATGGATGTTTGATAGTGGTTCGAAATCCATTTTAAACTTAAGTCGCTGTCTGTTTAGTGTTGTGTGCACAAAATAAACGTAGAGCAACAAATCAAATCAAACCGACTTCTTTTTACATCCATAAATAAAAGAATTTTTATGGGGAACCAGATTATAATTTGCGGAAAATTCTGCAAAAATATGGTGACTTATGTTGATAAACTATGGTCAATAGTATGTTGTAACTTTAAAGGCTACACAAGCCTATGAGAAACACCGTAAGGACTACCAGTTTGTAAAAGCAATGCACTCATCCAGCATATTAGAACCTGTATACTAGGTGCGTATCTTTTCAATGTTCTACGATCGTGAATATTTATTGGTTTGACGATAGCGAGCGTTTAATTAAAAAAAATACTTCAGAATTCCCAGAATTTTAATATTAAGCTTACGAAAAGAAATCTAAATTTATTTTTGATATAAAAAGCATATAATTAAATATCAATGGTGTATAAGATCTATTAATAAAATACTTAATAATAATTCATAATTTTTTAACATTTATTTGTATATATGGTAGATTAAACATATTTAAATAAACACTGGAAATTTATTAAATTGTTTCATCAAAGACTTAATATTTAAAATGGTCTCTTTAAATCTTCATATACTGCGACAGTAAGACTTCTATATTAATATGTTACAAAATTTTTAAGATTCAAATTTTAATTATTTTTTTACATAAAGTTCTGTAAGTATTTATAATAGTTTTAAGCCAAATTAGGAACATATATCTCTAATGTAATAAAAACATATTAAGAAAATCGTTAATTCCAAAACCATTTTTAAGATACTGGCGTATAAAAACATTACTAGATTGAGTCTAAATATTAAATGAGTAACCCTCGAAAATTATCACTTTATATAATAAGTTAAAAATGCTTTACTTGGAAAACAATCACATTAGGTTTCAAAAAGAAGAAAAAAAAGGAACAACAACAACACAGGGTTCTCAGTTTTAGATTATCAAATTTTAATTGCACATAAATATAAACGCGTCCACCATTACATTATCGTAAAGTATATCTTTAAGAACATTTTCTTTGATGTAATGCTTTTAATGCTAATTTAAACGACATCTCTTTTTCATACTCATTAACTTTAGACAAGATAATTTAAAATTTACCTTGTAATCTCTCGCAGTTTTTAAAGTTAATTAGTATTGAATAAAATATTAGTAAAGAGATGACTCCGGAGCACATTTTCATCAGTAAATAAACTCCAATCTTTGAAGAAGCAAAGACATCTTCTTGCCTTAAGAACTGTAGATGATTTACGTTCATGAAGCCTTTATAATTTGTTTAATGACTTGCAAAAATTCCCTTACCTCATTACCTCCCCATCTTTCTTATTTATATTAACAATAAATATGAAAAAAAAAATTAAAAAGGGATTTCCGTTTCGTGAGATGGGATAATGAGAAGGGGGTCTGTAGCAGAAATTTAAGAAAGTGATTTTCCAACATAAAATGACGTATTAACACGACGTTTTGTTTGTATGGAAAATCCTTTTGCGATGTCGTTAGTTATGCCACGGGGAAATGGAAGGTTTCACTCCATAAAAAGAAGGAAAATCTGGAATGGTTAAAATAAAATTTCTGCATCTCGGCAGTGCTTGAGCTTCGATTTGCATAATTATTGGTAAGAAGAGATTCCATCACATGTTCTGGATGGTTTTAACTCCATGATTTTTATTCCCTACAGCAGCAATTATGCATTGAAAGGAAATCAAGGAAATCAGGGAAATCGGGGGAATTTTTTTTTAAGTGAAAGGAATGAGAAAAGGATTAGGTTTAAGGTATGAGGAAATTAGTTCACCCAACACTGGAATATTTTCCTTTTCATTTTGTTCTCGGAATAATTGGAATAAGGTTCATATCTCCAGAATAAGACCGGTTCTCAGCTTTCATGGCGAGATTTCCTTTGTTTTGTCGAACAATGGAGGAGAAAAAAATCAATAATCTTCAGATTAATTTCTCATGTACAACATGGAATTAACATATGAAGAAATTAGAATCCATGCGTTGCGAGATTATATGATGAATACGTAAAAATAATGCTATATCAAGGTAGTTAAAAATTGGTTTTTCGAGGATCAGATTTCTCATTAATAAACAATATAAAACAATATTAATTGGTATTATTGTTTGGAGTTGTCGGATTGTTAATTATTCATTCGTGATGTTAACAAATACATTAAAAAAGTTATTTTTCTAATGTCAGATTTTTTTTTTATTAATGAGATAAAATTGAATTTCAAAATTTGATTCGAGGTATTTTAAATATAGCTTTTTAAATTAACCACTAAGAAATTTAAAATATTAACTTAAATGAAGGCAATATCGTATTATTTTCTATCTAAAAATTAGGTTAAAATATATTATTATGTTATATCTAATTTTTTTATCTAATGTTTATTTATCAATTTGCCTTGAAAACTAATGTTCGCCTTCTGTCGCTACTAAAAAAAGTATAAACTATACTTATGGAATTAACTCTTGTCATTTCCATGTATTATAATAGGTATTATTGAATTATTATTATTTGAATTGATTTATTTATAAATATTATATATTATATTATGTATTATCTCTTGCCATTTCCATGTATTATAATAGGTATTATTGAATTATTATTATTTGAATTGATTTATTTATAAATTATTAAGTGCTGATTATGGCCGGATAGGGGTGTATTCTAACAATGGCGTAAGTTAATTTTGCATAATCTGCAACTCTGAAACTTTCACGAAAGTAGAATTTTTAACTTCCAAAAATGGTTAACATAAGCCGAATATGATTATTGAAATGTTAGAAATGAAAGATGTTGACACAAACATATAATTTATTTCCGACAAGCAAAGTAATGACATCAAAGCATTGACTACAACGGAAAGCCTAAACTATAACTAATTAAATCATCACTAATTAATTTGTAATTTTTTAAAACGATGAAAATTTATTATTTTTAAAACAGAAACTTTTCATTTCTGCTGAGAATGGAGCATTCTGTGTGAAAACGACATATATTAGTAGTTGAACTTATTTATTATTGACCATGATATTTTTCATGTATTGTCAGCTAAAACTACTCTTAATAACTATGAAGTTTTCGTTACATCTTCACATAAGTCTTATTGTTGGAAACGGCTTGAAAGCAATTAACTCATGCGACAATTGTTAATTAAAAAATAATTAACATGGTTAATTTATCATTAACTTGAAATGTTTCCCTTTATAGAACCTGAGAATTTAAGAACGTTTGAGTATAATGAAATTAGTATGTGATAAATTTTGTAGTTATGTGTATAAAGGTTTTGGAAGCATTTAGATATCGATTTCGTCAAAGTTAAATTTATCTTTTGCTTAATGAATGACATTTCAAATTTCAATAAAAAACAAAAAAATAAACTCTTTATATTTGTGAAAAGAAAAAAAAATCCAATATAAAAACATAATTTTTATCAAGTTTTCGGAAATATTTTAAAAGAGCATTAAATATTAATTATCCTTATGAAAAAATTGAATTACAACATGCTAAATATTCAATACTTTCTGCTGTATTGTGCTTCAAAAATATTTCCACTACAATAGAAGCTTACCTCATAAACTACAATAAGCTTAAAGTATTTAAATTGAAACTAAAATATCAAATAAATAAATAAAATCAATTGAATATATTATAATATTAATTAAACAATGCTATTGTTGTAATAACAAACAATATACTTCATGAGAACAAATTATGATCTCTATCGAGTGTATATAAAATGAATGAAATATTAAATAACTACACCGTTATTGCAAAAAGAAGAGTCTATTTATAAAATTATCCGATAAGTATTTGTGTGATTTTTTTTATGAAAAAAATTTAAAAAATATTGATTCATCCATAAAAGGTCTATTTATGAATTAATTTCAAGTCATAAACTTTAAAAATTTCCCAAATTAATATTAATGTGAAAATCTGAAACATTACTTCGTAACTATCAAATTATTTCATTTTAATTTAATTCCACAACACAATTTTGTTTATATTATTTTTAACTGAAAATTGAAAAAGAATCGTATTAAAAAATAAAGATGTTAAATAATGAATCTTATTAAAAGGTTCTATAAATTAAAAAACTATGTTGGCAAAAATTCGCATAAATTTTTATTAAATCATAATCACGGCAAAAATTTATTGATTTTCATCCCTTAACAATAAATAACCATTGTAAAACAAACTCAGCCTGCTTTTTTCTTGATACACTCCTATATATAATTAAAAACTAAAACTTTGTACAGCTTTCCTAAATAAAATTTATTAGTTAATTTAGTGCAATTAAAAACAAATAACGATCTCGAAAGCATTTTAATAGTTGTCATTAAAATTTCATTCGCTACAAATGATATAATTGCGATAAAAAAATAAAGGTTTTGTGTAATTAAATAAGCCATTTCAATTATTTTTACTATTTACAAACATTTTTCAATAAAATTAAACCTTTTTTTTTTTTTTTTTTTGTAATCTAAACGAGTAGATTAAGACACGAAGATATTGTAACATTGGATAATGGCTCTTTTCCGTAATTTTAAGTATTATAGGAATTTTGTATCGATAGTTGGTAACTAAATTATTTTTCAAACTTTGAATATATTATTTTAAAAATCTCGGATTCCGTCATGGAAAAATTTCGAATTAGCAATTAATTAACCATGTTGATTAAATTTGTTAATCAGCTGCATTTCACTACAAAAACAGACAGAAAGAGTTTATGAATTATTATTTGGCTTATTTAATTACACAAATTATGAAAGTTATTTTGTGTGCCCCATTATTTTTTATGGTAGACTATACATTGATAAACCACATATTCATTCACCTATTCATTGCTAATATTTTCTTTTTACACTACATTGCCAGAAAGTAATTTCCCCCTATTACTGCAGGATTCAGAACCGTGTAGGTATAACCTACTCCACATAAATGTTTGTAAATCTATGGCTGAGACGACCTAATAATCTTCAACACTGCTAACATAAGCATGTACAGAATTTATGGTTCCCATGTGAGGTATTATCAATTATTGATTTAATATTCTCTATGTAATTATTACTAATTATTACGTTGTACAGTCTTGTATTTTTAATAAATTCCTTATCCTCCTTACCTTTTTAATAACTACCTTATCTTCCTTATCTTTTTAATAAATGTCTTATCTTTATACATGTATATTTTAATAAAAAATGTAACTATCTTCACAGTACTTCATTGATCATCTTTCTGTTTGTGTTCAAAGAGTGCATTAATACATACGCAATGTTATTCGACTATCAATATAAAAGAAAATACTATTTTTAATGGAGTTGTTACTCGTCGATTGCAAAATCTTTTAATTTTATTAAATAAAATTGGTTTTTATATTTGATTTTTTTGTACTGTAAAATGCTGTATTTATAGCAAATTATTCAATTGTATTAGATGAAAAGTGTTTTTATTATCATTTTCATTGCAATTTTATTCAGAAAAATTAAAAACGAAAATTGAGTAATATTGAATATTTAAAAAAAAATCTGAAAACTAAACGTAATGTTGTGTAAGTTGAACGTAAACGTATAAGTTGAATGATAAAACACATTTAACCAATATATATATATAAATTTAGTTAGTCAGTTTTATTTGTATTATTACGTAGGATATTTATTATACGATGAATTATGATAAGGTCATGTAGTCTTGATGCTTTATTGTCTAGATTCGGATTGACCAAATATTCACCGGAACCATGGAACCAAAATATTCTGTAAAATATTTCTTACAATTTAATATTATAACTACAAAAAACATGCACACTTATTTTACACTTATATCTATTATGTACAGATATAAAAATAATTTTAAAAAAATCTACATCAAAATATCAATATATGATACACAGTATTATTGGAATTAAACTGAAAAAAATGAGCAATTCAAATATTTTTCTAATCCACCATATCTGTATAAAATTTTTAAAGAGCACTAAATATATTTAAATGATAAGCATACGTTCAATTTAAGCACAATATTGAACATCCATTAGAGTTAAATCAGGAGAATGTAAATATTCAAAATCCAGCAATTGTCCAGCTTTAAATTCCCAACTGTCACTCGACTCAATGGATTGAATAGATGCTCAACTTACGAGTTAATTACCTAAAGTATGGTATCCTCTTCTCAAATTTAGTCCACAATTTCCATTTCGTATGCTAAGCTATCACTTCAACTTTCAAAACCGAAACCTTTCAAAATCCTACAATAACAATATGAATCACATAGTAATGAGAAACCATTATACTTAGTCTACATCAGAAGATGGTACATATATCTAAAAGCAATTTTGATTACTGTATTGTCATTAATCAAAACCAAAGGTTTCAGCTGGGTACAAGTGTATACAGGGAAAATATTTATATTATATATTGTATACTAAATATTTATATTATATTATATTTATATATAGAAGAGTATAATCATTTTCAGCTTAGCGTTAAGCGTCTGTTGGATTAAGATTATTATTTTCCTTTAAAGATTGGTGGGAAGACTTTCTACATGTTGTTTTTTTTTCTTTCCAATAATATTTATAGAAAAATAAATTAACTTCACACTACATATGTACACTCTATTTTTATATTTTATTATTTTTTTTAAGACAACTAAAAGATGTATTGAACTTATAATTTTTCAAATAGGAAATAATAAATTAATAGTCTTTCTAGAAATATCTGGCAAAATGTTTAACTCAGACTAACTTTTTAAAATTGTTGTAAGACTCAAAAGACTTATTTGAATCAATATCACAATTAGACACGTAACATTTATTTTAATAATTCCTTTATTATCTTTTCCAAATTTATCAAAATAGTCTCCTTAATAAAAGAAATAAAGAATAAAAAAAAGAAAGAAAGATAAATATTTAAAAGAATAAAAGACACTAACACAACAAAGACCTTGGCAGAGAAAAAACCTCCCAAAACACAAAGAAAATTTATTAGGAAAAAATTTATTAAAATATTCTGAACCGATCCAACTCTTTTCTGGCATATTAAAGATAAATCACATATTGTATACATTGGTAAACAAATGTATTCAATAATTTCATACTAATACATTCCTTTCGAAATTTGACGTAAAACTTTCAAAGCTGTAAGACATCGCTTCCAATTCCAATGTACCAACCAAACTCCACAATAATAATACGAATCTAATAGTAAGTAACGATAATTCTTCCCCACATTCCGCATCAAAATTTCGTCTGTCTGTCTAAAAGCATTCCACTCTGCTGTACATTGAGCTACATCTAAACCAAAACGGCAAACCAAGAGAGAGAAAAGGAATCTTGGCAAATTATTTTCCCTCTCTAATCGCCAAGGAACATAGAAGAGTATAATTATTTTCGGTAGACAGTTTATAGTCGGCTGCATGAAGCTCTGCTCCATTTCTGCTTGTTAATTAACGAGGAAACGGGCTACTTTTGTGCTGCATTTTATTCTCTTTCCAATCCCCACATATTAATTCGAGGGATGGTGGAAGAAGGGAAAAGTTCAAATTCATAAACTCTTTCTGTCTGTTGAAAAATCTTTTATTTAGGTCCACCCCTACTTCTTCTACCCTCACTCCCCTGCTGCCCCCATATTCGTTTAAGCCCCGGGAGATTAATAGTGGGTCGCTTGTCACGGGCAGAAAATGAGGTTTTAAAGTTCTCGATTTTGTATGAACTAAAAAGAGAGACAGAGAATAGCAATACCATCGAAGGGCCTCCCTGGGATATAAATGGGTTAATGACGCACTGGTCTGAATAGTTAAAAGTGGCAGTTTCTTTTATCGATTTATTCTTGCTAAATCCATTTCTCCATTCTTATTTCTCTTCTTTCTTTCTGCATTCATGCATTCACACATGGACGTGTTATTTTATGAGCTATTTGCTACTTATTTAAAACCCTTGTGTCTTTTGTAAGTAGTTAATCGATTTTCTTCAAATTATGATGTACATTTGAAATTTATTAAAAGATAAGACACTACTAAGGAAAAAGAATTATGAAATATTTTCACAATGAGAAAAAAATACGTAAAATTGAATTGTTATGTAAATTTCAGCCAATATTGTTTAATTTTGATGATTTATTAAACATAAGAATAATTTTTAACATAAGAATAAGAATATTTTTTAACATAAGAATAAGAATGATTTTTAACATAAGAATAAGAATTATTTTTAACTAATATAATATAATTCATTTTAAACAAAAAAATTTCAGTTATGGTCAGTAATTATAAATTGTGTATAACTGAGAATTTATATATCTTTCATCAAATTTATGAGAAGTAGCTTAAAGGTATTTCCTGTAATAAAATATTTGATTTAAATTTCTTAAATGATTATATACACAGGATATTAGATATATTATTGTAAAATTACATTTAATAGCCTATATAGCTTGAACGCCAACATTTTTTACCTATTTTCAAAGTAAAGAAGGCAAAGAAGTATTAATATATTCTGAACAGATCCAAATCATTTTTTAGCATATTAAAGACACATCACATATTGAATACATTGGTGAACACTACAACTTCCAACTAATACTTTCTTTCCAAATTTAATTCAAATCTTTCTAAGATGTAAGTCACCCCTTCCAATTCCAGTGTACCAACCAAACCCCATAATAATAATAAGAATCTAACAGTAAGAGAATTCGAGAATTCTTCCTCACATTCCGCATCAAAATTTCGTCTGTCTGTCTGAAAGCATTCCACTTTGCTGTATTCTGAACTATAGCTAAACCAAAACTGCAAACCAAGAGAGAGAAGATTCTTGGCAAAATTATTTTCCCTCTCTAATCGCCAAGGAACATAGAAGAGTATAATTATTTTCGGTAGACAGTTTATCGTCGGCTGGATGAAGCTCTGCTCCATTTCTGCTTGATAATTAACGAGGGAACGGGCTACTTTTGTGCTGCATTTTATTCTCTTTCCAACCCCCACTATATTCATTCGAGGGGTGGAAGAAGGGAAAAGTTCAAATTCAAAAACTCTTTCTGTCTGCTGAAAAATCTTTTATTTAGGTCCACCCCCCTTCTTCTTCTATCACTCAACCCCCTTGCCCCCCCCCATATTTGTTTAAACCCCGTGAGATTAATAGTGAGTCGCTTGTCACGGGCAGAAAATGAGGTTTTATAGCTCTCGATTTTGTATGAACTAAAAAGAGAGAGAGTAGCAATAGTATCGAAGTCCTCCCTGGGATATAAATGGGTTAATGACGCACTGGTCTGAATAGTTAAAAGTGGTGGTTTCTTTTATCGATTTATTCTTGCTAAATCCATTTCTCCATTCTTATTTCTCTTCTTTCTTTCTGCATCCATGCATTCACACATTGACGTGTTATTTTACGAGCATTTTGCTACTTCTTTGAAATCCAGTGTCTTTTGCAAGTAGTAAATCATTTTTTTTTAAATTATGGTGTATATTAGAAATTTATTAAAGCAGAAGATTATTTTAAGGAAAATGAATTATGCGATAGATTCAAAAACACAATTAAAAAAATGTAGAAACACACAGAGAAATTGTATTAGGATAAATAGTTTTAAAATATTCTGAACAGATCGAACTCCTGTTCAGACATAGTAAAAATGAATCACATATTGTATAAAACACATATGGGTAAACATATTGATAAACATGACCAATTTTATACTAACACTTTCTTTCCAAAATAGATTCAAAACATTCTAAGATGTAAGTCAACCCTTCCAATTCCAATGTACCAACCAAACCCCATAATAATGAGAAGAATCTAATAGTAAGTAACGAGAATTCTTCCCCACATTCCGCATCGAATTTTCGTCTGTCTGTCTGAAAGCATTCCACTCTGCTGTACACTGAGCTGAATCTAAACCAGAACTACAAACCGGGAAAGAGAAGAATCCTTGGCAAATTATTTTCCCTCTCTAAACGCCAAGGAACATAGAAAAGTATAATTATTTTCGGTAGACAGTTTATCATCGGCTGGATCAAGGCTCTGCTCCATTTCTGCTTGTTAATTAACGAGGAAACGGGCTACTTTTGCGATGCATTTTATTCTCTTTCCAATCCCCACTATATTCATTCGAGGGGTAGTGGAAGAAGGGAAAAGTTCAAATTCATAAACTATTTCTGTCCGCTGAAAAATCTTTTATTTCGGCCCACCGCCTTCTTCTTCTAAAATCCCCTGCTACCCCCCATATTCGTTTAAGCCCCGAGAAATTAATAGTGGGTCGCTTGTCACGGGCAGAAAATGAGGTTTTAAAGTCCTCGATTTTGTATGAACTAAAAAGAGAGAGAGAGTAGCAATAGTATCGAAGGCCTCTCTGGGATATAAATGGGTTAAAGACGCACTGGTCTGAATAGTTAAAGTGGCAGTTTCTTTTATCGATTTATTCTTGCTAAATCCATTTCTCCATTCTTATTTTTCTTCTTTCTCTCTCCATCCATGCATTGACAGATGGACGTGTTATTTTATGAGCATTTTGCTACTTCTTTGAAATCCAGTGTCTTTTGTAAGTAGTTAATCAGTTTTCTTCAAATTATACTGTTCATTTGAAATTTATTAAAAAATAAGATAATAGTAGGGCAAACGAATTGAGCAATCCCTTCAAATTTAGAAACAAAATAAGTAAAGTTAAATTGTAATGAAATTTTAACCAATATTTTTGAATTTTGATGAATTACTAAACATAAAAATCATTTTTAACATAAGAATAAAAATCATTTTTAACTAATATAATATAACTCATTTTAAACAATATAAATTTCAGATATTGTCAGTAATTATAAATTGGGTATAACAAATTTATATAACTTTAATCAATTTTATGAGAAGCATTTTTTACTTATTTTCAAAGTAAAGAAGGCAACGAAGTAGTACAATATTCTGAACGGATCCGACTCATTTTCACACAAATTAAATATAAATCACATTCTGTATACATTGGTAAACATGACAATTTCCCATTCATACTTTCTTTCCAAATTTGATTCAAAACTTTCTAAGATGTAAGTCAACCCTTCCAATTACAATGTACCACCCAAACCCCATAATAATAAGAAGAATCTAATAGTAAGTAACGATAATTCTTCCCCACATTCCGCATCAGAATTTCGTCTGTCTATCTGAAAGCATTCCACTCTGCTGTACACAGAGCTTCATCTAAACCGAAACTGCAAACCAAGAGAGAGAAAAGGAATCTTGGCAAATTATTTTCCCTCTCTAATCGCC
The DNA here is from genome assembly GCA_021605075.1 of Caerostris darwini. Lineage (NCBI taxonomy): Eukaryota > Metazoa > Arthropoda > Arachnida > Araneae > Araneidae > Caerostris > Caerostris darwini. The sequence goes on along the minus strand of BPLQ01003817.1, from coordinate 416,755 downwards.
AAGGAACATAGAAGAGTATGATTATTTTCTGTAGACAGTTTATCGTCGGCTGGATCAAGCTCTGCTCCATTTCTGCTTGTTAATTAACGAGGAAATCGGGCTACTTTTGAGCTGCATTTTATTCTCTTTCCAACCCCCACAATATTCATTCGAGGGGTGGAAGAAGGGGAAAAGTTCAAATTCATAAACTCTTTCTGTCTGTTGAAAAATCTTTTATTTAGGTCCACTCCCCTTCTTTTTCTTCTTCTATCCCCCATATTCGTTTAAGCCCCGGAAGATTAATAGTGGGTCGCTTGTCACGGGCAGAAAATGAGGTTTTAAAGTTCTCGATTTTGTATGAACTAAAAAGAGAGACAGAGAATAGCAATACCATCGAAGGGCCTCCCTGGGATATAAATGGGTTAATGACGCACTGGTCTGAATAGTTAAAAGTGGCAGTTTCTTTTATCGATTTATTCTTGCTAAATCCATTTCTCCATTCTTATTTCTCTTCTTTCTTTCTGCATCCATGCATTTTATGAGCATATTGTTACTTCTTTGAAATCCAGTGTCTTTTGTAAGGAGTTAATCAATTTTCTTCAAATTATACAATACATTTGAAATTCGTTAAAAAATAAGATACTACTAGGAAAAACGAATTATGAACTCCATTCAAAATAAGAACAAAATAAATAAGATTGATTTGTACTGTAAATTCAACCAGTATTGCTGGACTTTGAAGATTTATTAAACATAAGAATAATTTTTAACCAACTTTGAGCAATACAAATCCCAGTCATGGTTAATAATTATAAACTGACTTGTGTTTACATTGTAATTCCAGTGTTATATGGTGGGACTCATGTATTTATAATCTTACTTATGCTGAATGTTTATATATCTGCATCAAATGTATAAGTAATAAAATAATTTATTTAAATTTCATACAAGATTAGATACACAGGATATCATATATATTATTGTCAAATTGCATTTAACTCCTATAGAGCAGAATTTGTTATTTTTTAAAAAACATTTTGATAGTAATAGTTTGAATTCAGTATTTTAATAATTTTATGAAATAGTTTTTTGATTGCTAATATTTTTTTTCTTGGTGAAAAGGTATTGAGAATGGTTTAAATGGAAACCGATACATTTTGTAGAAATATTGCCTTTACATAAATTATTTTATCATATGTGAGCTTAAATTGAAAATTTTGATGTAAATAATTTTATTGATGGAACAAAAAATTTTAAAAAAATCAGTGCTGATCAAATAAGAAAAATAAATTGTTCTGATTTGTATTTTTTGATGAGAATTAATAGCAATCATTTAGAGCAAAAGGGATAATTTAAAATCTTCACCTCATCTTATCTTGTTCTCCTCTCATTAAAGGAATATATAAATATTTCTATTGATACAAATGACATTAAAATAAAATGTATTATATGGTACTAAATAGAATTTTAATTAATTTCAAATATAATGTTTAAATTTTCATTTTAAATATCTTGAATGGCCCTCACTTAATTTTAATGATGATCTAGAATTAACATTCCAAGTTAAAAGAGAATAAAAACTTCACCTCACCTTACCTTTTTCTCTTCTCATTGAAGTATTTCATGAAACATTTTTATTTATGCAAAGAACATTAAAAGAAAATGTATTATATATTAGTCAATACAGTTTTTATCATTTTTTAAATATAATGTTTAACTCTTCACTTAAACTTTAATGATTCTCCCTTAATTCTAGTGATGTTCGGATATAACGTTCAGAGTGAAAAGAGAGTAAAAACTTCATCTCACTTTACCTTATTCTCATCTCATTAAAATATTTTATGCAATATTTTGATTGATACAAAGGACATTAAAATAAAGTGTATCATATGTCAGAAAATACAGACTTTATCATGTTTTAAATATAATTTTTAAATTTTCACATTAAGAAACTTTAATGATTCTCACTTAATTTAATTATGTTCAAAATTAACATTAAAAGTGAAAAGAGAGTAAGTACCTCCCCTCATCTTACCTCATTCTCCTCTCATTAAAGTAATTCATGAAATATTTTTATTTATACAAATGAGATTAAAATAAAATGTATTTTGGGTTAGTAAATACAATTATTACCATGTTTAAAATATAATGTTTAAATTTTCACTTTAAGAAACTTTAATGACTCTCACTTAATTTAATGATGTTCGGAATTAACATTCAGAGCGAAAAGAAAGTAAAAACTTCATCACATCTTACTTTGTTCTCATCTCATTGAAATATTTCATGAAATATATTTATTTATACTAATGGCATTAAAATAAATGTATTTATTATATGCTAGTATACAGTTTTTATCATTTTTTAAATATAATGTTTAAATTTTTACTTTAAATAACTTTAATGACTCTAACTTAATTTTTAATAATGTTCAGAATTAACATTTAGAGCGAAAAGTGAGTAAACACTTCACCTCATCTTACATTGTTCTCCTCTCATTGAAATATTTCATGAACTATTTTTATTTATATGAAGTACATTAAAATAAAGTGTATTATGTGTTAGCAAATACAGACTTTATCATGTTTTAAATATAATGTTTAAATTTTCCCTTTAAGAAACTTTAATGATTCTCACTTAATTTAATGATGTTCAAAATTAACATTAAAAGAGAAAAGAGAGTAAGTACCTCACCTCATCTTACCTCGTTCTCCTCTCATTAAAGTATTTCATGAAATATTTTTATTTATACAAATGAGATTAAAATAAAAAGTATTTTGGGTTAGTAAATACAGTTTTTACCATGTTTTAAATATAATGTTTAAATTTTCACTTTAAGAAACTTTAATGACTCTCCCTAAATTTAATGATGTTCAGAATTAACATTCAGAGCGAAAAGAAAGTAAAAACTTTATCACATCTTACTTTGTTATCATCTCATTGAAATATTTCATGAAATATATTTATTTACACTGAAGTGACAAAAGTCATGGGATACCTCTTAATATCGTATCGGCCCTCCTTTCGCCCGGCGAAGTGCAGCAACTCGACGTGGCATGGACTCAACAAGTCGTTGGAAGACTTCTGCAGGAATATTGAGCCATGCTGTCTCGATAGACGTCCATAATTGTGAAAACGTTGATGGTGCAGGATTTTGGGCACGAACAGACCTCTCGATGATGTCCCATAAATGCTCGATGGGATTCATGTCGGGCGATCTAGGTGGCCAGATCATTCGTTGGAATTGTCCAGAATGTTCTTCAAATCAATCGCGAACAGTTGTGGCCCGGTGACATGGCGCATTGTCATCCATAAAAATCCCATCGTTGTTTGGGTACATGAAGTCCATGAATGGCTGCAAGTGATTTCCAAGTAGCTGAATATAAGCATTTCCAGTCAATGTTCGGTTCAGTCGCACCAGAGGACCAAGTCCATGTCATGAAAAAACAGCCCACACCATTACGGAGCCACCACCAGCTTGAACAGTGCCTTGTTGACAGTTTGGGTCCATGGCTTCGTGGGGTCTGCGCCACACTCGAACCCTACTATCAGCTCTTACCAACTGAAATCGTGACTCATCGGACCAGGCCACGGTTTTCCATTCATCTAGGGATCAACCGATATGCTCACGTGGCCACGAGAGTCGCTGCAAGCGATGTCGTTCTGTCAGTAAAGGCACTCGAGTCCGTCTTATGCTGGAATAGCCCAAGAAAGCCAAATTTCTCCGCACAGTTCTAACAGACAAGTCCCTTGTACGTCCCACATTGATTTCTGCGGTTATTTGACGCATTGTTACTTGTCTGTTAGAATTTACGACTCTTTGCAGACGTCGCCGGTCTCGGTCGTTAAGTGCAGGCGGTCGACCACTGCGCTGTCCATGGTGGGATGTTATGCCTGAAATTTCATACTCTCGGCACACTCTTGACACAGTGGATCTGGGAATGTTGAATTCCCTAACGATTTCCGAAATGGCATGACCCATGCGTCTAGCTCCAACTAACGTTCCGCGTTCAAAGTCTTTTAATTCCCGTCGTGCGGTCATCATCACGTCAAAACCTCTTCACATGAATAACTTGAACAGAAATGAAAGCTCTGCGAAAGCACTGCACATTTATACCTGTTCTACGCGATGCTACTGCCATCTGAAAATTTGCATATTGCTATCCCATGACTTTTGTCACTTCAGTGTATACTAATGACATTAAAATAAATGTATTATATGTTAGTATACAGTTTTTATCATTTTTTAAATATAATGTTTAAATTTTCACTTTAAATAACTTTAATGACTCTAACTTAATTTTTAATAATGTTCAGAATTAACATTTAGAGCGAAAAGTGAGTAAACATTTCCCTCATCTTACATTGTTCTCCTCTCATTGAAATATTTAATGAACTATTTTTATTGATATGAAGTACATTAAAATAAATGTATTATATATTAGTCAATGTAGTTTATATATTTTTTCTAAATATAATATAACTTTAATTGCCACTCTATATAACTTTAATTGCCCTAACTTAATTTTAATGACGTTAAGAATTAATTCAAAGCGAAAAGAGAGTAAACTTCATCTCATCTTGATGTGTTTTCTTGGCATTGAAATATTTTATGAAATAATTTTATGTATACAAAAGTCATTAAAATAAGATGCATGTTAGTCAGTACAATTTCTATCATTTTTTAAATATAATGTTTAAATTTTCACTTTAAGTAACTTTAATGACTCTCACTTAATTTTAATGATGTTCAAAATTAACATTCAGAACGAAAACATAGTAAACACTTCACTACATTTTGCCTTTTTCTACTCTCATTAAAATATTTCATGAAATATTTTTAGTTATGCAAATGACATTAAAATAGAATGTATTATATCTTATTCAATACGGTGTTTATTATGTTATTCAATACGGTGTTTATTACGTTTTAAATATAATGTTTAAATCTTGATTTTAAATAACTTTAATTGCCTTAACTTAATTTTAATGAGGTTCAGAATTAACATCTTATCTTATCTCGTTCTCCTCTCATTGAAGTACTTCATGAAATATTTCAAGTATTTCATGAAGGAATGTATAATACTACCTTTTTTTGAATCTATACAAACAAAAAGAATAAACTGTATTATGTGTAAATATGTACAATTTTATACTCTTTTTTTAAATATAAAGTTTGTCTTTGAAAGAAATAAAATGTATTTAAATATTTATTAAACTTATTGAAAAGTAAATATTATCTGTGCCTTTTTTTCTTGAAAAACGACAGCATTGTTTCACAATTTCTTGAGCTGTTTGTTTCTCTTCTTAATATTTTCTTTCTTCACTTGGTCAAATTCAATTTGCCAAGGAAAAAAATATTTAAAAGTTTTCATGCTTATAGATTTCAACAGAAATCTATATCATGTTCTTAAACTATCGCGTAGCTATTTCTTTTTAACTCAAAATGTAACACTACTCTTGACATTTCTTGAATGTATACTGCATGTTTTTTATTTCTTTCAAAAATTTAAAGATAAGTGTTTTATAAAAATGAATTCCAATAAATATTTTTTTGAGAAACTGATACCTTCATTCTGAATATCTAATTTCCTATTTTTGTAGTCATACTACCAGTAATAATTATTTTGGCATTTTATTTTTAAAAATGGTAATTAGCATTATTTCTATTAAAATAATTATTTTTTGTCTGTTACGGGTGGAAATTTATAATTAAGTCCCTTAATTTTAAAGTATATTATTTCTTATATATAAATATATTTTTGTCAAGTTAAATACAAAATTTTGTTATTGTTGACCACAAATTTTAAAAAATCAGAAAGTAATATATCTTTTAAAATGTCATTTTTACAAGAAGAGTATTTCTATAACTTGAATATCGTATTAAATATCATTCCATTATTATCTGGTGGGACTCATGTATTTATAATTTTATTTTTAAATCTTTTACTGTCAAATAGTATTTTGATTTTTGGAAGAAATAATTCATTCTATTATAATTAATGGTGTTTTTCTATAATGTGGTCATTTCACACATGAAATGATCTATATTTTACGAATATTTTGTAATTCATATTTCATACTATGTGTTTCAATTTTCAGAAAATAGATAATATAATTTATCAATCTATCTACGAAATATAAATTTAATATACATATATATTTGATATATGCATATTTGATGCGTATATCTGTTATATATAATTCCAGTGTCACGATGTTTGTTCGGGATGAACTCTGCAACTAACAATCCGATTTTAACTTTTTTTTTCTTAAATGTGTGTTTTGTTCCAACTTGAGAGATAGGATAGTTTTTATTCAGATTTTTTTTATTTAAATGCAAAATCGACGATTTTCATATTTCGTCATTTGGCGCAACTAAAATTTGCGATTTCTCATCCGATGGACGCAATTTTGAAAGCACATTCAAAATACAAGGTCAGGTGTACAATAAGATCGGGTCGTTGATGCCAATACCTAACGAAGAGCCAAAATTTATTTTATGGGCAGTTCTGAAGAACGTGTGACAACTCGACGTCAGTATAATTTTATCAAACACGCAAGTACAAAGAGCTATTGTAGAATTGTTGGAAAATCTTTTAGAAAAGCATAACCAACTTATTAAATTATTTAACGAATTTATTTATTTTGACGAAAGACAGGTTAACAAGAAATATTTTTCATCGCTTAGTTCTTAGATAAATGAAAGTAATGATTATTAAAAATTAAATTTGGTAAAATAATTATAAAACAGTGTTAAAAATCAACATTATCTACCTCATTCATTAAATGAAAAAAAATGAAACATTTTCTATTCGTTGAAGCTTAATTTGAACTTTTCATCATTCTTTACCAATCACTTCCTTAACAATACCGATTATAGTATCTAATAATAGAACGAAATACAAGAAAGCCACAGCAACGCGTGGCCGGGTCTGCTAGTATATATATATATATATATATATGCTATTTGCCAAATTTCTAAAAATCGCAAATATTGAAAGGTAATATTTTTGAAAAAAAAATATTTTTAGTTAGAATTCAAAAATATCATTTAATATTTTTTCATTTCCTTATATTTATGAGAAAAGAACTACATTACACTGTTTATAAAAATATTACAAAAAAAATTTCACACAAAATTATCATTTTTTATAAATTAAAAAATATATTATATTTAAAATTTTAATGTCATGAATATTTTATCATTTAAAAGTAAGTTATGCATGATTTTTTTTTATATTTACATTTCTCTTTGTAATGCATGCAGTACGTCTATTTCTCGGCAGTAAAAAAAATGACATGAGGAATTTCTTAAGCTCAGTGTTTTAATTGTTTTACTATAATTTAACAATAAAATTTATGCTTCATTTATCTTAATTTTTAACAATTAATTAAAATTTAATAAAGTTTTTAACATTTAAATTCCGACGAAATTTTTGTTTTCCATATATTCTTAATTATTTTTGGTCAAACACTGGTGTATATATTTTTTCTTTATAATGCTTTCAATGTATTTTTAAATGAGATAATTAATTTACAGTATAATTATTTTAATTTTTCCAATGATTTTAAAAGTTTCTCCATAAAGAAATTTGGATGGCCTTAATGAAAGAAAGTCAAGGAAAAAAAATTAGATTCAAATGACAAATTAAGAAAAATATAAAATTTTATTATTACATGATTACAAAAACATGATGAAAACATCACGAAGAAAGCACAAAATATTTATGTTGTAATTTCCTTCAGATGTAACATGTTATATTATTTAAAAAGACATCCCAAAAAACAAACTTATTCTAATTAGATATTAATGGATTTTTCAAAGGTACGGAAATTCTGTAATATACAATGAGTTATCTGAATCACTGATGTAACAATGATCATCTGCATAGTGTTAAAAATTTAACTTGCAGTATGCAGGTTGGGTAACCAGATTATAACTGGGAATAGTTGGATTGAGATTTTTGAGGCACAGGTTTGAGAACTCACAGCTTTATTGATACGCACACAAACACCACATGCATACAACAAGAAACATACAATTTTCAGCATATTTAAAGACATATATTGATTCGTGGAATGACTCCATGTCTAAATCAAAAACCCGAAACTCGGCTACGCACAAGAAGGGCAAAATATACTTCCTCTCCGGGCGAAGTCTGTAGGCCAACTAAAGCTCCAAGATGTGATAAACATACTTCCTTTCGTGATAAGAGACTATAAACTAAACATTTCTCAATGAGTCCGCATGCTGCGCTGTTCTTCATCTCGGGTGAGAGTCTCGAGGCCGATTGATCATTCCTCCTGACCACTCCTCCTCTTGCCAGTGTGTAGGAGGAAACACGGTTGCAAACTATAATTTATTATTTTCAAAAAATGTGATGTGAGCTAATAATTAATTTTGATAATTTTATAAACATTCTCTGGTAATGTTTATTGAAAATTATCTCTTTTCTCTTTCTCTTAGTAATATCATTAATGAGGCATATAATTTTTATTATAATTTGTCAAGGAAAAAACTTAGAAAAAGTTTAGAAAATAATAATTTTTGATTAAAAGAAAAGAAGCAAAATGTTGCATTTTAAAAATTTAAGATTTATTTGTAGAAAATTTTTATAAATACTGATTTTAATTATAAAAATTTCATAACAAAGCTTAAAGTTTATTTAATTACTTTTAAAGAAGATCATATAATTTTAGCATCTTCATATTAAATTTCACTAAAAAAAAAATGCGTATTCTATTATTATTAAAACAGATGTTACCAATATTTTACAGTAGGCATGAACAGATTCCTTAACTATTCTTTAACGACTTTACTATTCCAGCACATAAATAGGTTCCTGATCTTGCTTTATATTTTACAATGTGCACGTTCAGCCAAACAATACAATTTTAACAAGAGGAGAAAAGCTAAACTATTTCAGCCGACATAACATTGAAATTAAACAAAAAAAAAAAAAAAAAAAAAAAAAAAAAAAAAAAACCCTTTAAAATGAAATGCAAATGCAAAACAGCCGTAAAAAGCTCCATACCACGTCTGCCAATCCTTGAACTTTTCTTGATGCACTTGAGCTATATGAACACGCAAAATATCTGCGGACCTACTAGTCCGGAATAACTGTTGCTTTAAGGGGAAGGAAGTAGTCCCCCTCAAACTTTAGCGATATCCACTTATTTGATAAGTAAAAGGAAAAGGAAAGGTTTCTGCATTCAGCCAGAATATCAAGATATGCCAGGATTTAAGATCTGGCAGACTTGTTTTTATGACTGTACTTTATGTGGAACTAGCATTGGGAACCTGGCCCGAGAGGAACTGGCAAATCGCAAACGAAGCTACTTATCGAAGGGGCCCTCGATTTTTTTTTCCTCGGTGCGCGATGCTTTTTTACTTCCTCATGCTGCTTTGGATATTGCATCCTGTCTTCAGCGTTACGCAACAGCATTAGTTTGCACCCTTAGCTTATTCAAACTTATTTTGTTTACGACTGGAGGGACCGCCTGCAAACTGCACTTTTCCATTTTTGTCCATTCCTTAACACACATGTAAAAGGTCAGACTGAAAAGAGCTAAAAAGAGAAATTTCAAGTTTACAATTAAAAAAACGTAACATAAGAAAAGCGTATTAGAAAAAAATATTTTTAATTATGCAAAAAATGAGCTTGGAAATAAATATTATAAATGATAACACCAGAATGTTTTTATTATAGATCAGAAGTCTATTGTGCATTTCAAATATTAATATGCACCCAACCAACTATCATACTTGAGTGTATGTATAAATTAAAATGGTTGGGAAGCAATTTTCTCTTTAGATCACAAGAAACCTGATTGGCTAGCTCTCTGGCACTCGGTACTACAGGGTTCGTATCCTGGCGGTGGCATGGATATTTTAGTGGTTCGGAATCCACTTTAAACCGAGATCCCGGTCTAATATGATCATAGCGCGTTGCGGAGGTCGTGTTGCTCGCGTCTGTAATATATATTCAAGCTACACGTGCTTCCTGGGTAGTGCTAAATGAGTAACGTTGGTGCAACCCTTGTTTACGGCATAAAGATAACTGTCTAAGCATTTGCCAATTGCGTTGTAAAAAAAAATCTTTAGAATACAAAAATGCACTGAAATATTTTCATCTTAGATGCTAAAGAAAAATAAACAATAGCAAGTATTGCATACTTTGAAATCTCTTTTTACATGATATATATATACAATATATTATAAATATAAATAAATATATATATATATATATATATATTCATAATTACGTGTGAAAGAAACCGGTTACTATTAAAATCTTCGGTTAATGAAATTAATCTCTGATAGTTACACGTAGCTTACCATTTGTTATTTCCTAACAAACTACAAAAAAATTTCACAAAATTCTTCAATTTTTTTTAATTACATATTATTGCATACATTGTAATTGCATCTTGTATCTTATATTGTATCTAAGAAAAATTTACTTTTAACTCCCAATTTACGAAAAACATCCGCATGAAAAGTGATTCAAGTGAACATGAAATTCTAATATGGACTATATTAATTTTAAGAGACTATTTTTATCTCTCTCATACTTTCATATGTACAGCCTAATTGATATTTCAATTACGATTTCTCAAATATGGTTTGTGGAACTATTTCATGTAAGATTGCGTTTTCAATTCTAAAATGCTGTAGGTCAAAACTTAAATTCTCTACCATGGTAAAAATTTTAAAGCAAACCATTTCCTTATATTCCGATTGGTTGACATTATATTAATATTTATTATATGCAATTTATTTTTAGCCATCTATTTCAAAATAAATATATTCGTAACCTTACTTTAAAAATTTATTGGAGTAGATGCTCTTGGTTTTTGGAGCTTATTGGTTGGGGTGTCACCTGAGTATAAGAGATTGAGCACAGTTTTTTATCAATTTTAATATGATCTTCAAATGTATTTACATGCTGGCAAAATTTTTGTTACAAATAAAAGACAAAAAAAATTAATAATAAAAGTCAAAACTATTTTTAAATTATATTAAGCCTATCAGATTCATGAGTCCTCAGAATGTCAGATTTAAATCAATGTGAATGTCCTCCATAACTAGATTTAAATAGATACACACACAGAACAGTTTTCGGTAAACCGAACATAATTTCAAATTTTTTAATGTAATCTAAGATTCTTTGATTGGAAAACACGATGTCTCTATGAGAATGTTGAAGCAAACACTCATAAAAAATATACATGAATCCTTTTATTAATACTCAAATCTTTTCTGTAGGAAAAGAGTTTACTTCATCCATTTAGAAAAATAATTAATAAATAATAGTTAATGAAAATGCAATAAAGAATACGAGTTCCTTTGACTAGAACTAATGCAATATAAGACAATGTTGTTTATAAATAAGGCTGTTTGATAGGTGATGATGTAAAATGATATTGATCAATACCATTAAAATGATTATAAATTAAATGATAGAATTAAATGAGGCAAAATTTAAATATATTTATTTAATAATTTTCTGCGCTTTGTTGTTGATTAAATAGACTTAAACATTTAGTACACTTTTAGAGAAATTATTTTTCAAAATAAAATTCATGTTTATGCTAATATAAAGCAACAAATAAAATATAAACTTAAATGAGTGGAAGCAAATATTTATAAATTCTGCAATAAAATCAGATTTTTTGATGTTGTCTTCAGAGAACTCGAATGCAAATATCACAATATTAAAAGTTGTTCCCTTTCTCAAAATAACTAATATATTTTTATTCCAGTACTGGAAAATATTTTCATAGAAAACTCACTGTTTAAACAAATGTTCAAAATAAATGATTATGAATATATATTGAAAGATTTTTAAAACTTTTCGTATCAGTCAGATTTAATTGCGAAAACATAAAAGAATGTTGCTGGAAGGTATATTGCAAGTCTTTAACAATACCTGTATAATTAGTATTATTTAAAAAATACTGTTGTGAGATATCACCTATCTTTTTTTACGCACGTTCGGAATTAATTAATTGATAAACTAATAAAAAATCGATAAAGGATCTATAACATAGTGTATATATATGTGACAGGTTAGAAATTGATGTTAAGAAAAGGGATTTATCATAAAATTTACTGTTAAAGTATTATTCTAAAATTACTGTTTTTTAATGATAATTCGAATAGTAAAAAATGGTTAATAAATATCAATTGTTTATTTATTTCAATTTTTCTTACTTCATTTGAAATCATTTTTTTATAAGCTGCTAAAAGAGTTTAATAAGCACTGCGCGTGGCTCAGTGATAGCATGAGCCACTGGTGAGCATTAAGGCTGAGAGATTCAATCCGCTGGCGGTTCGGTTGTAGACGGTGTTTCGAAAAACGAGGAGGTTCGATGGCGCTTAGGATATTTAGCATCTTGCATCGTTAGGCGAACTACCTGGTGAGAGTTTTCCTGATTTTATGCCATACGATATGCAAATGCGGGGTAGTTTACCCTAAAAGTCTTTCCGAAATGCACTGCTCTCCTGTCTATGGGTGCTCCATCTCAATAGAAGCTGAACCCCTCTTCTTCCTTCCATGACACTACACGGAAGCTTGGACTAGATGTTGCTGTCTGCCAAATGGGAACAGAAGTTAATAAATTTTTAATTTATAAACAATAGTCTTTTAGATAATGTATTAAAAATCCAGCATGGTTATTATAATGATAGCAATTATGTAATATATAAATATTAAATTCCACATCCCAAAATACTTTACTAAAACAAATATATAATTATTATTTAAAAATGAAAAAAGGCATAGAACTTTATATAAAAATATTAATTTAGTATATAACATGAATACAATAAATAATATAATCTATAATAATCTATATCTGATCTTGTTAGAAGTTGAACCGAACCTATAGCTTTCGCCAGGCAGATAGCACCCCTTTCCCCCAAGGTTAGCAAACCATCTTATTCAGCAAGTCAAAGAGAAAGAGAAAAACTGCATAAATAAATAAACGATAATACGACAGTGCTATGTCGGAAACTGCTTCGGCATAATGAAGGACCGCAGCTCCCAGCTTATTGATACGGGCGCTTGTCGCCAGGATGATTCCAGACAAACAAAATATACTGCCATCGATTTCTGTGTGGACGTCAACAACAGTGGAAAATACTCCTTTCCACCCTAATGAGCTGGGGTTTTGTCTATGGCTTCGATTTTGGGCCCCAGACAAAGTGGAAGGGACCCCCACCACGTGGTGTGAGGGACATGTCTTTATGGCACACACTTCAGATGATGTACTCTAATAGCGGAGATCTGGGTGACATAATGCCAGGGATAAGTGCAAAAGGGAAGAAATCAAGAGAAAATGAGATATTCTCTCTGAGATAAAAATCTTTTTAAATTGCACGCTCCTCCCGAAGATTGAAGAGATTTGAGGAGGAATGAAAAAATTTAAAGGGTAGCAGGGAGATAAGTAGCTTTTCTTTACTGTCGTAATTCTGACAAATAAGCATTTTTTTCTTTTGAAATTTGTAAAATATTCTGAAAAGTAACAGTACAATTTATTTGGTGGATTTGTGGGTCTCATTTTTTAATTTGGAAGAAAACCTATAATGGATATAATTAATATACAGAATTTAATTAATATTAAATAGGAAGGGCGTTATTAAAATGCTTACTGAAATGCTCTAATATTTTGAGCATAGATTTTATTAGAAATTATTAATTATTCAATCAATTTTAATCTTTACATTTCAGAGGTATAAAGTTAATTACATCCTTGTATCTTTTTAATTACCTATTATTATTGTAGCGTGTCGGCCTATATTAGACGGCTTCAAGAAAACGGCTAATGGCTAAAGGCTAAAAGGCTAAGAAATATATATAATGTGCTCTCTATTATTGTACAAAGAAATAAAAATTTAAAAATATAAATTTTACCACAAGTGCACGGTTAAATCACATGTGCAGTTCACTCCACAATCGGAGATTTTCAGAATTCTCGAGTCTACTTCGAATCTAATTTCCTAGCCTGCGGCAGGCCTTAATTATCACACGGTGTGATAAACGAAACCGCAAGAGGTTCACTTTGAAAAACAGACGGAAAATAAGGCATATTCAGCCAAAAGTATTCAGAAAAAAGAAAAAAAAAATTGTGATCGACTCTTCGTAGACTCTCTCTCTTCTCCCTTCCCCAAAACAAAAACTCATTTTAAGGCAATCCGTCAAAAGGGAGATTCAGCTTCCCTCACTTCTCCTTTGAATAGACATTTTCTCAGCCCTATTTATCACCAAACACAATGGAACAATTCATGGTATTGTTCATGTTCAATCTGTAGTTGTTTCGACCTGTGATGATGACATATACATTTGCTAATTTCCTGATTATCATTATACATGATACCGCATATCTGCTATCAGATTTGAGTGACAGGTTGTTCTCATTTGTACAAAACACTAATTGAATGTAATATAATTACTCACAATAAAGCTCATCTGCTGTCAAATTTGAGTGACGGGTTTATTATGTATTTGTCAAATAATATACATTCCTCTCTGCTGGGAATGCAGTGCCAAAACTCTTCTAGAGAGAAACAAATGCTATATTATATTATTCGTAACACACTGACCGCATTTAAAATTTGAAAATTCACATTGGAAAGTCGTCATTTTTCATCAAAAATTATGGGTCTGCCCTGACGACTGTCCTGGGTGACTATTTGATATTTGCATGTCATATTAGAGAAAAAGCATTGAATTTCAAATAAGCAAGCGATGATAAATCAAGTCTATGAGTTTATCAAGTTTTACTCCAAATCTCTTCATTTTTCATAGCACTGACTAAATTACATACCTCTAAGGGAATTTCCACACTTGTCTTATTACACGCACATAGCGTATATTTTCTCTGGAGAAACAGTGATGAGAATTTAAAGATGTTAATTATTGTCCAAAAATTCTAGTTATGCCTTAAGTTATGCAAAATATTTTTCATTTATTAAATTTAGGAGGTTGCATTATAAAAAAAAAAAAATGTTTTTATTTTTTGGTTTTGACTGTTCCAGAAAAATTATGAATCACAATAATGATACTTTAAATTAGTTCCGCTGAAATTAGCTAATATCTTAACAATGTCATTGCATACAGTATTCTTCAAGTGTGAATGGTAACAATATTCAATAAAATATGTTTAACACAGATGTAGTTAAGGAATTTGCTTTTAAATAACAGAAAAACCAAACATATATATTCAAAACAATATATATTTTTGAGATCTACATTAAAGCATTATATGCATTGTTTTCAATGACATTCTTTAAAGCATATTTTGTAGTAATTGTTTTAATGAGAGACTAAAGTCATTTCACTGAATTTAGTTTCAATTAAAATCATAATAGATTTTAAACATATATTTAAAGACGATATTGTTTTAAAATTCAATATATTGTATTAAAAAACAAAGTTATTTATTTTGCTAATTTTTATTCTTATCTTATAAATGCAATTAGTTGAATCTAAAAATAAATGAATATAAAGCAATGCATTTTAATTTATTTTTGGCATTACTTCTATTTAAAAATTAATTTTTAAATGTATACAAACAACGTTCATGTTTTGAAAATAAATAAAACACTAATATGGGAAAAATTCCTTCTTCTTACAGCATCAGTTGGCAACTAATGTAGCCCACGAATAGTCCATCAAAGGACGATGAGGGGAGGCCAGTGAATTCCAGGATGACTTTTAGGGGTAACAGCCCACATCTGCCTGTCGTTTATGATAAAGCCTGGAAAATTCCCACCAAGCAGCCTGACTGACATTATAAGACGCTTTCTTATAAAGTCTTATAATGTCATATAATGTCTTATAAATCATAGTTTATTACTACCATAATATACGAAGCTAATATAATATTATGTGTGACATATATAATATTATGTGTGATAATCTTAATGTCATATAAAGTCTTATAATGTCTTTCTTATAATGTCACAATTGCCATAGAGTCTCTTCGATTTTGAAAGCAGTGAGTACATATTATGACTGTATATGGGTATATTCACTGTTAAAGATGTAATGGCTTCAGTTAAATTCTGCGTGATCTACAACTTTGAAACTTTCACAAAAGTAGAAGTTTTGGGTTCTGAAAAATTGTGAATATAAGATGAATATGATTATTGAACTGCTAGAATTGAGAGGAGGCATTGAAATAAATTATTGCATATAATTTATTTTCTACAACGTAAAGCTACTGACTAACAAAGCAACCATTTCAATGCTAAACTACTACTAACATAGTTTTTAAAACGATAAAATACTCTATTGTTGCTACACATCTTGAGTACAGTATATTTAAAATATTTCTCTTTTCTCTCACGTGCGGCCCGCTATGCAGTGCTCGTGGATTGTGTATTCCTACAACAGTCTACAGTGTCTACAACAATGCCATCACCAGATTAGAATCGCATGCAGGGAAATCGGATGTAACTGACGATTTAAGTAAATTAAATATCTATGAATTTCAAATTTATTTAAATCTTAATATCTTCAACACCCAAAACAAAAATAACTACTCTACCACCGAAGTCACACATAATATTATATTAGCTTCGTATATTATAGCAGTAGTAAACTATGAGCCTTAACTGCATAAAACAATGGAAATTTTGTATCTGCTAAATCTCAATATACATTTCGGGTAAAATCTTCTAATATTTTGATTAATTTATTAATAAATGTATTGCTCTAATCTATTAAAATAAATTATTAATTGAAAATCCATCCTTGCAAGTCATTTAAGAGCTATTCAAATTTTGTTAGAAGTTAGCAGAAATAAGGCAGACGGGAGGTGCCGAAGCATTTTGGCAAATTTTCAAGATTTTAGTAATATCTTTATCGATTTTTGTAATAGAAGATTAAATATTATAAACATCCATTTAATGTTTATAATGAACCAATAAATAATCATTCTATTATGATTTGAAAATAATTTGAAATAATAGAAAAATACTACTACCTTTATACATTGAGAATTTTCCTTAAATGGATTGTGCATTTTATTATACTTATCGGAAATTATCACCAAAATGTTAAATACACTCAGTAAAAATAATTCAAATCAGACATCAGAAAATATTTAAAGAAATATAAATTCCTTAAAATTAAAAATAAAAATGATTTATTTCTATAACTTCAGAGCTATTTTAATTAAATAAAAATAAAACAAGTCATTTAATATAATTTTAAATTATCATGAATTTTATCGAATTATAAATGTTAAAAAAATTTACTGCGAAAAATGAAAATCATTTGTTCAATTTAAAACTGTAGTTTATTTTTTATTTTATGAATCTCGTATGAACAACAAATTTGCTTTTTTAACAAAATAAAAAGTAACGTAAGATTCCATGCTGATTCAAATGCAGTCAGCCGAATTAACCAAAGCAAAAAAGTATCTTTCCTTTCATAAAGGACATTGACCCAGATGATTTTTTTTTACATTGATTGTGAGCACATTGATTATAGAGTTTTGTTATGCTGCAGTGAATTGACGATGATTGATTGCTGAAAATGTTCTTTCATGATTCGGGTAATTTATTTTGCGGGTTATTTGTTTGTTATAGTTATTTAAGTTTTTCTTAATAAAATTTTGATTTCTTTTAATAAACCCTAAAAAATCATATCAAAGCTGGATGCGCTTTTAAAGTAATACAATTAATTCATAATGCGATAAAAAATAAAATGCATGGATCTTTGTATACATTTTTGGAACAAATACATAAAAAACACAAACAAAAATGTCATCATTATTATTTTTTATTTATTTTGTAAGCTAAAATAAGGGTAAAATTGGTCAAAAACTGATAATATTACAAAGCATAACTCAAAATCAAATTAATTTTTTTTAACACTTGTATTTTTTTTTCTACACTTGTATTTGTTTGTATTAACATTCTACAGAGAATTAGACCTCTTACAAATTTATATCTTTATTATTTATTATTTTGTATTGATTTAAATGTTGCTAACAGAAAATTCAAGTTCACATGCAATTTCAAGTTTACCAATAAATATAAAAAATATTTATGTAGCTAAAGGTATATTTCCTGCAAAAAACTTATGATAACTATTTATACCAAGTTTTGCGTCATTTGGATCAAAATTATTTTATTTATATTGTTTCACGTGGAAACAAATAGCATAAAAAACACATTTTGAGATATAGTAAAAAACAACTTCTAAATGCAAATAATTCTTACAAAACAATTGTACACGTTAAATTCCACCTATTATATTAATCACCCTTTTTGTCATTAAAGAACATTATTAAGATTGTCTTTTTCCTTAAAATTAGAAAAAAATATTTTTATACATTTAAAATTACTTTTACGTCTATAGAAAGTTTGTTGAATAAATTAGATACTTATAACGGAAAATTTTGCATTACAAAAATATCGCAACAAAATTGTTATCAATATTTTTTTGTCTAAATTACTTGCTGAATAGCCCTATTGTTATAGAATAATTCTATTTGATTTAATTGTTTTAAAAATAAACATCTTAAAGTTCATTGCCAAAAATCCTGTTTTTTCACCTTGCGAATACTGAATAACGCTGCATACCAATGATTTCAGTTCAAAGTTCCCAATATTCAAAAACAAATTACTTCGGAATGTTATATTATGATATAATTCAATAAATTTCATAACAGCAGCATACATAGGACGATGGCAAAGAAATGGTGTTAGAAATCAAAGGCTTTAAGATACGAAAAACAATTAATCAATATTTATATAATGGGAAACCTCAACTTCCAAAACTCAATTCTTCTGATTATGTTAAACACAGATTATAAAAGAAAACAACCATAATAATGTAATTGAAGAGCATCGATATATATATATATATATATATATATATATATGTTAGCAACAAAAAAAAATAAAAAATGACATATTTCAATAAAAGTTTATATGCTTATAAAAGAAATCAATAATAAAATGTTGTTAAAATCAAACGGAATGAAACCAAATGCAATTCTTCACTATGATAAGAAAGTTTTTATAAGAAATTTCTGATAAGAAATTTTTATTTCCTTGATTTTTTTTTTTAAAAAAGATAAATTTATTTTTCATGAAATAATTATAGTTTTGTAATGATTTAATTCAATAAATTTCATATGAAGATAGCAAAGAAAGCGTGTTAGAAATCAAAGTTTTTAAATTATAAAAAAACTATCAAGATACAAAGAACAATTAATCCATATTTATTTAATGAAAAAGCTCAACAATTCTTTTAATTATGTTAAACATAGATTATAAAAGAAAACTAACCATATTAATGTAATTGAAATATACATATTCAACTATATGTATGAAGAATTAGTGTTAGAAATCTAAACTTTAAGATAAAAAAACAATTAATCAATATCTGTTTAATGAAAAACCTGAACAATTCCTTTGATTATGTTAAACAAAGGTTATAAAGAAAACTAACCATATACATATGTATCGATATATGAGTTATCAACGAAATAAATTAATAAATGGCATATCTGAATAAAAGTTTATGTGCTTATAAAATAATCAATATATAAAATGGTGTTAAAAGGGAACGGAATAAAACCAAATGGAAGAGCCTTTTTTTAAAAATATATTTCACAATAATAAGATTTTCTATTGCTTTAATATCATTTAAGATCAATTTAACTTTTTTTCGAGTATTTCTTTCAACTTGAATCATTCATCTTTTTTTTTTCGTCTTTATTTCTTTGAATTTAAAAAAAAATAAAAACATAAATTTGTTTTTCAAGAAATAAATTCGTTTATGTTAAAAAAAATATAAATGTTAGCAAAACTTTATTCCATCAACTTTAAAATTTCTCTGTTACCTTTTATGCATTAAATTGACAAAATTTCATTACAAATCTCAATGCACATAAAAAAATTTCATTTGAACTTATTAAATCTTTTTTTAATAAGCAATATCAAACAGAAATATAAAAAATAAAACTTTCCTGCATAAATGAATCGTATTTGACATAAACATACAGCAAAAAATAAATGAGAATCTAAAGAAAAAAATATCTTAGTAAAGAAAAAAAAATCTATTTTTTTTTACACCGTGAGCAGTCTTCAACTGCTTGATTCTACAGTTTTTTTTGGTGAAAGCTTCTTAATTTATGGGATAGTAATTTCTATGTTAATTGCTTTTTATTAATTATAATATCAATCAAAATGAATATTTTTTCTTTCACTTAAAAGTTTTTTTTATTAGGTTCGTAGTAAACATACTTTATTCAAAATAGATTTATTTTTGAAAAAATTAATGAGTTTTGGAACATTTATTTCAAAAATAAAATAGATTATTACTTTATGAAAATATAACTTTATAAAAAGAAACTGGAATTCGTTGTTATATATTTATTTCGCTGTATTTTATAAAGAAAACTAAACGTCTTTATATGTTAAAATTGTATTACTAATTTTTTTTCTTTATTATTCTAAGAAAATTAACTGAAAATTAATATTTTCTACTGAATATATATTTTATTTTTATGCTTATTATGAATGGCCATGGAAATAATGAGATTTTTTTCTATTGCATTCATAATATATTCATAATTCCTTTCATGGAAAATTCTTATATATATTCTTTTAAATTACTTTAAGCTTATAAAATCTCTTTTTTTAACTTTAAAATGTTAATTTAGTAATTATTTTTTAAATACATAGGGCTTCTATGTAGTAACTAAGATATTTATTTTAACAAAAATAAGTGTGATGTTTTGAAATGCTGGTGGTTAATTTAAAGATCAAATGAGAGTAATTATAACATGTTATTCAATGGAAATAAGCTTATATGAAATATGTATATCAGCAATAACTCAATAATATATATATTTTTAAATATAGTTAAATATAATTGATAAAAATATTTAAAAATAAAACATTAACAAAAACAACAGTAATATTAGTAGCAATATTTATATTAAATAATATTTAATATTATATATTTTTAATATATTTATTATTCAAAAATTTAGACATTAAAAAAAAAAGAATTTATTGCACTTTTAAAATTCAATCTGTAGGTTTTAAACTCAGTCCATAGAGTTAAAAATAAAGTGATTTATATATATATAAATGCATCTTTGAAAAATATTTCACAGTTATTCATATTTTTAAATTGCGAAAATAAATATGAAATAACATATCTATTCTAGAATGACAGATATATTATATTTTGTTTTTATATGCAGATAAATAATATGACGATTTTCTAAAATTGAATAAAATATTTTTAGATTACTAGACGATAAATTTAAATCTTGGCATCACATAATATAAATTTTTTTTTTTTAATAGTAGCAGTTATTTTAAAATACAGAGAAATATTTGCAACCAAATTAATGCTACAGTTACTTTAATGCAAACTTAAATTTAATATTACATAACCTATTTATTAATATACACTGAAGTGACAAAAGTCATGGGATACCTCTTAATATCGTGTCGGCCCTCCTTTCGCCCGGCGAAGTGCAGCAACTCGACGTGGTATGGACTCAACAAGTCGTTGGAAGTCTTCTGCAGGAATATTGAGCCATGCTGTCTCGATAGACGTCCATAATTGTGAAAGCGTTGATGGTGCAGGATTATGGGTACGAACAGACCTCTCGATGATGTCCCACAAATGCTCGATGGGATTCATGTCGGGCGATCTAGGTGGCCAGATCATTCGTTGGAATTGTCCAGAATGTTCTTCAAACCAATCGCGAACAGTTGTGGCCCGGTGACATGGCGCATTGTCATCCATAAAAATCCCATCGTTGTTTGGGTACATGAAGTCCATGAATGGCTGCAAGTGATCTCCAAGTAGCTGAACATAAGCATTTCCAGTCAATGTTCGGTCCAGTCGCACCAGAGGACCAAGTCTATGCCATGAAAAAACAGCCCACACCATTACGGAGCTACCACCAGCTTGAACAGTGCCTTGCTGACAGTTTGGGTCCATGGCTTCGTGGGGTCTGCGCCACACTCGAACCCTACCATCAGCTCTTACCAACTGAAATCGTGACTCATCGGACCAGGCCACGGTTTTCCATTCATCTAGGGACCAACCGATATGCTCACGTGCTCACGACAGTCGCTGCAAGCTATGTCGTTCTGTCAGTAAAGGGACTCGAGTCGGTCTTCTGCAGGAAAAGCCCAAGAAAGTCAAATTTCTCCGCACAGTTCTAACAGAAAAGTCCCTTGTACGTCCCACATTGATTTCTGCAGTTATTTGATGCAGTGTTGCTTGTCTGTTAGAATTTACGACTCTTTGCAGACGTCGCCGGTCTCGGTCGTTAAGTGCAGGCGATCGACCACTGCGCTGTCCATGGTGGGATGTTATGCCTGAAATTTCATACTCTCGGCACACTCTTGACACAGTGGATCTGGGAATGTTGAGTTCCCTAATGATTTCCGAAATGGCATGACCCATGCGTCTAGCTCCAACTAACATTCCGCGTTCAAAGTCTGTTAATTCCCGTCGTGCGGTCATCATCATGTCAAAACCTCTTCACATGAATAACTTGAACAGAAATGAAAGCTCTGCGAAAGCACTGCGCATTTACACCTGTTCTACGCGATGCTACTGCCATCTGAAAATTTGCATATTGCTATCCCATGACTTTTGTCACTTCAGTGTATATCTATTAATTAATATACATCTATTTATTATATATATATATTTATATCTATATAATATCATCATTTATTAATACATAATTCTAAAAATCTATTTAATACATTTTGAGTTTCATTTTGCATTCAAATATTGATATTTGGGAATATTTTATTATTTTTATCGTTATGTATGTTTGCGATGAAAAGCTCTGAAATATTATAATATCAAACTACAAATTTCTTTTATAAAATTTTGGAATTTTTTTAAATACGTGCCTAATTATTTGCATGAAAAATTTATAATTTAAACTTCTTTTTTTTAAGATATATTCACCTTTATTTCTGAATTAAAACTGATTTAAAGTTAAATACATAAAAATGAGTCCAATAATTTTGCTTTAAAATTCGAAAAACGTCAAAAATTTTTATATTAAAGACATACATCAGGAATGATTCTTAAATATATTTGTTTAAATATAGTTAAATATAATAGATAAAAATTATAAAAAATAAAAACATTAGCAAAAATAATAAGAATAGTAGAAACAATAAGAAGTTTCGTTTAAATAATGTTTAATATTATAGATTTTTAATATAGTTATGATTCAAAAATTTAGACATTTGTTAAGAAAACGAAGTATGTTAGATTTTTAAATTTCAATTTGTAGGTTTCTCAAAATTAGACCATAAAGATAAAAATATACATATAATAAATTGTATATATAAAAGCATCTTTCAAAAATATTTCATAGTTATTCATATTGATAAATTGGGAAAATATATATGAAATAACATAGCTATTTTAGAATGACAAATATATATGATATTTTGCTATTTTGCTATTGCTGATATGAACTATTTTCTAAAATTGAATGAAATATTTTTACATTATTAGACGATATATTTAAATCGTCGTACCATATAACAAAAAAGTTGTTTAATCGTAGCAGTTACTTTAAAATACAGATAAATATTTGCAACAAAATTAATGGTATGGTTAGATTAATGCAAACTTTAATTCATTAATATATCATAAATAAATATCTCATTCTACAAATCGTAAAATGAAAATTTGTATGCATTTACATTCAAATGTTTGTATTTGGGAATATGTTACTTTTTTTATTGATATGTACATTTACAATTGCAAGCTAAGAAATAATATTACAACTGACTACAAATTTGTTTTAAAAAATAATTGGCATTTTTTTTTAATGTGTGGTAATGTATTGAAGACTCGTAATGTAAACTTATTTTTCATGAAAAATATATTAACTACTAATTTTTGCCTTTTTTTCTGAATTATAACTGGCTTAAAATTACTTGCTTAAAAAAAAAAAAAAAAAAAAAAAATTTGCTTTAAATTTTGAAAGATGTCAAATGAAAGAAGTCTTTCAAATATCTAAAAATAATTTTTTTTTGCTAACATATCTGAAAAGCTATCTGCGAAAAAAAATCTAAAATATCTGTGAAAATTTATCTATTTTGATAGAAATTGAACTGTTTAACTATCTAAAAAGATTATTCTTTGGTTACCCTAGTTCCTCCCATATAGTTTTATAGTTCCTCCCATTTAAATCTGGCTAAATATGATGAAAATCTTAAAGAAAGACAAAATAAACTTCCTATTTATTACTAATATTATTTTTCTTTAAGAATTTTATTATATTTGATAAGATTTAAACGGGAGGAACCATGACATGGTTCATATATCACAGGGACAGAAGGCTTAGGACATATATGACATTCTCTAAGGTATACAAAGAGGGAAGGAACTTCTGAACAGCAAATACCCTTTGCAAAAAAATATCCCTAAAGGATAGGCTCTGGACCTTTCTAATCTTCATAGAAAGGACTTTCCAATTATCATTATCATTAACATGCACCAGTATAGATGTCTCTACAAAAAATTTCTAGTCGATCGCACATGTTGGTTTCTATTCATTATACTTATTTATTTGTTTGGTGGTTAGAGCATTCCGTTTCCTAAACAAGGATGGGTTGTTTGCATAATTGTACACGTTACACTAAACCGAAAACTTCTGCATGATTTGCCAGAAAATGGGCACCTTTGAGGGAATTTGTTAAAATTACAATGGTACAATTCCACCCACACCTGTCCCAGTATTATAAATAAGCCTCTTAGCTCTAGTAACATTGAAGTGGTGTGATACAATACAAATCCAGTTCCACTGTTCCAGTTACAAATGATATTACACATGCAAAATTTCTTTTGTATATTTCGTTTTTTGCTAGTATATTTAATGAATATCGACAGGTTTCATTCGTTATAATATCATGAATTTAAAAATCTCCTCTGGGAACATTGTAGTGGTGGAGCACAACAATATCTATAGACTGTTCCAGATACAAATAATATCCATAATCTCTTCCGTAGATTTTGGTTTTTGCTGGAAATTTAATAAAAATTGATAGGGATTATTCGTTATAATATCATGATTTTATAAAATTCATGATATTATAACGAATCTTCATGGTGGACAGAAATTAACGTGTGCAATCGACAAGAAAGATTTTTTTAGAGAGACAATACTGTTAATGTGCATGATAAATCCATTTGTTGGAAAGTAATTTCTACGAGCTCGAGAAAGAAATGTAGAGTAGAATTCCATGATATTGTAACGAAATCCATGATATAACACAAAGTTCATGATATTATATTAAAAACGATAGAACTCCACTCATATCTTTCACAGGGCGTAAAGATGAATATCAGCTCTATTAGCATTGCAGTGATGTGATACAATAATATTTACATATTATAATATTAATAATATTATTATGAGAGTTCCAGTTACAAATAATATAATATATGCATAATTTCTTTCGTAGACATCGGTTTTTATTTGCACTTTAGCAACAATTGATAGGGTTTATTTGTTATAATATCCACAATTTATAAAATTTCAATTTATATAATTTGTGAACATTTCTTTTGAAGCAGATTTCATTATTGATATTATTTAATAGACAAAAAAACCTATATCTATTCTATTTGCAAACATTGGCGGAGTTAAAAATAAATTTGTTTTCAAATTTCATATTTCATAATAAATTCACAAAATATGAATGCATTTTATTTGAAAATTTGTGATTCATAAAATAAAATTATTCACATTATTTTCAGCGAGGTTCAACTCATTATTTCTGATGCTTGCTTTCCATTATGTCTCGTAGTTATAAATTGAAAATGCATATTAGATTAGATTTCTTATATAATTTCGAAATTCTAAGTCACACCATACGTGCCTCGTCTGCTTTTTTTTAAAGTTTTGGAGAGAATGCATTTTCTCCTTTTCCATTATCTTTAAGATACCTTAAAATAAATAAAATAAATTTTTGGAAAAGAAAGGACTTATTTCTCTCAGCACAGAGGGGTAGATTTTTAAACTGCATTACAAAGAAATCCTGTTGGACTTATTTACTTAAGAAACAATTAATTTTCCACACGAGAATGCCTAAACCAACATTTCGCGTTTCTAGAAATTTCATTTGCGGATTTTCATTTCAAACCCTCCGCTTTCCCCAACGAAAGCGCTACAAATAATAGAAATACTTTTCCTTCACATTAATGTGCTTCTTTTCTTTATCTATTTACCTAAAACACTCGTACTTTCATTTCATTTTTATTTCAACTTTCGGGTTTGAATATGAGTTTTCCGTCAGAAAGAAATGTTTTCTGACTTTCATGATTTCTTTTCAGTAATTTTCTTTGAGCGCAATGCTTTTAAGTACTGAAAATCGTTATTTTGAATAGCAGATTTATTCTTAAATCGCATTATCTAAATTTCTATTGGATTTGGTACATTAAAGCTCAGTTTTTAAAAAAAATTAATGTGTATAATTATATACATTTTTTTTCAAATGACGGCTCTTTAAATTTCTTTTGCTATGTTTGCATTAACTGTAAATGTGCTCGTTTTCCTATTCTGCCATTTTTTTAATTATATTAAGTAAATTGCCTATTTTAATGTTCCTCTGTATAGTCATATGGAAGGAAACAAAATAACTACAGCAGTACACTGCAAGAAATTTAGGCATGAAATAAAATACCTTTATGTATTGAAATATACCATTTAAATTAATGAAACATATTTTAATTTTTGGTAAATATAATTATATTTCACCTTATAACAAATAAATAAAAAACTTTTTGGGCAATTGGATATAATGTGAAAGATTAGTATTATTTTAATTACATCAATGTATTAGAATTACAGTTTGATTTCTAAAATTAAACGAAAATTATCAGTATAGGTAATGTAATTATTATGTAATAATAATATTCAATTTAGAAAAAAAAAAAAACCTCAAATGGTATTTTATTGTCTAAGTAGTATTTAAATTTTGTCAAAGTTACAGTTTGTTAGTTTAAAAAGCCGAATTGAATTGAAGCATATTTTTAAACGATAATAATTGCATAATTTACATAGTTGTAACAAGAACCAAACGTAAAAATTGAATACTTTTCCTTTTAAGAATTTTTTTTATTTAATTTGATTTTTTACTATATTATCACAAATATTTATTGAAATTTCAAATTTATATGATTAATTATAATTTTATGGGGCATAAATTACATCTTAGTTCTGATCTTAAAATTCCTGGAGATTAAATCTAATTAAATTAGTTGAAATATTTCACATTGTGTCCAGTTATCGAAAAAAATGAGGTTAATTAAGTACAAAAAAGCGAAATACACTCAAATACGCATAAAAGTATAATGTATTTTTTAAATGCATAAAATTGAATAATTTAAAGTATGGGAAAGCAAAGAACAGAAAAAGCAAATATTTTGCACATTTTTTCTTTTTTTTTGTTTCTTAACATCGGTGGGCTTCATTGATCAATTTATGCATACTACAAACCACTTAGTACCATAAGGGAAGGACATTGTTTTCATGGAAAACTCTTACAGGGAACATCCCAAAATTTGCATGCCAATGGGAGAAAATGAAAACTCACCATGGCAGTCCATATGAGTTGATTTTATATATTGTTGCAAACGTCGTCGAATCTCCTAATTTCAGAATGTAGCAAATGCAACTCAAGATGAGCTTTGCTTGTTGTCCACAACTTAGACTAAATTCATGTTGTTATATATTTATGAAAGGTTATGTATATTTATAGGTAGAAAAGGTAGGAAAATTTTCAGGATAGAAAACGTGAATAAAGTTTCAAAATTATAATTCAATGTCTCACATATGCTTAAAAATTTCATTGTTTCTCGCATTTATAGTACATTAAACAAGGTGTCCCAAAATATATCTAATAGATGATCTCTTCTTTTTTTACTTTAAAATTATTATAATAGACAAATATAATGTTAAAAAATATTTGAATATAGAAATTTTATATTTTATATTCAATTGTATGCATTGAAGATAATATTATATTGGTTCAAGGTAAAGGGATATATATTGTTATTTGATGGTCTTCTCAGAATTTCCTACTATTTGCTTGGGGGATGGATAAAAATTAAATTCATTTTAAAAACTAATTTAGGTACAAAATATTAATACAATCCACATTTCATATATAATATAACATTTAACTAAATATAAAATTACAAAATTTTGTTAATGTAATTACCTTTGAGACACTTAATAATATTAAAAATCTTGGTTTTATAACTATTAATTTCCACCTTTAATCGCATTGTAATTATATATTTTGCTTATTTTGTATAATAGTTAAAATCTAATAAATATTTAAGAAATTAACCTCCCTCTTGCCAGAATTCGAATTGTAACCAAAACAGACTACTATTTGAGAATGTTTTTAATTTTTTATCTTCCACAATGGAAATAATTCAAGTTAATCGTATTATATATCACCAGATATATTGTCCAAGCTCATCATATTAATAGTGCAATTATGTATTGTATTTTTATCGACCTCTGGTCTCGTATGACTTCGATCAATGTTATACACCCTCCAATGGTCTGATAATCGTCCACTTTGGACAGTTTTGGATTATACTTAAGAATTAATGTCAGAAAATATATTTATATCAGCTAAGCTAGTATAAACAACTGATTTCATTCCTTATAAATGAAAAGTGGTGTACGTAGTTGAATATTTTAGTTTAAATGAGTACAGATTACATGCAAGGTAAATATATATATATATATATATATAAATACTCAACTTTGTGACAGTTTGTTATTAATAATCTAGGAGTTTCAGATTTATATAGAGAAAAATGGAAAATAAACCACTTAAATAATCAGTAATATAGTATTTATGTAACAATTTAGATTAGTATACATAATTTATTAACTATATATATATATATATAATTTTTGTACGATTTGACTTTGTAATACTGTATAGTTTCAGTTATAAAATATACGGATATTGATACAAATATTAAATTTTACTTTTCAGAATTATACATTTTTTTACAACCTATATTTATATCATGGCCAATTAAAATCTTAAATGATTTTTTTTTTAAATTTCGAAATTTTATATCATTCCTCTGTAAGTTGGTAACAATAATATAATAATTGTTAATAAAATTGCAGAAAAGTATGGAGAATGTGTAAAGATGACTGCAAAGAGAAAAATGCAACAAAAACAAGTAATATAAAAAAAAATTAAGTCAATTCCTACTTTTTTTCCACTATATTGCAGAAAAGTCCTTCACTAATATATTTGATATTTTCCGCTAACATCTGGCGGCATCTATTATTAGATACATGCAACTTAAATATAAAAAAAAAAAATTAATTAATTAAATTTAATTAATGAATTAATATTTGAAAAAACTGTATTAACATCAAGTGTCGTCCACTACAAGTTCAAAAAAGTGTTTTTGAACTTGAGTGGATGAATAAAAAGTATTTTATGAACGATTGAAAATTTGAACAAGATATATATAGGGAGAGTGGGAGCTAATAGAAGGAATTGAAAAATGGCATTGCTCTGTTAAAAAAAAGTTGACAAATTGTAAATCCTATTGAAATGAAAAGTTCGAATGAAAACGAAATAGGATGATGCCTGCTTGTTGCAACAGCAAGTGTATAAATAAAACAGAAAATTCTAAAAGGGTGCTTGTGAAAAAGGCTCCTGATCTTGGTCAAAAACATTGAGTTGTAACGACGAAGAGAGTTGTTGACGTTGAAACCTTAAAAAAAAGGAAAATCCTCAAAGGACTGTAATTAAAATAACCAGAAACGAGAGTTTTGATCAGATGGGGATCTGCAGCTAGTGGTGCATATTGATTACGCAGCCAACCACAACAGTTTTTTTTTTCCAGAAAAAAATGAAACACTTTTTAATCTTTGCATAATTGTCATGAGCATGAAGCTGTATACGTTGCAAAATAATGAACACGTGTTTCTCATTTACTCTCTAAATCATTTCGAAAAACTAATTTTAGTTTTTTATTCTATTGAGCCTCATATTAACAAAAGAAAAAACGTTATTATTATTTTTTTTTTTTTTTGCTTAAAAATATATCAATTATGCTGTTTTAAAACTTTTAATGATATTATGATATAAATGAAGAGGGAAAACATTGTGTCCCATTTACAACAAGGTTATAATAAATTTTAAAGAAGGATTCATGTAAAAAAGAGATTTTATAATTCTAAAGTACATTGATGTTTTTAATCAATGTACTAAAAAAATGTAAGGTCAATTACTACTTTTTTTCACTATATTGCAGAAAGGTTCTTTACAAATAAAATTGAAATTTTCCTCTTACATTTGGCGCCATCTATTATTAGATACATGCAACTTAAATCTAAAAAAAAAAATTAATTAATTAAATTTAATTAATGAATTAATATTTGAAAAAACTGTATTAACATCCAGTGTCATCCACTACAAGTTCAAAAAATGTATTTAAACTTGAGTGGGTGAATAAAAATTATTTTATAAACGATTAAAAATTTGAACAAGATATATATAGGGAGAGTGTGAACCAATAGTAGAAATTGAAAAAGATATTTAAAAATTATTATGAATTTTTCGTTGCCTCTTTTTTTTATTATGCACTGTGTCATAAAATAAAATTTATATGCAATAAGCATAAAATGAATGTATGGAATCCTTTTTGAATTAATCTTTCTCTTATCATAAATATTATCTAAATTGTAGTTAATTGAGTAAATGCTACATAGTTATGGCTTTCGAATCGAAACACATTTAAGATTGTTGTAGAATGAATGTCTTAGATAATTCAAGAGTTATTTTCAAAGCGATATTTAAATGTGTGTTAAGTGCTTTTGAAAGTGTGCTTAGAATGCTGGTCCTTCTTTACCTATCAGAGAGTTTCTTGGTATACTATATGGGATACGATTTCAGTGATACATTTTTATTTACAAATAGTTTTAAATTTACTTATGAAAACATTTAAAGAAAGTTGAGAATATTATTACAACAGCTTTTCCTCCAGTATGAGATTTGATGTTTATTTCGAACATCAAGACATTTGGACATCAGAATGGTCTTTCGTTTCTGAATTTTTTGAATGAAATAGTTTTATTATAAATATTTTGTGTGTCAATAACACTAAATTGTAATCATAACAACTTTTTGAATATATTATTTTCATTTACATTTGAAATAATTAACAAGGAATAAAACCATGCAATTGACATAATACTATAATCTGTAAAATCTCCCAATGTCAAAGCAATGTCATTATATTATATGGTGCAACATTAAGCATATTGTGTAACATTAAGTATTTATCATATATATGCATATACTGAAACATTAATTTGTTCAGAGTTTTAAATATAATTATAGCACAGCTATTTTCATGCCTAAACTACATTTGTTTAATATAATACAGATTATGATTGCGACTTTTTTAATTTATTTTTTTATTATTTTTAATCATTATTTTTTAGAACATTAATTGATTGGTTAATTATTTATTATGCAGAAATGGCCCATTAGAATACAACATAATTAAATTACATTGATTGCATCCATGACAATAGTTGATAATTCTCCAAGCAATAACAATTTGTTTCTACTGCCTGTGAAAAGTGTAACATTTCTGAGCTTATCTAGATCCAATACAGAGCCAGTCTCTCTGGAGATAACGACTTTTAAAGCTTAGTGTAATCATCTCCCATGGTGCATTGCTCAGCGTTTCCCTAAACCCGGACTAGATGATTGATTTCCTCATTTTTTCATCGTTGTCATTAATGAAAAAAAAAATGTATTATGTATCAGAAAGTATTTTACTCGGCTAAATTCCAAAGTCCCTTTTCTGATATGATGGATTAGCTCAAGAATAATCATCATGCTTTGGCATAATCCTTTGTTCCCGTGACAGTAATAAAGTAATTAATTTTAATTGAAAAAAAATTAATTTAAATTTAAATAAAAAAAGATTTACAACATATGAACTCAATTTAGATATTTGAATTTTAATAAATGATATGATAATTTTTGTAACATAGTAATAATGTTTAATAATACATTTTATCAGAATTTTAGACATTATAACATGATCATGTACTATTTTGTATTATTTTGAAATTTTATTAAATGTAAAATGTATAAAATCCATTAAAAAATTGAAAATGGATATTTTTACACCATAATTTATTAATAGGCATTGTAACATAACAGGATAAGTAAATTTGCTTGTAAATGGATTAGAATTAAACATTTAATGTATGTGTTTTATAGATTAGAATTACCTGGTGTCCATCCAAAAAATCCATAATCATGAAACTCCTTTGTTGGGAGAAAAGAGAATGTGGATTGCTGAATCTAGGAGTATTCCAAATTGCGGTAGAGCTTTTGTGGGTGTATTTTAACCTTAGAAGAAGCTGAATCCACTACAAATTTTATTGTTTCACTCGTGAAGGGCTTCAGGTAAAAGTAACCATTTGAAAAAAAAATCTGTGTTTGTAATAATGTGAAGCATTGGATTAGGTGCAGGTCTTCAGATAATATTATAAAATAAAGATTATTTTTATAAGAATACTTTTTAAATAACCCTTTCCATTGGACTTTTTTCATAATTTTGAAACACTGTACAATTTCTATTGCAGCAAGGTGCAACATTTAAAACAGTTATGAATGTTATTAAGAATAATATAATGACATTTATAAAAACCAAAAAATGATAAGTTTACATACGAAATATTAATTACTTCAACTGGAATACTAATAAGCATAAGGAATATTTAATTAATTATTATTATTATATTGTTTTTAGAACTATCACAAGAACGCCTTTGTTTACAATAATGCAATATATATACATATAAGGTCAATAACATTTTAACATAGGCTTTGTAGATTTATATCGTGTACTAACTTCAGGTATTGAGCGTGATAAAATTGTAATATGTAGCTGAAAATTTATGACGTTATACATTCATTAATGGAACTTTGAGAGAGGAAAATCTATCACCGTATGGATGTTATATATAAATTTCAGAAAGTATAGCTTTCAATTGCTTTTAATGATTTCTGCACTGTTTGCGATGGATCTGTACATAATCATCCTTCTAATAATCTATATTGGAGTGCAGATATACAAATAACGTATAAATGGAATTGTATGCTCTTTCAACTAATATGCTTCTAACAAATTATTTCGAATCTCAAACTATCTTTCTTCAAAAGAATTTCAACTCGATAGAAGTTTTCGATTTATTGAACTAATTTAAGTGTGCAAGTATAATACAGTACAGTACCATTTCTTTTCATTTTATGCAGATTTGTGTCTATCATGTATTGATGTAGGATTAATTTATATGTTACTAATAAAAATGGATATTATTCTCTCAAACGTGATCAAAAGTCTCTATAAACTTTTTTTTATGGCAGTAAGCGCAGAAAGGAACAATAATATACATCATTATGAAATTGGATGACAAGGTGTAACAAACGTAAATGATATAATTATATACATATAATACGACTTTTATTTCTCTATATTTCACACCCGTACCTAGGAATACATAGCTCCTACCATTTAGAAAGGTGAAAGTGAACTATTAGTGGGCCTCATGTATATCAAAAAGGGCCCACTGACGGGATTGATAGGAGGGCAGTGACTTTTGAGCAAAACTGGCAGCCTGTATATCGCTGTGAAATACTTTACACATCACAATCGACGTCAACGAATCTCTTCGAATCCGGAAGCAGTGACAACAATGTTAGCAGCGAATTCGTACTTCAGCCCTCCTTACCAGCTATCTGGTCACATTGCCACTACGCCACGAGTCAGGTTTATAATAGTAATAATAAAATGTGAAAAATAATAAAAAAAATTAAAACAAGGAATGCAAAACAGAACGAGAAATAAAATAAATTTTATTTAATTATTGTTGATGGTTTATTAATTTTTGAATGATTTTTTATTGCATAGTAATGAAAGTTTAAGGATATAAGTTCAATTTTGAACGTATAGTAATCAATGTTAAAAAATCGTTTCCACAAATATTGTATTTGACTTTTCCTTAAAAAATTGAAGAATTCGTAGTATGTTAATTTTATTAATATTTATTTTCAGAATTATTTGAATTTTAAGGAATGGGAATTTTAAATTAACAAACGAAAAAATAAACCAATTTTCCAATTTTTTTTTATCACGCATGACAATATATATATAATTATTTATTAAGTCGCAACTAATGAGAAATTACTCATACCCAAGTAAAACAAATACCATCCATAATATAAATGCATTACCCTCTTGAAGAGGATTGTGGAAGAGCTACATTCCAGTGGGTACCTTCCTATTGCAATCGGCGTAAGGTGGAATTTTTGGCAAAGGGGAGAACTTGTATTATTCAATGGTTTTGTACCTACCTGCATTCTGAAAAATTAGCGATAATGAGAATTTTCAGATAATCTTTCCTTACGTTGCTGGAGATATATCCATTATGTGCTTTGTGGTCGTGTTTAGACTTTTGACCGGACACGATTGTCTTAGTGTCTTAGTTACTTCGTTTTAATTTGACTAATTGAATTTTGTGTGATTCTGGACGGGTTATTGCTGCTTACCTGGATAAGTGTTCTGCATTAAATGACTTGGCAAATGACAAATCACTCATTCATGTCTTGCTTTATAAAATAATAATATCATAAATGACCTATTCATGACGAGGGGTAATGAATGCATTATCTAAATCTGATAGTGGTGACTCTATTGTAGCCACTGATTTTAGAAACTTGGAGATTCGATTAATATTGTAACATTCTAAGAAATTGTCTCGAATCGACATTTAGGCTGCCTGTTGACAGTTTCCCGAATTTGCGCTCCTACGAACTCAAATTTAGGAAAGTTATTCCTAAAAATTCCTGTCTGAAGGCATTGTCTTCTATTCATAACGTAACGTAACGTAATAGCACCAGTGGAATGGGTGCACCAACGATGTTAAAAAAATATTTTAAAGAAAGAGTTAAATTCGAATTCATTGTTTAGATTACTGCTTTCTTTTTCTTTCTGCTTAAGTGAGGAGACTCGATGGCGATTGTGACAACGACTGCAATGTTGACGACCCCAGGAACCTGAAGTATTTCTAGGTTTTATCTTATGTGATAAACAAATGTGGTACAGACACCCTAAAAATACTTCCTTTAAAATATTGTGATTTTATCATAATTCATCGATTGACTGTTCTTGGTATATATATATATATATATATATATATATAGAACATCGAGACCCTCCAGTGAACAACAAATGAAAAAATTATTTAAAATAACATCATTACACATTTTCATAAAGACAAGTTACACATTGGATTTATTGTTTGTAAATTGATAGAGAAACTAAATACAAATGAATCATCAAATCTTATATTTTGATAAACAAAATTTAATTTTTTCTTCTGGTAAACATAATTATTAATACTCCTAGATAGTAACATAATTGTATTTTTCCTTAATTTCAAAAATAAAGTGCAAATAATCTTTTCTTAATCAATTGCATTCATTATTTTAGAAAGTTTTCAATATATCGACAAAAAAGTATCATACAATTACTCCTTTTCCAAAATACAAATTATTTGCTCACATAATACAATAAGTAAATATGTAACGCTAATGAAAGCAATGACGCCTATTAGAACCCCTGGTTCAAATCATCCTAAATTCCTGTTTTGCCGCAAAACAGTGAAACGCCATACTCTACGTAATAGTTCACATGATTTCTCCATCCAATAAGAATCGTTTTAGTTTTCAGTCTGAACTTTGGCTTCCTGCAGGCATGCTGTGGTCTGGCTGTTATCTTTCTGAGCACGTAATGGATTTTGCCCAAAAATGTATCGCGGCAAGTTGTTAATAGCTGTAAATTATATTAGAAATGTGTGTTGTGTCGTCTTTAATGCCATTATTGAAAGGCATATCAGTTAGTTGAACTTCTTTCTTCTTCTTACAAGAAATGCATCATGATTTAGTATCCAATGTTCCGGTTGAAATAATTAAAATTCTTTAATTTTCTCACAATGTTAAAAGAAATTCTAATGATTGAGCTATCCGAGGAATGTATAAATATTTGCTATATTTTAAATAAAAAAATGATTTATGAAAGCAAATTTATATCATATGAATTAAATAGCATTCATTAAAGTCCATAAATATATGTTGTTCTTAAAACTACCATTTCCAACTTCAAAACTTCTTTCACTGCCAAATATTCTCTGAATTTACATAATTTTTTATGTTTTAAATGGTGTTTTAATTTTCTCTTTCTGTAATTTTCTTTCTTATTTAGTTCTGTATGTATTTTTTGCAAAACACATTATTTTTTTTTAACTTATCGTTTATTTCTGACAAATATTCTCATTCGAGTTTTCCGTACTTTCCTTATATTGTTTCTTTTTGTCTATATTTATTTCGTATTTTAAAGCGCCTTTTTTTCTTGTATTTAATTGTTTCATGTAGCTATTTCTTTTTTTTATTAAAGGAAAAAAAAGATAGAACAAGGAAAAAAAATTAAGAAATGCGGAAAAAAACATCTTCATTCTCGGTGCAAATTAAACGGTCTGCTTTTTGCTGTTTCGTGAATTGCAAATAAAATGATAGACTGGAATTTTCTGTCAGCTTTTAATCCAGAAAAAGCTAATCAATGCTTAGAAATTCTTTTCTAAAAAGTGGAATTTATTTAATAATAATTACATTATATTTTTATTTGTTTACTTTATATTTTCTATTTGTTTATATTTTTATTTGCTTTATTTGCATTTGTTTATTTGTTTTTATGCAGACTACATATGAAAATAAACATTTCTTCACGTATAAGTTTAGCGTACACTACACTGCTATTGTCATATGGACAAAAGTTTAAATATTTATTTGAAACAAATATAATTTTTTTTTCTCATTTTTCATATAATTGTTTTTTATCGTAGGTGTAAAGATTTTCAAAGGCCTAGTGAGTTTAAAAAATTACGTCATGCAGAAAAACATTGCACTAATGTACATTTTAATTGCTAAAAAGGGAATATGGTATGCCTCTGCAAAATTAAGGTATATTTTCAAAGAACTGTGTTGTTTACCAGTCAGTGAAATTCAAATAATTTATATTTCCAAGCATAAATTAATATTTTTTAAAATAATAAATTTTGCAGTAAAAAAAATTTTTTTAGGTTTCCTTTGGCAAAAGTTATTTTGCTGAGTTTGGCCTTTTTACTGTGTCATTTGTATTTGCAATTATTTTTGCTTTTACGAAATAATTTTATTTTCTTTCGTTTTGAATTACACTATAAGATTATGCAGCACTAATCTAAACATTGAATTTTAACAAATAAAAATACTGGAAAGTAATATGTGTTATAATGACAGTAACCAAGTTTAGTTTTCTGTATCAAATCAATTCAGATAACTTTAAGAAAAAGTTACTATTAATGATATTTTCTGCAGATAAAATCTAATGGGTGCATATGCAATAAAATTTGTTCTATTGTCTATATCAAATGATAAAGATACATTTAACTAATACTTTTTAAAATCCTTATCTCTTAAAAAAATTTAACAAATTGTTGATAAATAATGTAATATTTAATATTTGCTATCACACAAGAAAAACATAAAAAAAGTATTTTTATAACACTTACTTAAGAATATCTTGATTGCATATTTATTAATCATCTGATATGAAAAAGATTATTTTGTTCGCCAATATCCATTTTGAATTTTTTTTTAACTGAGATAGTAAATGAATTTAAACTATTTGAGAGGGGATTATCGGGGAAAACTACTAGCACTAATGTTTCCCCTTTTGCAATTAATACTTTTCAGCATTGGATGGAAGATAGAAAAATTTAGCTCTTTTCAAAGAGAGAATGAGAAAAATTCCATTTCAGTGATTACACGTGGACCTTTAAAAGTCATAAACACACTAAATTACTGTTTATGGCACAATAGCCCCGACACTTCCCGAGTCCATTGTGCCTTTTGCGCGGTTAAAACAATTTCAAGGAAGATGCTTTAATTTTCCAACGACTCTCATAACGTGAGATATTATGGAAAAGGAAATCTGTGGCAGTCCCCTAAAAACACATTTCCATAAACATTTCGACTGCAGAAAATGGCCGCTTTTGTTCCTCAAGGAAACGGGGAAAATGTTTTTTTGAGAACATTAATGTGAACAAATTGCGCGAGTTGACTTAAGCTATTTGTTAATTTTATTGCTCCAAGAAAGTATTTTAAATTAGGGTGCCTTAACTGGAGCTGTAAATTTTCAAGGAGGAAATAAATATTAAAATGCGTCATTTTCCTGTCTTGCTTGGAAGTGATTATTGGCAATGCAAAGGGGAAATTACCGAAGTGCCTTGAAGCAGTTTTCGTTAAGATGATGAAGAAAGAAAATCCCTCAATTAGATTTCGAATGATGTATTGAGGGCTCGCTGTTTTAATTAGCAATTTGTTCCTTTTAAGAATGTTAGATTAAACCCTATAAGTGATAGCAGATAATATTTTATTAGTTTTTAAATTACATTTATCGATTGTATAAGTATGCCTTTTAAAATGATAGCAAAAAAAAAAAAAAAAAAATTAACGAAAAATAAATAAATATAGAAACATAAAATCTATCAAAAACCCAATTTTACATTTTGTTTTACAATACAGAGACACATTTTTCTGAATATTTTCATATTTAACTACATAGCATCAATATAACATATTAAAAGAATTTAAAAATTTCAATTTACTTAAATAAGCACGTTATAATTTTCTTATTTGGTGTTGATCCTACGTCTCTGGTCTAAGACATTTAAGAATCTGGAATGTTAATCCATATTTTGCAAACTATATCATTAATAAACAAAATAATATGCAGAATTAATTTAAATGCCTAATTATAAATATCACCTGCTATTGGCTACGGCAAATAATTTTGTTTATTTATTTTGTCTCTATGCTTGTTTCAGTGTCTTCGACTTTTAGGAATGAATGCGCAACATTTAACGGCCTCATTTGAAATCTCAACACTATAAAATTAAATAATATCCATCAAATATATTTTAAAATTTGTATTTATAATGGCCATCACAAGCAGTCGATATTTTATTTCACACACAAATATAATATTTTTTAATATGAATTTATTTAGTAAATGATAATAAATTTCTAGTACTGCAATTATTATTAATTTTAAATTTGCTAAGAGGCAGTGGAATAACTGTTATCTCATCTTCAGTGTTTGAATAGATTATTGGATCTTCATTGAATTATGCTACAGCAGAATTAAAAATATGAAGCATTTATATTTAAATCAGAAGATGGTGTGCAGAATTAATAAGATTATCTTTTGTCATAGATATTCAATTAAGATGTTTAAAGATTTGCAATTTAGTGACCGGTAAAAAATATAATTTAAAATAGCAGGTGGAGTGAAAGGTCCGTAGGCTGACACATAGATGGTGCTACTAGTATTAAATCCATATGGTTTTTTAGTTAGCCCTAACCTTCAAAAGACACGTGTATAAATGTGATAGCTGTTGCACTATTAGTATGTGAGCTATGGCATTTTTAGTGTTCATCACGTGCAGACCACTCGGCTGACTGTCGATCCATTGTCATATATCGACGCAAAAATTCGGATTTATTACGATTGAACAGCTCCAAACACTGCTTAGAATCATCAATTCGTTGTTGTTTTGGGTCGATTGTGAGCTCTGCACGGCACCCACTTTGAACAGAGCTGTCGCATATCCAAATATTCATTCACGATATGTCCAACATGTTCCTTTGATATCCTGCGTGCATCGTCATCGGTGCTCATTTTGCCTCGTTTAAATTTAGCAAACCACTTCTCTACGGCTGATTTTCCTGGCGCAAAATCCAAATAATGTTTATCAAGCCAAGCCTTGGCTTCAATAGTATTTTTTGTCGCCAAAAAGCAATGCTTTATTAACACACGAAATTTCTTTTTATCCATTTTTTCAAACTAACAAAAGTTGCTTCACTAAAAATGCTATGACTCCCATACTAATAGTGCAACAACTGTCCAATTTATACACGTGTCTTTTGAAGGTTAGGGCTAACTAAAAATCACATGGATTTAATACTAGTAGCGCCAT
The DNA here is from genome assembly GCA_021605075.1 of Caerostris darwini. Lineage (NCBI taxonomy): Eukaryota > Metazoa > Arthropoda > Arachnida > Araneae > Araneidae > Caerostris > Caerostris darwini. The sequence goes on along the minus strand of BPLQ01003817.1, from coordinate 376,588 downwards.
CTATGTGTCAGCCTATGAACATGTCAGCCCAACTGTTATTAGATATAAGCATTGAATTCTACTCTTAACTCAACAAGGATTAACCTACCTAACCTTTATTGAAGTAGGTATCTGTATTAGCATTTTATAGGTGACTTCAAGATGGATGTTAACCTAAAATAACTGTCGAATTCAATCCAATTGCTTATTAGATCTATAAAATAGTGAGAAGGCCAGAGGTTCCTATCCACAGACTATCCAAAATGCTCTATTGGAAAGTTATTAACCAGAGAAGAGTTTAACAAATGCATAGTCAATCAATAGAAATGATTACCATGGTCAGCTTGGTATGCATTTATACAGCTCTGCTTACCATGCTTAGCTTATTCCTTTTAAAGAGCAAGTCTAAGATGTAAATGAAAAGAAACCCCAAAGGTCCTAAAATATTTTCGACGTATTATCGGGCTCTAATGAGGTAGTTAAGCCACATACGGCAACCAAACAAATGACGCAAATCGCAGTCACATATGACATTCAAAGGGCTTTGCCTGCGATGTCATGGTTGGCAAGCTATGTGGTTAGTGACAATGAAGACTACAATCATGGATATTTCTAGAAACGTCTTTGTAGGTCTCAAGACTAAATTCAAAGCAGTATTCATCGCCTAAAATAATTTTACTCTCCATAATAACTGAGTTTAGATGAACATGGCACATCTGCTATCATGCTTCTTGATGTGTACAGCAAAATGGGCACTGTGAGCTCAATTTCTCTTCTGAGTCGTTTATCTGCGTCATTGCGTCACTGCTATCTTGATTAATCAACTTTCCATTAGCCAGTGGTAAATCAGCTTTGAAAACTCCTTTCTTATGATAGCTTTATTTTTATTTTCTGTCGTCACTTTAAGGTCATTATTTCTTTCTTGAGACTTTGTCCTTTGGGTGCCCCATGTCTTTGTGCCTTTTTGGTGACACGTCGGTTTAAGATACACGGGTTAATGAAGTCTAGATGTTGCTGTTGGCCAAATGAGATAAGAAACAACATTTGTGGTCTGCCATGATTTAAATATTATTGCCAGTATCACACTGACCGAATTAGCGAATTATACACATATCCTACTTAAAAACGTATATAGGCATTGTTTTAGTGGAGGTGATTACATGAAATTCGATGGGAATTTATGGCCTATAATTAGAATTTACTGTTTTACTCTACAAATGGAAGCTCAGATACGGTTATTTAGAGTTGCAGCTATTTATTAATTAATCATTTACATATTGGATCTAAAATTGTCTTAATCGAGAAAATTGAACTTCTTGCCTATAAAATTAATTAGAATGGCATTTTTGTTTATATTTTTTTCGGATTTCAAATTTGCATTACTATTGTAATGCAAATTAAACTCAAATGTTCAGATGACGCTGAGATAGAAAGCTCATCAATGGGAGGCACAAGACTGGTAGCTGAAGGAAGGTTGGGATATTTAATGATTTTGCTTGTTATTCCAGCAATTTTTGTATTACAGAAATGATAGTCCGTTTGAGTAGTAGTTTGATTTTCTTCTATACCATTGGACACCTGAAATGAATGCTTTTTTTATCAGGGAAGTAATATTCGTTTTTGGGACTTTAAAGTGTGTTCACCACACACATAACATAAATTGTTTGGATGGTTTTCGGAATTTCGAAGCCTTCTTAAGAATCTGTTCGTATAAAAATAAACACTTGAACGCAGTGTAAAAACGAATAGTTCATTATAAATTAATATAAACACCTTTTTGACTCAGCACGCAAGTCTGAACTAAACGGAAATGAGTCACGTAAACGTCGCTCCTCGATTATCAATTTTGCTAGACTTCTTTTGACAGGTCTGGCGTGTATATGATATCTTTATTGAAATCATACAATGTTGGCAAACACCTTCTTTTTATAAACTGAAAAAAAACTATATGGTTTTACAAACAAGACACTTTCCTATCTGTGAAATATACATTTTTTTACTTTATGTAGAATTACAAAAAAAAAAAAAAAAAAAAAAAAAAAAAATTGAGACTGTGGCATATTTGTAGCTATATTCAGCTTTATTGCAGCAAAGTGCATAAATAACAACTTCAGTCATCCATTAAAAATATTATTGACCAGTGTTACAAGTAAAATTTCATTTTAATAAGATAAATCCTTCTTTAGATGTCGTGTTTTTTAAATTATTTGAGTGAATATCAAAATGTAATAAAGTTAAAAAAATTACTGATAACCTATAACTTGGATATTGCAAGCAATTCATAGTAAAATATTTATCTTTAATCTGTTGGTAGTGATTTTAAAAATTATATATGTTTAATGAAAGTAAAATATTTTATGATATAAATATACTGAATGAAAAAAAATAAGAAAATAAAAATTACTGTCTCAAACAAGTTAATTAAAAATAAAAATCAGCAAATTCAAAGTTGTTATTTAATAAAATTGAATTATAAACATATTAAATAGGTCTTTTAAATAAAAGTAAGCCTTTTTCGAATATCATACTATTTTAAATTTAGAGATTATTTCTAAAACAGTGTCCTACTAAAATTCTTATAAACTATTAAAGAAAAAAAGCCTAAAATTGCAAACAATATGCAGAAATCTCACAGTCCATAACTGTTAAGAAATATGATTGAGCCTAAAATAACATAATGAAAATGTATAGTTTTCATGACCAACAAATAATTTTCACATATATCGGCAAAATTCTTAATTTATCATAACTATTCCACAAACGGTTTTTAATAACAAAATATTTTCAAAAATAAGGTGCATTAATTTATTTTTACGTAAAATGTATTAATAGATTTGTGAAAATATTAACGAATTACTAATGTTAGCTTATTTAAAAGTTAATTCATTAAAAATAGCTTGTATTTTTGAAGGGTGATTTTTTTTTTTTTTTTTTTTTTTTTTGAAAAATTATTGATTTACTATATTTTTTTATACATAAATTCCTAACACTTTCTCAGTTTCTCTAACACTCATGTCAATTATATTAAGATTTAATTTAAAAATATTTTTTTACATTCGTTCACATTTTAACAATGAAATAGCATGTGTTACAATTAAGGCATTGGAAATAAATACTAATTTTTGCAATAAGCCGAATTTTAAAAGAATTATGCTATAAAAACGCATAAGAAATATGAATTACTAAAAATAATCTTCAATTAAACAATTGTCTGGCTATATAAAAGAAAATTCACTAAATTGAAAATATCACTAATAATATATATAGTTATATCTAAATGGTAAAAATTACCAGTATTGCAAATATATAGAATTTTTGCAAAAAGCAAAATCTAAAAAAAATAATTTTATAAAAAATGCATAAGAAATATGAACTACTAAAAATATATTTAAATTAAGAACAAGTAAATATTAAACATTTGTTTGATTATTTGAAAAAAAAAATCACTTCAGTTTCAATTAGAAAACGAAAAACATAATTGAAGAATCTTCTAGATATCAAACTAATTTTCTTTTACATAAATAAAGGCTAAAATAAATATTATAATTGGTTCTAAATTGAGTTAAAAATTGTATTAATACAGTTGGAAATAACTTTTTACTTAACACGATCCAACATTTTATGATGAGATTTTTTTTTATCCTTCTCATGATTCTAAGTCTGAAAATCATGCAACTTCCAGAACAAATAAGCTTTGTAACAAAATTAATTCATTAGATATTTGCAAACCACGCACGTTTCTTGTCAAAGTTGCCTTGTTGCCTTGTTGAAGCTTTGTTAATTTTTTCCAAATAAAATAAACTTTCCAAGAACAATATTACTAATTACTTATGGTGCGATGCTTTTTACTAAATATCTGTTTAAACATGCCGTGTTAATTGGAGGAGTCAGGCACGAAAACATCAATTCTGAATTTTTAAAAAAAAAAATTTCTCATATTTAATTTAGTGAATTTCCCCCAGTGGTTTGTACTGCTCATTAAAAAAGTCCAAACCCATACGAGACGTGGTTTCTAATTTTGCTGTTGAAACATCATTAAAAATCAGATTCTTCTCTAATTAAAAGTAGCATCGATGGAACAGAGACTGTAGGAGAATGATTAAAAATTTCCCCATTTTTTTTCTCAGCATAATACCCAAGTGAACATCTTCATAAGATTATCTTCATTATAGCTAACAACCGATAAAATTGTGCACTATGGATAATTTTTTTTAGGAAAAAATTTTTCATCCAGGTTTATTAATTAAAATGGCGTCCCCAAGGAAATGTTTAAATTGGTAAGTTAAATCTTGCAATGTTAGCTAGATGTTTTTGCTCTTTTCTGTTTTTTCTTTCTTTCTAATTTCGTGTTAATTTAAGACTCCATGTTATTAATATTTTGATTATTTGATGTATTAAAAAAAACCACATTGATTAAATATGCCGAAAATTCAAATATTTCAAAACGAAAAATGTTTGTTATGAGAAAAATGTTCTTATACTGTTCAAATAACCAATGATTTTATCATCACATTTATAAATATATTTGGTTTTTTTAATATAAACGAGTATAACACTAAAAGATCATATTTATTTGTTTCTGATTAATTATTCTGATTATTTTTAAGAAATTCTGATAAATAAATTTATATGACTTTTATAAATTTAATGTTTAGGCGTTTCAATTTCTTCCAAAGAGAAAATTTTTAACCTGAATATTTTATTTAATGTGTAATACAAATTATAACAAGCAAGTAATAATTTGCATTTTGTTATTATTACTTACAAATAATAGTTTACGAAGAATTTCTTAAATATTTTCAAGATGTATTTAAATTGATTAATGACTAACGCTGGTACTAAAATAAATATTTTATATTTTAATTCTCAAATTCTATATTTTTTATTGTACTATAAAATTTTAGTATAATGCTACTGTAATGGAAATAAACTTAATGTACACGTTACTGTACAATAAACTAAAATGTAAGCATTTAATGAACTAAAATCATATAGGAGAAAAGCTAAAAAATATATATTAATCAGTTTCTAGAAACTGTTTAAAAATATTATCAAGTGATAAATAAATTTATAATTAAAATTCAAATTCTATATGTATAAATTAATAAGAATATTAAGTAAATATTATAAAAACATATTATTAATACTAATATTTTAGCTGGATATATTTTAATTTTTAATATGTTTTAGAATTTTGTGTATTTGCATGAAGACGTTTTTTTTTTCTATCAAAATATCTATTAAATTAAATTTAAAAATCTTCATAATCTTTGTTCAATAATTTAAAAAAAATAAAAAAGCATATAATTTATAAAACTGTATTATTTAGGGAAAATAAAAATGCAATAATAAATTAATTTTATTTAATTAAAATTAAATTAAATAAAAATATTTAAAATTATTTTAATTAAAATAACTTAATTTAATGAAAAGCTTAGCTAAATATTTGTCGGGACACAGTTTCTTAACCATTTCATTTCCATGTATTATTCTGACTGTAATTATAAATATAAATAATATTTTACAGAAAAAAAATACGTATTATTTATTGTATTTAAAACAAAATCTTTAATTGTAAAATCTTAGATAAAATACTTATTACTAAACAAAATTAAGTAATCTTCAAAGCCAATTTAAAATTAAAAAAAAAAAAATCTTAAAATCTTAAAATAGTTAAAACAAAATATTTAATTGTAACATCTTAAATAAAATACGTATTACTAAACAGAATTAAATAATCTTCAAAGCCAAATTTAAATTTAAAAAAACAAATATTAAAACAAAAACTTAAAAAAGTCAAAACAAAATATTTAATTGTAAAATCTTAAATAAAATACATATTACTAAACAGAATCAATCTTCATAGCCAATTTAAATTAAAAAATAGATAAATAAATAAACCTCTTTATTTATTTTTTTTTTTTTTAATATTGTTGACTAATTTTGGGACAGTTTAAAGCAACTTTAAAATCATAATTAAATAAAAGCAATACATCAATATCACTAAACCAAAGTATCGAACTCTTAAAGTGCTGACAGTAAAATATTATTCCAGGAAACTCCAACTTCAAAAAGTTCCCTTTTATTTACCGTGCCAAGCAGACTTTCGAGCAGTCATGCAAAAGGAAATCCACGCATTTCATCAGATGGTGAAAATAACGATTGTGATGACCTTTCAGCGAGTCTGTGTACCCAGCGAGAGGGAATTAAGCACCAAAGGATTGGGACGGTAGAAGTAGAAAAATCCACCCTTCATCAATCACCCAGGGAGAAATCACTTTGTTATCTCAAGTAGGGGGATGTATCAGCGGAATCCTCGGGATTTTTACTCCTGCAGGGATAATAAGAAAAATGAAGGCTCCACCAATTGATTTCCAGGGATGAGGAAATGGGAAGAAAAGTGCTTCCTCCTTCTTCTCGGGGAGGGAACTTAGTTATGTAAGCTCTGTCATGACAAAGATTAGTGGTTATCTAGTCGTCTGGAATTGGAAAAGCGATATTTTTCGTGCTGCCCTGTCTGCATCAGGTGTCCACCGAGGGACTCCTGGTGAGAAAGGATGAGCGAAATGAGTTTTGTATGGCATCCAGGCAAGAAGTGGGTTATTACTACACTGGATTGGGACATTGATAGATGATTAACATCATATTTAGTATGTTCAGGACACATCATGTTTTTAGCAATTGAGAAAGATAAATCAGGTATTAGATGACTGTGTAATTTAATATGCCTATTTAAAACACTATCAATGTTGATCTGTAAATTTTAGAATTTTTAAACTATGTTAATGAACAAATAACAGTTTCATTTGTACTAATAAAGTAAGACATACGGAAATTAAGTACAGAGATTAGTGATGAAGCAATGTTGATGAAAAAGTTCTCATACAAAAATGTTTAGAGAAAAAAAAATGCAAGCAACTTAGTTATGTAATCTCTGTCAAGACATCGACAACTAATTATCAGAAATTGAAAGTGAAATTATTTGCCTTGACCTACATACATTATGCGTCCATTTAAATAATTCTGGCGAGGAGAATGACTTTGCTTGAATTACAGACAAAAAACTGGATTATCATGCATTCGGTACGATAGAAGACGATTCACATTACATGATGTATCATATGAGCACTTTATATTCTTAACAGCTAAAAAAGAAAATTCAAGATATAAGAGAATTTAATAATCTTATAGGAAATTTCAGAGCAGCGTTTTGAAGGTGGTACAATATTTTAACCACCTTATTTGCAAGACAGGTACATGACTTTAAGATAAACTTCTCAATTATTATGAAAATTTTCGAAACAAATTTGTCTTCCTTTTCCCTATGGAGGCACAGGGGTGTATATTATCCTTCATGATAAAATTATCTAGTCATCTAATATTGGAGAAGTGATATTTTTCATGTGGTTTTACTTGTAAATTTTGATGAGGCAGGACGAGTAAAATGATGCTTGCATAACTTTGAATATTGATATTTAGAACAAAGGAAATTGAAAAAAATAAAGTATCCAACACTTTATTGTTAAATAATTATTTCCACTGAATATTATATATAATGAAATATATCAATAAATATATTTTTTTTTCAATTGGATACATATATAATATAAACTTTTAAAATCATTAATGTGTATTTTTAAAAATGTAAAACTATCCTCTTAATTTTGAGCAGTTTTAAATATTATTAAAAATCTTGAATTCGAATAAATTAAGGAAAAATTTATACATTTCTTTCTCATGATTACATACTTTGATTTATTCACGAAAATAAATAATGAGTTTCAAAAATTTGTAGTTAAATATAAATTATTTGCAACTGATTTTTGATTAATGAAACGAAATGATTGGTTATATCATTTCAAATTCATAATTTTCAATGTTCATATTATAAAAGAAGGAATTAAATGTCCAATTTTTTATACCTTTTTTCATAGAATTTTTTTTTTCAATAATAGATCATGACTATATAATTAAAAAAATAGAATCCAATAAAAATAATAAAAATCAATTTACATTTTCCACGAGTTTTGCAAATTTACATGATGCACAGAACCAATTACTAAGAAATAATTTACTTTTCTAGAAATAAAATATTGTAAACTTAAATACATAATAAGATTTTAGTATTTCACTTTATTTTTATATATGAATAAAAAATACATGATATATTTCGCTTAGATACTGATAAAAAAATTTCTATAATAATTAAGCGGATTTAAGATTTATTAAAAAAATTGGGCTTATGAAAATAATATTAATTGACATTAACATTATAGATATGATGAACTGAAATAATTAACAAAAGCACTGCAGTAAAAATTGATTTTGACTAAAATGAAGAATTAATGTTCTCATGAAAAAGGATTTTAATAATCATATTTTTAAAAAATAAATGTATTATTCCTTTTTTCTTAAAAACAATAAATGTTATCCTCCTAGTATTATAAATGGAATAAGTAATTTTACAAATATAATTTGTATCTTTAAAAAAAACTATAATCTTGTGAATTTTGAATCATTAATTAAATTTTTTTCCGATTGTCCATTAATAAATAATGAAAATTAAAAATGTCTGAAATGAAAGATTTTTAACTACCATTTTTGATAAGGGAAAAAGTGTATCATCTTAGATAAAAAAATCAACAAATAATTATATAAAAATGTATAGTCTGCAGGATAGCATACTTAAAAACTACAAGTTGATTTCTTAAAAATATAGCAAATTAAACCACGAACATAAAACGAAATCAGCTGTACAAAAACTTTCATTTAACTTTTCCTATGTGAAAACCAGAATTTATAAAAAGAAAGATACAGCAACGGATAAAATTAAAATGTAATAGTAGTAAACTTAAAAGGATTAAGCCTATCTCCAAGTAGATACAAAGTAAAAAAAAAAGAGTTTTTTAAGCATATACAGCAACATCACACAAACTTAAAAATTCACCATTTAATTCATTAGAATTGAAACTTGTGTTATTTAATCAATTTACTACGTCTGCTTGAAAAAGAAAGTAATTAGAACCTAATTTGGAAGGTTAATTATGTTATATGGAATTAAAAAATACCACAACTAAACCTTTCGAAACCTCTTTAAACTATTTTTTTTTATTCTCATGATACAGGTACTATCTACAAAACTGGAATCGTATCAATAAGATTAACAAAAATGCATCATCTAATCCTCCGAATTGAGAAATTTACTAAACGGTAAAAATCTCAAGATTCTACACATTTTTTAAAGATTTTTTTCTCATTCCTTAAGAGAACGAACCGCTGCAATTATCGTTTTAATTTCACTTGGTTTCTAACAGAATTTTTTGTTAAAAAAAAAGAGAAATCGTTCTCCAGTTTTGAATGAATCTTATTAGCTTAAATAATTAACGGATACTTTAAAGAGTTTTAGTTGAAGCTTTACTCTATGCAGAAAAACTTCGTTTTTTTCTTTTAGAATGTAAGGCGTTGCTTCCCTGCTCACTGCCTACAGCTATGAGAAGGAATTCTCATAGCATCAAATTAAAGGTTTTGTAATTCATTAAACTTAAACTTTCTTCCCTTCGTTCTTTAAATAATCGTGTTAAGGTTCCGTGCACTCTTTGCTTGAATGAATCTTTAAACTGTTCACAAAAGGAAAAAAAATACAACTCGTTTTTTTTTTTTTTTTTTTTTTTTTTTTATTTTTTTATTATATTAAAAAATGGTACAACAAATTTTCTTTGTTTAACTTCGATCGAAGTAATAGAACATAGTTTGTTATCAAGTTTAGAAAATAATAAAAAAATAGTTAGATAAATCTAGAATAAATTAAATTATAAATTTAAATTTATTTTTAAAGAAGTTATACTACATAAAATAAATAAATTGTTTTCCATAATAAATTTAATGTAAGCTAGATTTATCTCAATTTATCAAATTAAGTCATGAATTAATGTTAGTGATTTTTTTTTAAAAAATTTATATTCTGTAATAAAAATAGTTATAGTAAGTAGAATAAATCATAGAAGTATATTATTTAAGCATTTTGATTGATTTTAGAGTCTTATTTTAGAATTTTCATAATATTTTATTCTATTAAATTAACAATTTATAGATAATATAGCATTCTATCAACTGAGATCACTTTCTTAGTAAAATCTACGTAAAATAAAAACATTTATGGAACTCATTATTTTATTCTTATTTTTAATCTAAATTTAAGACCTTTTGAGAAATTCTTCAAGAAAACTGCTTAAGAAATTTAAATCAGAAAGGACAGGTAAAAAAAAAAAAAAAAAAAAAAAAAATATATATATATATATATATATATATATATATATATATGTTACAAAAAATCATCCTACAGTATGTCAATAATTGAATTCTAATCTTCATTAATATCATTTAATGATATTTTAAATTTATTAAATAGGTAAGTGACATACAATCTATATCTATCTATATATACAGAGAGAGAGTGAAATTGCTAAAATAATATTTACGAGATATATAAATTGCAGAACATTGTTCATTGACTAAAATTTCATATAATGCTTTTAATTGTATAGACTCAAACTTTGAAGTTTGTATTTGATATACAGATATTCAATTGTTCGAATGTCAAATTACGGACAGAAACTCGCCCGCAGCATTGCAGATGGGTAAAAGGTCCGACTTATTTAAGATCCATTACAAATCCTGCTGACTTATATATTACATTATAATTTAAAGGGATTTGAGGATAACAATTAAGCAAAATATCTAAACAAACCAAATGTTACAAACAATATGTGAGTATTTTTATCTAAAAAGAATATGTCAAAATTTGCTATGATAGTCAAATCTTTTGAAGATTACCATTTTTTCTTATGATAGATATCTTACAATTTTTAGCTTTAGTTCATTTTATATAACGATTAGCATAAAAATATAATATTGCAATTTTCAGAAAAATGGTATGTAATCATTTTTCTAATGTAAAATGTAATTATCTTTGTGACATATGAAATATTTCTCTAAAGAAAACACCCTTTAATACAAAACAATCTTTAAATAAGTTAATAATAACATTATTCCAATAGAATAATAAAAATAGTCTGTACAAAAATGTACCCATCCGAAAAGAAAATATATATTTAATCTACCTACACAGTATATTTCTCTTAAGAATTTGTTCTCTATAACAAATATTTAGGTATTATCCTACATTAAAAATAATTTCTGATATCAAATATTAAAAATTTTGCACCATTTATAAACATAATTTTATCATGTTAAAATCTTCAAGCACAATAATCCATATCTCAAACTTCTAAGCATAATAATTAGAGAATTTACAGCTAACTAGCGTATGTCCTGTAAAGCAAGCAATTGTTATCTTAGAAGAGGACATTGATTCTGTAAAAGTTGTTTCTGAACATTTTGACGTACCCTGCAGTGAAACATGCTCAAAATATTCCCGTCTAATAGTCGTTGTCAACCCTTAAGTAAAAGCCCACAGGCATGTTGATAACAGCGTTAGAAACATACAGTGAATAAATAATGACTTAAATATTTTATAATACATAACGTATAACTATAACACGTTATTTTTAAAAGAAGCTATCACTTATCTTGTTAAGTATTTCAATGTAAATAACTCTGTTAAAAGGCTATTAGTAACTTTCGTTTAAGTAAAGTATTTTTAACATTTTCTTTTTTTTTAAATTTTAGATGTATTTTTGTAGAAATCAACATAAAATGTATAAATTATTTTATATATAAAAAACACTTTTTTAACTGATTTCGCTAATTAAAATGTTCTTTAAGTCCTTACTATTTTAAAAGTAATCATTCTACATTTTTACATCAAATTAATTCATTGCCCATGAATGGAATTCCACGTATAAAAACAACTTTATATGAAACTTTATACTAATAAATTTTTGAAATTAAAACCCATGATTTAGAAGATGATAAATATAATTATATATATATATATATATAAAATATTATATATATATGTATAATATTATATATATATATATATATATATATATATATATATATATTATATACACTGAAGTGACAAAAGTCATGGGATAGCAATAGGCAAATTTTCAGATGGCAATAGCATCGCGTAGAACAGGTATAAAGGCGCAGTACTTTTGCAGAGCTTTCATTTCTGTTCAAGTTATTCATGTGAAGAAGTTTTGACGTGATGATGACCGCACGACGGGAATTAACAGACTTTGAACGCGGAATGTTAGTTGAAGCTAGACGCATGGGTCATGCCATTTCGGAAATCGTTAGGGAATTCAACATTCCCAGATCCACTGTGTCAAGAGTGTGCCGAGAGTATGAAATTTCAGGCATAACATCCCACCATGGACAGCTCAGTGGTCGACCGCCTGCACTTAACGACCGAGACCGGCGACGTCTGCAAAGAGTCGTAAATTCTAACAGACAAGCAACACTGCGTCAAATAACCGCAGAAATCAATGTGGGACGTACAAGGGACTGTTAGAACTGTGCGGAGAAATTTGGCTTTCTTGGGCTATTCCAGCAGAAGACCGACTCGAGTGCCTTTACTGACAGAACGACGTCGCTTGCAGCGACTCTCGTGGGCGCGTGAGCATATCAGTTGGTCCCTAGATGAATGGAAAACCGTAGCCTGGTCCGATGAGTCACGATTTCAGTTGGTAAGAGCTAATGGTAAGGTTCGAGTGTGGCGCAGACCCCACGAAGCCGTGGACCCAAACAGTCAGCAAGGCACTGTTCAAGCTGGTGGTGGCTCCGTAATGGTGTGGGCTGTTTTTTCATGGCAGGGACTTGGCCCTCTGGTGCGACTGGACAGAACATTGACTGGAAATGCTTATGTTCAGCTACTTGCAGATCACTTGCAGCCATTCATGGACTTCATGTACCCAAACAACGATGGGATTTTTATGGATGACAATGCGCCATGTCACCGGGCCACAACTGTTCGCGATTGGTTTGAAGAACATTCTGGACAATTCCAACGAATGATCTGGCCACCTAGATCGCCCGACATGAATCCCATCGAGCATTTATGGGACATCATCGAGAGATCTGTTCGTGCCCAAAATCCTGCACCATCAACGCTTTCACAATTATGGACGTCTATCGAGACAGCATGGCTCAATATTCCTGCAGAAGACTTCCAACGACTTGTTGAGTCCATGCCACGTCGAGTTGCTGCACTTCGCCGGGCGAAAGGAGGGCCGACACGATATTAAGAGGTATCCCATGATTTTTGTCACTTCAGTGTATATATATATATATTTATATGTATAATATTATATATATATATATATATATATATATGTATATAATATGGGTTAGATGTAACTAAGATTATAATAAATCAATTTTATTAAATATTATTGTTGTAACTGGTAACTATCTTGTTGTGTGAGGGTAAGGGGTATTTCCTTTATTTTTTGTATGAATCCAGGAATGGTAGATAACCCATCTCGGTCACACGGTCAGGTCCAAAAGAACCGGTCGGTTTGGTGGGATCCAGCCCTTTTTTGGAGTTTTTGCGGGCAGAAAGGAAGACCCGTTGAAAGCAGTGCGAACGATCTACGATAGTGCGTGAGCCTGGTGCACAATTTTTGCTGCGAGAATGGCTCCAGGGATAATTTGTAATGGAGAGTTATGTCCATCTTTGGAATTGTCGGTGAGCATTTTTTTGGGGTAAAAAGGATATGAGGCTGCTGGTACCCCACTGCCCACGCACTCAAAGGAATATTTTCGATTGAGGTATGCGTGCGAAATATTATGAATACTTTTCTGTAAACATTTCTCTATAAACATTCTCTATAAAATTTTTTTTATTTTATTTATTCTGCCAAATATTAAAAATCCTAAATTTTATTGTAATAGTATTTATTCGTATTCATTAAAGGGTAAAAGTAAATTAGTTGTTTGTCCTAGTATTTATTTTAATTGCTTTTTATTAATGTTAATTCATTTCGCCGTGCTACGAGTATACGTAGACCAACGGCCCCATTTCTATGTCGGTATATTAACATAGAAAAGTGGCGAGCCAGCCAGGAATTTTGAATTTGGTTTTTTCTGTATAGAGAAGTAATCATATGTATTGATAGTTTGTATATGCGTTAATATAAGAAATGATTAGTGCGTATTAATAATTTTAAATGTTTTTATTTTCTTATGTATATTAATGATCTTATCTATATTAGTTGAGTGAATTTATTTATTGTAATAAGTTGAATTTGTATTCTGCGATTATTAAATTGAGATTTTGAATATAATTTCTTTTATAAGATAAAAAGATGAGTCTTGCAATATCAATAAGAAAACGTGCCACGGCGCGTAGTAGTTTCACGAGAACTGCTAATGTGCTGAAAGAGGAACTAAATAAAGTTGAGCCTGATAAATCCGTTTTAGAAGATAAATTCATTAAATTACAAACTGTGAATACCGAGTTAAAGAGTTATGATTCGGTAATATTAGATTTAATGATAGCAGCTGAGATCACGGACGATGATTTAAATAACGAAGTAATAAGTTGCGAGCAATATTTGGATGAATTTATTAGTTTAAGTCGTCGGATAAAGGAAAAAACGGATAATTCGGACGTAAATATTAGTATGAGATCAAAACCTGATAGCAGTATAAGTGCGTGCAATGATAAACGCTACAAATTGCCTAAAATTCAAATTAAAAAATTTGATGGGCACCTATTGAGTTATCTTTCGTTCTGGGGTCAATTTAAAAAGATTCACGAGGACAAGAATCTGGATGATGTGGATAAATTTCATTATTTAGCACAGTCAATGTTACCAGGGACTCGAGCTTATGAGCTAATTGAGAGCTATCCGTTGACTTCGGAAAACTATCCGAAGGTCATTTCTGCGTTTACGGAGCGTTTTGGTAATCAGGAAATTTTAACAGAAATATACGTGAGAGAATTGCTAAAATTAATTATCCAAAACGTGCACTCTCAAGGTAAAGATAAATTACCACTCATGACATTATTTGACAAAATCGAGTCCCATATTAGAGCTCTTGAGTCTTTAGGAGTAAATCAAAACTCCAATGCTGCATGGTTATTTCCCATGGTGGAATCATGTTTATCAGCTGAGTTGATTAGGGTATGGCAAAGAAGTTTATTATTTAATGCTGAGGGTCCACGTCTCTCAAACCTCTTAGAATTTTTGAGAAAAGAAGTTGAAGGGGAACAGAGAGTAAAACTCGCCAGGTCAGGGTTTGACATTTCTCTTTCCTCGCGTGAAGAGCACCCCAAGGAGGGTAAATTAAAAAATAAAAAAACCTTTCATGAGCGCTGCCAGTTTGGTAGCAACCAAGGAAAGAAATTGCGTTTTCTGCGGAAAAAGTCATGAGAGTAAAGAGTGTTTTTCAGCTCGGTCATGGACCCTAAAGGATAGATTAGACAAATTAAGGGAATTAAAGTGCTGTCTCCGATGTTTGAAGCCTGGACATTTTGCGAGAGATTGTAAACAATTTGTTCAATGCCATCTGTGCAAACGATCTCACCCTATAATTTTATGTCCCGAGATTCAGGGAAAAAAGGTGTGAGAGTGTAGCGGGTACAAAAGGGTCTACTACGGTACAAGCTACTATGTCTACTCCTTCATGTATGAGAGAAGTACTCCTTATGACATTAATGGTTGAGGTAGTGTCAGGGAACATGACGAAAAAGGTAAGGTGTCTTTTGGATTGTGGTTCTCAGAGGTCGTATATTCTAAGATCTACAGCCGAAGCCTTACATTTAAAAAGCTTTTCGTCTGAGAAATTAACTCATTCTCTGTTTGGGGGAGCAAGAACTGAATCTAAAAATCACAAACGATATTCTATGAGATTGAGACCTGTAGGGAGAAGCACTGGATATCAGTTTGACTTTCTGGATCAGGATATTATTTGTGGAGCAATACCACGTATCCCTAAAGGCCCTTTATTGAAGGAATTAAAAGGGCATAGAATTTGGATTTCGGATATGGGGGACGACTATCCGGAAATAGAACTTTTGATAGGCAGCGATATTTATGGACAAATTCTTACGGGTGAAGTAATTCAGCTTAATGAGGGTCTGACGGCCATTAATACTAAATTGGGATGGACTTTGTGTGGGGAACGAAAAGAACTAAATGTTCAAAATTTAGAGGGGGCCCAGTCTATGTTAATAACTAATCTCCATATTCAAAATATGAAAGTTTCTGATATGTGGGATTTGGAAAGAATTGGTATTACAGATGAAGTGCAGACCTTTTCCGAAGCAGATCAGTTAGTTCAGGAACAATTTTTGAAGGGGCTTAGTAGATACGAAGATGGTAGATATTGTGTAAGTTTACCGTGGGTTCAAACATTTCCTCCAAACATTGCCTCTAATCGGCATATTGCAGAAAAAAAGGCTATTTGCCACTACACGGAAATTAAAGAAATTGGATAACTTTGACGAGTATGATAAGATATTTAATGAGTGGTTGTCGGAAGATGTTGTGGAAATAATTCCAGAATCGGAAAAGAGTGAAAAGGGGCATTATTTATCACATCATCCAGTTTTCAAAGTAGATAGTTTAACTAGTAAAATTAGGCCCGTATTTGATGCCTCGTGCAAATCGGATAATTCGTTTTCGCTAAATGATTGTTTGATAAAAGGTCCAAATCTCGTAGAAGAAATTCCTGCGATCTTACTGCGATTTAGGGAAAAGGCGATTGGCGTAACGTCCGATATTAGGCGAGCTTTTTTACAGATTGGCATAAGTCGACAAGATCAAAATTACCTAAAATTTCTTTGGTGGGAAAACAACAAAATTGTAGAATTCCGTCATAAAAGGGTTGTTTTTGGTGTTACCAGTAGCCCATATCTGTTGGCAGCAGTGATTTCATTCCATCTTAAAAATGTACATGCGAAGTTTGAAGTTGTGGCAGATAAGCTGTTAAATGCATTTTATGTCGACAACTGCGTCACTTCAGTTGATACGAATGTAGAGCTAGAAGTATTTATACAACAAGCAACTGCCATTATGGCGGACGCCAAAATGGAACTGCGTATGTGGACTTTTGGTCCAGAGCAAGAACTATCGTTACAGAATGTTGAACCTATATCTCCAGTTTTAGGTCTTCAATGGGACCGTATAGAAGATAGTTTATTTATACCATTCAAGTCTGAGCCAATAGCAGACTTATCGAAAAGAAAACTACTATCGATAGTACATTCCGTATTTGATCCTTTGGGCTTCGTCGTGCCAGCAATGGTACCTGCGAAATTAATACTCCAGGAAGCCTGGGCAACTGAAGCAAATTGGGACTTACCTTTGCCAGATGAACTACAATCTAGATTCTCAACATGGTACCGCGGACTGTCTTGTATTTCCCAGCTTAAATTGGAACGGCGTATAGGTTATGGAAAAAGAGACTCCTGGTCATTACATATTTTTTGTGATGCCAGTAAAAATGCTTACGCCACTGTTATATTTTTAAGAAGTGAAAGCAGTGGTCAGGTTTATGTGAAATTTGTTGCTGCAAAATCACGGATATCTCCATTAAAGAAGGTGACTATTCCACGCTTGGAGTTATTAGCGTGTGTTTTAGGCTCACGCCTAGCTAAATACGTTGTTACTGCTTTATCTTTGAGAGAAGTCCCAACCTACTACTGGACTGATGCAACAGTAGCTCTTTGCTGGATTCAACGAGAAGAAAACTGGGGAGTGTTCGTAAATAATAGAGTTAGAGAGATTCGAAGTCTGTCTAAGAAGGAATACTGGAGACACATCCCAGGGAAATTAAATCCAGCAGACATAGCATCACGCGGCTGTACACTCCAACATCTGTTGCAGTACGGTTGGTGGAAGGGACCTGAATTTTTGAAAGCTTTCCCGGAGGCATGGCCAAAGTCTGAATTTTCGCCAAACGAAGAATTAATTTCAGCAGAGATGAAAAAGAAAATAATTGTTGACTTGAGTGTAAAAATAGAGAAGCCCGAGTGGTTCGAACGTTTATCCAGTTTTTCTAAGATTGTGAGAGTTTTTTGCTGGATGATGCGTTTTGTAAATAAATTGAGAAAAAAGCCTTCTTATGGTACTAAAACCCTAACAGTTGAAGAAAAGCTAAGGCTGAGATCATTCTGTGGAGTATAGAGCAGAAAAAGCATTTTCATGAGAAAGAAAATTCTGTGCATGGTCTGCAAGTGGTGCGAGGTGATGACGAGGTTCTTCGTGTTAAAACTAGGATCATTGAACGAGATGATGATCTGTCCTTTTTATATCCAATCCTTCTTCCGTCCAAACACTACTTAACTGAGTGCTTGATAAGAGAATATCATTTAAAGTACTGTCATGCAGGTGTGCAGATATTGGCAGCCAAATTAAGACTGCAATACTGGATTTTTCTTCCAAGAGAAATATAAGATCTTGCGTATCACGTTGTGTTGTATGCAAAAGATTCATTGCAAAAGCGTTGACTACTCCACCTATACAGTTGCCTCTTGACCGAGTAAGAGAATCGGCAATCTTTGAGATAACGGGTATAGATCTTTGTGGTCCTTTACTTCTTAAACCGAGGGGAAAAGCCTGGATTGTGTTATTTACTTGCGCAGTGTACAGGGCAATTCATCTTGAACCTCTTACGTCACTCAGCACAGAATCTTTCATGCAAACCTTGAGAAGATTTATTGCACGGCGAGGCCGTCCATCAACGGTGTACACGGACAATGCTACAAACTTTAGAGGAACGGACAATGCCTTGAAGAAAATTGATTGGCAGAAAATATCGGAAAACGAATGTTATCCGATCAAGTGGAAGTTCAATCCCCCTACTGCTTATTCGTTCAGTCAAGAGCCTGCTCGTGCGCATTCTAGGAAGATCATCAGTAAATTTTGAAGAGCTTCTAACGATACTTTGTGATGTTGAAGCATCAATAAACAGCCGCCCTCGTTGATTATATCTCGGACGATTCAGATGAACTCATTCCTTTGACTCCTTCCTTGTTTTTGCAAGACATAAAACAAGTGGGGGTACCTGATTTAGATTCAGTCGACTCCAACAAACTGAATGTGAGCGTGAATCACTGCAACACTTTGCGTCGAGAACTGAGAAGTCGTTTCCGTAAGGAATACTTAAGCCAACTTGTGCAGAAGGCCAAAGCCACGTGCCAAGAACTTAAAGTCGGGGACATTGTTCTCATCGAACTGGAAAACAAAAAACGTGTCATGTGGCCTATGGGCCGAATTGAGAAAATCTACAGCAGTAGAGATGGTGCGTCCAGGGTAGTACAGGTGAGAACGAGTAGTGGTTGCTTGACGCGACCAATTCAAAACTTTACCCGTTGGAGGTGTCAACTTCTGAGATCCTGTAATCACCGTGACAACTGAAAACAGGTCCAGATATGGACGACTGTTTATATCAACTAAGAAATAATGTTTGAGACTGTAAATAGAAAGGCTATTATTTTTTTGAATTAGTATTTGAAATTGTAATTCTCATGATGTAACATTTATATGCTGTAATTTTATTTAGTTCATAGTATTTTGTTTTTATGTGTTTATATTTGTCAAGCAGTGTTCAATTTAATTTTTATTTTTTATATGTAATTTTATGGATGTGTATACCCATAGCAAAATAGGTGTAAGAAAATTTAGAGTTTAATTTTTGGCTCCCGCCTAAATTAAAGGTGGGAGGATGTTGTAACTGGTAATTATCATGTTGTGTGAGGGTAAGGGGTATTTCCTTTATTTTTTGTATTAATCCAGGAATGGTAGATAACCCATCCCGGTCACAAGGTCAGGTCCAAAAGAACCGGTCGGTTTGGTGGGATCCAGCCCTTTTTTGGAGTTTTTGCGGGCAGAAAGGAAGACCCGTTGAAAGCAGAGCGAACGATCTACGATAGTGCGTGAGCCTGGTGCACAATTTTTGCTGCGAGAATGGCTCCAGGGATAATTTGTAATGGAGAGTTATGTCCATCTTTGGAATTGCCGGTGAGCATTTTTTTTTGGGTAAAAAGGATATGAGGCTACTGGTACCCCACTGCCCACACACTCAGAGGAATATTTTCGATTGAGGTATGCGTGCGAAATATTATGAATACTTCTCTGTAAACATTTCTCTATAAACATTCTCAATAAAACTTTATTTATTTTATTTATTCTGCCAAATATTAAAAATCCTAAATTTTATTGTAATATTATTTATTCGTATTCATTAAAGGGTAAAAGTAAATTAGTTGTTTGTCCTAGTATTTATTTTAATTGCTTTTTATTAATGTTAATTCATTTGGCCGTCCTACGAGTATACGTAGACCAACGGCCCCATTTCTATGTCGGTATATTAACAATTATTATATGTAAAGATATATAATCTAACCTTATCTGGCTTGAGAAAATTAAAATTAACTCTCCTATTTTAAAGAGAAAATTGGGGAGTTTTACGTAAAACAGATAAGCTCAGTTTTTCATTGAGGACATGTTAGGCTGCAAAATTTATCATGAACTTAAATAGTTTTTAATGTAAATAATGAATCAAGTTATTGTTTACTTAGTATAAGCATAAATATTAAGACATGAAAAAAATTATTTAATTCAAAATGTTTGAATTCAAAAGGCAATGCATTTCTTTAAGTTATATTGTTACTATCACTTATAACTAATCCTGAATAATAATAATATTTGTAACTGGTTTTATAAGACAACGACGGGAAATTATATGGAGAAATATAGTTTGCCTGAGAAAAGAAATTGTAAAATTATTTTATAAGCGATGGGAAAACAAGTATACTTGTTTTCTTTTCGTTTACAAAGCATCCTGGGAATGAAATTGTTTTCTTTAATATCTCCCAACCTCACACTGAGAAAACTCGCCCCTCCTAAACTCACCTCATGGCCATAAAATTTCGAATATCCTGTAGGAAATTATTTAAATTAAACTACTGTAACCTAAAGGAATTGGTAATATATTGTCTCAACAAGATAGATCTTTCGGTTCCCAGTAATTAAAAGCATTGCAAAAACCGAACTTATTTCTTATTGACCGAAGACTTCGATATACAACATTGTCGACTGTTCTAGATGGGCAGAGGTCCAGAATTTAATCTGAGACATTTTTATTGGTCAAATGTCAATGCATTTTTTTTTCTTATTTACTAAAAAAAAATTTAGACGGTTGCAATTCAGTGGTTATTTATTTATTTATATATTTTACGTCAGCTTGTCTATGAACAGTATAATACCTAAAAATATAACGTCAACCAAGAAAAATTCACAAATCACGAGAAGTCTCCAAATTGGGTTAAAACCTGATTGGGTAATATTTTAACGATTGTTGACTTCGAATTTATTTACAGTTGTTCTAGGCTCTTTATTATCAGTATGCCCATTACTTTTGGAGAAATTTGGATGCAGATTGGAGCCGTGCATAGGAGGACACACACACAACACAAGCTTTGATAAATATACATAGAAATGTAGTACACTCGACTATGTAACTCGACATTGCCTGAAGCAGATGATAAATTTATTAATTTTTTTATATCAAAGAAATAATATAGTAAATATGATCATTAATAAACTGCCAGCAAATATTCTTATCAAATTTGGAACATTCAATATAAATAAAGAATTTCTAATACAATTTATAATTATTCAGAATCTATAAAAATTAGAATATTAAGAATTTCTAATCAAACAAAAAAACCTTCATATTACAAACAAATTTCATCTCAAGTCCAAACCATCTAATAACGATTGAAAATAGAAACAACAGACACAAGTTATAATAAAATCAAAAGAATATCAAAATGGTGTCAAATGTGTGAAGAAATTAACTTAAAAGTTATTTTCTATTCTTAGTTCTTTAACAAACACTTTTAGTGCCATCTGGTAGAAATAAAATTAAGTTTTTATTTAATCAAGTGAATATTAATTTCACTATTAAATAAAAACTTAAGTTAAAACTTAAGTTTTCTAGTTATTTTTGACTACTCACCAAAAAAATAACCATTTATTTTCTTTGAATTTAAGTTCTATAGTTTTAAAAAGTGTTATAATATCTTGTTATTTTTACCTCACCAAATCAATACGCTAAACTAGAAAATTTCGTATAAGATTTCTCTTACATTTCTAGTCCAACTAATTGCAATGATGAGATAGATATCCAAAAGTAGAGAGTAGAGAAGTAGAGAGTTAATTCAAAGATGTAGAATGTTGTGGAATGTCTATGGAAGTAGAGAGTTAATTCAAAAATTTCTTTAATATTTTTATTTACACATTACAATGACGAAAGGACACACAAAAATAATAGAAATACAGACACGGATGACTACCAACAAGAAAGTTCCAAAGTTCAGGGAGAAAAATTCTTACACCGAAATACGGTTACAGTTAAGTGGAAGTGGTAAATAGTTCACGTGGTAAATAATTCAAAAAGTTCTAGATATATACAGCATTTTTGACAGTTATAACAAAGTGATGCTCAGTTATAAATACGATAAAGTTACATTTTTATTCAATTAAACAACGCATAATGCAATATTGTTCGTAATTTTTTTTTTTTTACCAAGACAGCATTATAAAGGAATACAAAATATATAGAAATATGATTATTTACTAGTTTAATTTGCATGACTTTTTCTCCCAAACTTACAAATTTTATTTACTTGCTAAAACAAGACACTGACGAAAATTTTTTTTAATATAACATACACGACATGGAACTTATAAAATTTATTTTAAATAATTTCTATTCTTTTTTATGTTTGCCGTCATATTTTAATAAGTGAGATAATTTGAAACATATGTAACAATAAAATTGCATTAATAAATAGAAAAAAAAATTGAAACATCATATGATTTATCGACTACATAAACTCTAAACTTGCTTATAAAATATTGAAAACAGAATTTATTAAACCAACATTTGATAAAACGTTAAAATATTAATCTTCCTTTTCTAGAAAAGGGTAGGCTATAAACATAACTTCAGAAGTCGCAAAAAAAAAAAAAAAAAAAAAAAAAAAAAAAAAAAATGGGATTAACTGTTTTATGGAAACAACAATACAAAAAACCCAAACCCCATTCACGACTGAACAATAAGCCGTTATTCTCCTTCAAATTCAATAAATCTGAGTTATGAAAGAAAACTGGCAATATTTTTTGGGGGCCTTTGTTTTTTGTTTACTTTTTGTTTTTCAGTCCCACGCAAAAGTGAAATACTCTAAAAAACATAGTTTTTCCGATCGAAATGTTTCGAAAGAAATTGAAATTTACTTTCCGTTTTGGTCTGAAAACTAGTGATTCTCTTAGAAAAGAGATATAAGTTATTTATTTGTTTTTCATCCCCTTCGATGGTCCGGTCACAATTACTTGGCCGGATATCTCCAAAAAAATGCGACCTGAGGGCACGAACTTCTTTACCAGATATGGATCTATATTTATGTTTTTGTACAACCCTTCACAAAGTCCCATTCTTTGAAGAAAATCATTTCATTTTTAACATTCTTTGAAAAAAAGAAGTTATTTCATTTTTTTATATTTTTTTATACATTTTTGTCAATATCTCTTTCCTACTTGTGAATCGAACTGTTTCGATGTTCTCCTTTGTAAGTTGTTTGCTTTGTAGGTGACTTCTAAAAATTTTCACAGTTTCAATATGCTATATCGAGTATGAGTTTTTGTTCAAAATTGGTAAACAAAAATAGTTTTTGATTTTAGAAATATTTATTTTAAAAAATTAAATGCTCGGTAAAATGTTTTTGTTATTCATTTATACCCTGTTAAATAATCATGTATAATCATAATTTATTTTAAAAAATTAATCTTAAAATTTATGTTGATATGTTATATTGATTATATTAACATTATTTATTGAAGTACATTATATTTTTTTCTAAAAATAATACAAATTTTAAGCGAAGAATTTATGTAAAAAAGATGTTACTAATTTATTTTTCTTTTACATTTGCAAAAAAAAAAAATCATTGTTTTATTTGTACATATAAATAAAAAAAATCCGACAATTTTTATTTTTCATAAAAATTTTAATAGTATAAGTAACAAAACTATAAATTCATCTTATAAACGATATAAAAAAATGTAGTGAAATTATTAAATTAAAAAATTTTTTTAGGATTATTATGTAATAGTTATTTTATAATGGTAATGCAGATCCAAAATAATTGTAATACATAAAACATTTTTAAGGAATTATTTTAAATTTACAAATAGAAAACAAAGAAATTTAAAATAAACAACAAAAAGTAAAAGACTTATTAGTCGAAAATGTATCAGCTGGAATCTAATAGTAAACAAGATTCCTTGTTTTCACTTCGTTTGTAGTCATGCATAAATTTTTGCTCTACCAACTCCAGACATATGTAATTGACTATGGCTAAAGCAGACCGATCTCAAATTATTCTCAGCAATTTTAAGTAATTGGCTTTGTGCTTTGTTTACGAACATAGTAAAATCAAGTTCGATCAGGAATTACAACCTTTTGATGTGGAACTACCTACTGGATGTTATCAAAGGTATATTGGGAACGAAAATATCTTTTGTGACAACAAAAAGTGTTTTATTTCTAATTTGTTTAGTACAAGCAGTTTCTTCCAATCCCATGCTGAAAAATGATATCTCTACCTCTTAAACTCACCTGAATGGTTATCAAATTTCGATCACTTAGTGGAGAGTTTCTTAATTGCATTTACGATGACATAAAGGAATTGGCAATATACTTTGGGTTGCAACACTGATGAATTTTTTGCAGATACAAGAGTCTAGAAGTAAACCGAAAATAATTATTGGTAAAATGTTAATGCAAGTTTATTCCTTATGTAACAAAATTGTAGGTGGTTGCAATTTAATGGTTAGTATGTGTTATTATTTTGTTTATTTTTCAGTCAATAAACAGTACAACAGCATAAAAAACAAGTAATATAAAAAAAAACATTTTAAAGTCAATTCCTACTTATTTTTTCACTATATTGCAGAAAGTCCTTTATAAATAATTTTCATTCATTTTTTTAAGTTTGTCTGGCACCATCTACTGGTAGATATATGCAACTTAAAACTAAAATTTATTAATTATATTTAATTACTGACTTAATATTTGAAAAAAACTGTATTAACATCAAGTGCCATCCACTGCAAGTTAAAAAAAATGTATTTGAACTTGAGTGGATGAATAAAAAGTATTTTATGAACAATTGAAAGTTTGAACAAGATATATATAGGAAAAGTGTGAGCTAATAGAAGGAATTGAATAACATCAAATATGAAATTTTTGCCAACGATGAAAATTTGGCACACATTGGCACACGACGTTGACCCAAATTGGCCTAATACCTAATTGGATAATTTCTTAACAGATATCGATCCAATTTCGAAATTTTTGTTTAGTTGATCTAGATTTTGTATTAAATATATCCTTGCCAATTTTGGTGAATTTTAATGCAAATTGGAGATTTGCATAAACAAGATGAACAAACTATGAGAAATATCGCTATAGATAATACATTATATGACTAAAATGATCTGAACCTGTTAATTGGTAATACTTGAAAGCAAGCATATAATACAATATATTTACAATTTTCTTATTAAATACCAACCATTGAGATTATAATAATTCCCACTTGTGGAATGTAATTTTATTTAATTACTAATTTTTATTTATTAATTAATTATTTTTTTGGATATTTTATAATTGTAGATTCAATCATTGAATAAACTATTTCACATATTTTGCAACAAAAATTTATTAAGAAGAAATACAAAGAATATTTATTTTGAAGACATTTTTTAAGGAAATTAATTACAATTAATTTGTTTTCAATTATAATTTATGATCTTAAATGATATTTATGTATTTATATCAAATTCGTAATTATTATTATTGTTTTATTAGGAATGAATTATTATTATATATTCCTATTTATTAATTCCAAATTTAATTTTATAAGCTTATATCAAATTCCTTCTATATAAATACAACTATTTTTAAACCAATTTTATTATAATATTTAGCTATTTGAAATCGTCTCTAAATAATACTGAAAATATATAAATAATTACTGATATGAATTTCGATAAACCTATTTACTATAATTAAATGTATTTTAACAATTTATTTCTATTTAATCTTAATTCTGTCCATTGTTAAATTAAAAATAATAAGTGCTGCAAAGTGATACTTGTGAAATAAATCCTAATTGTAAAGATACTTACTTTCCTTATCAAGATGAACGATCAAATAAACTTGAGAAGTTATGTTACCATTAAAGTGCACTTGAAACTTCAACAACTTTCTTTATCGAACACAAAACCCATTGAAAATTTATTGAACTCTTATCAATTGCTGAGCTAGTAGAGATTTCTTGATAATCCTGGCAATTGAAGAATAAACTGTCCCATAGCAATTAACACCGCTAGGAATGCTTCCTTTTTTTATTTTTCTGTTTTTACTCGTTTTTTTAATTTAAATAAATAATCTTTTGGTAATAATAAGGAAAAAATTGAATATAATTAAAATTTTCTAAATCAACTTTTTATAATATAAAAAAGTAATTAAATATAATGAAAGTTCTATGAATAAAAATTATATATATATAATACATTTTACTTTCATTGTATTCAATTTCAAAAATATAATTTATAATTAAAGAATTTTATAATAATAATATTATGCTATGTAATTTATAATAATAATATAATTTTTTAATAAATATAAAAATTTATAATTGTTTTTTTAATGATCACTTCGTCAAATGAATCTATTAAATTATAATAATGGATTAATTAATTATTAAATGGATTAGCAAACATCATTTCATTTAAGTTTGCTGTCTAATTAAATTTATCTTCCTTTACAGCAAAAAAAATTTTTATTACGCAAATGTAAAAATATATTCTAACACTATTATCCTATTTTTAATATTTCTGCATCTACAGATATTAAGGAATAAAATCTTGCAAAATAAAATCCTAGTTATTAAATCGAACGATTCATGTTGCATTTTTCGAATCATGATTAATAACAAATTTACCACAGCCCTTTTCAGGAAATATTGCTGTAAATAAAAATAATCCATTGATTATGGACCAAGAACAAATTATCCGATATTATGACAATAACTCTTTTCCATACAGAATATGCAATTCCTTTATTTGTTGTTCTTATTTTACATTTAATTCCTAACATATTTGTTTTTTGCATAAACTTATTGCTCGTTTTATACATCAGAAATTACAACTTTATATATTTCTATCGTAATCTCGTAGTAATTATTTCCTTAATTTCTTAAAATGTGATTCATCTGACTTCAAATCTCTTTTTTTGTGCCTACCTCATACGGGATAGAAGTTCATTTAACTGTTTCTCCGAATACATATAAACGGTAATGGTTATCTCATATAGATGAAGGGGATGGTATTTTCCATGAAAATTTTGAAATAACTGTGCCAACCAGGCATTAGTGAAACCTGGAAAGCCACAACAAATCAATTTCATTATCAACAGGATTTTTACAGGATCTACTGTTATTTAATGCAGTAACTGTAAGTTTATCTGTCACCAGCATAACGCTGATTTTTTTTGTGCACTAGCGAGCAACACATTATTAATGAACCATATATGTGCAGTCATGGTCCAATAATAGTTCAGTAGTTCAGAAATAACTGTCCAACATATTTTAGCAGTAAGAATATTTTTTTTTTAATCTTAGATTTTATTTTTAAATTTATTGCTTACATTCAAATCAATTCTCCAAATTATATACTAAAAGATTGTACCACTGAATGATTAGATTATACGTATTTTGGTACATAAATATGTTTACAAATGCTTATTGCTCTAGTTTATACTCAGTGCATGGTATATTTCCATTATTGATTGAGTTCTAATTTTTAACGATTTGTAGAATTAAGGACTACAAATTTAGAAGTAGAATACATACCTTAGAATTTCGTTTTATAGTTAAATTTTTACTAATTTCCTAGATAAATAACTTTAATAGATCCTTTTTTGTATTTATTTTTTTCCACGTTTACGACATTATTTATATTTTTAAAGTAAAATCCTTTATATATGTGTTGGTTTACGCAATCTCATTTTGTAAAGACAAAAAATATATTTAAAATTTGCTGAATATATTTGTTTTTATGGAACATGTTAAGTAACATTATATTGAAAATTCCTTCTGATGTTAAAATGTGAGTTGTACAGATATGATAAACAATCTAACTTGTTCTATAAAATATTTACACTGACGTGACAAAAGTCATGGGATAGCAAGATGCAAATTTTCAGATGGCAGTAGCATCGCGTAGAACAGGTATAAATGCGCACAGCTTTCGCAGAGCTTTCATTTCTGTTCAAGTTATTCATGTGAAGAGGTTTTGACGTGATGATGACCGCACGACGGGAATTAACAGACTTTGAACGCGGAATGTTAATTGGGGAGCTAGACGCATGGGTCATGCCATTTCGGAAATCGTTAGGGAATTCAACATTCCCAGATCCACTGTGTCAAGAGTGTGCCGAGAGTATGAAATTTCAGGCATAACATCCCACCATGGACAGCGCAGTGGTCGACCGCCTGCACTTAACGACCGAGACCGGCGACGTCTGCAAAGAGTCGTAAATTCTAACAGACAAGCAACACTGCGTCAAATAACCGCAGAAATCAATGTGGGACGTACAAGGGACTGTTAGAACTGTGCGGAGAAATTTGGCTTTCTTGGGCTATTCCAGCAGAAGACCGACTCGAGTGCCTTTACTGACAGAACGACGTCGCTTGCAGCGACTCTCGTGGGCACGTGAGCATATCAGTTGGTCCCTAGATGAATGGAAAACCGTAGCCTGGTCCGATGAGTCACGATTTCAGTTGGTAAGAGCTAATGGTAGGGTTCGAGTGTGGCGCAGACCCCACGAAGCCGTGGACCCAAACAGTCAGCAAGGCACTGTTCAAGCTGGTGGTGGCTCCGTAATGGTGTGGGCTGTTTTTTCATGGCATGGACTTGGTCCTCTGGTGCGACTGGACCGAACATTGACTGGAAATGCTTATGTTCAGCTACTTGGAGATCACTTGCAGCCATTCATGGACTTCATGAACCCAAACAACGATGGGATTTTTATGGATGACAATGCGCCATGTCACCGGGCCACAATTGTTCGCGATTGCTTTGAAGAACATTCTGGACAATTCCGACAAATGATCTGCCCAGCTAGATCGCCCGACATGAATCCCATCGAGCATTTATGGGACATCATCGAGAGGTCTGTTCGTGCCCAAAATCCTGCACCATCAACGCTTTCACAATTATGGACGTCTATCGAGACAGCATGGCTCAATATTCCTGCAGAAGATTTCCAACGACTTGTTGAGTCCATGCCACGTCGAGTTGCTGCACTTCGCCGGGCGAAAGGAGGGCCGACACGATATTAAGATGTATCCCATGACTTTTGTCACTTCAGTATATAAAGATTTAGTAAAACTGTGAAATACAAGTAAAAAATTAAATCGAAATACTGAATGTGAATGGTTTCCATATCAAATGAAAGGTTTTTCGAAACATTCTAAAATCTTTTCAAATACATAGAAGAATATAAAGTACAAAAACTCAATTTCCAAATAATAGAAAAAAAATAATCACTTAATATCAAATATAACAACAAAGAATGTTTAAGCTTTTATAAAAATATTCTACATGCTTAATTCATGTTTTATAAATCTATTTCTATTAAAAACGCAGATGATCTAGTATAATTTATTTTGGTATATATTTTGCCTAGTATAATATGATCTAGTATATTTTAAAAAGTTATAAATAGTAATTCAAATCAATCGAATTTTTAAAAGATGCAACTTTTCTAATATTATATCCTGAAAGAAATTCGAAAAAGTGTCAGATCAAAATCCGTGCCCAAATATTTTTTTCCTTAATAAAGAGGCTATAAAGTTTTCTTTTTAGATATATTTTGGTTATTTCGATGTTTACACCATTCAACACTCTGAGAATGAATACCTTCAAATACGTTGAGCAAAACGTAATATTTTCTCGCTTCCTTGAACATACATTTGATGCATTCCTTATGGACTTGAATTTCTTCATCGAAAAATGGAAAAGTCATTATACTAGGATCAAAAACATATTTCCTCTCCTTTCCTCTCAAATAGTGCCGCATCTTGAAAGAATACATTTATGTGGTAAGTACCACAATTCATCAGGGACATGTCAAGAAGTGATTTAGTGTAGTTCGTACAATCTTTGTACATCTTTGATGTTTAAAAAACAAGTTATGGCTGGCTTATCAGTAATTACGCGGCTAATACATACGTGTCAACCAAAGATTTGCAGAATAGTACTTTCAACTGTACTGAAGTTAAAAGCTCAAAATTTGTTTTTGGTATTAATTTTATCGGTTGATCTAGTAGAATTTATAGATTTAAAAAATAATCTTAAACATTTTCAACTAGATTAGGTTAATTGTATAGATTAATAGACTTTTTATTTGTTTAATAAATATATTTTAATTTGAAGAAAATACGATACGTTAAGAAATATTTTATATATATATATATGTGTGTATTATATATTATATGTAAATTTTGAGATATTAATTTTAATTAATATAATAATTTTTATAATAATATTATTAATTTTAAGTTTTAACTCTTATCGCAATGAAATTTTTGTGAACCTTTACTAATTCTGATAAACAGTTGTTATGAATATAAATGTATCTTTAAAAATGCATTCTTTCTAAAATAGTTACCGTAAAAGTTTTAATATATTTTACTATGAAACGGTATTTTTTTAAATAAATCAAAACTGTAATGACTCGGTTTCATTCCATTTTCCTTAAAGTAATTTTAAATTACTCCTTGATTAAATTTGCCTGTTTTAAATTGACGTGATATTTTGTCATTACTGGTTACCATAAATTTACCCTTTTATTATCTAAGCATTTCTTTCCTGATTAACATAAAATACTAACGTGTTTGTAGTTGATTACATTCCCTCAAATCAATATATAATCGAACAATATTTTAAGAAGCAGGATGCCTCAACACCGGTTTCAAAATTTTCTATGAGAAGTAGTGTATATCTAATAGTCTTGGAATCATTATAACCCCGGTATATAATCATAATACCTAGCAGTCTTGGAATGCTGGTTCGGAAATGCTTTCCAGATATATTAGTTTTGTACAACACAGCTCAGAACGTTCTCAAAAAGGCTCTTCGTTAACCACACTGACGCAACGGTATTGGTATGTTTGATGATACGAATTCAGAAATAGTGGATACATTACTGGACTACGAGACTGCAGAATAAATCGACATTTGATGAGAAATCTTCTCAGCTACAGCCTCTATAGATACTTGCCGCAACGGTTCTCAGATAGGGGATTCTGTAGAGAGCCATCACAAGTATTAAACGATTCAATCAGCGTCTCTTCATAGGCATGGTTCGAGTATCTGAGCACTATTACATCATATACGCATGTTCCATGGCAGCGTATGGAGGATTTTGCACGAAAGCAAAATTAACCGGCAATTCACCTTTATTATTGTTAGCTATGTTACTTTTTAAACATGTTGATAAATAACTATACATTCCCGATTTTAGTTCCTTTCCTTTTTTAAATGTTTTCCGTATACACGTCTGCGTGAGGAAAACATTTTAAATATATTATATCTATGTGATTCTGTGTCGTCTAGTACATATATAAAATACTAAATTTTATGAAGGTAAACTCCTTTATAGAATTTGGAAATCTTAGACTGGAAAGAAAAGTAGTGAAATGGATTTCTCAACAAGTAATTTTGAAAAAAATTCTAAGCAACTCTCAAATAGCATGATTTTTGAAAAAATATATTATTTGAGAATCGATTTTAACGATTGACTATATATCAACGATGATTTTTAATCGATTTTAACGATTGAATATATATCAATGATGATTTTTAATCGATTTTTATGATTAAATATTTAAAAAAAACATTATAAAATTTCGTTTTTTAAACTATATTGACAGTAATCATCTAAACAAATGTAAAGATGTACTAATACTTTTAAAATAAACAAATGTAAAGATGTACTAATACTTTTAAAATAAACAAATGTAAAGATGTACTAATACTTTTAAAATAAACAAATGTCAAGATGTACTAATACTTTTAAAATAAACAAATGTAAAGAATGTACTAATACTTTTAAAATAAACAAATGTAAATATATGTTATATTCAGTATTTAATTTTTAAAAACATTTAAATTGTTCAAGGATTTTTTTTTTTTTTTTTTTTTTTTTTTTTTTTTTGCGATACCAAAAAATAAATAAATATTAATTATCAGAAAGAAAGCGAACACATAACATAATACTGAATAAAGTAAATTTTAAGTATTTATTAATAGAAGCTTATTTTATAATTTAGGTTTATTTTATGATCGTTAATACAAAATGTATTAAAATATTTTATATTCTTTTGTTGAATATATCTACAAACAATATTATTCTAAAATTTTTAACAGACATAACTTTAATATTCAAATGGTCATCTCAGATCCCAAGCTACTCTACACGCCGCAAAAACGCAAACTTTATGTCTATTTTATTCGCATATTTATGGATATGTTCCGAAAACCATTCAAAGAAAATGGCAATAAAGATTTCCAATCAGTAACTCCATTTCTATGTACGAAACTTCCACTCTTATAAGTCGGAAGGTAAGTCTCTTTATCCAGTCAAGACCCACTTTTACGTCGTGGTGGTCGTTATTTAGCTGGACGTAAAATCGGAACGATCTTCATCAGGAAGACCATGATCATTTCGTGGAACCGGATTCGGGGAAACTCCGGGACTACGTGGAAACGGCTCGATCTTCTCATAAAAGCCCGATATCCAATCTAGGGCCGAGGTGTTAAAAGATCCCGCGCTATCCCTGGGCCTGGAGAGAAGCTGTTTTCTCCTTCCCCAAACTCAAAGGTGAAGGCTGCGACGTGCCCTCAGGGATTTCAGTTTATGGGTCTTCGTCTCGTAGTTAGCGTAATTAAATTGTTCGCTTGCCTTGCCTTGGAGATGTGTAGGACTGTGAGATAAAATAATAGGGTGTGTGTGTGTGTCTGCTTAGTTGGTTTATCCATCTGCCTGGTTGGATTAGAAGTGCTAGATTAACTAACAATTACGTTTTTGTTTGTGTTGTCTGGGGATAAAGAGGGTTGCTTGTTAAACTAATAGTTTGTAATTGGGCCTGTGGTTGAAAGAAGGTTAATTTAAAGTTGGTAAATAGAAGTTGAAGAAATACAATTTAGAAGCTTATAAGACACTTTTCAATTACTGGGAGTTTTATAGTAATTTAATTTTTATTGATTTTGTTATGATTATAAAATTAACAAATCGTGCGGTTTTTTTTTAGATTTATGTTGCATAGCATTATAATAGTTCGTTTTACAATAAAAATACATTACATCTATCTAATTCACTATATAGTGAGAACTTGCTAAAAAAATGGATATCATTACAAGGTTATTTCAGTTTATTATTTTCATACAAATAAATATAAAGAAAAATACATTGCTTATTAATATATTATCTATGTCGTAACGAAAAAACTGCACACACACTTATATATATATATATATAAGTATTAATATATATATATATATTAATACAACCGGCAAGACAGCTGTTTTTGATGCCCTAAGGCAAGCGCTGCAGCGATATTACTTACTTAGCACTACCCAGGAGGTGCGTGTAGCTAAGATAAGCTACATACGCGGAGACCCCGCAACACTCTACGATCATCTTAGACCGGGACCTACAGTTTAAAGTTGATTCCGAACCACTACAAACACCCATGGCACCGCGGGGACTTAAACCCGAAACTTGTGCTACCGAGCACCACTCACTCGGCCAATCAGACCCCCACATACACACATATATGTGTGTATGTGGGGGTCTGATTGGCCGAGTAGACCCCCACGTTCAAACATATATGTGTGTGTGTGTGTAAATGTGACTGCTGCCCGAAATTTAGTGGATATATTGCAAAACCATGTAAAATTTTTTTAGGAAATCTCGAAGGATTAGAAATAGAATGTCTTTATGAACTTATAACGTAACAGCAAAATAGATGGAAGATTGCTTGGTTGCAGGTATTACGTCCAAGAAATATTTCACAGCTTTCCATGGATTGAAAAGCATCTGAGGATGTATTAATAATATCCAATGTGATTCTTCTTCATTTTTTTTTAAATTAGAGTTACGTGTCTAATATCATTTACATTACATTTACATCAATCATTTACATTACCTCACATGGAAAGTTCTAGCATGTTTTCATTTTAAAAATATCCATTTAAATTTGTATAACTCTTCAGATGCTTTCCACATAATGGTATGAATAGCGTTTGATTTGAACGTACTAAGAGCAATAAAGCTATCTGATATTGGAATTTATTGACTTTAGTTATTTCATAATAACTTATTTAAGATATTTTAACTCATTTCTACTATTCGTTAACATAATTTTAAAATGTCATCAAGACTTCTCGAACAGCTTGAATTATGCAAATGGAAATTAAAACTTTGAGCACCCGCATACTCTATTATTGACATTAGCATTCATAGTACGGCGAAAATGACCAAGCTATTCAATCGTTAAATATAAACTCATTTAAATTTTTTGAAGTTATGCTTAAAAGGATTGGAAGTTATATTTAAGGGCACATTATGAAGTTAATTAATACAAAAATACCTACAGTAAATGTATCTTCGTAAAATTTAAATTTTGAAATTAATTTTAAAATGGGCTGGACAAGCATAGTGAATAGAGCATCAGATTCCCGAATTAAGCAAGCTTTATTCGAAAATGAACATTTGAAACAGGAGTAAAAATTTCTGTCAAAATCTGTCAGACATGGACAAGATAAATCACTAGGCTGAGATGTCCTTTCATTGTTCTGAAGGAAGATGATGGAAAGTCTAGGGGTGCTCATTTAAAATTGCACTTGAACAATTCATCAGCATGTATCATGCATCATGTATCATGCTATGGTGTAACGCTGAATCTATTGCATTTTTTCCATTATAGTGATTAATGATCTCAATTCAAAGTGCCAAGCCGTTAGAAAACAATAAGAATTTTAAAAATTTTAAAAGGGAAATATTATAAACTAACTTAATATTGGTGATATTATCTTTTACAGAATGGATAACAAAGCAATACTACTGCGCCCAAACAGTAAGACCAATTTTTTTTTTTTTTTTTTTTCAAAAACACTTTATTTATTCTTCCAAATGCATTTCCTTGCCTTCAAAGTAATCCCCTCCTGACACAATGCACAAAAGGCACCAACTTTTTTCCAATCCTCAATGCATGCTAAAAAGTCATTGGCAGGGATAGCCTTCAAAGCGGTCGCCGATTCAACGTGAATCGCTTCAATCGACACAAAATGGAGTCCCTGGAGTGATCTTTTGAGTTTAGGGAATAGGCAGAAGTCGCGCGATGTGAATACGGTAGTTGTGTAAGGATATGGGTTTCATTTTTGGCGAAAAGTTCACAGAGAATCAATGAAGTGTGAGCTGGTGCATTCAGTGTTTTCGGTATCAATCGAGATTTGACACGTGTGAAGCCCAAAATGAAATTGACCGATCCTTTCGAAATTCCAATATCATCAGCAAGGTATCTAATTGTAATTCGATGGTTTGCAAACATCGAATCTTTAATTTTTTTGAACGTGAGCTTCGTCGGTTGAGGTTGAGGGTCGACCAGAGGGCTCTTCGTCTTCAACGCGTTCTCTGCCTTCTTTGTACTGTTTGTACTTCTTTGTACTTCTAAACATTTCTTTCCGAAATAAGAATGCTCACCGAATGACTTCTGCACCATTCTATACATTTCCGCAAGCCAAAATTGAATGCAAGTTCTTTGCTCAATTAATTCAGAACATTTCAAAAATCGTCGGAATCAGTTTTAGCGTCTCACAAAGCCAAGCGTAACTCAAACACTAATAATCATTTTGAAGTCAAATTTTGCACAGATGTCAAGGATAGTGCCAGCAAACTAATAAAGAAAATTAATATAAATTCCATATGCCCGGGAATTTTAAATTGAAAATTGGTCTTACATTTTAAACATAGTAGTAAAATGGAAATATAACATAAAATATATATTTTATGCTTTCTTAATTTATGCTTCGTCTTACTTGATAGAGTCCACAACTTTTAAAAAAAACAACAATAAATAAATGTTCTTAGAAACATAATGCAAAAATCGGAATAAGATGTAATCGCAAGAAGATGTACTTATAATAAATATGACAAATTATTTCGCTATTTGATGGATAATTAAAAGTTTATTTTCTTGTATATTTAAGCATATCATATATATATATATATATGTATACCTTATAATAAATTAAAATAAAACTATACTCACTTTTACAACCCCAAGATATAAGAATACCTATAAACCACGGTGGTTTTATTTCCCTATGTCTTTTAGGAATACACACGTAATAAGAACAGAGCAAGAACATTTCTTATTCTCTTTTCGGGAATTCCTGATAATTTTTCCCTGCACATAATACTTAGCGGAGGACACGGTATCGATCAGCATATTTTGCCGTTATCTCTCTCATCTACCGTGGAGATTTATGTCAACAGCTGGTTTATTATTGGAAGGTTCCGCTATTAATAATGTACGGAAGGGGGTGAATGTGATTCTCCATGCATGTCAACTAAAAGAAAGCATATTATTTTCGGAATAATGTATGAGGGATCGCGGGGGTAGGCCCTCTTAGAGAGGATTCATAAACAATAAATGATTTCTTACTCGAGGTAGAATTTGTTGCATGTGAACAAAATAAACTGCCAATGGTTTATTTTTTAAAGAGACTGTGCTTCGACTCTATTTATAAATAAGAAAATTTTATCAAAGATAGCTATAATGGTATAATACTAAAAAGTAATTTTGTTGATTATTATAAATGGTATTTAATATAAAAATAGGTAAAAATATCTGCTTAAATGTTCTAAAATTGAATATAATTATTTAATGCTATTATTTTTTGCAAATATATCAATATATTTTAAATCGATATAAATATGATAAAATTTTTACTTTAAACTATATAAAACAAATAAATAACCAGATCAATTTTTTACAATAACAAAAGAAATTATAAGTGATAAAAATATGTTTTAATACATTCAAGAAATTAAAAATATAATAATTACGATTATGAAACTGGAATATATTATTGTCATTATATTGAAATAATAAATTTTATATGTTAATAATCTTATAATAACATGTACGATAATTAGTATATCAAATAATTAAGCATCTTATATTAATTACGTCTAAAGGTTCAACATAATATTTTCAAATGTCGTTCATAAATATTTTTGGTAATAAAACAAGTAAGTATAAGTAAATTAAAATAAGCCAAATTGCACTTTAAAATTATAACGAAAAATATGATGCATCATAAAATTTTAACATTAATAATTTAATTATTTGTTATTAATAAAATTGCAATGTTGTTCGTATTTCTTCTTCATTAGTACAATAACCCCGTGGTGGGCCAAGGCCGTCAGATACAAACAGATTTCAAGGCAGGGGATATTTTTTATGAAATAGAGTTGAGAGGCCTAAGCCCAACAGTCATATTAGATGGGGACCTACGGTGTATAAGGTAGATTCCGAACAACTATAAGCATACATGGTACCGGGACTGAAGCCGAAAGCCTTTGGTGCCCAGCTCCATCAGGCCCCATTGTTCGTATTTATCAT
The DNA here is from genome assembly GCA_021605075.1 of Caerostris darwini. Taxonomy (NCBI): domain Eukaryota; kingdom Metazoa; phylum Arthropoda; class Arachnida; order Araneae; family Araneidae; genus Caerostris; species Caerostris darwini. The sequence continues at coordinate 338,859 of BPLQ01003817.1, read as the reverse complement.
AAAATTTTAATCAATTCATATAAAATTAATTTATTTATAACTTGACTAAAGTAAAACATGTTATCTGTTCAATTTGTCAGACCAGTCAAGACAAAAGGCCTCATCTTCTGGTCTACCACTGAAATCCGCGGGTGGTGTCTGTGGTATTCACTGGTTTCAAAAACGAATCGACTTGATGGCTGCCGTGAAAAAACTTATAAAGTGTCTTGTATTTGTTAATCAGGCTACTTCGAAGCACTTTTCTAAGTTTTCTCTCATACGACACACAAATTCATGTTAGTTAACAGTTGGGCGTGTTAGTTAACGTTATACATGTTAGTTAACTTTTAGCACTTTTTCACATCACTGCTTTAAACCTTTCTCAGAATTATTTATTTTAATATATAGCTTAAATAGTACTACTGCGTAACATGAGTACTGTTTCTTCATTTATTTAAGTATGTATATTTAAAATTTTATATCTTAGCTAAATAGCAATTCAATATTCAGAGGCTTAAATTCCTAATAAAATTTATATAAAAATAAAGCTGTTTATATTTGTTGATTGAATTCTATTTTTTTTAATTGTTATGCTATATTAAAGTTTTCATTTTAGTATCATTTGTTCAATATATAATATATATATATATATATATATATTGAAAATTTGAATGTTTTTCTGTTGTCGATTTAAATTCTATCATTATTAGGTTCATAAAGTTAATAATTAACATTACATTATTTTAATAAAAATCTCCAAGAAAATTAAAGGACTTTACTATTTAGAATAATAAATATAATATAAAATGCATAAATCAGAGTTTTTATGCTGTTATTTTAGAGTATCTGGTTTTTTAACCTGAATCATTAACCAGTGAAACCACATAGACTTAGCAGATTCAATGTAACCTACGAGGCACTACGGGGTCCTTATTCTTCTGCATAGTTGTAATAGCTCCAAGGTGGAACAAAGCCGTCTGCCTATTTTTTTTTTTTTTTTTTTTTCGAATTAGCCAGCGCCTAGAGCTGTTCAAGTTGTGACACCACAAATTCGATCGAACGCAACAAGATATACCTCCTAGAACGCCCAATGGAACACCATTCTTGTCTAAAGATTTAACATGCACATCCCAGTCACAAACTTCCACTTCGGCTTCGTAAGTCATCGAGTCTTGATTCTGAACCATTCCTCAAGTCCCCCTAGTCTTTGCCCTCAAGACTTAATATCAATAAAAAAAGGAAATTATTTCATTATATATAAGTGCCATGAGGCATTTTGTATATAATTATCTGCAGAAATGCTCTCGGAAAGCAATGTTTTCCTCTGCTTGCCCATCAGCGGATTGCTCTAGGCATACATAAGGGGAACACGCTTCTTATTAATGTTCATCAATAGAAAAAGCAAACATCGTATCTATGATATAATTTATAAAATGAATTAAAATGATATTATATATTTATTACATTCACATTGTGAATGTCAAAAAAGTTGAATAATTAATTTCCCTTCTCAGCAATCAGAACTTTTTTCAAAGTACATCGACGCAAAAACTATTAGCGAATACTATTATCATTATTAATGAGTTTCACCATCAGAAGCAGAGAATCTTTTATCGATATATCCACAAGCGATTATAAAAATAGATTTAATCAGTGAAATAGAGTGTTTTAAACAAAACTTCTTATTCATATTAATGAATATCATAAAGAAATAGTAAGTTGTTATTTTTTTTCAGACATTGCAGTTTACTAAGGTATTAATATTTTTCCTATCAACTTTCGCCCACTTTCCATCCTATAAATAATTACTAATATTTTCCTTTTTTTAATACCCTTGCATTTTACATATCGTTTTATTTTATTGTTAGAAATAAGAACCAAGCTTTTAAAATTAAATTATACTGAATGTGTCAAAAAGAAAAGCACATATAGTGAGGTAATAGAAAATAATAGAAAAAATAATCATTCAATTTAAACAAAAAAGTTTTTAACCAAAAAGGGTGTTTTTGTTGTTATTGTAATGTTAACATTATAGAATACTTTTTATTATAATTTCAAATATCACAATACAACTATAATGCAATGTAGTGCATAAAAATGATGACTCATGGTCAATGGTAACTTGCGCAGCTTAGTATGCAAGATTACTTAGGTGTCCGCCCATTTCATTCACTGATTCCGGAAACAAGCAGATTCTATAGCAGCATCTTGCACCAACAGTTTCACTATCAAGCGATAACTAACAGGATTTTACTATGTATAACTCTCCAAATAAGGGTACTTGGTCTTAAAAATCATGCCTTCTTCACTATTCGTTTAACTGTGCATGAAATATAAAATGTTTGTTAAATCAATAGAAAATAACTTGTGACGAACGAGAATCCTACGTTGAAGTACACAAAAGTGAACAGAGAACATACTTCTGGAAAATATACTTTTTGAGAAAAGGCGGGGGAGGCTTGAGTATCTATCCAGTGCATTGAAAATAAATATATTGGAATCATGTGAAACGACAGAATGGACAATTAGAATAGATAACGATTTATAGAAATAATACCTTTAGGCTAGCATAAACAGTTTTTATATACCTAATATGCAACTGAAAAGTCATCACTGGGCTTATTTTTGCTTGAGACTTTTGGCATTATGATATTACTTACCATTTATGACTTACTTTATTGTCAGTGCAGTATAAATGCTCTACAAAATGTAGTAAACCACTCGCTATCTGATTGGCCATCATCAGAACTCCGATGCCAAGGTGCCGTTGTGTTGCCAGCCAGATCTCGATAACTGAATACGTTATCATTTTTATATTTGATATAACTGATATATCGAATCTCAATTATCGAATACTATCAGTTGTTTGTTTGCTTGATGCCTTCACTTTTATAGTTGTATTATGCTTTTGTTTTAAGTGTAGTTAGTTATCCATTGTACTGCAGTCATACATTTCTCGTAATGCGGTTTGCATGTACCACAATCTCTATCTCTATTAAAACTTATTTTATGTGCGTCACATGCGATATCATACGTTTCGTTCGTATTTTTCTTGAACACTATGCATTGTATTTGAGAAACTTTTATGATCTCCGAACAACATAAAGTTTAAGTGTATTTAGAGAATATCATGAATATAAAAGGGAGACGAAGCACGTATGTGTGTAGCAAAAAAAAAAATGTCATAAAAATATGATATCATTTTTATTATTTGGCACAAAAATATATAAAATATTTTAACTTGAATCGGCAATTTTTGAAATTATTTTTCTCCAATAATTTAGTTAAAAGGTTTTTATTTATTTGGTTAAATATATTATTTTTCTGTTTATTTAAGAAGTTGCACTCCTGTAAAATATTGTCCTTCAGTTTTCCAAAACATATCTTAAATAAACTCAAATTCTGAAATAAAAAAAAGCACAACAGAGAAGAAATAATCTCATATATATGCCGCTCGGGGTCTCACCGAGAGAAGCATGAGGGAATATTATTCCGTCCACGTATAACTTTCGCCTGAAACATCTACTCAATCAGTTGGCTATACTAAGCAGGCCGGGTGACTTCATTTTCATGCAAACAGAGCAAAGCACGACGCTGGGCATAATACGATGCAGATATATCGGTTCATCCTCGCAAATTGTTACCTCTGCAAGCGAAGACGTTTCCTCAATCAGGTTGCACGCCTTCAGCAACGCCGTGTGCGGATGACGCAATCAGGGAAAAACATGGAGTAGGGTGTTTGAAATTTTTCATTTATTAGTTTACGCGTATCTTCCGAATTGTTGCTTTGCATAAATCTGTCGTTGGCGTTTGGGAGTAATCGAATAGCTGCAACAGGAGGGGAATTTATCTGGAGGATTTTCGCCTGGGTTTATGGGAAGTGTGTGTATGTTTTTGGAGGATATGTGCGTTCCTCTCAGGAGTGAAAATGATAGGCATCTAGCTTGAGTTCTATCTTAAAATCTGGAATCGAACATATACATTGTTTTTATTGATTCTTTTAAGTCTGAAAAATTACTAACATATGCTTAGCATGATAATAAAGTTTTATTTTAGAAAATATATTAATTTAATAATATTTCATATTTTACAAGAGGCTATATAATAATTTGTTTTTTATTTATTTCTTTAATTGCTTTTCAAGGAAATAGACAAGTCGCAAGGCATAAAGGCAACACCTTTAAGGTATGAGCATATGCTGTAAAGGTATAACCGTTGTATATTATTTGTAGTGCACTCTGCTCGTGTTTGTGCACTTGTAATTAAAGTGGTGTGTATTGTTAATTGAGTGTTTTTGTGACGTGACCATACCCAGATCCAACCGGACAAAAAACAAAATTACAACATATACTACAATGGTTAATAGGTACTACTTCATTGGGTAAAGTGTCCAAAAGAGTGCTTCTATGATCTGTGAATGAGGTTGAAGTACGTATTTCATTCTATTTCGAATTGAATTATAACTAAGATTGACAAATGAGCCCTTAATATCTATTGAAATAAATAGTACATGTTGGTTTTTTTCATATTAAGGCAGTTTGTTTTTCACATCTTCTACGGAGCTTATCTAAGCAAAATCCATATTACTTATAATTAAATTTGTTTTCATCTTGATATTTCAAGGTTAATCTTTGGGTGTGGCTGTGGAAGATGCTAAGAGATATGGCTGTTTACTTTCCTAAATCTTAAGGCAAGACAAATCGTATTTATAATATATTAATTTATCTTCTTCCCACTTGTGAAAAATATTAAAATATTTTCCTGTAGTGGGAACAAGATAAATGTATGTGGGAAGAAGATAGATGTATGAGGGTAAACCTGGAAAAATTCCGCCAGGTGGCCTGATTATCAAAACGAAAGGTTTTACACATATTGTCACATTCACCATCAAAGCTCATCTGGAACAGCATATATAACAATGCCGTCAGGAGATGCGACATTAGGTCTTGCTGCACGCATTGGGCCATGAATCTGGTAACATAAATTGATTCCGATTTTGTTTTCTTTCTTTAACCTTAAAAGAAATTTTGAAATAACATTTATTGTCAACTGTTGCCTTTTCTAAGATTTTATGTTTTGCTATAATATAAATCATTATTATTATTGGTCTTCTTTGGTGTGCCTTTCTGTGCCTAAACTTGTCTTTGAAGATTTCTGAGTTACTTAATATTTGCAGTAGTTTTTCAATATTTTTTTTCTTTTGCGCATTTTTCAGAGAAGCCGTTGTATATCTTTAATACTTTTCTTTCTGTGGATTTGAAGATTCTTTTAACATATATATCTATCTTTCTCTGATGCTTCTTTTTAATTTAAGGAAATGTATCTACTCTCTAAATGTATCTTCTAGCTATCTGATGTATCTTCTAGTTATCTATAATATTTCTGCATGCATGCGGGAACTATTTGAATGGAGAAGATATTTTCTTTTAAATTGAAGGAATGTTTGTTGGAATCGTATCAATGAAATGTTCCCATGCACTCAGAAATCTGTTTCCAAATGATTATTTCTCAGAATTTAAAATGTATGAGCTGCAGCTTATTCATTCCATAAAATTTCTTATTTCTGAAATTATTTCCTATGATTTTAACTTACTAATCTCTTTTAACAAGAAAGAAAGAAAGGTGGTCACACTTCTGGCAAAATATTTCAGTGGTACTGATATATTATGCACTATTTAGAAGAAAACGAGATGATCACAAAAATAAGTGTGGCCTGAAAAAGTTTTTTCTTCAAAAAGAATAAATTGCGAATTAGAAGAAAATATTAGTAAGGAAGTGTTCTTTGTAGAACGAAATCGGTTGAAGAGTGGATTTCGAGGTTGAAATGTGGTGTGCAAAGAAGGGGATGATACAAAAAGTTGTTTATCTGTTTGTCAATAAAGTCACTGTTCAATAATATAAATAAAGTAAGAAAGATTTATGCATCTAAACTGCAACTATTCGGTTATAAGATCGAATACCGACCCTGCACTAATTATCTGCCATTCTTTCTCTCATGCGGCAGGCAACTGCTTTGTAGTGGGAATTTTCTCTTTCTTTTAATTATTATAAATTATAATTATTTTGATTTTGATTTATCGATTTTAAATTTTAATTTTTAAAAAATTAAAACAAAGATTAAAACAAGACTTTTTATTTTCTAATTTTTGTTTAGTACTTTATTTAAATGCTTAAAATGCCTAGCTTTAATATTTTAATATTTTTTTTTTCATTTGTTTACTGTGGGTTGGACTATTTACGCTTAGTATGCCTTTTTACTCCAACTTCTTATGTATCCCAACTAGGCTTTTTTATTTTTATCTAACCAATCTCATGATTTAATCTCCAACCATGTATCCTCAAACGTAAGATAAGAATTTAAGGACCCTACGGTGTCAACACACTCTTTGTCGACGACTTCTACACTGTAATTAGAATCAGTGATTATCAAGCGGTTTTATAGACAAGATGTCCGACTATCTTAATAGCATTGATCAGTTCTTAAATAGGAAAGAATGAGAGATGACGGTGTGAAGCGATGGGATAGATAGTGCTTCATCAAAGAGGAAAAACCAGCAGGAATTTTGTTTAACTAAATAAAAACAAAACTTGCTGCAAAAAATTAAAATAAATACAATTATTAATTAATTTATAATAAAGAATTTCAATTTATTACTTAAAAAAATGAGACTTTTTGTAAAAATAAATGAAAAAAAAAGCAATAAAAATATGTACAAAAATATATCAAAACATTAAAAAAAAAAAAAAAAAAAGGCAAATTAAATAAAAATATTAACTAAAACATAAAAGGTAACAAAACTTGCAAATAGAAATGCAAAAAAAAAAAATACATATGAAAATAAATACAATTATTAATTAATTTATTTGGGAATAAAGAGTCATCTTCAAATTTATTACAAATTAAAAAAATTAGCTAAAAAACAAATATCTTTCAAAACAATAACTAGAATACATTGGAAATTAAAAATAAATGCTTTAAAAAAGCAATAAAATTATATGTACTAAAATATATCTTGTTTAAAACAGAAATTAAATGAAAAAAAAAAAAAAAAGGCAAATTAAATAAAATATCTACAAAAACATATAACATGGATAATGTGTTGGATTTTCTTTGAAATCATTTAAATCAAAAGATACAATGTTGCAAATAGAAATGCAAATGCAAAAAAAAATACATATGAGTAAAGTCAGTTACTATAATTGTGTACTAATAGAGTGTGCAACATTTTTAATGTTATCTGTATCTCACAAAATAGTGCAAAATAATCTGTGTTACTAGACAAAATAAAAATAAAAAATATATTTTATTTGGGAAATGTTTAGTCTATTAGGTAGTCATAGCAGGTAGCTATTTTGCTTAATTACTATTACATCTATTTATTCTACATATAAAATTGTCAGATATCCAATACATTTATTTTCTTGAAGAAAATATTTAGTTCTTTTTTTTTTTTTTTTTTTTGCAGATACACGCTATTTTTGCCATTTAAAAATTTTTTTTCGGCAAAAGTCCACAAATTCTGCTATTTTAGATTTATTTAGACTTTTATTAGACTGAATCGGGAGAAATATCTTTGATAAAAAACAAAACTAACTAGAAATTATAATAATTTGGAAATGTGCCAACTATTGGTTATTCAGAATATAAATATAAAGTTTATTTTGTATTCCTCGTGTGTTTATTTTAGGATTATCAAACAATTTCTTTTTTGTAAAACGTTTACCAAATATTTTTTCATTCTTTTTTTCATATTATTTATTTTAGAATTAAATATATCATTACATATATATATTATATTTGCTATTTATTTTTTGTATATTATGTTTATTATATTTGATATTTATTAGAAATTGTATAGAACTTTTCAAAACAAGCTGAAGAACATTAATTATTAAATGCATGCATTATTCCAATGTTATAAAAGTTAAAGGAATTCATTTATTTCATTTATCTTATTGTAAAATAGTTTATCTTATAAATTTCATTTGAATTACTTTTAAATTAATAATATTAATGATGTTCTGTAGTTCGACCCATTGTTTAAGTACTGCTGTTTAAGCATTGTTTAGTACATAGCTATTAGTTAAAATAAGAAATTAACTGAAAGAAAAATATTTTTTTTTTAATTTTTTTCTTTTTTTTCTTTTCATCTTTTCTTTTTTCTTTCTTATTTTATCTAACAGCAACATCAAATAAAAAATAAAGCTACGGAAAATAATTAACATATAGGTATTAATATCTAAAGTAAATATCATGTTATAAAATATCTAAGTTAAGTATGTTATAAAATATCTAACGTAAGCCCCATGTTATAAAACAAGTTAAGCATATTATAAACTATCTAAGATAAGCATCATGTTATAAAATATCTAATGTAAGCCTCATGTTATAAAATAAGTTAAGCATCTTAATATAAATAAAAAATAAAAATATAAAATTACTAAGGTAAGCCTCATGTTATAAAATAAGGTAAATATCATGTTTTAAAATATCTAAGGTAAACATCAGACATTATTTTATCTAAACTGCCTGTAGTAAAAATACAAATAAAATGTGTTTTTACTTACGGAAAACTTATCATAAAAATCATATTTACAAAAAATGCAAATTAAAAAATTTTCTAAAGAGTATAAGAAAAGTTTCATAAATATTAAAATATGTACTTCTTAATTAAGCAATTTCAAATTTTCCTAACATTAGATGATCTTATTCTTCCATGAAATAATACTAGCTACTTTCAAAATGTTTCTGTTTCTTAAAAGGTTTTGATTCAAAACCTTTTAAGAAAGTAAATGTATTTTTAAAGAAAATAGAAATTCTTCCACTTTAAAAACAGTCCCTAGGAAAAATAAGCTTCACTTTTAAATTGCAGTTGAGGTATTAACACACATTCGGAAAGATCATTTTGAGTGCAATAATTGATACCCTGGAAACCCTTTAGATTGAATTTAATTAACTTAAAACATTAAATGTAACTGATTAAAGCCCCAAGGAAATGAAAAGAGCTATTTAGGCACCAACGTTCTTTCAATAGTTCTTCCCATGATAATGCAATCAAAAGCATTTGGCATACAATTTCAAAGCGATTTTTTATTTATTTATTCATTTGTTTTCAAAAAAAATATATTAAACTAAGTAGTGATCTAAATTACTTTAATTATTTTATTCGAAATTAAATAAGAAAAATTTAATTCTTCTTTAAGTTTTTTTATATCTATATTGAAGGTAGATAAATTATATATTAAAATTACATTTGTCATAAAAGGCTTTTAAACTGAGAGCCAATCGAATAACTGCATTTTGTATATCAATGCAATATTTTAATGTATCGTAAATAACTTCATTTGTAAATATGAAAAACTGCCCTATTCATGACTTAGACAAAAATGAAGAAGGCTGCAGGTTTGAATTATTTACAAAAATTGATTCAGAAATGAGAAGATACAACTATTGTAAAGTCACTCATTGTGTTTGGTCGCAGATTTCTTCACGTTTTTCTTGTAAGTAACATAAATGGGGCAGGTAACAATAAAAAGGCTTTCTGGAATACATTTTGCTCAATAACCTAAATAGATTGCTTATGGAATACATTAGTGGAACACATTCCAAATTTACAAATATATATGCATATATATTCAGGGTGATTATAAAAAAAGTGGGACTACCCACTTTCAAAATGATGAGAAAACAGAACCACTCGTCACAAAGAGTTCAAATTTGAACTGAAGATACCTGAAGAAGGCAGAAACGGCATAGCCTCAAAAAATTACCAAAAAATAAATTTCACCGATTTTGACCATCCAATTTGGTATGACTTTGTAGTGGAGGATAGACTTTCCACTAATAGTGTCATAACTGTTAAATAACTTGGAAATTATTTTTCCGTCAACAAAGCGAAACAATCAATCACATTGAACACTACAGTTGGTTTAATGTGCAAGTCATGCCAAATACGTTGTAATTTAGATTCAAATATATTCAGTAGCCGAATTCACTTTCTTTATGCCACTTATAGCGCCCTCTATTAATACACTTTAGAACTGTTTTTGATGCCGTATCGTTTCTTCCTTCTTTATGTATCTTCAGTTCATATTTGAACTCATTGTAACGAGTGGTTCTTTTTTTACAGCATTTTGAAAGTAGGACTTTCATTATAATCACCCTGTATATATACATATAAACATGATTAAATATAATTTTATAAATTTTATTTAAAATATTATCACTAGAATAATTTGCTATTTTTTGATAACCCCGATATCATACATTCATTTAAATTTAAATAATAATTACTAAATCTAGTTAAAAAAAAATTATTTTAAAAACTTTATTATGGGTAAAAATAGAAAGTATTGCATTAGATAATTTATATAAGTTATATTATTTACTACATTATACAGTTATTAAAGTATATAAATTTTAAGACATTTAGTACTTTACGTTTTTTATGCATTTAGTGCTTAACAATAAATGAAATGTCTGCTTATCAGTAGAATTCAATATTTTTATGAACCTTTTGCATAAATATAATTTTTATTTCATAGCATAATTCAGAGTTTTCCAAATGCTTTGCTTTGACGAGTCACATTTGAAAAGAAAATATTCTTAAATTGTGAATAAATTACAGTAATCCAACAATAGTTATGGGATAATAATTATTAAATAATGTATTTAAACCATATCCAATTGATAAATAATAAAGAATGTTACTAAAAACAACAACAAAGAGTTATAGCCTTCTGATTTTTGATCAAGAAGTTTAACTAAATAAAGTAATAAATGTGTTAGAAATCAGAAGGTAAATTGTGCATAAGTATTTAAAAACAATAAAAAAATATATCATTTCCATTTTTTTGCATATTGAATTAAAACAAATTCTTTTTCATATGGATCATATTAAAAGATTTATTTACTTTTAACATGATTCAAAAGAGTAAAAAATTATTTTTAAAATTTTTTTTATATGAAATATTACATATAAAATTCTATGTCTCACTTTTCTCTGGGATTCTTCAACCAATTTTTCTTATATTTTCAAAGTATCAGTTGCAATTTGATTTTCTAATAAAAAGTGAAAACAATTATGAGGCATATCTATATTCCAATTAAAAAAAACTATTTATCTTCATATCAGAATCCGTCAAAAAAAACACATTATTCGAATCTTTCGATTTTCTTCTACATTTTTTTTTTTTTTCAATTTTTAAAATATTTTAAATCATCATATTGGCTTATACAAGTAAAACGAGAAAAACAAATTCCAAATACTGAGCAATTCTTGTTATGGAAGATTAATGGAGTAAGTGCCAAAGAAAAAATAATGTAACCCCCAAAAAAATAACAAGCAAATTTCTTCGCTCGGAAATTGATATTCTTCAAGACTTGGATGATATGCAATGCGAAAATTTTTCTCCGTAGTTTCACATCTTTATTCTGAAAGAAGAAAAGAAGATGAGAAAAAAGTGATAGAAGGAAAGGGTAAAGGAAAAAAAAAAAGATTGGAGAGGAAGAAAAAAAAATCCACTTTCGAACGCGGATGTTTTTATTCCGCAATAACTTGCAAGTAGTCCCACATTTATGAAACCGCCATTCTTGAATCGCGCTTTAGGCAATCGCTCGCGTTCTACACTATACGGCAGGCAAAAGAGGCAAAGAAGAAAAAAAAATTTATTCGGTTTTTATTTTTCTGGGAACATCCACGCTTTATACGATAGCAGGGCAAGGAAGTTCTATTTGACGCCAAGAATTCCAACGGAAAAAAAAAGTCTTCCAAGAACAGAAATAGAAGTAGGAATAAAAATAAAAAAAAGCCAAAGAAAGAAACGCTAGGAAAATAATAATGGTAAAAAGAAATCTGGAAATCCTAAAGAGAGAGAAGCGTTCTTGAAACGAATCTGCCGGCCGATAAACATCGCAGCCACCTCTTTTACCCTTGCCAGAGGAATCGATCCAGATCTAAACTAAAAAGAAAGTTAAGGCGACCTATGTCAACATGGCGCCACGGCCCTAGACCCACAGGCTGCAGAGTCTAGTCTATTATTTCGCTCTTCCATTACATACGAGAGAGAAAAACAAACCTTTTACTCTTGAGAGATACTGTGGATGTCCAATGATCTGTGACACGTTGCGCTGGAAGATCACGAAGAGACATTCTTGAGTGTGTTTGCTCAACAAGATTGGGAAGCTGCTGGAAATTTGGAGAACTGTTTTTACATTGTGAATAGCAGGGGAGTTCCGAGTTCTTCAAATAAATGAGATAAATAAACGAACGCTCATTCTTTTGTTATTTTTTTTTCGTAGAATTTAAATTGGAGTGAATAAAAGTGTACATAAGGCACGTATCCTGGAATATCCTCGTGTTTTTAATCTTTCGGCATATGCATTTCTTTTAAGTAGCATTACACATACATTAAACATAGAATCGGCCACAGGTTTCAACTTCAGGAATGAAAAAACACTGCATCGTAAAACATCGAATTAAAATTGTTCTTGCAATGTAAGATATTTATTAAAAAACTATATCAATCACGTGCTAGAAGATTTCGTGACTATTTTTCTGATTTTAAATTATTTAAGATTTGGTAGTATATTCTGACCTGAATATTCCAAAATGGAAAGACAGATTAATATTTTTCCAGCTCCTAATACTACCTTGAACATTACCACAAAAGGAATGTTTTGTACCTTCCTGCAAACTCATGGAAACATTTCATTTGTTATTCTAACTAATTTATTTTATTTAAATTAAAATACAATATGTCATTTATATCTTTTTGCTTAATAAAATCACAAGTAAAATTGTTTGTTATTTTAATATAAAATAAAAATAAAAAACATTGGCTTTCACTAAGTAAGAATGAATAGTAAAATAATATTTGCCTTTTTGTTTAATAAAATAATAAGTAAATTTTTTATTTTAATACAGAATAAAAAAAACAATACTAAAAATTGGTTTTCATTAAGTAAGAATGAATAGTAAAATTCCGATATGTACGAATCGACCATACGAATCCAAAATTTTCAGCAAAACTCTTGTATTAATAACCGCACGGATTCTCCACAATTAAATTTTTAAATTGGTTTTTTAAAAATATATTTGCGATTTATTAAAAAAATAAATTAAACATTTTTTTTTGGTTATGCTAAATAGTCTTCTTGAGACATTTGGCATTATCCATAAAAAAAAAATCACCAAACTTTTCTCCAAGAGTGATCAATGCAAAAATATTATACGGTATAAACATTAAATTGTTTGCATAAAATAACTTGCATATTAAAATAATTTAAATAAATAGTATATTTTATAAATAAATCATATTAAACAACCTGAAAAATAATCCAAAAACATAATGATAATTAACTCAAAAAAAGATTAGTAGGGAATTTTTAACTTCCAAGAAATTATGTAACAATAGCTAATAAAGCCAACATTAGTAATCTTGAATTTGGTTCATAAATCCTTTTAGTCAACATTAAAGCTACTCAAGTTTTATTTAAATAATACAAACTAAACATAAATGCATGAAATGTTTTCAGTGAATATTCTACACTTCTTTATATTGACATGCTCAAAACCAATTCAAAAGACAATTTCTGCATATATAATTATATTTATTAAATAACAGATATAAAAAAGAAAAAATATTTTCTTTTGTATCTTATGATTTCTTTTATAAGAAAAAGTTATATAAAATGCATATTCTGAATAACTCACCATATAATAACAAAAGAAATATTAAAATCATATCAATAAATTTAGAGCAAATTTAACATTTGACAGCACTTCTTTTATAAATTTCAGAAATAATTTAACAAATTAACTTAAAGTAATAGGTGATATAATCTTTGTAAGACATAACATTAAAAACACAAATATTCTATATTAGATATATTATTTCACTAACAATTAACCTAAATATATTTTTTTAGAATTTTCCCTATCATAATAAGAACTTATTTTAAGTAGAAATTTGCTTGGTTAATGAGAGTTATTTATAACAATGCTTTGAAAATATATTTTTCATTCTAGTAAAGCAGCCACTTATTTCACACTATTGTAAACACTATAAATTATATATGACTTGAATCATGTTCTTTCGCCTCTTCTTATCCATATAATTTGCACATGTCAGACTCTGGTTACTCGTTAATTTTATATTATGAAAGGAGGTATGCACGAAAGAAAGGTGAAGTAAATCGACTTTAATTGTTTCAAAGTCTATTTTGCTTTTATGGTTATACATAATAAAAGTGTAATAGCATTTTCATTATTTGAAATACTTAAATAATTTGACTCATAAATAATCTGTATCGTTCATTAAAGTATCATTTTATAAACATCATTTACATCAATGAATGTTGGAACAAAAAAAATGTCACATTGCAACTGGACTCAAATAATCAAAAGGAAGAATAACTCTATAGAATTGAATTGATATGGTTACATACATTTTGCTTATGTAAAATAATATCTATATGAGTTGAATCTTAAAGAAGCAATTATTAAAATATGATTTTTAAAACATTATTTCTATAGCACACAGCCATTGCATTCATATAATGACGAGAACTTATCATTCTACTTACACTCAAGAGCCAAAACATTATGACCACCCCTACATTTTGCAATGAGCTCGCCTGGATGACGTGGAAAGCACGTGATCAGGTGGAAGTGGTATTTAACTGATATTAAGTGGTGGTATTAATCCATGCCAAGGCGGATTGAAGCTGTGTTGCGCGTCAAAGGTGGACCAACTCGTTATTGACAGGTGGTCATAATGTTTTGACTCTTGAGTGTATTTTAATCATAAATTTAGTTCGGACGGTCTGTAAACTTAGATGAAAAAAAAAATCACTTCATTATTTTCACTGTCTTCTGACTGTAACTAGAGTTTATTACATAAATGTATGAAATAAACTATAAACAATACGAGATTTAGTAGTATCTGAGAGAACCCAATATTTAAAATTAAAAAGAATTATAACGTTGCAGTTCCCTTCAAATTAAACAACAAATGTATTTTCTCTAAAAAGTTTTATTAATAAAATTTTAATCTTATACTTTAAAACAAAATTTATTATTTTATAAATGCAGAAGTAAACGTATTATAACTGTATCGTGGTTTCTTTAATATAGGTGAATTATTTTGACTTATTACACATTTTAAAATATGATTTCGAAATAAAATTAGTGGCTTCATTTTATTGCAAAAAAAGTCTATGATTTTATTATTTTTTTTTTTGGTGAAAAGGGCTGGTGGAACAAAGTATATTATAAAATCTTATTCTGTAGGCAAAATTTTATACTTTACTAGATTTAAAATTAGAACTACATGTTTTAATTAAAAACAAATTTTACTCCTTAAAATTTTTATTTAGTTATTTTCAAAAATTTTCTTCTAATGAAATTGCACAATTCTTAAATTACTGTATTTTTATTCAGAAGAAATCAGAATCTCCAACAAAAATAATTAAACACTATTATAGTTTTGATATTAATTTTCCTTTCGTAAAGTAAAACGACTGTTACTGTATAAAATATACAAATCTAGAGAATTCGTTCGAAATATTAGGCAATGATTTATATTTCGAATCTATCAGTTTCGAAACTGATATTTGATAAACATATATATATATATATATATTCGTTATAAAGGATCATGCCTTTTTACACAACTCTTAGTGCATATTTTTAAGTTCCTTTAATATTAAAATTTCAAAGAAATTAAATGAACTCATTGAAAAAATAATACTTTACTTTTTCACTATTCTTCTCACAATCCCAGTTAAATCGAAAACTTTACCTTTGGGTGTATTTCACTAAATCATTGTTGCAATAATTTTCCTTTTTGGAATCAATTTTTTAACACAAGTAGCAATCCAATATTATATGTGAAACCGAAAACTTCATGTACAGCAGTTGGGCAATAAAATAACACAAGACCAGTCATCAATTTATTTAAATCTCTCTAGCATCAAGATAAAATATATTTTAATTATGAGTGCTTTTAAATAAGGAATACAAATTGTCAAACAAAATGCGAGATTAGTGAGAATTAAATCTCAGTGGCAAAATCTGTTTACAAATCAATAGCTCAGTTAATAAGAAAAAATAAATTGTATTTTGAAAACTTCATGTACAGCAGTTGGGCAGCCCAACAACACATAAAGACCTACCATCGAGTTATTTAATTATCTGAATCATAAAAATAAAACGTATTTTAATTATGAATGTTTTTAAACCAGGAACATAATTTTCAAACATAAGGCGTGAGAAGCGGGGATAAATCAGTGCCAGCATCTGTTTACAAATCTAGTTCAGCCAAAATCAGTTGCGAAGAATAAATAAATTGAGTTAATTTTAATAGTTAATAAATGAATTATTATAAACTCTCTTATAATGTTGATATAATTAGAGAATGACTTTTTTTAAGTAAATAAATATATAAATAACAAGAAATAAATGTCGATTACCTTTTATATAAAAACCAATTTGGCAAACCAAAGTTAGAAACACAATCAATTTTTCATTTTTGGGACCGTTTAGAGTCAATAGTAAATTTCTATTATTGGCTTCTAATTTTGTAATGTTTACAACGTTAGTATAAATTTTGTGTTTTTAATATTGAGGTTTTCTATAATATATCATCATCAGTGGCGCAATAGCCCCATGGCGGGTCAGGCTGTCTGCCTACTAGCAGATTTCAAGACAGGCGATTTTTTTTTACGAGGTAAGGTTGTCAGTCCTGCGGCCAATGCTCTACAGTAATATTAGACTGGGACCTATAGTTTAAAGTTGATTCCGAACCACTGCAGACATCTATTGCAAAGCCGGGGCACGAACCCGAAACTTATGACATCAAGCTCTAGAGCGATAGTCACTCGGCCATCACTCTATAGAAAAACCTTTTCTCTTTTTAGAGAGAGCTTTTTATTTACTGAACTGAAACAAAGAAATACTATACATGCAAATATCTATCAGTGTTGTAGAAAGGGTAATTGTCATATACTTTAAAAATGCAATAGTTCTAATTTTAATTATAATATATCTGTCTGTAATTGTTTAATCAGAAAGCTGTGCATATTTTTGGTTGGCATGTGTTGGTATATTTGCGAAATTCCAATACCGCCATAAAGTAACATATCTGGAATTCTATTTTGAAAACGAAGCTGTCTTCAAATCAGTTCCAAGAATAAGCCATGATGGCTGTCGCGAAAACAAATTTCAATTTTATCCATCCTGCAGCCAAACTGCATCATAACTTTAAAATAAGCAAATACATTCCTTGAAAGGGACGGGAAAGAAGAACGAAAGGAAGCAAGCAGCAAGATCTCAAACGTTAAGTCTAGTTATAAAAAACGATTTCGAGCGAATATTCTTGAATCTAAAGTTTCGTACTTTTTTTTGTTGACTTCCCGGCATAGATTTCTGCATTTCTTTTTTACTTTTCATTTTGTTGCTATCTGAAAACATTTCAATTTCTTCAAACGTGGTGAAATCATATTTGTATCCAAAAAGGCACGAATATTCATGAAATATGAAGATGCACTGTGTTATCTTCCCGTGACAGTTGAGGTATGACTCGGGGAGAAGGGGGACTACAAAGCATTTATTTATTCCGCTGAGCCCTGGGGCTGGAGTGCGGATTGACAAGCTGATTTCGATTTACTGTATTTGAATGATTCTCGCACTGGCTTCAATTTATAGCTATCTTTGGCAATTATAAAATTATAATAAAAGTTTATTTATATGCATTTATAGCAATTTTGCATTCATGTCCAAATAAAACAAGAACATATAAATAAATTCTAAATAATATAACGAAATTCATGAAACAAGTTCCACAATTATTTTAAATATTTATAGCCTTCATATGTGACCCAATTAAGTGCAAGCAAGAAATTGGCAAGAGGACAAGTCTTGATTCATGCTAGTAATATGTTTAGTTTTGTTCAGCCACTGGTTTGAAGACAGAGTAAATTAATTGATAATTATAATAAAGAATTTCGCCTTGACAGAATACCCTAGTAAGATTTTTCCCCATATGGCACATAGATACATATTACTTACTACTGAAAATAATTATGGAAGGATAAATCCTATTGTCTTTCTAATGGGTATAAAATACAAACCTCCTATGGAGCAATCCTAATAATTCTGAATTTGCTATAATTCTACAAAATCAATGGACCTAATAGTTAATTGGCTGTTTTGCTTCAAGAAGTAGTTTAAAATAATAAACTTTTGAATATGGTATTTTGGATTTCTGTATGAACAAGCTAATTTATGTTCTTTTTTCCTATCCCACTTGGTAGACAGCAACATCTAGACCATGTCCAAAAACTCATGTGTGTCTCATGGAAGAAGAAAAATGCAGACATCTGTTGTAATGGAGCATCCGTAGGTATAAGTCTGACTTGGCTCCGTGACGCTGAAAAAAGAGGGCAGTAGCTTCCAGGAAGACTTTTAGGGGGAGCTACTCAGAATTTGTGTAATGTTTGGGAGAAAACCCGGAAACTCCCACAAGGTAGTCCATGAAATATGATGATTCACTGTGTTATCTCCACGTGGCAGTTGAGGTATGACTCGGGGAGAAGGGGACATCAAAGCACTTATTTATTCCGCTGAGCCCTGGGGCTGGAGTGTGGATTGACAAGCTGATTTCGATTTACTGTATTCGTACGATTTTCGCAACTGGCTTCAATTTATAGCTTTCTTTGGCAATTATAAAATGATATTAAGAATTTACTTCTATGCATTAATAGCAGTTTCGAGTTCTTGTCCTGATAAAATAAGATTAAAATATTCTAAATAATAATATGAAATTCATGAAAATAATTCTATACTAATATTAAATAATTACAGCCCTTACACTAGATTCGATTAAGTGTGAGCTAATTAATTTGTTGGAGGACAATGTCTTGCTTCACGCTAGTAATAATTGTTCAAGGTCTTGATTCATGCTAATAATAATTGTTCAAGGTCTTGATTCATGCTAGTAATAATTGTTCAAGGTCTTGATTCATGCTAGTAATAATTGTTCAAGGTCTTGATTATAATTTTTTGCTGCTACTGCATTGAAAAACGAGTAAATTAAATGAGGGTTATAACAATGATCCCCGCATTAAAATGAATAATCTAGTAATTTTTTTCTATATGACAAGCAGATATAAAGTATTTACAATTGAAAATAATTATAAAAAGATAAATCTTATATATATATATAGAGAGAGAGAAAGATAGATAACCTTCTATTGAGCACTCCTGATAACGCTGAATATGCTATAATTCTATAAAATCAATGAACCTAATTGTTAATTGGCTGTTTTGTTTCAATGAGTAGTTTAAAATGTTATTTCGGATTGTGTATGGACAAGCTAATTTATGACATTTTTTTTATTAAACTTGGTTGACAGCAACATCTAGACCAAGTCCAAGAACCCGTGAGGTCTCATGGAATAAGGGAAACTGTGGGCATCTTCTGTTGTGATGGAGTACGTAGAAGTCTGACTTGGCTTCCTGACGCTGAAGAAGGAGGGTAGTGGATTCCAGGAGGACTTATAATGGGAACTACCCAGAATTTGTGTATCGTATGGCAGAAAACTCCCTTCAGGTAGTCCGACTCACGAGGCAAGATGCCGAACATCAAAAGCTCGGTTTTTCAAACAATATTTAAAACAAAGCTGCCAGCGGATTGAACCTCCGCCCTAATGTTCACCAGCAGCGCGCGTTTCTACTGAGCCACGAGTCGGAAAACGTACGTTCTAATTTATGTATATGATTAATATATAATCATTTTAAAACTATTATTTAAATTAAATGCATTATAAAAATATATTGATAAACATTTATTTTAATTTTAATAACACATAAAATGATAAATCACATTGAAGCACAATAATTCTTACGAAAGTTTTCTAATTTCTGAAAAAAAAATTATTTTTATAAGAACATATTTTGTTTGAAGAAAGGTCAAGAGTAATTTTTTTTTATAAATCATATTTTGAATTTAAATAATTGTTTAGTGTGTACGTAAGTGATTATTTACGTAATAAAAAGTGTTTACGTAAATAATCTAGCAATCTAGTAAATAGGAATCTAGCTAATTGTTTATGGCTAAGTATCCAACATGAGAAATATCAGCTCACAATGTCATAGATTTACTAACAATTTCTACTATTATTAACAGATTGTATTATATATTAAAATATTAAAATTACATTATTAACTCAGTCTAATAACCAATAACTAATTACTTAACCAGTACTTAATTATTATTATTGTTGGCAATTACTTAATTACCAATACTTAATTAGTATTAACTTAGTTCAAAAACTTTATAAAATTCGGTTAGTTTGACTTTAATAATCTAGTTAATTAAAATTTTAATTAACTTATGTTGTAGACTATTATAGATTGTTGTAAATTAAGTATAAGTAGCTGTGAAAACAACTAAATTAATTTCTTAAATCAAATATTATATTTAAGTATTCAACATCCAGTTTTAAACTTTCAATTTTATTTTTCCTTATTCCACAAACAATGTCTCAAATTTTAGTATACTATTAATGATATAAAGTTTATAATATATTGAAATGGAAGGAAAAATATTTTATAATTTAAATAAAGTGTTTAAAAATAAGTCTTTTAAAAATTAATTAATACGAATTATTTTCCTAAAACTTATTTTAAAGAGTATTTTCAGTGCTATATTATTTTGAGTTTAATTAAATTTAAAGAATTATTTTCCGCATTCAGTATTAGTTTCAGTATGCATGAATTATAATGAATATAATCGTACAATACATTTAAAATTTTGCGTTTTACTTCCAGAGAATTCTGTATTTAATGTTTTGTTTATAATAAAATACAAAAAAAAAACCTGCATTACAAACTTGTAAAGCAACGACAAATAAAAATTTATAAATTTTTTTAACATTTAATTGATGGTTAAATAAAATAATTAGGTACATACTTTTTTAAGACTCAGGATTTTGCCAAATTTTTATCGAGCATTTCTTTAAAAGATATGCAATTACAAATATTGTCTTCTATTTTTCAAAAATAAAATACTTAATCTATATATTAGTTTACGGGCATTAGCTTTCTTTCTTTCTTCATTATTATGAAACCTTAATAGTTTTGAAAATCATCACGAAGAAAAATAACTTCCCTTCAAATACAAATGGAATTCATGACACTATTTATTATAAAAATCATGCTTAATATATAAAATATTTTATATACTTAGATGGTATAATGACTTACGCTCTGGCACTTGGTGCCACAAGTTTCAGGTTGAACTTACCCCGGTGCCATGAATGTTTGTAGTGGTATGGAATCTACTTTAAATTGTAGGTCCCGGTCTAATATGATTGTTGGGCATAAGACTAACAACCCTACCAATAAAAAAAAAAAACATTTCCTGTCTCGAATCTGGCAGTAGACAGACAGCCTTGGCCGGCCAACCATGGGGCTGTTGCGAATGAAGAAGATAGTACATTCCTATTTTGTTGGAAGATCCTTAAAACTAATTTATTGAAAGTTACAAAATTTATAGTAGGAAATGATCAATTTTAATAATTACATAGGTAGGAAAAAAAAATCATATTTTGGTAAATACATATGAAGTTTTAAAATTTACTTTAATAATTAATTAAATTTCATGAACTTATTTTGTGTTATTTATTTAATGGAAAGACCCTCTATAATTTAGCGAAGAAAATAAATTTAACAGTTTCTAAATTCGTTCGTTTTTATTTTTTTATTTTCAGCCTAAATTCCACGATTTCATTTCGAGATTTTTGCAAAATAGCCCAACGAAATGAAATGGAAATATATCCTTCTCTCATAAACCTAAATTAATATACCTTCATAGTCTTTTTCAAGTTGATAATGACCTTTACTGTTCATATGAAAAGTCCAATATTCATAAAATATTCCGCCAGCTTTGAACCCCTTTCCCTTAATAGTTTTCAAAAACTTTGATCCCACACTGAGTCAAGTGGGATAAAATCAAGCCTGCAGAAGTTAAAAAAAAGAACTTAAGCATTTTTCTTCTTCCACAATATCAGACTCTCCAAAAATAGTGTTTTTCTGAAATTCTTCCTGAATATATATTTTTCTGTTTTTTAATTTTTTTTTCCTTTCCCACATACCTTTAGTTACCCGATGCTATGAAAAGGTGTACGCACTCTACTTCGATCAGTGAAAATGATATTTTTACGCACTTCGATGGGGAAGTGGAGTTTTTATAGGGTCCAAAAATGTGCAGTCATCTCCCCGGGTCTAATGGGGCAGATTTGCCGAAAATATATGCGAGTTTAAGTTGATCCTGTTTTATACGTCTTCTTTTGCGCCTGCCGGGCTTTGAATTTCGTTAAGTTTTGAAGAGTGTCCTTTTTCCAAGTCGATAATGACCTTTACTGTTCATCTGAAAAGTCCAATATTCATAAAAACTTTCAGCCGGCTGTGAAACTTTCCCTTAATAGTTTTCAAAAACTTTGATCCCACAATGAGAAAAGTGGGATAAAATCAAGCCTGAAGAAGTAAAAAAAAAGAACTTAAGCATTTTTGTTCCTCTACAATATCAGACTCTCTCCAAAAATAGTGTCTTTCTGAAATTCTTCCTGAATACATACATTCCTTTTTTTTTTCTCTCCCATATACCTTCAGTTACTCGATGCTATGAAAAGGTATACGAATTCTACTTCGATCAGTGAAAATGATATTTTTACGCACTTCGATGGGAGAAAAGGAGTTTTTATAGGGTCCAAAAATGTGCAGTCATCTCCCCGGGTCTACTGGCGCAGCTTTGCCAAAAATATATGCGAGTTTAAGTTGATCCTGTTTTATGCGTCTTCTTTTGCGCGTGCCGGGGTTTGAATTTCGTTAAGTTTTGAAGAGTGTGATAAAATTATTAAGTGCGAAAGCTCATAAATCTACCTTTTTTTTCATAAAAGTTTAAACTCAAGAATGGTTTTATTTAATCTCATTACCCGCCTTTTTAGTAGAAGAAACTTATGTATGTGTATACTTTCAGTAAGTTATAGGTTATTGAATAACTTAGAGATATTTTATTAAGTGAAGTGAAGGTAATTATGATTTTTTTTTTAATATCACAAAATCTGTATCGAATTGCCTGTATCTTCTTTCAAAAATTTCTGTTTAAGAAGGTAAGTAAAAGAGTAAATTAAAAAAAACCTGATTATTATTTTATCATCAAAATTTTTATTAGCGGGTCCTGATGACCAAGTGAATAGCATTCAGGTATTCAATGCCACAGGTTCAGGGTTCGAGTCCCTGTGGTGCCATGGATGTTTGTAGTGGTACGGAATCCACTTTAAATCGTAGGTCCAGTCTAATACGACTTTTGTGCGTAAAGAAGACAACTCTACCCGTAAAAAGAAAACATCTCCAATCTCGAAATCTGCCAGTAGACAGACAGCCCTGGCCCACCATGGGGCCTTTGCGCCAATGAAGAAGATGCTATACTTCTATTTTGTTGGAAGATCATTGAAACTAATTGTTTGAAAGTTAGCAAATTTATAATAGGAAATGATCCAATTTTATTTACTACATAAGCAGAAAATGAAAATCCTATTTTGTGAAAATATTTCAAATTCGTAAAATTATATTAATAATTCAAAAAATTATTTTGTGTTATTTATTTAACAGAAAGATATTTTTTAATTTAGAAGAAAATAAAAATTCTTTCGCTTTTATTTATTTATATTATATCTAAATTCATCGATTACATTTCGAGTTTTTGCAAAATAGCCCAACAAAATGAAATGGAAAAATATATCCTTCACTCACAAACCTAAAATAATATACCTTCATCGTTTTTTCCAAGTCGATAATGACCTTTACTGTTCAACTGAAAAGTCCAATATTCATAAAACATTCTGCCAGCTTTGAACCCCTTTCCCTTAATAGTTTTCAAAAACTTTGATCCCGCACTGATTCAAGTGGGATAAAATCAAGCCTGCAGAAGTTAAAAAAAAGAACTTAAGCATTTTTCTTCTTCCACATTATCAGACTCTCCAAAAATAGTGTTTTTCTGAAATTCTTCCTGAATATATACTTTGCTTTTTTTTTTCCTTTCCCATATACCTTTAGTTACTCGATGCCATGAAAAGGTATACGCACTCTACTTCGATCAGGGAAAATGATATTTTTACGCGCTTCGATGAAGAAGTGGAGTTTTTATAGGGTCCAAAAATGTGCAGTCATCTCCCCGGGTCTAATGGCGCAGCTTTGTCGAAAATATATGCAAGTTTAAGTTGATCCTGTTTTATGCGTCTTCTCTTTGCACGTGCCGGGGTTTGAATTTCGTTAAGTTTTGAAGAGTGTGATAAAATTATTAAGTGTGAATGCTCATAAATCTATCCTTTTATTTTCATAAAAATTTAAACTCAAGAATGGCTTTTATTTAATCTCATTACCTGCTTTTTTAGTAGAAGAAACTTATATATGTTTATACTTTCAGTAAGTTATAGGTTATTGAATAATTAGAGATATTTTATTATGTGAATTATTTTTATTTCTTATTTTCATTTAATAAACGCTGTATCGAATTGTTTATATCATCTTTTAAAAATTTATGTTTAAAAAGGAAGCATTTAATTGAAGGTTACATAAAATTATCAAATACAGACTTTTTTAAGACTCATGATTTTTGCGAAGATTTTATCACGCATGCTTCTAAAAGATTTGAATTTACAAAATTTTTCTGCAATTTATAAAAATAAAATACAGAAAATTACTAATATATATATATATATATTACTATTTTATTATGAGCTAGTAAATTATTACTATTTTATTATTATATTATTGAGCATTAATTTTATGCATTTATTACTCAAATTATATTTCCTAATAATTCGGGGAACCTTAGTTAATAGTCCCGAAATTTGTGGGGAATAGATAAGAAAAATATATTTCCTTCAATTATAAACGGAATTCCTGGCAATATTTATTAATAAAAATAGTAAAATTCAAAATTTATCCGTAATTTATAAAATAAATTTTTATATACTTAGATGGCATATATTTATTATGTTGGAAGTTCATTGAAACTAACTCATTGAAAGTTAGCAAATTTATAGTAGGAAAGATCCAATTTTAATTAACAATTAAATTTTTATTACATAAGCAAGAAATAAAAATCCTATTTTGCACAAAATATATCAAATTCTTAAATTTATATTAATAATTAATTGAATTTCAGAAATTTACTTTGAGTTATTTATTTATTGGAAAAACTAAGTATAATTTAATGAAGAAAAGAAAATATTTACATTTTAAACTTTTTCTTTCGTTTTATTTATTTATACTAAACCTAAATTCCCCGATTTCATTGCGGGTTTTTGCAAAATAGCCCAACAGAAGGAAATGGAAATATATCCTTCACTCATATACCTAAAATAATATACCTTCATCGTCTTTTTCCCAGTCGATAATGACCTTTACTGTTCATCTGAAAAGTCCAATATTCATAAAACATTCACACAGATTTGAACCATCCCTTAATAGTTTTCAAATACTTTGATCCCGCACTGAGTCAAGTGGGATAAAATCAAGCCTGCAAAAGGAAAAAAAACACTTAAGCATTTTTTTTCTTCCACAATATCAGACTCTCCAGAAATAGTGTCTTTCTGAAATTCTTCCTGAATATATACTTTCCTTTTTTTTTTCTTTCCCACATACCTTTAGTTACTCGAAGCTATGAAAAGGTATGCGCACTCTACTTCGATCACGGAAAATGATATTTTTCCGCACTTCGATGGGAAAGTCGAATTTTTATAGGGTCCAAAAATGTGCAGCCATCTCCCCGGGTCTAATGGCGCAGCTTTGCGCAAAATATATGCAAGTTTAAGTTGATCCTGTTTTATGCGTCTTTTCTTTGCATGTGCTGGGGTTTGAATTTCGTTAGGTTTTGAAGAGTTTGATAAAATTATTCAGTGTGAAAGCTCATAAATCTATCTTTTTTTTTATAAAAGTATAAACACAAGAATGGTTTTTATTTAATCTCATTGCCCGCTTTTTAGTAGGAGAAACTTATATATGTGTATACTTTAAGTAAGTTATATGTCATTCAATAACTTAAAGATATATTTTATTAAGTGAATTAAAGTTTTTTTTTTTTCATTTTGAATTTTCATTTAATAAACTCTGTATCGAATTGTTTGTATCATCTTTTAAAAATTCATGCTTAAAAAGGACACATTTAATTGGCGGTTTAATAAAATATTCAAATATACACTTTTTTAAGGCTCATGATTTTTGCTAAGATTTTATCACGAATTTTTCTAAAAGATAGGCATTTACAAAAATTATCTTGTATTTTTAAAAATTAAATATTGAAAATTACATAATATATATATATATATATATATTACTATTTTATTACGAGGTAGTATTTTATTACTATTTTATTATTATATTACCGAGCATTAATTTTCATCATTTATTATTCAGATTATACTTCCTAATAATTTAGTAAACCTTAATTAATAGCCCGGAAATTTATAATGAATAGATAAGTAAAATATATTTCCTTCAATTACAAATGGAATTCCTGGCAGTATTTATTAATAAAAGTAATAAATTTCAAAAGTCATGCTTCATTAATAAAATTATGAATTTATTTAAAAGATATACTTCTATTTTTTTGAACGATCATTGAAACTGGTTGTTTGAAAATTAAAAAAAATATTATTTGAAATGATCCAATTTAATTTATTATATAGGCAGAAAATGAAAATCCAATTTTTTGAAAATATTTCAAATTCTTAAAATTACATTAATAATTAATTAAATTTCAGTAAATTATTTTGTGCTATTTATTTATCGGAAAGTCCCTATTTAATTTAGCGAAGAAAATAAAAAAAAATTTCGTTTTTATTTATTCATACTCTACCTAAATTCCTCGATTTCATTTGGAGTTTTTGCAAAATAACCCACTGAAATGAAATGGAAATATATCCTTCTCTCATAAACCTAAAATAATATACCTTCATCGTCTTTTCCAAGTCGATAATGACCTTTACTGTTCGTCTGAAAAGTCCAATATTCATAAAACATTCAGCCAGCTTTTGAACCTTCCCTTAATAGTTTTCAAAAACTTTGATCCCGCACTGAGTCAAGTGGGATAAAATCAAGCCTGCAGAAGGAAAAAAAAAAACTTAAGCGTTTTTCTTCTTCCACAATATCAGACTCTCCAAAAATAGTGTTTTTCTGAATTTCTTCCTGAATATATACTTTGCTTTTTTTTTTCTCCTTTCCCATATACCTTTAGTTACTCGATGCCATGAAAAGGTATACGCACTCTACTTCGATCAGGGAAAATGATATTTTTACGCACTTCGATGGAGAAGTGGAGTTTTTATAGGGTCCAAAAATGTGCAGTCATCTCCCCGGGTCTAATGGCGCAGCTTTGCCGAAAATATATGCAAGTTTAAGTTGATCCTGTTTTATGCATCTTCTCTTTGCACGTGCAGGGGTTTGAATTTCGTTAAGTTTTGAAGAATGTGATAAAATTATTAAGTGTGAAAGCTCATAAATCTATCTTTTTTATTTCATAAAATTTTAAATACTAGAATGGTTTTTATTTAATCTCATTACCCGCTTTTTAGTACGAGAAACATATATATATATATATATATGGAAATTTTATGTTTTATATTATTCAATAACTTAAAGAGATATTTTATTAAGTGAATTGAAGTTTTTATTTTATATTTTTTATTTTCATTTAATAAACTCTATCGAATTGTTTGTATCTTCTTTTAAAAATTCCAGTTTAAAAAGGTACGAAGAATTCAACTAAAAGAGTAAATTAAAAAAAAACCCTGAGTATTATTTCATCATCAAAATGTTTATTAGCGGGGCCTGTTGACCGAGTAATTCGCACTCTGGTTCTCACTGCCACATATCCGTGTTCGAGTCCCTGTGGCGCCATGAATGTTTGTTATTTTTCGGGATCCACTTTAAATCATAGGTTCCGGTCTGATATGACCAGAATGTTGGGCGTAAGGCGGACAACCCTACATCGTAAAATTAACACATCTCCTGTCCAGAAATCTGCCAGTAGGCAGAATGTCTTGGTCCACCATGGAGCTGTTGCGCCAATGAAGAATATGATATATTTCTATTTTGTTGGAAGATCATTAAAACTAACTATATGAAAGTTAGCAAATTTATAGGGGTAAATGGTCTAATTTAATTATCAGGCGGGAAATAAAAATCCTATTTTTGTAAAAAATATTTCAAATTCTTAATTTTTTATTAATTAAGAATTAAATTTCAAGAATTTATTCTGAGTTATTTATTTATCGGAAAGGCACTGTTTACTTTAACGAAGAAAATAAATTTAGCAGTTTATAAATTCTTTCGTTTTTATCTATTTATACTCAACCTAAATTCCTCGATTTCATTTCGAATTTTTGCAAAAT
Source organism: Caerostris darwini (assembly GCA_021605075.1). NCBI lineage: Eukaryota > Metazoa > Arthropoda > Arachnida > Araneae > Araneidae > Caerostris > Caerostris darwini. The sequence continues at coordinate 310,418 of BPLQ01003817.1, read as the reverse complement.
AGCCCAACAAAATGAAATGGAACTATATATATCACTCATAAACCCAAAATAATATAAGTTCATCGTCTTTTTCCAAGTCGATAATGACCTTTACTGTTCATCTGAAAAGTCTAATATTCATAAAAAATTCAGCCAGCTTTTGAACCTTTCCCTTAATAATTTTCAAAAACTTTGATCCCGCACTGAGTCAAGTGGGATAAAATGAAGCCTGCAGAAGTAAAATAAAAAAAAAACTTAAGCGTTTTTCTTCCTCCACAATATCAGACTCTTTCCAAAAATAGTGTCTTTCTGAAATTCTTCCTGAATATATACTTTCCCTTTTTTGGTGTAAATATTTCGAATTCTTAAATTTACATTAATAATTAATAAAAAGTTAGGAAATTACTTTGTGTTATTTATTTAACGGAAAGGAACTGTTTATTTTAACGAAGAAAATAAATTTAGCAATTTATAAATTCTTCCGTTTTTATTTATTTATACTCAGCCTAAATTCTTCGATTTCATTTTGTTTTTTTTGCAAAATAGCCCAACAAAATGAAATGGAAATATATCCTACACTCATAAACCTAAAACAATATACCTTCATCGTCTTTTTTCAAGTCGATAATAACCTTTATTGTTCATCTGAAAAGTCCAATATTCATAAAATTTTCAGCCGGCTTTGAACCGGTTCCCTTAATAGCTTTTAAAAACTTTGATCCCGCACTGAGTAAAGTGGGATAAAATCAAGCCTGCAGAAGTAAAAAAAAAGAAGAAAAAAACTTAAGCATTTTTTCTTCTTTCACAATATCAGACTCACCCAAAATAGTGTCTTTCTGAAATTCTTCCTGAATTTATACTTACCTTTTTTTTCTTTAGTTACTCGATGCTATGGAAAGGTATACGCACTTTACTTCGATCAGGGAAAATGATATTTTTAAGCACTTCGATGGAAAAAGTGGAGTTTTTATAGGGTCCAAAAATGAGCAGTCATCTCTCCGGGTCTAATGGCGCAGCTTTGCCGAATATATATGCAAGTTTAAGTTGATCCTGTTTTATGCGTCTTGTGTTTGCACGTGCCGGGGTCTGAATTTTGTGAAGTTTTGAAGAGTGTTATAAAATTATTAAGTGCGAAAGCTCGTAAATCTAGCCTTTTTTTTATAAATTTTAAACTCCAGAATGATTTTTATTTAATCTCATTACTCGCTTTTTTTAGTAGGGGAAACATATATATGTGTATACTTTCAGTAAGATATAGGTTATTGAATAACTTAAAGAGATAACTTATTAAGTAAAGTGAAGTTAATTGTGTTTTTTTTTTATATTCGTATCATAAACTCTGTGTTGAAGTATATGTATCAAGTTTTAAAAACGTATTTTTAAAAAGGTATGTAAAAGGGTAAATTAAAAAAAATACCTGAATATCATTTTATCATCAAAATTTTTATTAGCGGGGCGTGATGATCGATTGACTAGCTCTCTGGTGCTCAGTGGCATAGGCTCATTGGTCGAGTCCCGGCGATGCCATGAATGTTTGTAGTGGTTCGGAATACATTTTAAACCGTAGGTTCCATTTTAATATGACTGTAGAACATTGGGCGTAAGGCTGACAACCCTACCTCGTAAAATCAACACATCTCTTGTCCAGAAATCTGCCAGTGGGCAGACGGTCTTGGCCAACAATGGGGTAGTGCTCTTCAATGAAGAAGATAGTATATGTCTATATTGCTGGTAGATCATCAGAACTAATTGTTTGAAAGTCAGTAAAGTTATAGTGGTAAATGATCCAATTTAATTATCAATCGGGAAATAAAAATCCAATTTTTGAAAAAAATATTTCAAATTCTTAAATTTTTATTAATAATTAATTAAAGTTCAAGAATTTATTTTGTGTTACTTATTTATCGGAAAGGCACTGTTTATTTTAAAAAAGAAAATAAATTTAGCAGTTTATATATTCTTTCGTTTTTATTTATTTATACAATACCTAATTTCCACGATTTCCTTTCGAGTTTTTGCAAAATAGCCCACTAAAATGAAATGGAAATATATCCTTCTCTCATGAACCTAAAATAATATACCTTCATCGTCTTTTTCAAGTCGATAATGATCTTACTGTTCATCTGAAACTCCAATATTCATAAAATATTCAGCCAGCTTTGAACCTTTCCCTTAATAGTTTTCAAAAACTTTGATCCCGCACTGAGTCAAGTGGCATAAAATCAAGACTGCAGAAGTAAAAAAAAAAAAAAAAAAAAAAAAGAAACTTACGTGTTTTTCTTCCTCCACAATATCAGACTCTCTCCAAAAATAGTGTCTTTCTGAAATTCTGCCTGAATATATACTTTCCCTTTTTTTTCTTTCCCATATACCTTTAGGTATTCGATGCTATGAAAAAGTATACGCACTCTACTTCGATCAGGGAAAATGATATTTTTACGCACTTCGATGGGAAAAGTAGAGTTTTTATAGGGTCCAAAAATGTGCAGTCATCTCCCCGGGTCTAATGGCGCAGCTTTGCCGAAAATATATGCAAGTTTAAGTTGATCCTGTTTTATGCGTCTTCTCTTTGCGCGTGCCGGAGTCTGAATTTCGTTAAGTTTTGAAGAGTGTGATAAAATTATTAAGTGCGAAAGCTCGTAAATCTAGCCTTTTTTTTATAAATTTTAAACGCCAGAATGGTTTTTATTTAATCTCATTATTCGCTTTTTTAGTAGGGGTAACTTATAAATGTGTATACTTTCAGTAAGTTATAGGTTATTGAATAACTTAAAGAGTTAATTAAGATTAGTTATTTTCATATCATAAACAGTGTTGAATTGTATGTATATTTTTAAAATTCATGCATAAATAAAGTGCTTTCATTCATCCACTTTTTTAAATTCACTATACCTAAATGCATAAATAAAGTGTGAAACCTCATAAATCTATCTCAAGTATATGTATCATCTTTTTCACATAAGTTTAAAAAGGTATGTAAAAAGAGTAAATTAAAAAAAAAAATCTTTTATTTTATTATCATAATTTTATTAGTATTAATCGTTAAGTATTTTGCATGTTTTAAAAAGGCGCAATCGCCTTATTGCATTACGTAAGTATAAGTCATTCAATATATTTTCTATAAATGTATCCTATATTTGTTTAATTATTTTCAATTTTAAATTTAATGCAAAGTAGCCAAAAAAAAGTCGGACAGCCTTAAAACTTTCGTAATAGCCATTAGATATTTATGGTTAGAAATAGCTCGAAATAAACTAACTTAGGATTTAATGCAATTATTTAACAAAATTAATTAACATGTTTAATTAACCATGTTAATTCGAATTTATTCCATTACATAATCCGAGATCTTTAACAACATAGACACGGTATGATGAAATTAGCGTTTAATAATATTGATTTTCTAATAATTTTTTAATAATTTATGTGTTCAATGTTAAATGAAACTTTCTCTAAGTTAACGATAGCTTGCGTTGGAATTAATATTTTTAAAATTTTCTACAAGAAATATATTTTTTTTCCAAAATTAAAAAAAAAAATTAGTTAAATTTTAGGAATATTGTTCAAAAACTTTAAATACCGTTATGAAAAAAAAGGTATAGCAGCATAATACAATTTTTATGCAGTTGACTTTTTAGTGTCTTCAACTATTACAAAATAATTCTTTTTGAAATAATTGCTATGAAACATTTAGGATATATTCAAAAACATTATAAGAAATAGTTATTATAGATCCGTTTTGGCGCAAACGAGATAATGCAGATGTTGAGTGCCAAATTCGAAAAACAAAAGCTTAACAAGGAAATAATTAAATTCAATTGATTTAAACTGCTAATATTTTTGATATATGAATTTAACTAACTTTTCTCATTTCAAAATTATTCGTTATATTTTTGAAAAAAAATATTTCTAAATTTTTCTGAAACTCTCATTTCATAAATTATTAATAAATAAAACTTACAAAAAACAACAATATTTTCGATGCGTATATTTTATACATTAAATAAATTTTTAAATAAAAAAATTAATTTATCACCTGCGTTACTGCAGCTATTGGAATTATGTTTTTAATAGGAATTAGAACTGTGCCTGTATTTGATTAATATAAAACTAGTTGATAATTGATTGATTTGATATAAAATGGAAAATAATATAAATAATTTTTTAATTATATTAAAAAATATTAAAATGATCTTGAAAACCGTTCAGTTATTCTATATATTATAATTTTATTTTTTATAATATGCGTATAATTGTTTTTTAATGTAATTTTCAATATTTTCATGTGTTTTTGTAATTTTTTTTTTTTTTATATTAGCATATTATATTTTGAGATACATATTTATTTTAGCATATTATAAACATATTTACATATGACCTGGTATTACCAGCTACAAAAAACATCATAAGAAATTTTACTTGTTAGGTTGTGTTGAAAAAAAAAGAAATAATAATTTCAAATTTAATTGAAAATATAAACAAATTTCAACATATAGCAGATAATTTTAATGCAGTGAGTTCTTAACATTTTTTTTTTTTGCTGCATATCAACGACCATTATATTCCATTTACACATACATGAAGAACCTATCCACTGATAACAATCGGAGGACATTGCCTGTCGGGAAAATATTTAGAGTAAATTGATACTCATTTGCATGTCTTGGGTGAGAAAACATAAAACTCTCACCAAGCACCTGATTATCGATGTAAGAAATATACGAGTATATACACGTTGCCACAATCAACATCGTATCTTCTCCTTCCTAAATAACTGTTATTGGATAAGGATGTTTGAGCATGACATGAGTTGATTGCTTTTCTTAATCAGTTCTTTGTGTATTCTGTTTTATATTACTTTGTGTGGGTTGATTTTGGTGTGTAGATTTTGTCCTACATTTTTGATGTTGTGTATTATGCGCCTTCTTTAGTTTAAGAACTTGGCAACAAAGGAATAATTGAAAAATTAAAAAGTAAAATAAATCTAAAAGAAAATAATATATACATGAAATGTAATGGTTAGAATTTAAAAAAAAAAAAAAAATTAAACAATGGAGCATAATATCTTCAGAAATTTTAAATAGTTTTAATAGATTTTACTACTAATTAAATTCGATTAAAATATTTAATTTATGCTAATACTTTACAAAATTTTAAAGTACAGTTTTAAAATTGCTTATAAATTCATAAAAAAGATATTGTTTAGTGAAAAACTAATAACAAATCCCTATTAATTCTTGTATAAATCTCTCAATTTTAAATTGTATATATTTTATACTTTTTACTTCTTTCCATTATGTAAAATATATTAAATGGATACCATAATTTCATTTCAAATTAATAAATATTATCGATAGAATTTTAAAATGAAAAATTTAATTTTTCAAAAAGTTTTAACTGACAGTTTTTAACTTTGAAAGAGATAACGCGTTTCCCTATTTAATTACCTTTTATGTCGTTAAAGTATCATTTCTTATTCGATAAAAGAATAGATGTTAGATTTTATTATAATTTAGGATTTAAGTTCAATAAAAAAGAGCTATAATGATTTCATTTTTTTTTTTTTCTTTTCTAAAGAAAGAAAAACGGCTATAAACATTTTTTTCCTAATTCAGCTGGCTAACACTTAGACAGTTGTTTTGGATGCCTTACGGCAAGCGTTGCAACTACGTTACTCACTTACCACTACCCAGGAAGTGCGTGTGGTTTGAATATAAGCTAAGGATTCGGAGTAACAATACCCCCGCAACGCTTTACGATCCTGTTATGCCGGGACCTACGGTGCATTTCGAATCACTACAACATTCATGACACCGCCGGGACTCAAACCGGAAGGTTATGAACATTTTTTCCATAATATAAGAAGTTAAAGAATATGTTATAATCTTCATTTGTATTGAAAAACTTTCAAGTAAATGTCGTTGTAAAGTATCCATTGAAATTTAGAGTAGCACATTGGCTTTGAAACTGACTGATGTCCACGATTTAAAATACCAGTTTCGTGAACCAATTTTTGATATTGCCACAATTTGAAAATATCTCTAAAATTCTGAAGTGCTCATTTTTTAACTCTCTTCCTTCGTAAAAATCTAATATAGATTCCTTCCGCATGACGGATTTATCATGTTTAACTTTAGAAAGAATTAGGAATGTTTCGGGTTTTCATTTATGTTTTGTTACGAAAACGATACCTCTACATCAGAAAGCGTCAACAGATAGACCGTCATACATCAGATACATATACACTCAAGAGCCAAAACATTATGACCACCCCTACATTTTGCAATGAACTCGCCTGGATGACGTGGAAGACACGTGATCAGGTGGAAGTGGTATTTAACTGCTGCTGGAGAGTCTGAAGAAAAATAATATATATATTATTATATGTATAATAATATATATAATAATAATATAACGTTATTGACGTGGTCATAATGTTTTTGCTCTTGAGTGTATATCAGATAGACTAATAATGATGATAAACATAATAATGATAAGCATACATCAGATAGATCATATTAACTAATAAGTCTCTTTCCAACGATAACATTTAAAGCTTTTTCTACCCTGAAATAAAATATTATTTTACTTTTTACAAAAAAAATATACATTTCATGATTTTGAATTTATTGAATTGTATCTGTTTAGTATTAAACAAAAAAATTCGCCTTTTATATATTGAAAATATATTTTAAATTTTAATATTTACTAGAAGATATGCAATAGTGTTATGAAGATTTTTGAATAATAGTAAATAATAATTAACGGTAAAATAATAATAAACGTTTTTTTAACATCTTCTGCTGAGGAAATATTTCAAAATTGCGAAATTCAATTCGGAAAAGTTTTTAAAAAAATAATTGCAATATTTCTTTGATTGGAATTTCTTTATTTGGATTATTTAATTAAAATTGCTTATCCCATAACAACACGCATTATAAAATTAATAATAATAATAATAATAAAACGAGGTAAAATGTTAACATGCTGTTTAAATTTTATCATATAAAAATAGATAAAATCATTAAAACATAAATAGGAATATGACCATGTGACAAGCATACTGATCAAATATTAAATAAATGAATGCATAGCTTTAAATTGAAATACCAAGAAAAAAATTAAATTTGAATATATTAAATTATTGAAGAGATTTGGTACAAATTTGCTACAAATTACTAATAGATTTACTACAAAATACTAATAAGATTTGCTACAAAATACTTCAAATTGGTGCTTCCTCATAGACACTCTAAATACCCGTAGTTGTCATTCCAACATATTTCGTTAATTGAAGAGTAAACAATTTCGGATGTAACATTTCTTTCCTCATTACTGTGCACGAACTATGATGAGGAAATGAGACTCGGTTTATTCAAAATTCTTGGCCCTACATCGACGAGATTTGTTAAAAACGTGTCTACTGGGTAAATAATTCCTTATAATAGTTTGGACAGTAGACTAACATTTCCCAACAATTTTTGCATTTTCGAAGTAAGATTCCTCTTAACTTAACTATCAAATTCTAAACGTCAACTCTAATTTCCCATCTTGGAGCCATTTGAACCGGAAGAGTAAGAATAAAAATTGCTTAATGCACATACAGGATTCCCTTTTCAATAATAATGTGCAACATTTTTTCCAGCTTACATTAAATAAGAGTGACATCGCGTGATATTCTGCAAAAGCACCTACTATATGTAGATTTTCGTAATGTCCATTTCACGAGGGTTTTTTTTTTGTATGTTCCTGAAGAGTTAATAGTTCATAAAATTAAAAACAAAATTAACTATTAACTATTTTATAATTATTAACTTATAAAATGTAACGCTGCCGTGAATTCAATTATTTTAAATATTCATAATTTCTTAAATCTCGTTACTTTATTAGATGTCTGTTGATATTTTGGGACTGACTGTATATTCATAAAAGTACAAAAGATGTACACTAAAATATATATTATTAAAAAAAGGTTTTTATTATTTTCTTGCATGTATTTTTTTAATTTTGTAATGTAAAGTTAATACAATTTTTTTTTTATTTGGAATACAGATCCATACATTTGTGAGTATATTTAATCATAGACAGCATTAGGTCTTTAAATGTCTTTTAAGTGTTAACTTAGCCCATATCTTGGGGTATGGTAATGTGTATAGTTAGGCCTAGCACTAATGTTTACATCGTCCATCGTCCTTGCTTCATAAGCGAAGAGACTCGAATGCGGCACTCATCGAATGACCCGCTTCCTAGACGGAGTTCGCTGAACTTTGTATCATACCATGCATAAATGAGGTCAGCTATAGTTAAATGTCCTTCCTTCCTCAACTGTCCAATAGGTGAGGGGTAGTAGGTATACAGGTATTAGTAGATAGTAGTATACAGGTATTAGTAGATAGTAGTATACAGGTATTAGTAGATAGTAGTATACAAGTATAAGTAGATAGTAGTATACAGGTATAAATAGATAGTAGTATACAGGTATTAGTAGATAGTAGTATACAGGTATTAGTAGATAGTAGTATACAGGTATAAGTAGATAGTAGTATACAGGTATAGGTAGATAGTAGTATACAGGTATTAGTAGATAGTAGTATACAGGTATTAGTAGATAGTAGTGTACTGGTTTTAGTAGGTAGTAGTATACAGATATTAGTAGGTTGTAGCATATAGGTATTAGTAGGTAGTAGTAATATACAGATATTAGTAGGTAGTAGTAATATACAGATATTAGTAGGTAGTAGTAATATACAGATATTAATAGGTAGTAGTAATATACAGATATCAATAGGTAGTAGTAATATACAGATATTAATAGGTAGTAGTAATATACAGATATTAATAGGTAGTAGTAATATACAGATATCAGTAGGTAGTACTAATATAGAGGTATTATAGGTACACAGGTAAAAGTTTAAAAATATTTACTTTCAATTTAGTAAAACACAAAATGCACATCAGAATTTATAATCTTTCTTTATAATAAACAGTATTGACTAGTTTAATACAAATACTTTTTCAATTTTATTTTGAATTTAACACACATTATAGGTACCAAGACGTTATCTGATTATAATGAAATTTCGTAAGCAAATATAGTTTAATTTAAAAAAAAAGTTTGTGATTCTGAATGGCATATAATTACATATCCGTATAGTGTAAAATAAAAAGAAATAATTTTATTACTTAGATATATCTTATGTCAGATATATGTTAAATATATCTTATCAAATTTGATTTCCAGTGTGTATACTTACAGGTTCGATTATGATATGTTTGTTTATCATCATTTAAAAAAGACATACAATTGAGTTAAAGTTAGTATGGTGTCATTTAGTCAAATAAGGATCAGAAGGATTCCATTAGACGATGTTGGCAGTTATAACAGAAATATGATAATTTATAGTGAAGAAGATAATAATCAACATAAAGAGACAAGCGAGAGAGAGAACAGAGCAATCATCAAGCGGCAGGCACAGTACCTCATTCGTCATTGTTAACGATCCAATATGTAACTCATGGAACAGTAAAATAAATAAATAAATAGAAGAAAAATAGAGAGGGTTTTCCTATTTAGAAGGATCAATAGAGAGTTTTTGCATACCGTGCGTTAGTTACCGTAGGACGTCCGTTAGCTTTTTCTCCCTAGCGCGCATGCTCATAGGAAACTGAGCATGCGCGCTAGGGAGAAAAAGCTAACGGACGTCCTACGGTAACTAACGTACGGTATGCAAAAAAAAAAAAAGCGGTATGCAAACTCTCTAATAACTCCCCTTCTGTCCTTTAAGTACTAAAATTGGTGCTATATCGCCGCTTGATACCTTTTCTGTATAAATTTCCTCAAAATAATAATAATAATTACATCAGTATATGTAAATTAATGCGAAGATTATATAATTATTACTATTTTTTTTTTGAGGAAATTTATAAAAAAAATATGCAATGACACACAAATAAATTCCATATCACAAAAATAAAAATAAAAATAATAAAAAATAATTTTTTTGCAAATTTATATGTCAAAATTGACATAGAATACATAATTTAATTAAACCCATGTACAAAATCAAAAATTATTTTATTTGCTGATGGTACAAATGTTTTTGGTACGTTAAATTTACATTTATTTAAAGATTTAAATGAAGCATTTGCTTTGAAAATCGTTGAAGGGAAGAACTTTTCTCCCCATTTCGGTTAGAGTATTGCACAATTGCCAAGTTATCATAGTCTAAATTAAGCCGTATAACTCTGAAATGCATGCCTAAAAATAATAAATTTGTTCAAATGACTTTTGGGGCTTGATGGCCGAGGGGCTAACGCTCTGGCTGTTGGTACCACAGGTATCGGGTTCAAATCCCGACGTTGCCATGGGATTTTGTAGTGGTTCGAAATCCACTTTACACCGTAGGTCCCGGTCCTAATAGGATCGTAGAGCGTTGCGGGGGCATTGTTACTCCGCGTCCGCGGCTTATCTTCAAGTTACACGCCCCTTACCCCCTGGATAGTGCAAATGAGTAACGTCGGTGCAGCCCTTATGGCATAAAAAAGATCAAGGTCTATTTGCCAGCTGCATTAGAAAAAAAAAGTTTAAATGACTTCAGATGACTAAATGGGTATAATAGCTCTTCAAAATAAAAATTGCTAATCTAACATACTACGTTATAATCCAGCTACGATATAAATCAAATATGAATATATTCAATAAAATTACTATTCAAATATTATACACTCAGGAGCCAAAACATTATGACCACCGGTCAATAACGAGTTGGCCCACCTTTGGCGCGCAACACAGCTTCAACCCGCCTTGGCATGGATGCCACATGTCCTTGGTAGATGGCCGGAGACAGATTGTACCAGATGTTTAAGCAACGGTCACAAAAATCCGAGATATTGCGAATTGGTGGTCTTTGAACTCTGAGTTGCTGTCCCAGGACATCCCAAATGTGTTCTATCGGATTGAGATCCGGTTAGTTAGGCGGCCAGGACATTAACTGGAATTCAGCATCAGGTTCCTGGAACCACTCCAACACAATTTCAGGATTTGCAATTTTCAACAAGGGGCGTTGTCCTGTTGGAACATTCCATTTCCAGCTGGAGAGCTGGCCATGTACGCCGATGGCCGCAATGATGTTCAGATACCCTGTAGCACTTATGGTCTGCTCTACCACAAACACGGGTCCCAGAGACACCCAAGAGAACGTCCCCCAAAGCATAATACCGCCACCACCGGCTTGTATCCTGACACGGCCATCGGCGTGATGAATAGCAAACCGTGATTCTTCTGACTAGGCAACTCTCTCCCACTGATCCATGGACCAGTCACGATGTTCCCGGGGCCAGCGCAGGAGCAGTTGGCGATGACGCTTGGTCAGCAAAGGCACACGAGTGGGACGTTTGCTGCGTAGCCCATATCCAACAGCGTGCTCCGATACTATTCTACTTGGCCCTGCATTGTATTGGGCTGTCAGCTGAGCCACTGTCTGACTCTGGTTTTCTTCACCATGCGAGACAGTCTCCGACGACCTTTTTCTTTGATAGCGTGTGGACGTCCAACACCATGTCGTCTACTGTTGGTTTCACCGTCATTAATCCACTTTGCATAAGTACTAACAACTGTAGATCGCGAACAACCCACGAGTCGTGCAGTTTCGGAAATACTTATTCCGATCCTTCGAGCCATTGCAATCTGCCCTCTATCAAAGTCGCTTAGATCCGCAGCCTTTCCCATCACACACAGAAGTAAGTGAAAGAATTATTCTTCAGACTCTCCAGCAGCAGTTAAATACCACTTCCACCTGATCACGTGCCTTCCACCTCATCCAGGCGAGTTCATTGCAAAATGTAGGGGTAGTCATAATGTTTTGGCTCTTGAGTGTATATTCACTCTATTTAACAGATAAATAAATTCTTACGTATTCTTGAAAACTATTAAGTGTTCTTTTCATAAATTTCTCCACACATATCACTCGAACCAATCAATCTCGAACCGTATTTACCCAATTTGTTTTCAATAGAATGCTAGCAAACGAATGTCTTACAAATGAATGGAAGATTAATCAGAAGGGCTTGTGAAATATGCACCATATCAAGTAAAGTGTATTTTGATTCAAACTGGCAATTCCTATCAGTACTCTATTTTATTGCTACTCTAACTAATCGACTATTACTACTTTTATTATTATTTACCATTAATAGAGGCCTTATTATTCTGATCTGGGAATTCACATTGTCTGGACTGCATTGCCCTTCTTTATGCACATTAGCAAGCTTGTGTAAACTGATGCTTTACTGGTTTAACCTGGAATCTAATTGGCTGAAGAAGGATTGCTTTCAAAAATGAGTCCTGTTCGAATTTGTCCAGATGGGCCATGAAGATGAAACTGAAGTGCAGAACTGCAATAAGATAGTAAAGCTTCCCTTTTTTTCCCCACCTACTTTTAACTATTTGTTTAAAATTTTTAATTATCTGTAAAACCTGTGATACTTTTTTTATTATCTTATTCAGATAAAGATGTGCGCTACTTGATCAGGTACTCCACTCTCTTATACATTCTCGTCGAGATGACTGCCACTAAATGCACAACCTGAAATAGGAATTTATTATCTAGAGCAGGGGTGGCCAATCCGAATAATCTTGTGGGCCACTTTAGAAATGCATCATAACTCCAAGGGGCCCCATGTAAAATTATATATCCCCCTATTAGATTTAGATCCACTATAACATTTTTGGGAGTGAAACATTGAAACATAATGAGTTTTTATTATTGAATTTATTATTACTCATACATGTAAACAAATAAACTTTTTTTACAATCTTCAATAAGATGAAATGCTTATCTGTTAAGCGTTTTAAATTCAAAAGATCTCGTCAAAACAAACGTTGTAATTTTCATTTACACAAACTCATTCAACCATGATATGATTTGATGAATTTTATAATTCCATTCCAAATATTAATAATTCCGTTTTGAATGATCTAAGCAACTATGTTTACGACATTTCTGATTTTAAAAATCGCAGAAGACCTCGCGCTGTTCTGAATATTATTCATCAACATTCCGATATCCTCCTTTCCGAATGACCATGCAGTTTCTCCACTGAGTCACAATTTTCCCTCCAATCGTTATTGTTTGTTTATATTGTTTATCTTTTTTATTACCTACTTGAAATTATAATAATAATATTAAAAAAAAATTATATATGCAGATTTTTTTATTTTATTTATTTATTTTTATTTATTTAATTATTTTTTTTTATTAATTAATAAAAATTTCGAATAATTAATTGTTTAATAAATAAATAATATTAAACAATTAATAAATAGCATTAAACATTTAATAAATTAATAATATTAATCCTCTGTCTCCTGCTTTGTATTATTAATAATACAAAGCAGGAGATAGAGGTTGCTAAGCAACCAAGGTTCTCCATTAATCTGGCAAATCGTCGTCTTACATGTAAACATAGATAATATAATAATAACGAAACGAAACGAAACGCACATTGTCAAGAAATATTTAACATTAAAATGAAAAAATATATAAATATAAACGAAATAAAAAAAAAATGAAATCATTAAAAAATATTTATTTGACAAGTGCGATATTTGTTTAATCACTCTTTCAATTAGCTTTTGCAAATTCCATCTCAATTCGGGTATTTGTACATCGTAATTGGTGTTGAAGGTTAGAGTCCGTTATCTTTGAGCGTGTTTTGTGTTTCGTCAATTTTATTTTCGAAAAAAGTTTCGCAGGTGTAAGTTGAACCAAAAGCGATAACAACTTGAATTAAAAATCTGGTTTACTCTGCTATCAACTATCAACTGTGCGTATTTATGGATGGACACTGCGTCACTGAGGTCACTTAAAATGAAACTCAGAACCTGTTAAATTAGATGTTCCAAAATGCACGGGACTCATGAGTTCGCAGAATATAATTTAATTATTCTGCGAACTCATAATTGTAAACTCAAAGAATGCAATCAATATCTGTCCTATATTCGCAAGAATATTATTTTAAAATCAAAGTTAATTTTTCCGCCTATTTTCGAGAGTTAATTTTTGAATATATGGATGCACACATAATGTATTTTTTTAATACATTGGTTTTCACTACTTTGGACACTATACTAATAATATTAGTAAAATAAATGTATTTTGTAAAAGTGTGATAAATCTCATGGATCGGAAAAATATTCAAGGTGGGCCTCTGGTGGACTACACCTGATCTGGAGTACCATATCATTTGATATCTGGATCCTTTAGGGTGTCATCTGTGATAGCCTAAGGTAATTCAGTAGGTTAACATTCTACGCCCTACTGTGTTGCCTTAACTTTTATAGCGCACTTATCATTCAACAGGATAATGAAGTTCGCATACTGAAACCATTTCTACTGAGCGCCTTAGTGCTCGTCAAACACATCCCTGGCCAGTAAGATCATCGGATGCCTCTTTAATGGTGGACGCGTTGAATCTGATGAGCAGTTGTCATCGATTGTTTTAGAAAATCTTTTTGTTAAGTTAACTGTAGTAATTTGGACAATAGCCTATTTTGAAGAAAAGTAATTTTTTTTTACATAATAATAAATTTCATTTTTTATGACCTTGAATTTGTTATTTATATGAAATTGGAAATTAATTGGGGCCTGAATGGCCGAGTAATGAGCACTCTTGCGCTCGGTGCCATAGGCCGGAATCCACTTTAAACCGTATGTCCCGGTCTGTTACGACTGTAAGAGCGATGGGCGTAGGATTGACAACTCTACCTCGTAAAAAGAAAACATCTTATGTTTCGGAATCCGCCTTGCGACAGACGGCCTTGACCCACTATGGGGCAGTTGACCCACCATGATGATGATGGAAATTAATTATCATGCAATTTTGTCAATGGGTACATATTTCTTATTTTGTACAGTAATTTTAATTATGTTGTTTAGATTGCTATTTCTAAAAGTAAATTTTATATTATATTATATGTGAAAAATGTTGCATTTTATGATAAAAAAAAATACTGAATACTTATAGTAACTTTTCAAATAGATATTTAAACTAACACAAAAAAGCAACTGATCTATAGCCCCAAAAAATTTATATAACCGAATATACATCAGAATATCAGTATTTTCATTAACCTCATTAATTCAAATTGCAGTCATAGCAATAATTACTTCTTTAATACATTTTCGAATTAATAATTGTTATTAAGTTAAATGTGTAACATATTCATATAATTATAATACAAAACTTTTGCTTCAAATATCTCAAATAATTACTTTTGTTTAATAGATTTCCTAATTTATGTTATTTCTTTCAGATGATAATCCTCTAAAATATAGGTTATCAATATCAGCCTTTTTTTATATTATTAATTTTTACTTGTTCTTTCTATATTCATTATTCTTCAAAAAAATTAATTTTTTACAAAGAAGTATTACAAATTAACAATTATAGATAACAGAGCTCCATTTTCTTTTTTAAATCACTTAAAAAATGTCTATGCATAGTACTTCTACATATAATTTTTCTTTATAAAATTTTAAAAAGAAAATTATTACGACGATTTATTATACTTATGATGATACATTGTCTAGCATAAATAGAAATATCCTGTAAAAACTAATAAACTCTTATATTAACTAAATAAAGTCTTATAAAATACTCTTATATAACTAAATATTTATGATTAAAATATTATTAAATACTCTAATAACAATAACAATTTATAAAGTATACATTTTAATAAAAGTATATACACAGTTTATTAGATGAATTTTGCAATTATAACGGTGAAACTCTGAAATATATTGTTTTAGAAACAGCAGTCAATTCGTAGTTATAAATATAAATTGATTAAAAAATATATTAAAAATTAATTAAATATTCACTCAGAATTATTCAGATTATATAGCCAGAATGTAATTTTAAGGGATTAAATTGACAGAAAATGGTTTTTGTATATTGACGGAAACAACTCTTACGAGCAACACGAAAGTTGTATTACAGCATTGTAGAATGAATAAGATTTGCTGATGGATAGTTGTGATAACGCAGATTAATATTCCTCGTTGAATGAGATTTAGAAATAAAATATATTTTTATTTTTAAATTTTCAGAATTTTAAATGGTAGCTTAAAGAGAATGAACATCTTTCTTGGTTACGGTTACAAAATAATATATTTAATTTTATTTTCATGAATAATTATAAACATTTTGAAATTTATAAATGGATTTCTTCTATTTAGTTTGATTCTCAATGAAACTCCATGAATAGCATGCTATTTTTGAAAAAATAAAATATATAGCCATAAATAATGTTCATTTTTTTAGTAAATAATATAAACATTTATATATATATATTCTGGGCTTTCATATACATCTATAAAATGCAATTTCTTTAATTTCAATGTGATTAAATATATATATATTTACAATAACGAAATGGGAAATTTATACATTGATATATTTTTATCTTAGCAATTTGAAAATAATTAACAACAATCATTTTGAGTTGTAGAAGTAATAGGATTTATGTCTCTATAAATAAAAACACTCAAAGTGCACAAAGTATAAATCAATATATTTTAATAATAAAATTAAAAATATTTTAATACTTTTTCTTTTGTTTAGTTATCATTTTTTTATCTCTTTCTTTATGTGGCTAAAATTTATGTCTATATGAATGAATATAAATTATTATTTATTTGTTAAAATATAGTTTGTTATTTATTATATTATAGTTTAATATGTTATTATTAGTATAATTAGATTTAGATTGATTTAATTTAAACATTATCATTACAAATGTTTAATTTTAAAAAAATCTATCAATTAACTTTTACTCAAATATTTCCTATATTAATCTTGTATAATTTATTCTTTTATCAATATACTTCATTAAAATATTCAAAATAAGTATATTTAATAGTTTAAAAGTTGAGTTTAGTGAATAACTGATCATAACGATTACATAACATAATCCATTATAATTGGCAGAACGCTCGAAATATAATTAGATATCAACCAATTACTATATATTTGAGAGGCTTTCTAAACATTAAAAGTTGAATAGATTATATTTAAATTCGTTGATTTAAAATATAAATATATTCTGAAGAGATCAAAATAGGTTTGAAAGAAATCCAATTAACATAATTTAATGAAATACTGCGAGATTTCTAAGTTAATTTATTTTTATTCACGATTTTTTAAAGTAAGATTTGTTAAAAGCAACTGTATTATTGAATTCTCTTAAAAAGAAAAAAAAATTTCTCAAAAAAAACCCCTGTAATATTGGAATTATTTTTGAAATTTTAAACCTCCTATAAATCAAGATACTGTTCTCTGCTAAAACTGAATATCATCCTATTGAATAATTGTTTATTCCCGGGTAATCTTTTCGTATTTTTTTCTCTCTCTCTCGTTTTTTCTTTGTTTCTCTTTCAAAATTAAATATTACTTCGGGCGGTTTGGATATTCGCTTCCTCCCTACATCGTAAAAATAAAAATCGGATTTGTATTTTTGAAAAAAAAAAAAAAAAAAAAAATTTTTTTTTTTTTTTTTGAATGTGACTGAAAAAAAAATTACAAAAGGGGAGCTCTGAAAAAAAAATTGTTTTCCTTTTCAACATTCCATTATTTTATTGCAACGAAAAACAAGACAATCTATGTAAATACCGCATTTAATTCTGTCGGTGCAAACATTTTTTGACCGGATTTCCAGATAGAAGCAATGGTTTCTTAGAAAAGACTAAGACAAACAAGAGATATATTCTTTATTCTCTGAAAATACATTAATTTTTAATTACTTTTGGATTTGCAAAAAAGCTCAACGCATAGGCTTCATCTTATTTTCTTTCTTTTTAATTCTGTAAATTTTTTTTTTTTTTACAAATACCAATCTTTTCAACATTCTTTTTGGTTTTTTCTGTAGCAAAAAGTATAAAAAATTTCAACACAAAATGAATGGAGTCAAATCTTATATAATAAAGAATTTAATCTGACTCTGAATAAAGAATCCATGTTACGAATTTACTTATTAATTTATCTTGATGTGTGATTAGATCAATTAAATAAGCTTAATTCCCTTGCATACTGTATTTGTTTTCATTTATTTCCACGCTTGAATAATTAAGAAAGATATGCAAAACATATGTAAAAAAAAAGGCTGTTTGGATGAAGCATTCATTCAAAGTTTCATTCAGCAAAGTTTCATTTTTTTATACCATCCTTTATCCTCCAGTGTTTGCAATGCAATAATTGATATAAAAATTATCCCACGAAGAAGTAATTTAGATGAGTAGACATGGCGTGAAGGTCTGTATCAAGTACATATTAAAAAGATTAAAATTATTACATGGTTAAGTTTATATATCCTAAAAATTGTTGTTATTGCTGTTCTTATGCCAGTTGGTAGGCATCTAGAGCAAGCCCACGAACCCATATGGACTCGCAGTTGCAGGGAAAGGGGCAGCTTCTGTTGTGATGGAGCACCCGTAGGTAGAAGTATGACATGGCTCCTTTGCATTCTACAGTTATATGAGACAAGGACCTACGGCTTAAAGTTGATTCCAAACCACTACAAACATCCATGACTCCGTCGACACTCGAACCGGAAACCTCTGTCACCGAGCACCAGACACTCGGCCATTCTGGTCCCATCCTACAAACAGTCTGCTAAATTATTATTTATGAAGTTCATTAAGTTTTCTTTACTGCAGAATGCTTTTTATTTAATAAAGATATTGCTACTCCGTCTGCGAAGAAAATACCTTCAGCTGTCGGATTTGGAAGAAGAATCAATGAGAGGATAGATGATGGTTATTTCGGTGCCTATCATCTCAACCGTTCGATTGTTAGAACCAATAAACAAAAATTTGTACGTATAGATGGGATTTGACTCAAGACGTCCACGGAAGTTTAATAATTGACACAAACAACTCAACACTCGAGAAACACACCACTAACTGAATCCTTATCCAACATTCATATATATGTGGTATGATCTGTATGAACCTCAGTGCATGCTTATAGTACTGGGATGTATTTGGCTTACAATCACTTGCTCTTGTTTTGCCACTAGTAGTCACGACTATATCTTCCCTTTGGATTGTTCTAGATTGAAGGCAAGTCGTCTTCAGCTGCTTATTGCAATCCAAACAGGATGTTGAAGAATTTTGTGTGTTTCGTGTTTCTGTGATGAACTCATCAATGCTGTTTACTGTTTGGAAAGGATAACTCACTGTTTGGTGAGAAAGTTTTGAATGCCTATGAAACTACATCCGCTTCTAGTAATAATCAGTGTCATCATAGCAGTTCAGCTAAATGTTCGCGAAAACATTTAGCCATGTGAGCTGTTACTAATGACAGAGTTCTATAGAAGTATTTCTTTACGACAATACTCCGCAGCATATAATAAGAATACAGCCACATACACGATTGTTTCTTCAAAATTTGTACATTACTTTAACCTCACAATCCCTACATTTGACATTATTGAGAATTTGTGGGATATCCAGGGTCGACAGGTTGAGTTGAACAGCACATGATTTTGGTCGATCTTGAGCCTCTTTAACGTAATTATGCAATCAGTTGTTGCTAGACACTGTAAGAAACGTGTATATCTCGATGCCCATTGTGCATCCAAACCAAATGTGTTTCAATGAAATATTAGACCTATTATTTTTAGTGATCTTCCATGCAATAAATGTTTTTTTTTTTTTTTTTTTTTTTTTTTGGGGGGGGTTGCTTATATAAAAATTAAGAACACACATGTAATATTTCAACCTTATTTGACAATTCATTTTTGTAAGCTATATTTTATTGCAATGTGTGTATTTTATTAGTATAAATGAGTTAGCTATAATGCCTGCTTTCTAGTACACTCATTCTAAAGAAGTGAACGAGTTCAATGAATTAGTTATACAATTTAAAGGAACACAAGCAATATGTAAATAAAGGAAAGATTGCTTTGTAAAATTGTCATGCTCCATGGCTATTTTATTTACGAAACGAATCTAAAATGGTCATTCATAGTAAATCTTTAAAACTTCAACTTTGTTTGTCAGAGTTGTGTTTTGCAGAACAAATACATTGAATACAATAAATATTTATGACAGCAATTACAGTAAATTTAATTAAAAATCATTTTAATCAGTCATATTTAAATATCCTTCATAGTATTTAGAAAATTAAAAAAAAAACAACTATTAAACATTAATTGCATTTTTATTTTGTTCATCTATTACTTATGCATAACAGTTGAACATTATAGTAAATTTTGCTTTTAATAAAACTAAAATATAAAGCAATTTATAAATCATATTAAAATGAAGTACAAAAAAACAACATTTAAGCAAAAATTTTAAAAAATGGATTAGATTGCCTCTTTTTATAGTGTCAAAACCGCTGGCCAATTCTTTTAAATATAACACTTTAAGCATTTTTAGATGCATTGCTCGTAGGTACATACATCCTATTTATGGAGAAATATTACATAAACAAGACGAGTGCATGAGAGGATTAAGACCATTTCTATTCCATGCCTTCTCCTGTTCCGAGATCACTGTGGCATCAGGAGTGTAAATAATGAGAATGATTTTATTTAAACCATCTATTCGCATCACGTGGGGGTTATCAAATCTGCAGATTATGTCAGGACTGGTGCGCATTCCTGTTCACAAATCCTTCCCTTACTGTCCGGGGATGTGTTAGGATCTGGAAAACGACGCTGTCGAGTCCAAGTGTAAGCTGGATTCCTGCCAGACATTGAACAGGACGATTAATCCGGCACGTGGGGAAATTTTTATCAAAACTGGGACACGCTGCTTGGTTACTGTCAGTGAAGCCAGGAAGACGTATTCTTCTTAGACATTAACCACATTCCTGGAATACCAGATCAGAATTCGTTTTGGTTACGGATGTTATAAGCGAGGTGATTAATGTGAAGAATATATATGCGCCTTTCGCTTTTGATCGCTGCTAATATGGATGGTAGGCATTTATGTATCCTTGGCGGAGAAAAGCGGGGATTTTATTTAGCTTTGCTGCTTAAATTAAAAGCTTTGTTCTCAATGACATCGACATGAATTGCCGGAATATATTCTCGCCAGTTGAAAAGATGGCGGGTTTATAGTTGTCCAATGATTCTGAATGAGATTGGTTGCGTTTTTTACTAGCAATCTTTATCTTATTGGAATTGTTTGTCAAGAACATATACGAGAGTAAACATAAAGTATAATTATGTTTAACAAATTAGACTTTTTAGCTATATATTTTTTCGAAATAATAAATCTGAATTCTTCCCAGATTGCTACTGTGGTAGATTACGTACGTAAAAATGATTGTTGGCAAGTACTTAGCTATATAGATTCTACGTAGAGAATTAGCCAAGTTTTATATAGATTCAAAATAATATATTAATAACAATATATTAATAGCCAAGTTTTATATAAAACTATTATTACATAAGTTACTTAATGCGCAATGAAAATATAAAATAATGCTTAAAATTTAAAAAAAAAATGAATAACATAATAGATGTATTGACACAAAATCATTTTAACATACATTATACTTTTAATAGCATAAAAAAAATTAACTCCAAACTATATATTTGAAAATTTTGTTTAAAATTCTTTAATAAGCATTTTATAACAAATAGAAAGGAATTATCATTACACATTAATGCCGTACATAATTATATTTCATAAAAAGGCTGTTTTTCTATAATAACATTTATCTTCCCACAAGGAATGTAGGCAGAAATGTGTTATGTAAATATATTCTTTATCTGACTATGAGACAGTATTCATTTCAAAATAAATCGTTTTTTATATTTCCAAAAAATCATTCTCATTTTCAGACAGAAGGTTTGTTTGACGACAGTGAAACTATCAGTTATTTAAAACACGTAATGTAATAAGCAAAAAAAAAGTAAAACTTCCAACAATTGCTTTTGCATTTCAATGATGAATTAAAAAAATGAGATGTAATTATTTTCACAGGCATTGACATGAATTTTCAAAAGAAAAGGTATCACTTGAATGCTAACGATGGTAAAACAAGGATCGCGAAGTTTGTTCAAATATCCCTAATGATATGGGAAAGCAGAGGGAATCTTGATAACCATGTCCTGACATCATTATCCGGATTTTTCTGGTCCAACAGTTGGTTTCATTATGCGAAAAGAAACGACTAAGCACTAACAGTCTAGACCCTTTCTTTTCCTCCTCCCATTATATATATTTTTTTTATTCGACACTAATATGTCATTTCAGTCTTGCAGTTTCTTTTCTCTTTCGTTTCTCACAAAAGGAGTTGTTTCCTGTTCCTGTTCTGGGAATTTCGGATAACCCGTGGGACAAAGGACAGGCAAAGGTCGCATTATTAATTGCTCAGTACAAAAGGGGTTTGTTTTTAGTAATTATTATATGAGTTTGGGAAAATGAAGAAGAGTAAAAAAGATTTAAGTATCGTTTTGTGCATGATAATTTAATTAATTTATGCAAAAATGATTTGTTTTCCAGAAAATTAGATATTTTCCTTTATTTTATAATTTTCATTTTGGAAAAAATTTAAATATGTATATTGAGGGTTCTCTCTCTCTTTATCAGATTCGATATTGATATTTTATTTCTAATAAATTTATATATTTAACAGTAAGAGCATCCCTATTCTGTGGAATAGAATGTTCAAACTAAAATCTCCCATTCTTTTTGTTCTAGGTTCGGCTACATGGCTCCCTTTCCACAACCATTTTGCTTGTAAATTATAGTTCGATCACCGATTAGCAAGCTGTCAAGTCGGACAGGTCTAAACATGACGACAGTAATTTGTATTTAGTAATTATTAAATGAGTTTTGGAGAATGAGAAAGAATATAAACGATTCAAGTATCTTTTTGTGCATGATAATTTAATTAATTTATGCAAAAATGATTTGCTTTTCAGACAATTAGATCTTTTCCCTAATTTTATAATTTTTATTTCGGAAAAAAATATGAATGTATATACATAGAATAACTAGGTTCTCTTTCTCTCTCTTTTATAAGATTGGACATTGATATTTTATTTCTAAGTAATAAAATTATTAAAGCTCTAAAAATGATTACAGCTGATTAAATTAAAATATGAATTTTTTTTCACTCTTTTACAAACAAATCCATGTATTTAAATCTACCACTTGAAAAATAAAGTAATATAAGCCCATAATGATTTATATAATTATGAAGCTAAGAAACAAAGATTTCATCGTCATCATCAGCGGTGGTCAAATGTCTTCTACCTGCTGGAAGATTTCTAGGCAGGAAATATTTTCTTATTACAGGGTAGGAGAGAGGGTTGTCAGTACTACATCCAACAGCCATATTAGACCAGGACCTACAGTTTAAAGTGGATTACGAACCACAACAAACATCCATGACCCCGTCAGAACTCGAGCCCGAATTCTGGGGCATGGAGCACTAATCATTCGGCCATCAGGTCACAAACAAAGATTTATATGATTAAAATTTGCAGATATTACTTTAATTATATAAAACATTTTTAAAATCTATATTCGGATTTGAAATATAGCCCAATTTAGTTTTTTATTGAAATTATATAAGAAAAATCAAATAAGATTTATACCAAACATCTATATTGAAATACTTTCAAGCAATAATTATGCTAGATTTGAATTTTTATTGAAAGAAATTTTAATTATAATTGTATACAACTAAAAAAAAAAAGCTTCTAATTTTCATAGTTTAATGCCATAATTTGTAACGTAACGGTTGATGTTTAGTTGGAGTACAGAGGGTAATATCCTGTACCTCCATGTCATAATTTATAATTTAAAAGTTACATAATTATAGAAATCTAATAATATTAAAATTTAAAAGAAGAAAAATTTTATAGAGCACATACTGTATATAGTCATGTATAGAGAAAATAAAATAATTAGGATTAGTAAAATCAAATACAAAATTTAAAAATAATTAATAATAAAAATGTATTTAAAATTTAATTAAAAACAAATATGGAGGGGAAAAGCTGTGTTATAATTTGAATGATCATTGGGGAAAAAAAACAGAGAATTTTAAAAATATTCCTAAAAAGGAAATACTATTTCCAATTATGACAAAAATTGTTATTAAATTCTCCTTTTACTGAGAATGTATTCTGCTTTTTATGAAGTTAGAAACAAAATTTAAATAACAGCAACATATTAACTGAAACCAACAGTAAAAATTCTTAAAGCATGATGAGATAATGAAATGAATTTCTAAATAAACATAAGTCTATTATTTAAAATATAATTTATTCTAAAAATATAAAAATTATTTTTGAGTTCATAAGTGGGAATTTATTTACCAAACAGTATAAAATATTAGGGGTTATTTAAATATTTATCAAGTATTTAAGTAAGACTACATTAACACTCTTTAATCTCAGAAAACAATGATGTGGCAGATTATAAGATGAAAAATTCTTATCTTTCGACATGAGTGACGGATTTGTTATGCATTCTATTGAACCAGATTAGCACAGAGACAGCCCGAAAATCACGTAACTACAAAGAAGAACGGGAGATTTGAAGATGCCTGGTTCAGATAAAGTATTATTATAGAGCTGAATATTTTAACGACGGTAAATTTTTGTAAGGCTGCACATTGCAGTAAAAAGGATAAAATTATTTTTCTTTATTAAAGTCACATAACATTCAGTTTTTTTAGATTTCTTAATTTGAATGAATATTATATATTTTTTAATAATTTTTTAATGACATTTCAAATAAAAATTTCATAAATTTTGTTAATTCATTTCCTTTGTAGAAGCATTTTTATAATATATAGTTTATTTATAAATAAACTGAAATATTTTTAAATAATCTTGTAAACTTTTTTTAATTCTTTAAAAAAAAAATAATGTTTCCATAAATTCTTCAATGG
This sequence comes from Caerostris darwini, assembly GCA_021605075.1. Taxonomy (NCBI): domain Eukaryota; kingdom Metazoa; phylum Arthropoda; class Arachnida; order Araneae; family Araneidae; genus Caerostris; species Caerostris darwini. The sequence continues at coordinate 285,512 of BPLQ01003817.1, read as the reverse complement.
TGCACCAGCCTATGTGAGCTAAGGCCCGTCTACCTGCTGGCAGTTTCCGGAACATGAGACGTTTTATTTTTACGCGATAGATTTGTCAGCCCTACCCCTAACAGTTATATTAGACCGTGATCCATTGTTTAAAGTGGATTAAATATTCCTATTTTAATAAACGAATCACTAGAAACATCCGTGGCACAGCCGGCACTCGAAACCGAAACCTGTGTCACCGAGCGCCATAGCGCTATTCCCTCGGCCATTAAATTCCAAAACATATTTGAAAATACTTTTGTTTTGATTGGTTTGTCGCTCTACGGTCATTTTTTGCGCACTTAAGAATAAATTAGTCCGGCACCAACAGTTTAACGTAGCTTCCGACCACTAATAAACATTCCTGCCATCGCCAGGATTCGGACTTGAAGCCTGATGAGCCTGTACCAAATAAGAGAGAGCTAACCAATTCGCCATCAGGTCGCTTCATGAAATTTCTTTACCCAATGCTACAAAATATTATCAAGATATTAAATATTCACTCTGTATTATTAAAATAGGAACACAGTACCAGTATTTAATCCCAGTAAGCAATATTGTTTTGGAATATTTTGAAAATAAATGTTTTTATGAAAAAGAAAGAAAAGAAATCATTTCTTGTTAGCCAAGACTAAGCTGGACAACACGAAAATCGAGTATCTGCAATGAAGAATGAATGAGATTTGTTGATGGCTAGTCATGATAATGCAGATTATCTTTCGTCTGTGCTTCGAATTGAAAGATAAGATTTTATTTTTCTATTCGCAGAATTTCAAATAGAAGAGTAAAGAATATATAAATATTTTTTCTGGGTTGCTGTCACGAAATATTTCCCTCTCCATTGCATTTCCTGAATAACTATAATCTTTTTGAAATATTGACTGAGGAGTTTTGCTTATGCTAACTTTGACAAAAATTTCTGTCATTAAATGTGACAAAACGTATGAATGGAATGGTAATGTTAAGTTCATTTTAATAAAATAATATTCTAAGACAAAATTAAGCACATATTGTAACATTACATTAAAATGCCATATATAGTCATATATTCACGTAGAAAATGAATCTTTTAAATAGTAATAGCAGTAAATAAGTTTTTGCAGTGTGTACTTGCGGCAAAAAGAGAAAATGTGTGCTGTAATAGAAGACTTAAGGTATTTTAAATAAAAAATTTTTTTGTAATTAATTTGTTAAATTTAAAGTAATTTAAATTTAATTTAAATTTTTAAGTATTTTAAATTTTATTTGTTTATTATTTCTTTATAGCTTAGATAATGCTATAGATAGAGAACGATCGAATTGTCTAAAGCAAAAAAATAGATAAATAATAATAACTGACTTTTTTAATACATAATATTTTTAATTTTAAGGTTGTTTCGGAATTATTTTGATTTTTTATTGTAGTACATAATATAACTTTTAAGTTGCAAATAAACATGTTTATTACCTCTGTAACTTGAATTTTTATTTATTTTACCTCTCTAACTCAAAATAAGTCAGAAAGAATTTAGACTTCTACAAGTCGAATATTTCCAAACAAAACCCGTGTAAGTCGAAATCCTCCATAAGTCGAATTATTTGGCGTCTGCCTTGAAGTTCGACTTACAGAGGTTCTACTGTAATGTTACGCACGATTTAGGTTCAGGGTGTAGATTGATATTATGTAAGCCAACTTTGATAACGCAAAATCTTTTACGAGTGCCCATTGACCTTAGGTAAAAATTTCAGGCATTTAAAATCGACAACTACTATTAGATTATTAATAAGATATATTTAAGTGCTCAAGAGTTTTTCTTCGTAAATGGAAGTAGTTCATTATCTCTATATTCTGATGGAATCAGCAAAGACTTAAAGATTAATCCAACAATTATGTGTCCAGGAGGTCCTAGGTACACATTTAGCAAACTTTACAATTACTGTGTAGTTGCGCACTGATTTGTCCAGACACAACAACACAGCAGGAAAGTTAATTGCTGGCCTGCGTGATAATGTAATGATGTCTCTGTAGTTGTAAATCTGGTCGTTTGTGACAAGGCTCGACACTGCTTCTGAAGTCTTAATTAGGAAGCACCGACTTAACGAGGGAGTGTCCCCGGAGACACTTCCGAGAGCAATGGGCTCGTCAGAGAAATGCGTCTCAAATTTTCCGCCGAGTTAAGGGAATATTTTAATTCAACTCACACAATTCGATTATGCTGGAATCTTGGAATAACAGGAGTGGAATTATTAACAGAAACGCCTAACTTAGCAAGGAACAAAACAGTGGGAAGAGTGATTTTTAACTTTTGGATGCTCCAAGCCCTTGAATGGTTCGTTAAAATTCAAACTGAATTAACCCCTTTGGAATTGCTTTAGCGCTAATTAAAGAACTAATTAAAGAAAATGCTAAAATTACTGCCCAAGGAAATATAAATGGTGTAGCAATAATCTCGTGTAAATGTCTATTTCTGACAGAAAATGCTAAAAGTTTGATGCTTGGAATATTAATTATATCTGTAGGCTTAATTTATAATTCAATCAAAGTTATAGCTTCTCAATATTAGAGGTAATTCCTACAAGGCTCATAGAAAATTATTTCTTTACTTTTATTTAGATTTTTGTATCTCAAATTATATTCAATTTTTTGTGGTGATGAAATTTAAAAAATGAAATTTAAAATAAGTTGCATGAATTCAAAAGACTCAGTTTACCAAAAAAATTATTGATAAATCAATTTTTGTATTTCATACTAATTAAATACAAAAAAATTAAAACTTAATTTTCATTATTTTTAATTAATCTATACAAATAATAAACTGTATGATATAAATATTTTATTTTTATTATTTCAGTTTCATAATAGCAATATAAAATTTTAAGTTGGCATAAGTAAAGTAGAAATAATTTTTAATTAGCAATTACTTGTAGATTTATTGGTTAAATATTTTAAAATATAGATTTGTAACAAAATACCAGTTTTACATTAGCACCTTATATAAATTGTGTAAAAATTAATTTTTGTTCATTGGAAGCAGAATGTGTAATCAATTAATATAAATCAGAAATATTTCAACTGTATCCTGCAGAACATAGGGGTCCCGCATAGTTTTCCAAATTGTTCCAAGAATTGTTTACAGTACTTTATAAAAGTGATAAGTAGTATTACGCAAGTGTAATTAATTAATTAATTAATATATATCGATTACACACTCATTAACTCTAAACACTTGTGTATAATTACTTTAACTTTACAATCAAATGTATTTAAGTATATTTTCAAGTGAAGAATTTAGTTTGTAATAGTCTATATATTAATTTATTCATTTTTAAACTATTTATATTAAAATAAAATAATCTTCTCATATGTATCCTCTATTTTTTTTGAATATTTGTTTACTAATTTATTTCGATAAAAAAAAAGGTCTCATTAATATGATTATGTTTAAAATACCGTTTATTGGTAAAATTTGAAAGACACCGATATAAATCACTCTATTAGTCAAAGTTTGCACCTTTTAACATCAATTACATATTATTTAATTTATACTGCTGCGATAGAATTTTGAGATAATTTTTAAAGACATAAATTCAAACATATTTAATGATAAATAAATCTTCTGTAGCATTAACTCTTTTGAAACGTAAAACACGCATTGAATACATAAAGCGCTTACTAACTCTTTTTTACAACACGATAATACATACTTGTTCTTGATCAAGCCAGAGATATGCCTTCGGTGCGTGTTCAATCTAGATGATGATAAAAAAAAGAAACATCAGAACCATAGCGTGAAGTTAAATAGGATTGAACCAACCAATTACACCCCAATTGCAAAGGAGATCTTAAAAGAAGCAAACTAAGTGACCCTTTTCCAGAAATAATTACATCTGCACCCTTTTGCTTTCTGAGAAAGAAAAAAAAAAGTCGAGGGGATTGAGTTTCGGCGAAAGAAATCATCCCCGAGTCGCTGGCCGTGTTGTTTTTCTGAGTAAAAATTTCGATAATCCATAAGGGGATTAATGTCATTCATTTCCCGAAACTTGTCGTCGTAGGGGCTTCTGTCGAAGACACAATCAATAGGCTGCTGTCATTTGCAGCGATGAGGCTTCGAGTGGGACGATTCATAGGAAGCGGAATGTGTCTCATCTCACACAAGTGCCCCTGTAAATAAACAATGCTTCCTACCATGGTGGAGGGAAGGGTGGTTCGTGTCCGATATGCAATTACCAGTTTCCGTTACGGATTGGATGTGACAGATACAAATAGTGGAAAACAGACAAAAAAAATAATGCTTTATTTGAGTGTGTGTCTGTAAAAGAAATCATCGGATCAACCTGTGGTTTGAGGACCCTCAAATCAATCATGACAATTGATGGAAAAAAATACTAATGTTAACAGAGAAACGGTTTGGATTGGGTTGGGTTATTTTTTGTTAAAGATTAATACAAAATATACAAAATAGATTATAGAATATACAAAAGATTATACAAAATATAGTTAAGATTAAAAATATCAAATAAGTTATATAATTAAGTTTTAGATTGCCTTATAAGTTCGTCTGGTAGAAATAAGGAAGAGTATTATTCACAACTTAAATGTATGTAAAAGAAATCATCGGATTAGCCTGGGGTTTGAGGACCCTCAAATCAATCATGACAATTGATGAAAAAAAATACCAATGTTAATATAAAAACGGTTGGGTTAGGTTGGTTTTTTGTTTGAGACTTCGATTCAAAATATGGTTAGAATTAAAAATATGAAAGAAATCATATACTTAAGTTTTAGATTGCCTTATAAATTGCCTTCTGGTAAAAATAAGGAATGAAGAAGATTATGATTGACAACTTAAATATGTGTAAAATATATGTATATCTAAAATCTATATGTAATATATGTATATCTTAAATATATGTATAAATCATTTGATTAACCTGGGGTTTTAGGACCATCAAAACAATCACGACAATTGAGGAAATAAATTACCAATGTTAATATAAAAACGGCTTGGGTCGGATTGTTTGTTGTGTTTGAGACATAAAGTTAGGTTTAATCAAAACGTAGTTAAGAATGAACATATGAAGGCAATTAGATAATTAGATTTTAGATTGCTTTATAAATTCGTCTGGTAGAAATAAGAAAGATTATTATTCACAACTTAATTGTGTGTAAAGGAAATCATCGGATTAGCCTGTAGTTTGAGGACCCTCAAATCAATCATGACAATTGATGAAAAAAATACCAATGTTAATATGGAAACGGTTGGGTTTTTTTTTTTTGAGACAGTAAATCAAAATATAGTTAAGATTAAAAATATGAAAGAAATTGTTTAATTAAGTTTTAGATTGCCTTATAAATTCCTATGGTAGGAATAAGGAAGATTATTATTAACTATTTAGATGTTTAAATTAAGGAAAAATATTAACAGAAGGTTATTTAATTTCAGAATTAAATCTTTAGTTTAAATTATAACAATTGAATAAATAATCACTTTACCTTATTTTATTAAATTAGGGTGAAGTAATTCTAAAGGTAAAATTAAGCTGTTATAAAAGATTTAGAACCATTAACTTATTAATGTATATAAGCTTTTAGGCAATTGCAATTTATTCATCAAGCATTTAATAAAAATTTAAAAATATTTTGGGAATTGTTAAACAAAATTTATTTTAATATCTTAATAAATCATAAAAATGGTTAATTATTCAATTCTATGAATTAATTTATTTCTGCAGAATTAATGCTGAAACTAACAAGAGTGTCAAATAAATCATTTTTACATATGTTTTAATGTATATAAATTAACAAATTCCTAATAAATATTTAAAAGATAAAATGGTAAACGTTTAATGAAACTGAGTATAAATTAAATGTTAAATAAATGCCTATTTTGTTTATTATTTTTTTGTCTAATCGACAAAGTTTCTAATTCGGCACAACAATTTAATAAACTTAGTGCATTTTTACATCTTTTTTTTTTTTTTTTTTTCATATAGCTTTACATAAAAATTATCGAGGTATTTAATCATCACAAGAATGCTGTACTTTAATATTTGACTAAATCCTGAATTTTTTTTTTAAAAATAATGTACTTATACACAATAGTGGGCGTACGTTTGTACAGAATATATGATGTAGGTATGTTAGTATAGCCTTTATATGATATTACTTCAATTAAAGTTAACGTAACAAATGTTTTAAGACATTTCATATTGTAATAAATGGTGAGAGTAAAAACTTTTCATTTGAAAGTGGTTAATTTTTTTTTTTAAATTTTTCTTAATGCTTAGAATGTACTTAATACATTTATTTGACAAGGGGCTAGTTAGATGAATTTCAATGTGAACATTTAATAATTAATGTATTTAAAATATATATTTAAGTTTACCTGCAGAAAATCCAAATAAAATAAAATAAGTACAGACTATACAAATAAAAGAGAATGCTTTTAAATATTTTTAAAATATGTGTTTGCTTCATCTTATTTTTGTTATAATAATAATTTTATTTTGCTCTAATGCAGCTGGCAAACACTTAAACAATTGTCTTCGATGCCTTAAGGCATGCGCTGCACAGACGTTACTCAATTAGAACTACCCAGGAGGTGCGAATAGCTTGAAGATAAGCTACGGACGCGGAGTAACAATACCCCCGCAAAGCTCTACGATTATGACCGGGACCTACGCTTTAAAGTGGATACCAAACCACTATAAACGTAAAGCCTCAAATCGGACACCTGTGGTACCGAGCGCCAGAGCGCTAGCTACTCGACCATTTCAGGCCCTTATAATAATAACTAATGTTAAGAAAAAACATTTGTTATCAAGTAGCATATTTCAAAATCGGCAATATGTGATTGATTATTACAAACAATGATTCACACTTTGCTTAACAGGCAATGAAATCAAAGCATGAATCTTTAATTAATTCTTCCTCATTCCCCATTACTTCCGAACAAAACAAGCAGAAAGCACTCATTATAAATATCTCATCACCCGAAAACTCTCAAAAGCAGCAAGCAACATTTCATTTTAATTAAATATCTTAAATTTGGGCTGGCGCTCAATACACATATTGCCAAAGAACCATACCAGAGCAGATCCATGGCCCTGGCGGAAATATTAAGGTAATGTAAAGCTGGATAAATAACTCTCTTTTAGAACGTTTCTCGTTTCAGTTGCCTCATAACCATTCAGGCATGGAAAGGGCCTTCGGAAATCGGAAGAGAACCATCCCCCACCCCTTTCCTACTTCCACCCCCCCCCATGTGTAGGCAAACAGACATTTACTAGAGATTACGCCACGAATCGCTTCGTCGTTTAATTTATACTTCACTGAAAGCAGTGTTGCGGTGAATTCTGCGATGCCACACGATATGGAATTCCCAATAGGCGTAATTTAGAATGCAATCGCAATGGAGTTTTGGGAATGCATTACAATACTACGAGACAATTCAAGCCTGGCCAATTGGGGCACTCCATAAACAAGGTAAATAGACCTACAAAGGCTGTTAAAAGTCTGTGCACGAGCTGATTTGGTAGATTGCCGGATAGTGGATAAACAATTGCGCTTGCTGTTTATGCGGATACGTATGGTGTACTAGCAAATATATAGTAATATTGGAAATATGGTAATTATTCTGAAGATGGTAGATTTCATTATGGATCAGAGAATTGTGAAATTCAATTATAGTCCAATTCAGTTTAAGTTAAGAATGTGTTTGAATAACAGGGGATGAATTTATTTCGTTACCGTATTCCGTATCTATCCATATTTGGAATTAAAACTATTGTTTGAATTTATTATATATATGTTTATTGAAGTTTGTGAATTTTTATTGGACATCAAATTTTTATTGGAAATACTTTAATTTTAAAATTTCAAATACACATTTTATATGAGAATTTTAAATAATGCTTTGATGGAGATTTATTTGTAAATTCAAATGCAATATCTCTTTCCAAAATTAATACAATTATGAAATGACGCAGGTAATTTTTGAAAGATTATAAAAAAAAACACTCAAGATTTGATGGCAAGATATCGTGAAAATATATTGTATTGTGGAATTCAGGCAGGGTTAATTAGGTTTACTAACAGTACACTAATTGGATGATTCAGTTACTGTTTTCAATTTAAAGTTTAAAAACAGGATGCAAAGAATTCTTGCCATTTTTGAAGAGCATGTAGCAAATGTAGTTGCAAAACTCCTTAATTTACATACTTGTTTTTTTCGTTTTTTGATCACGATAAACACTTAGACTATTGTCTTCGATGCTTTAAGGCAAGCGATGCACAGATGTTACTCACTTAGGAGTACTACCCAGGAGTGCGTGTAGCTTGAAGATAAGCAACGGACGAGGAGTAACAATACCCCAGCAAAGATCTACGATCTTGTTAGACCGGAACCTACTGTTTAAAGTGGATACCGAACCCCTACAATCATCCATGACACGGCCGGGTCTCAAACCCGAAACCTGGGGTACCGACCGGCAGAGCGCTAGCCACTCGGCCATTCAATCCCTTATAATTATAAGATTTACAAAATACATATGTTACCAAGTAGCCTATTTCAAAAGCAGCAAGCTGTGATCGATCATTACAACCCATGATTCACACTTTGCTTAACAGGCAATGAAATCAAAGCATGAATCTTTAATTAATTCTTCCTCATCCCCCATTACTTCCGAACAAAACAAGCAGAAATCAACTCATTATAAATATCCCATCACACGAAAACTCTCAAACGCAGCAAGCAACATTTCATTTTAATTAAATGGGCTAAAATTTGGGCTGGCACGCACTACACAATATTGCCAAAGAACGATCCCAGAGCAGATCCATGGCCCTGGCGGAAATATTAAAGTAATGTAAAGCTAGATAAACAACTCTCTTTTAGAACGTTTCTCGTTTCACTTGCTTCAAAATCATTTAGGCATGGAAAGGGCCTTCGGAAATCGGAAGAGAACCATCCCCCCACCCCTTTCCTACTTCCACCCCCTGTGTAGGCAAACAGACATTTACTAGAGATTACTCCACGAATCGCTTCGTCGTTTAATTTATACTTCACTTAACGCGGTGTTGCGGTGAATTCTGTGATGCCACACGATATGGAATTCCCAATAGGCGTAATATAGAATCCAATCGCAATGGAGTTTTGGGAATGCATTTCTACGAGACAATTCAAGCCTGGCCAATTGGGAGACTCCATAAACAAGGTAAATAGACCTACAAAGGCTGTTAAAAGTCTGTGTACCAACTGATTTGGTAGATTGGTGGATAGTAGATAAACAATTGCGCTGGCTGTTTATGCGGATACGTATGGTGTACTAGTAAATATAAAGTAATATTGGAAATGTGTGGAAATATGGTAATTATTCTGAAGATGGTAGATTTCATTATGGATCAGAGAATTGAGAAATTCAATTATAGTCCAATTCAGTTTAAGTTAAGGATGTGTTTCAATAAGGTGGGATAAATTCCTTTCGTTAAGGTATACATTCGCCCCCTGGCTATATTTAGAATTAAAACTTTTATTTGAATTTATTATGTATCTGTTTATTGAAATTAGTAATATATTTTTATTGGACAATGGAAATACTTTAATTTCAAAATTTCAAATACACATTTTATATGAGAATTGTAAATATTGCTTTGATTGAGGTATATTTGTAAATTCAAATGCAATATCTCTTCCCAAAATTTATACAATTATGAAATAATGCACGGATTTTTGAAAGGTTATACAAAAAAAAAACATTATTTGATGGCAAGATATCGTAAAACATTCATTGTATTGGGGAATTCAGGCATGTTTAATTAAGTCTAGTAACAATGCAATTTAATTGGTTGATTAAGAAAAAGATGAGTTACTATTTTGAATTTAAAGTTTAAAAACATAAAATAGACCTACAATCTAAATTATTTACAGATGTAAAGAATTGATACCATTTTTGAAGAGTATATAGCAATTGTAACTGCAAAACTCCTTAATTTACATACTTTTTTTCATTTTTTGGTCATGATATAATGTCTTACAAAATTAGTTTGTAAGACATTATTAAGGCAAGGGCATTATTAAACATTTAAATTAGAAATTTCTAATCAATTAGAGTTTTAAAAATTAAACTTTTTTTATCACAAGTATTGCTTCAATAGCCAAGGAAATGTGAACACTTAATAATTAACATATTTAAAATATACATGATATTTAAGCGCATTCTGCAGAAAATCCAAATAAAATAAAATAAGTACAAGCTATTCAAATAAACTAGAAAGCTCATGAATATTTTTAAAAAATTTCTTTGCTCCATCTTGTTTTTGTTATAATAATTTTTTTTGTTCTACTGCAGCTGGCAAGCACTTAGACAATTGTCTTCGGTGCCTTAAGGCAAGGGCCGCACAGACGTTACTCATTTAGCAATAACCAGGAGGTGCGTGTAGCCTGAAGATAAGCTACGGACGCTCAATAACAATACCCCCGCAACGATCTACAATCATGTTAGAAAGGGACCTACAATTTAAAAGGCCATTACAAACCATTACCAAACCATTACAAACATCCATGGCATCACCGGGACAGGAACCCGAAACCTGTGGTACAGCACTAGCCATTCTGCCATTAAAGCCCTTATAATAATAACTAAGATTTAGAAAATACATTTGTTACCAAGTAGCATATTTCAAAATCGGAAAGCTGTGATTGAATATTACAACCAATGGTTCACACTTTGCTTAACAGGCAATGAAATCAAAGCATAAATCTTTAATTAATTCTTCGTCATTCTCCGTTACTTCCGAACAAAACAAGCAGAAATCAACTCATTATAAATATCCTATCAACCGAAAACACTCAAAAGCAGCAACATTTCATTTTAATTAAATATGCTAAAATTTAGGCTGGCAAGCACTACACAATATCGCCAAAGAACCATCCCAGAGCTGATCCACGGACCTAGCGGAAATATTAGGATAATGTAAAGCTGGATAAACAACACTCTTTTAGAACGTTTCGCGTTTCAGTTGCTTCATAACCATTCAGGCATGGAAAGGGCCTTCGGAAATCGGAAGAGAACCATCCCCCCAACCCCTTTCCTACTTCCTACTTCCACCCCCTCCCCCTTGCGTAGGCAAAAACACATTTACTACAGATTACTCCACAAATCGCTTCGTCGTTTAATTTATACTTCACTTAACGTGGTGTTGCGGTGAATTCAGCAATGCCACACGATATGGAATTCCCAATAGGCGTAATTTAGAATCCAATCGCAATGGACTTTTGGAAATGCATTTCTACGGGACAATTCAAGCCTTGCCAATTGGGGGACTCCATAAACAAGGTAAATAGGCTGTTAAAAGCCTGTGTACCAACTGATTTGGTAGATGGGTGGATAGTGGATAAACAATTGCGTTTGGCTATTTATGCGGATACGTATGGTGTACTAGTAAATATAAAGTAATATTGGAAATGTGGGGAAATATGGTAATTATTCTGAAGATAGTAGATTTCATTATGGACCAGAGAATTGAGAAATTCAATTATAGTCCAATTCAGTTTAAGTTAAGAATGTGTTTGAATAAGGTGGGATAAATTCATTTCGTTAAAGCGTACATTCGACAGCTGGCCCACATTTAGAATTAAAACTTTTGTTTGAATTTATTATGTATATGTTTATTGAAATTTGTAAATTTTTATCGGACTATGGAAATGTTTTAATTTCAAATACACAAAATTTTATATTACAATTGTAAATATTGCTTTGATTGAGATTTATTTGTAAATCCAAATAAAATATATCTTTCCCAAATTAATACAATTATAAACTGATGCACAGAATTTCTGAAAGGTTACGCAAAACAGCATACATTATTTGATGGTAAGATGTCGTAAAAAATATGTATTGTGGAATTCAAGCAGGTTTGATTAAGTCTGGGAGCAATGAAAACTAATTGGTTGATTAAGTTACTGTTTTGTTATTAAAAACAGATGCAAAGAATTCTTTTTTTTTTTTTGCAGAACATATAGCAAATGTATTGATATTAACATTCCAATAATTAATTATATAAAAAAAAGATATGCAAAACTCCTTAATTTAAATATATTTTTTTCATTTTTTGATCATGATATAATGTCTTACAAAATTATTCCAAAATTTAAATTATGAATTTCAAATTAATTGGAGTTTTAAAAATTAATCTTCTTTTATCACAAGTATTAGTTCAATAGCCAAGTAAATTCGATTAATAAAAAAATACGAAATATAAATATTTCAATGATGACAAGATTGCCACAATAATACAATAGACAACTGTCTTCGATGCCTTAAAGCATGCGCTGCACAGACGTTACTCACTTAGCACTACCCAGAAGGTGCGTGTAGCTTGACGATAAGCTACGAACGCGGAGTAACAATACACTCGCAACGCTCTATGATAATTGTAGACCGGGACCTACGGTTTAAAGGGGATAAAAAACCACTACAAACATCCATGGCACCGCCGGGACTCAAAGTTGAAACCTGTAATACCGAGCGCCACAGCGCCATCCGCTCGGCCATTGCAGGCCTTATAATAATAACTAAGGTTTAGAAAATAACATTTGTTACCAAGCAGTATATTTCAAAATCGGCAATATGTGATTGATTATTACAACCCATGATTCACAATTTACTTAACAGGCAATGAAATCAAAGCATAAATCTTTAATTAATTCTTCATCATTCCCCATTACCTCCGAACAAAACAAGCGGAAATCAACTCATTATAAATACCCCGTCACCCGAAAACTCTCAAAAGCAGCAGAATTTCATTTTAATTAAATATGCTAAAATTTAGGCTGGCAAGCACTACACTATATTGCCAAAGAACCATCCCAGAGCAGATCCATGGACCTAGCGGAAATATTAAGATAATGTAAAGCTGGATAAACAACTCTCTTTTAGAACGTTTCGCGTTTCAGTTGCTTCATAACCATTCAGGCATGGAAAGGGCCTTCGGAAATCGGAAGAGAAACATCCCCCACCCCTTTCTTACTTCCTACTTCCCCCCCTCATGTGTAGGCAAACAGACATTTACTACAGATTACTCCACGAATCGCTTCGTCGTTTAATTTATACTTCACTTAACGCGGTGTTGCGGTGAATTCTGCGATGCCACACGATATGGAATTCCCAATAGGCGTAATTTAGAATCCAATCGCAATGGAGTTTTGGGAATGCATTTCTACGAGACAATTCAAACCTGGCCAATTGGGGAACTCCATAAACAAGGTAAATAGACCTACAGAGGCTGTTAAAAGTCTGTGTGCGAACTGATTTCGTAGATTGGTGGATAGCGGATAAACAATTGCGCTGGCTGTTTATGCGGATACGTATGGTGTACCAGTAAATATAAAGTAATATTGGAAATGTGTTAAAATATGGTAATTATTCTGAAGATGGTAGATTTCATTATGGATCACATAATTGAGAAATTCAATTTTAGTCCAATTCAGTTTAAGTTAAGAATGCGTTTGAATAATGTGGGATAAATTCGTTTCGTTAAGGTATATATTCGCCACCTGGCTATATATAGAATTAAAACTTTTGTTTGAATTTATTATGTATCTGTTTATTGAAATTTGTATATTTTTATTGGAATATGGAAATACTTTAATTTCAAAATTTCAACGAGACATTTTATATGAGAATTGGAAATATCATTTTGATTGAGAAGTGTAAATATCTTTTTGATTGAGAAGTGTAAATATCTTTCGAGTGAGAAGTGTAAATATCTTTCGAGTGAGAAGTGTAAATATCATTTTGATTGAGATTTATTTGCAAATTCAAACAAAATATCTCTTTCCAAAATTAATACAGTTATGAAATGACGCCCGAAATTTTTGAAAGGTTTATAAACGCACATTATTTGATGGTAAGATATCATACATTATATATATAGCTTTATATGAAAATTATCGAGGTATATAATCATTAGTAGAAAGATGTAACTTAATTTTTGACTATGTCTTAAATTTAAATAATGTAATGGTCAATAGAAGGTATAAGTTTGCACGTGATATATAATGTAGGTATGTTAATCTAGTATTTATATGATATCAATTAAATTTAACGTAACAAACGTTTTAAAGCATTTCATATTGTACTAAATGGTGCAAGTAACAATTTTTCATTTGAAAGTGGTTATTTTTTTTGTTCATATTTTTCTTAATACTGAGAATCGATGTAATTCCTTTCGTTGGGAAGGGGGCTAGTTAAATGAATTTTAATAAAAAATATTTAATAATTAAAGTATTTGAAACATACATGATATTAAGTGCATCTTGCGGAAAATACAAATAAAATAAAATAAGTACAAACTAGAATGCTTTTGAATATTTCTTTTAAAACATTTGTTTGTTTCATCTTGTTTTTGTTATAATAATAACATTTATTTGTTCTAATGCAGCCGACAAACACTTAGATAATTGTCTTCGATGTATTAAAGCAAGCGTTGCACAGACGTTACTCACTTAGCACTACCCAGAAGGCGCGTGTAGTTTGAAGATAAGCTACGGACACGGAGTAATAATACTCCCGCAACGCTCTACGATCATGTCAGACCGGGACCTACGGTTTAAAGTAAATACCAAACCACTACAGACATCCATGGCACCACTGGGACACGAACACGACACCTGGAGTACAGAGCGCTAGCCATTCGCCCATTCAGACCCTTGTAATAATAACTAGAGTTTAGAAAATAATATTTGTTACCAAATATAATATTTCAAAATCAGCAACCTGCGATTGATTATTAAAACCAATGATTCACACTTTGCTTAACAGGCAATGGAATCAAAGCATAAATCTTTAATTATTCCTCATTCCCCATTACTTCCGAACAAAACAAGCAGAAATCGACTCATTATAAATATCCCATCACTCGGAAACTCTCAAAAGCATCAAGCAACATTCCATTTTAATTAAATATGCTAAAATTTAGGCTGATACTCCATACACAATATTGCCAAAGAACCATCCCAGAGCAGATCCATGGCCCTGGCGGAAATATTAAGGTAATGTAAAGCTGCATGAACAACTCTCTTTTAGAACGTTTCTCGTTTCAGTTGCTTCATAGCCATTCAGACATGGAAAGGGCCTTCGGAAATCGGAAGAGAACCATCCCCCCAAACCTCTCCTACTTCCTACTTCCATTCCCATGTGTAGGCAAACATACATTTACCACAGATTACTCCACGAATCGCTTCGTCGTTTAATTTATACTTCACTTAATGCGATGTTGCGGTGAATTCTGCGATGCACCACGATATGGAATTCCCAATAGGCGTAATTTAGAATGCAATCGCAACGGAGTTTTGGGAAGGCATTTCTACGATACAATTCAAGCCTGGCCATAAACAAGGTAAATAGACCTACAAAGGGTGTTAAAAGTCTGTGTATCAACTGATTTGGTAGATGGGTGGATAGTGGATAAACAATTGCGCTGGCTGTTTATGCGGATACGTATGGTGTACTAGTAATTATAAAGTAATATTGGAAATGTGTGGAAATATGGTAATTGTTCTGAAGATGGTAGATTTCATTATGGATCAGAGAATTGAGAAATTCATTTATAGTCCGATTCGGTTTAAGTTAAGAATGTGTTTGAATAGAATGGGATAAATTCATTTCGTTAAGGTATACATTCGACAGCTGGCCACATTTAGGGAAAACTTTTGTTTGAATTTATTATGTATCTGCTTATAGAAATTTGAAAATTTTTATTGGACTATGGAAATGCTTTAATTTCAAAATTTCAAATACCCATTTTGTATGTTTTGTAAATTCAAATGCAATATCTCTTTCCGAAATTAATACAGTGATGAAATGAAGCATGGAATTTTTGAAAGCTTATAGAAAAACACACACATTATTTGATTGCATGATATCCTAAAAAATATATTGTATTTGGGAATTTAGGCAGGTTTAATTAAGTCAAGTACAAACTAATTGGATGATTAAATTATAGTTTTCAATTTAAAGTTTAAAAACAGGGTACAAAGAACTCTTGTCATTTTTTAAGAAATATTTAGTAAAAATTTGAAATATTTTGGGTATTATTAGACAAAATTAAATTTAATAATTTAATAAATGATAAAAAATGGCAAATTATTCAATTCTCAGAATTAATTTATTTCTGCAGAATTTTTAAAAATAATAAGCCTGTCAAATAATACAATTTTACGTATTTAATTAGTTTTAAAAATAAAATGGTAAACATTTAATGAAACTGCATAAAATTAAATATAAAATAAATGCTTATTTTACTTATTAGTTTTTAGTCTAATCGACAACTTTTTTTGGTGCGGCTCCAACAATTTAGTAAGCTTTGTTCTTTTTTACATCTTTTTTTTTTTCATAGAGTTTTATATAAAAATTATTGAGGTTTATAATCATCACTAGAATGATCTAATTTCATTTTTGACTAAATCCTGATTTTTTTTAAAATTAATGCTCTTATGCACAATAGAGGCCATAGGTGTGTACATTATATATAATGTAGATATGTTTGTATAGCATTCATATGATACTTCTTCAATTAAATTTAAAGTAGCAAACGTTTTAAAATGTTTCGTATTGTAATAAATGGTGAAATTAAAAATGGTTCATTTGAAGGTAATTATTTTTTTGTTTCATAATTTTCCTAATATTGAGTACGTGCTTAATGCATTTATTTGGCAAGGGGCGAGTTAGTTCAATTTCAATATGAATATATTTAATAATTAATATATTTAAAACATACGTGATATTTAAATTGCATCCTGCAGAAAATCCAAATAAAATAAAATAAGTCCAGACTATACAAATGAACTAGAAAACATTTGAATATTTTTAAAAATTTTGTCTGTTTCATCTCGCTTTTGTTAATAAACAAAAACAATAATAATAACTTTTTTTTTTCTAATGCAACTGGCAAACACTTAGACAATTGTCTTCGGTGCCTTAAAGCAAGGGCTGCACAGACGTTACTCACTTAGCGCTACCCAGGAGGTACATGTAGCTTGAAGATAAACTGTGGACGCTGAATAACAATACACCCCCGAAACGCTCTACGATCATGACCGGAACCTACGGTTTAAAGTGGATACCGAACAACTACAAACATCCATGGCACCACCGTGACTAAAACCCGAAACCTGTGGTATCAAGCACCAGAGCGCTAGCCGCTCGGCCATTCAGACCCTTATAATAATAATAACTAAGATTTAGAAAATACATTTGTTACTAAGTAGCATATTTCAAAATCGCCATGCTGTGATTGATTATTACAAATGTTAAATGTTAAAATGTTTAAAATGTTATATTATTTAAAATTTCGAGAAGTACTACTGTGTCCAAACATAAGCTACGGACGCGGAGTAACAATTCCCCAGCAACGCACTACGATCATTTTAGACCGGGACCTACTGTTTAAAGAGGATACAGAATCACTAGAAACGTCCATGGCACCACCGGGACTTGAATCCAAAAACCAAGCGATATAGTGCTAGCCGTTCGACCATTGCAGGTCCATATAATAATAATTAAGGTTTAGAAACTACATTTGTTACCAAGTAGCCTATTTCAAAATCAGTAAGCTGTGATCGATCATTACAACCCATGATTCACACTTTGCTTAACAAGCAATGGAAATCAAAGCATGAATCTTTAATTAATTCTTCCTCATTCCCCATTACTTCGGAACAAAACAAGCAGAAATCAACTCATTATAAATATCCCATCACACGAAAACTCTCGAAAGCAGCAAACATTTCATTTTAATTAAATGTGCTAAAATTTTGGCTGGCACGCACTACACAATATCGCCAAAGAACCATCCCAGAGCAGATCCATGGCCCTGGTGGAAATATTAAGGTAATGTAAAGCTGGATAAACAACTCTCTTTTAGAACGTTTCTCGTTTCAGTTGCTTCATAACCATTCAGGCATGGAAAGGGCCTTCGGAAATCGGAAGAGAACCCCCCCCTACCCCTTTCCTACTTCCTACTTCCACCCCCATGTGTAGGCAAACAGACATTTACTACAGATTACTCCACGAATCGCTTCGTCGTTTAATTTATACTTCACTTAACGCGGTGTTGCGGTTAATTCTGCGATGCCACACGATATGGAATTCCCAATAGGCGTAATTTAGAATCCAATCGCAATGGAGCTTTGGGAATGCATTTCTACGAGACAATTCAAACCTGGCCAATTGGGGAACTCCATAAACAAGGTAAATAGACCTACAAAGGCTGTTAAAAGTCTGTGTACGAACTGATTTGGTAGATTGGTGGATAGCGGATAAACAATTGCGCTGGCTGTTTATGCGGATACGTATGGTGTACCAGTAAATATAAAGTAATATTGGAAATGTGTGGAAATATGGTAATTATTCTGAAGATGGTAGATTTCATTATGGATCAGTGATTTGTGAAATTCAATTATAGTCCAATTCAGTTTAAGTTAAGGATGTGTTTGAATAACGTGGGATAAATTCATTTCGTTAAGGTATACATACGCCAGCTGGCCATATTTAGAATTAAAACTTTTGTTTGAATTTATTATGTATCTGTTTATTTAAATTTGTAAATTTTATTGGACTACGGAAATGTTTTAATTTCAAAATCTCAAATACACATTTTATATGAGAATTGTAAATAGCGCTTTGATTTAGATTTATTTGTAAATTCCAATAAAATATCTCATTCCAAATTAATAGAGTTTTGAAATGACGCACAAAATTTCTTTAGAGGTTATACAAAAAAACACAAACATTATTTGATGGCAAATTATCGTAAAACATGCATTGTATTGTGGTATTCAGGCAGGTTTTAATAAGTCTAGCAACAATGCAAACTAACTGGTTGATTAAGTTACTATTTTCAATTTAAAGTCAAAAAACAGGATGCAAAGAATTCTTGCCATTTTTGAAGGAACATGTAGCAAAACTCCTTAATTTACAAACTTTTTTTCGTTTTTTGATCATGATATAATATCTCACAAAATTATTTCAAAATTTAAATTATAAATTTCTATTCAGTTAGAGTTTTAAAATTTAATTTTTTTCTTTTATCACAAGTATTATTGCAGTAACCAAGTAAAGTAGATTAATATTAAAATATTAAAATATATAAATAAGGCAGTAATGGTATTGCATTTAGTATTCAATCGCAAGTTTGCCGGATAATTTTCATTAGATTCCAATATTATAAACTTATATTTCTGATATGAATGAAAAGTTCAAATTACTTAACTCTGGTAATAAAAAGATTATTATTGATATCTTTAAACTTACAGAAAAAATCTACTGATTCACATAAAAACACTTTCACAATATTTTGATTTAAAATTTGTACTTATATTTATTTTAAGGAATACTTAAAAATGATTAAATAATTTTAATCTCCTACAAATAAATCCAGAGGGAATATTTAACTGTGTATATATACCTATATACTTTATATACTATGTACCCATACTTGTATATTGTGTACATATACTTGTATACTTTATATATTGTGTACATATACTTGTATACTTTATATCATAATATTCCAATAATATAAATGCATTAACAAAAATTTATCATTAAATTAACATTTTATTTTACATAACAGAAAATCAAGTTAACAGAATTTATAAACATGGTTTACTATAATGAATAATTTTAATTTCTTCAAGAAGTAATTTAAAAAGTAATCCCCCTTTCATATATTTCATTGTCTTTCAGACTTTACTTTTAACATGGAAAACAATTTTGTTATTGTCAGATATTTTCTTGTTTTAAAAAGTATTTTCCAGTAAAATTGGGAAAAATAAACATTTTTTTTTAGTTGTATGGAAATTTTAAGCTGTATTTCTAACTTTTAAAGAAAAACAAACAATGTTTTTTTTTTTTTTTTTTTTTGGATGGTCTGGTAAAACTCATGAATTTTTGGAAACATTTTCTTAAGTCCAAGTGCAAAAGGCCTTCATTTGATTCTCAATGTCGTTTTTGGATCATAAATTTAATATTTCTCTTAAATCTATGACTGAAGAAATGCTGAACTGGATTCAGAAAAAGGTTGACTATGTATATGTATACCTAATAGCTTCGTGTAAAGTTTGAAAAGAAAACAATAAAATGGTACTTCCGATTTTCCTTTTCCCAAATATCTTTTTATTATTATAAATTTAATCTGATTTTATCCGCGCCTGATTTCCAATAAACTTAAATTCAAAAATATTACTTTTAAAAAAATAATTTAAATGATTCTTCTTAAAATTTCATATTATTGAAAATTTCGAGATGTACTACTGTGTCCAAACATAAGCTACGGACGCGGAGTAACAACACCCCAGCACCGATTTACGATCATTTTAGACCCTGACCTACGATTTAAAGTGGATACAGAACCACTACAAACATCCATGGCACAACCGGGACTCCAATCCGAAACCTGTGGTACCGAGCGCGAGAGCGCTAGCCACACGGCCAGTGCAGGCCCTTATAATAATAACTAAGGCTTAGAAAATAACATTTGTTACCAAGTAGCATATTTCAAAACCGGCAAGCTGTGATTATTGCAACCAATGATTCACACTTTGCTTAACAGGCAATGAAATCAAAGCATAAATCTTTAAATAATTCTTCCTCATTCCCCATTACTTCCGAACAAAACCAGCAGAAATCGACTCATTATAAATATCCCATCACCCGAAAACTCTCAAAAGCAGCAACATTTCATTTTAATTAAATATGCTAAAATTTAGGCATACACACTCCATACACAATATTGCCAAAGAACCATCCCAGAGCAGATCCATGGCCCTGGCGGAAATATTAACGTAATGTAAAGCTGGATAAACAACTCTCTTTTAGAACGTCTCTCGTTTCAGTTGCTTCATAACCATTCAGGCATGGAAAGGGCCTTCGGAAATCGGAAGAGAACCCCCCCTTACCCTTTCCTACTTCCTACTTCCATCCCCCTGTGTAGGCAAACAGACATTTACTAACGATTACTCCACGAATCGCTTCGTCGTTTAATTTATACTTCACTTAACGCGGTGTTGCGGTGAATTCTGCGATGCCAACACGATATGGAATTCCCAATAGGCGTAATTTAGAATCCAATCGCAATGGAGTTTTGGGAATGCATTTCTACGAGACAATTCAAACCTGGCCAATTGGGGGACTCCATAAACAAGGTAAATAGTCCTACAAAGGCTGTTAAAAGTCTGTGTACGAATTGATTTGGTAGATTGGTGGATAGCAGATAAACAATTGCCCTGGCTGTTTATGCGGATACGTATGGTGTACCAATAAATATAAAGTAATATTGGAAATGTGTGGAAATATGGTAATTATTCTGAAGATGGTAGATTTCATTATGGATCAGAGAATTGAGAAATTCAATTATAGTCCAATTCAGTTTAAGTTAAGGAATGTGTTTGAATAAAGTTTGTTGAATTTATTGCGTTAAGGTATACATTCGCCGCCTGGCGATATTTAAAAAAAGTTTTGTTTGAATTTATTATGTATCTGTTTATTGAAATTTGTAAATTTTTATTGGACTGTGGAAATGGTTTAATTTCAAAATTTCAAATACACATTTTATATGAGAATTGTAAATATCACTTTGAGTGAGATTTTTTTGTAAATTTTCAAACAAAATATATCTTTTCAAAATTAATACAGTTATGAAATCAAGCACGAATTTTTTCAAAGGTTATGCAAAAAAACACGCATTATTTGATGGCAAGATATCGTAAAAAATATATTATGTTGTGGAATTCAGAGGGGTTTAATTAAATCTAGTAATAATACAAAGTAATTGGTTGATTATGTTACTATTTTCAATTTAAAGTTTAAGAACAGGATGCAAAGGATTCTCGCAATTTTTGAAGAACCTGTAGCAAATGTAGTTGCAAATCTCCTTAATTTGCATTTTTTTTTTTTTTCGTTTTTTGATCATTATATAATGTCTTACAAAATTATTTCAAATCAGAGTTTTAAAAATTATCCTTCTTCTTTTATTACAAGTATTGTTTCAATAGCCAAGTAAATTAGATTAATATTAAAATAAAAAATATAAATATTGAAATGAGGATATTACATTTAATGTTCTATTGCAAATTTACTTAAAAATTTTCTTTAGAAACCAATTTTATAAAATTATATTTTGAATATTAATGAAAAGTTCAAATTACTTAACTCTGGTAATCAAAATGATTATAAGTAATATCTTTAAACTTACAGAAAAAATCTATTGATCTCTAATTCACATAAAAACACTTTCACAATATTTTGATTTAAAATTTGTACTTATATTTATTTTAAGGAATACTTAAAACTGATTAAATAATTTTAATGGCCTATAAATAAATCCCGAGTGAATATTTAACTATGTATATATACTTATATACTTTATATACTATGTGCATATACTTGTATAATTTATACATGTATATATATATATTATAATATTCCAATAATATAAATGCATTAAAAATATTTATCAATAATTTAGCATTATTTTATTTTACATAATATAAATTCGAATAAACACAATTATAAGCATGTTTACTATACTGAATAATTTGAATTTCTTCAAGAATAATTTAAAATGTAATCCCTTTCATATGTTTCATTGCCTTACAGACTTTTCTTTTAACATGGAAAACAATTTTTTTATTGTCTGATGTTTTCCAGTTTTTAAAAAGTATTTTCCAGTAAAATTGTGAAAAATAAACATTTTTTTTAGTTGTACAGAAATTTTAAGCTGTGTTTCTAGCTTATAAAGAATAAAAATAATCATTTTTTCTAGTATGGTCTGTAAAACTCATGAATTTTTGAAAACATTTTCTTAAGCCCAAGTACAAAAGACATTCATTTGATTCAATGCCCTTTTCGGATCATAAATCTAATATTTTCTCTTGAATCTATGACTGAAGAAATTCAGGACTAGATTCAAAAAAAGGATGACTATGTATATGCATGCCTAATAGTTTCAGTGAAGTTTGAAAAGAAAACAATAAAATGGTATTTCCGATTTTCTTTTCCGTGATTTCTTTTTTTTTTTTTTGATAAATTTAGTATGAATTTATCCGTTCCTGACTTCCTATAAACTTAAATTTAAAAATATTGCTTTTAAAAAAAATAAAATTCACAAAAATAACTTAAATGGTTCTTCTTTAAATGTTATATTGTATAAAATTTCGGGATGCACTACTATGTCCAAGAAATAAGACCACTTTTCAATTTAAAATTCCCGGGGCTTATGGAATTAAGTTTTGTTTTTCGTTTTCAGGTTGCAGGCACTGTTCTTGACATCTGTGCAAAATTTGACGTCAACATATTCATTAGTGTTTGAGTTACGCTTCGCTTTGTGAGACGTGAAAACTGATTTCGGCGATTTTTGAAATGTCTGAATGAATTGAGCAAAGAACTTGCATTTAATTTTTTTGCGGAAACATATAAAATGTTAAAGAAGGCATTCGATGAGCATTTCTATATCGGAAAGAAATATTTAGAAGTGGTATAAACAGTGCGAAGAAGGTAGAGTACGCGTTGAAGAAGAAGAGCCCTCTGGTCGACCATCAACCTCTACCGACGAAGCTCAAGTCCAAAAAATTAAAGATTTGGTGCTTGCAAACCGTCGATTTATAATTAGAGACCTTGCTGATGATGTTGGAATTGCAAACCGTACCGATTGAATGCTCCAGCTCACACTGCATTGATTCTTAGTGACTTTTTCGCAAAAAGTGAAATTCATATCGTTCCGCAACCTGTATCGACTTCTGGCTATTTCCTAAACTCAAAAGACCACTCCGGGGACACCGTTTTTTTTAATCGATTGAAGAGATTTAACGTGAATCGGTGTGCGCTTTGAAGGCCATCCCTGCCGATGTCTTTTTAGCATGCATTGAGGATTGGAAAGAAAGTTGGTATAAGCGCATTGTGTCCGGAGGGGATTATTTTGAAGGCATGAAATAAATTTGGAAGAATAAATAAAGAGTTTTTGAAAAAAAAAATCGATCTTACTTCTTGGCCACAGTTGTAATATTGTTGGAGTAAACACGATAAGATTAAAAATATACTTCCTCTATAAATAAGCAAGTCAACCTTTTTTGAGTATAAAAATATTTCTTATAAATCGTTGGGTTTTTTTGTGGTCATTAAAGGATTGAGTGACTCGATAACTTTTCTTAAAGACCGTTAGATCAAAATCACATTTACGGTTTTTAATGGTTTTTCTGGTTTAAGTGCGTGTGTATTTCTTACTTTCTTTCTTAAAAAGTGTGCCAGGAAGTCTATTTCTGTTAATGATTTTCTAGGTGTGAAATGCTTTTTTCCCCCATTACTGTGTTCCAAAAAATTAAAGCAATAAATACCAAAAAACAAAATTCATTAAAAAAATTCAAAATGCAAGAGGAAATGAACCTGCTGTAAGTTCATGTTAGCATAATGCTTTTAAAATTAGTATTTTTAAAATAAAAGAAATTTGTTTTTATTATTAACCTAATCGTTAAAAAACCTCTTTATCAATTTTCTGGAAAGAAAATGGTATAAATAAGACAAAAATCATTTAATGGACGGATAACTGTTATATGATTCTGTAATATTTTTTAAGAGATTTGTAAATCTAAATAACATTTATAAAATGTCGTAATTGCGTTCGATTGCTTTTTTTCTTTCTTAAGAATATCAACACGATAAAACACTATTTGTTTTGATATCAATGGAAAAATTATACCTTAAGCCTTTTCATTCCAACTTAATATAAAGAGCAACATCATCTTTTAATGCGAATTCCATTAACAATTTATCCTCATTGAATGAAAGAAATGAAATAAAAATAATTCAAAACATCAAAATAATTTTAGCTGTACTCATTTCATTTTTCCAATGATTAATTTTTCAATACAGATTAATTAATTTAGGCTTTAAGTTTTAATATTTTTTATATGAACTACAATTAATTTTCGGACTTGAATTCATATACTTTTTAAAATTTTCTTACATAATAAATGTTAAAAACTTATTTTGTTAAAAAAATTAAATTTTTTAATTGTTTTTTCATGAACATTACTCATTTTATTTTTTTAATGTACAAATATCTAAGACTTAATAAACTACATTATATAGCATCAAATTTCCCGTTTATTTATATATATATATATATATATGCATTTAACAATTTGATTGAGATGCGGAGTCCTGGAATTGTGCACTTTGCCAAAAGAAATAATCTGCTACAACGTATCATGGCTCAATACGGACTTAATATGCTACCTAAAAGAAGGAAAGTAATTGCTCCGGGAAAAAACAAACATATGATTATATCTCCCTTGATGCAACAATTTCGAAATCCTTTGATATTTCACGGTGATAGATAAGATCTAAACAAACAGCTCAAAGAATAAGACTCCAGTCGTTAAATACAGAGATCTCTTCTGTTTGGCAAATGTATACTTTTGTCTTGATGAAACAAACCGAATTTGGTTTGAAATAACGTAAACCTTATCTATATATTGAGAAAAATTTAACCAGGAACTGACCAGAACATTTGAAGATAGGAAAAGAATAAAAAAAAGAGTTGAATATGAATTAAAAGTGCGAGCATGCTTTCTACAAATTAAAAAACTTTCGAACCTAATAAGGATTGTATGAGGAAAAAGCTCCCATTGCGTATAAATATATAATGTTTACATTATTTTGATAACTCTCTGTACTTTATAATTAATCTTGGTGATTATTAATTTGCAAGAACTGGGTAAAAATCGCTTCGGAGTGTGAGATTACGAAGTAAATCCCTGTATATCTTATGTAAGTATGTTATGATTTAGTAGTATGCTGTTAAACTGCTTTTAGAGTACTTTTTAGTTCTATGTAACACAAACAATGGATAAACTTTTCAAATCAATTAGACCCGAATTGTGGCTTAGAGGCAACTCGCGCCGCTGATGAGCATTAGGGCGGATGTTCTGCTCACACAACAGGATCTACCCCCCCCTTTTTCCTTCCATAAGACGGCACAGGTTCTTGGACCAAAATTATATCATTGATTTAGAAAAATGGCTCATTAACTGGAAGATAAAATTAAATGTGGACAAGACTGAAGCAGTTCTTTTCACTTGCCAAAAATCCTATAACTCTCCTAATATTAAAATATATAATAATTATATCACCTGGTCTAAAGAAACTAAGTATTTAGGAATTATTCTTGATAGTAAACTTAACTACAAATCGCATATCTACAACCTTAGAAATAAATTCAATACTCAATTTAGAATTATGTATCCTTCAATCAATAGAAATTAAGCTTTACCTCTTAATCTCAAAATTCTAATATATCTCTCTTCCAGTATTAGCTTATGCAAGCCCAGTTTGGAGTTCTGTTGCACGTACAAATTTTGAAATTATTCAAAGGCTTGAGAACAAAACTCTCAGAATGTTAACGAATTCACATTGGTACTTTCGTAATGACGATATTAGACGATCTCTCCTTATTCCAAGTTTAAGACAATTTATTCACAAAATTTCTACTAAATTCTATAATGATATGCGAAACATCAATAACCCCGTTTTAAATATCCTACAAAATTACGATTATGATATTTCTTCCCGCAAACATAGAAAAAGATCTCTCACTGTTCTAAATATTTTTAATTAATTCCGTACAACTACCTAGATGAAAAAAGTTCGATTTTCTCCTAAGCTATTTTTTCTCCTAATTTGAGACTTTGCTCATTCTGTTTTACTTTTCTTTTTTTTTGATTACATGCAACTGATTTCATCAACATCTGCACTTTTGAAATTTTTGTTTTCCATTTTATAATTTTATTAAATAATTAATTATTTTTAAAAAAAGGGCATTTAATTATCTATTTTTCTTATTAACTCAAAGGGCATGAGACCACCGCTATGTTGCAACATTTTACAGTGAAGGAGCTAGTGGCCGCTACGTGGCCAAGGATCTCCGTGTTAATCTACAATAAGAAGGTTCTTGGACCTGGTTTAGATGTTGCTGTCTACCAAGTGGGATAAGAAAAAAAAATCAATTAGCCTTGTATCCAAGAAATTATTCTGCTTAAGAAAGCAATATAGCTTTGAGATGCGAATGTTCGCAATACGAGATTTTTGATTCTGAAACATTTCGAGTATGATTATATATATATATATATATATATATAATCAAGCAATCAATACGTTTATTCATCACAGATAGCAACGAGTAATAATTGTTTATATTGCAAAAATAATTCACATTACGGATTATTTAAGTGCGATAACCTTTTCAAGCTTCCGATAAAAAAAAAAGGGGGATACAGTCAAAAGGTTTAAGCTATGTACTAATTGCAGACAATTGAAAACACATACAATTGATAAATGTCACCCAAACATGTAAAAATCTGTTCAAAACCCCATATTACAATTCTGTGTTCAAAGTCTTCAAATGATGCAAGATTTGAGACATAAAAAGAAACTGAACTTTAACACTTTTTCGTTTCAATTAGGAATAACATCATTATTTTACAAAACCACAAATATTACTGTTGATGCATTAGTTATAACAAAAATTACCTATGGCTTTCTTTCCGGTCGATGATCAGTTTTCATAGCATTTAAACAATTACAGTTAGCAGATATCAACTGTCACCAACCTGGCCTAATAGATATTCTTTTCGGTGAAATTATTTAGTAAAACTATGCTTAGTGGACATTAAAATATTCCGGGACATTCATTATCTGCTTTATATTCTTTATATTTTCATTTATGTAATTCTCGGAAAGACAAATAGTGCTTCCCAAACAGTCATATGAAGTCAGACTAGTTGCAATGCAGTTAAATTTGAACTTGATAAATTTTGGCAATAAAAAAAATTTCGTACTTAAAATCTTGCACCCGGGAAGAAATAATTTTATACATACCTTCTCTTATGACTCAACAGGTAGATTCGCTGTCATAGTGGTGAACGTGTTCTTCTAGAGATATAGATATGCTTCGCTTACATCAAAATTGAATGTTAGTTTACTAAGAAAGAATCCATCTTCACTGAATACCACATATTCATGGAGGACTATCTGAAACTTGATTACTTTTAAGTAATTCCGGAAAATGAGATAGATATCCCAGCTAATTCCAATTTCTATCTTCCGTCGTCCAGTTTTCAATAAAAGTTGATACAAATTTCACTTGGTTTTCAATGGATCTGCTAATTTCTCAACTGGCGTTATTCTCAAATACAAATTAATCGTTAGTCTACAGTTCCAAACTGACTTACGAACATTACTTATTCGCTACAGGGTGCAAAAAATAGCCGTGGCAGCAGACTTCGAAAAAATATACCGGCAAATCTTAACTTAGACTGTCAGAGAATAGTCTGGCACTATTCACTTTTTAAAACAATTCAGATTGACGAGAATTGCTAATAGCACCCTATCAGCGTCGTGTATTGCAGTGAAAGTCTTGCAGCAGTTGGTTATACAAGAAGCACATCATTTTACATGATCCTTTAAAGAAGCTATCAAAGTCTTTTATGAAGATGACTCGATGTCCACAACCAATTCAATTTCTCAAATTTTAGATCTACAAGCTCAATTGATTCAAATGTTGTCAAGTGCTTTACTTGTTTTGATAAAATGGCTTTCTAAATGAATTCGTGTACTTGATTGAAGAAGATTTGCGTTCATCAAATACTTATTTGAGCATTGAAAATGATAGCACGGTCAAATCCTTTAGTTTCCTGGGACATCCAGCGTCAGATCTCTTCTTTTTCGAAGTCAATTTATTGTCTCTACTTCAAAATTCCACGATTCTTGTTACTTGATTCAGGCAACCAATTTCAGCTGCATTGTTTTAGTGATGTCTCGAAACGTCATATACAACTGTAATTTAATGTCGTTCTGCGTCAAACACAGGATAAATTAATATTCAGCTAGTAATAGCGAAGATTAAATTTGCACCACTTAAAACCATTTCAATTTCTTAACTGGAATTGGGTGGAGCATATCTATTAATTAACTTTGTGGACTTTACTTGTAAATCATGGGACACACAATATCTTAATACCATTTTGAAAGTCCACATCCTTTTTTCAATTCCCTTTTTTAATCCCTATTATCATACTTGCCTAGATTGGATCACATACCAGCTGACGGAAAACCTTCATAGCCAATAGAGTGGCGAAAATCCAGACTTTGTCTTCCTCATTTCATTCGTGAAATATTTTGCTACATGCATCTTTTCTTAATCGAGTAATAAACATTAATCATGAACGTTGTTCTACTTGTTTTCCGTTTTCAATGCACTCCAGAAACAGCTGAATCTACTGCCAATTTGTGAAAAATAGCGTATCGCAACAGTAAGTAACAATTAATACTATTTCCTTATGTATAATTTATTTATAATTTTCTTTTGTTAAAATATTATATTTTTTTAGAATAAAAAAATAAGTAAAAAAAAAAAAAAAAAAAAAAAAACTATTTAAAACTTAAGAAAAATGGAAATTACTTTTTTTCAGAATATTTAACAAATTAAAAAAATTTTTACATTTTTCAATTTTTCAAAATTTTAGATTTTCAAAATTAGTTCTTATTAAAATATAATGATTTCAATAATTTCATAAATGTTAAATTTTTCAAAAAGATTCTGTAACTGAGGATTTAAGGAAATGTTTATTTCTATTTGAAATGTAAATAAAATATGATTTATGTGATGTTAAAGTAAATATTTAATGTTCTTTCTTGTAAAAAATTTTCATTATATTTCCAGTCTCCATATTTTTAAATTTTCATCACAATAATTATTTAGAATTAAGAAACGCGTGAGATTTTCTGCACGAGTTTCATTTTCATGCACGATATGATAATTGCCACGAATGTCTTACATTTTTGCTATTTCATTTATTCTTTTGCCACGGTTAAGTAAATATTTAACACATACACCGGAATTCATTCAAAAAATTATTCTGCACATCGTATCCTCAGACAATAGTATACGTTTTACAATAGTTTAGTGGAAAATTTTATGTTGTGTGAAATTTTGCAATAAATTTTAATTTACTTATATCTCCTAACTTTAAATTTAATTTAATTTATTTCTAATTAGAATGCTTATGAAATATGAAGACGAAAAATTGAAAGTTTAAGATATTGGTTCCGGAGAATGTAGGTGTAGTTTTTTAAGGGTTTAAATGTAAGTGTAGTTCTTCAGATCTCTTGATGCATTTTATCTAATATATTCTATGATTATTGCTAAATAAAAATCATTGCAAACTTTAAATGCCTTATGAAGGCATTAAAGGTGAGAAGGTTTTACTGTTTGAGCATGGGCCGTTTAACGCCCATGCTCAAACAACAAAACCTTCTCACCTTGGGTCTTTATTGCATAGACGTAACAGAAATAGACCTCTGCCAATAGGTAATATTATTGACCGAAGTTATGTTTTTTTTTTCAGAAAGTTTTTAATTAATTTGCGGTTTGTATTACTAAGTTAGAGAGTTATCACAAGTATTTTTGAAATTTAGAAAACAAAATATCCACTTAGTATTTTTTTATATAGTTTTCCTTTGGGTAATAAATCCATTTAAATTGCAATTATTTATTTCAGAAATAGGCAACATGCCATCCATGGAATCTCTCTCCTGTTTAAAAAAATATTATAAAAAATACAGTAAAAAAATATCCAAATTTCATCATTAGTGGCACAAAAGAACCATTTAGCATGATGAATTCTGCTCGGAATAATTACATTTTTAGGAACCAAATTTCCGAATGTATAGACATCCCTAACAATACAGTGTACTCCTCCCGGCCCCACCCCACACAGCAATCTAACTCACAAATTGAGCTACTTAACTTCTTCCTCCAAGAAAAACTTCTTTTGTTGACTTTTCCGCCGCCCAACTCCATGCATAATGCAATCACCTGAAGTATCGACAGAGATGACGCATCGCCCAATTTCTTCCTGCAAAATCTCCCACCCCCACACAGCGCGTATCCTTCCAGCCATAACCTGATGCATCCCCCATGCCCCCCACCCCCGCCGAACTATCTTCCATTTCAGCCTGACGAAGCAGGACTCATGACTGATGAAAATTACGCGCTGCAGTTGACGTCGATGGATAAGTCTGCCATGCTAGTTACACGGACACATTTCGTGGCACGAGGCAGTCTCCATTATGGAAAAGGACCACGCTTCATTGAATGGCGTTCGAGTTCGTTTACAAGGAGAATTGGATGCTCTCTTCTCTCTCCCCCCTTCTAGAATATCTGTTTCTGGACTCAGCATATTCGCACATTACGATCGGTTGGGGTGGAGGGAGGTGACTATGAAATTTAATGGTCCAATCAGTATCGAGGATTTCTGCTGCCGTCTGGATGTATTAGGATCTCGGAGAGATCGAGAGTTCCGAGCAATGCCGTCGTGATACTTTGTACGGGGAAAGTATTCTTTAAGAATCATATAATGCATTATTGGGCATTTTGTTTTGCACAGATACGTGTGCTTAATGGAACTTGAAATTAATTATACTATTAAGCATTTGTTTTCATTTAACAGCAAAAATAAATTGTTATTCGATTGGTGGACATTTTGACCTAATTTAATCACAGACATGTAGCGGATTCAGCATTACTCAGGTGCATAACAGAAAAGGATATGCTGCATTGCACTCAAATCATAGCTCTGCAAATTTAAATAAAACGGGGATGTTTCAGTGGTAACAATCTCCTTCCCTGTAAAGTACAAAGCAAGGGCTTCTAGTCTACCAATTTGTCACTCGCACCGTAGTATAAGCAGGCATCATACAAAGGAAACGAGGATTATAGGAAATAAAAAGTAAAACATATATATATATATATATAAATTATTTTCTATTTAAAAAAATTACCTGTTTTCGTAGAAAATATAGATGAATTCAATTTAATCGATTCAATTGCTGAGTTTGTAGATCAAAATTCTCGTATTTCAAATTAATAATAGTTTCCCATTTTTGTGTCGAAACAGTAATTTTAAGAAAACTCGTTAAGTAGAGCAGAAACCAGTTTTTTTTGTCATAATAACTATCGAATCTATTCGTTTCTTCAAGGAATGACTGTGACATACACTATTGGAGAAAATTGAACTCGGTTCGGTTTACATTAAACCGGTATAAGAGTTTAATACAGAAGAAAAAACTATTAAATTATTTTAAAAAATATTCAAGAACATATTTTTAAAAAAATAAACCATATTTTATCACTTGGTTTCTTCATATTTTTAATAGGCAAGAAATATATATTTTTTTTTAAATCTAAATAAAAAAAAAATGGCTTTTTATTTTTACAGGAAAAAATATAAGGAGCCTTTAAGAAAATTTTTGCGCGACAAAAAATGATGCTAAGTTAGTTTTTTGTTGTTGTTTAATTACAAAGATGATAAAGTAGAGATAAAAAAAATAAATGTTTGAAAGTTTATCTATATTGTCAAGAAATGTCTACCAATATATTAAAGTAACTATATATTTTACAAAATATATATATATATATTTTAAATGATCAGTAATTTTTTTCCCAAGTTATAAAAAAATAATAGCTCTACATTTTTTCCCAATCTATTAAGGTATATAAATCTTTAAGATTTCTTTTTCAAAAATATATTCTGATAAAGGTTTTTAGCCATAATATATTTCTTAAAAATTTTGTTACTTACCATTATATATTACTTAAAGATTTTAAACATATTTGTCCCTCATATAGATAAGTATGGTTATTTTTCCAAGAAGGCCTCTAATTTAGGCAAATATTAAAATTAAAATTTTAAAATTAAAAATATTCTTATAAGGAATAATATTTGGCCTTAATATATCTGTTTTACGTTTCCTAAATGTAACATTTATATATGTTGTTGTTCAATATCCCTCTAAGTAAAGAGCAACATCTAGACCAAGTCCAAGAATCAATGTAGTCTCGTGGAAGTAGGGAAAGGGGCGGGCGGCTTCTTTTGTGATGGAGCACCCGTAGGTAGAAGTTTGACTTGGCTCTGTGACGCTGAAGAAGTAGGGCTTTTAGGAGGAAATTTGGGCGGGGGGCTATCCAGAATTTTGTGTATCGTATGGATGGGAGAAAACACGAAAAACTCCCACCAGGTAGTCCGACTCACGAGACAAAATGCTGAACATCACAAATGCCATCATGTCTCCTCGATTTTTGAAACAGTGTCTACAACAAATCCACCAGCGTATTGAACCTCCGTCCTAATGCTCACCAGCGGGGAGTGTCGCCACTGAACCACGAGTCGGGCATGTTTATATATAAAATAACATGCCACACAAGACGTTGGGTCATCATTTTCATATATAAAATCGAAAATACAGTTTTTCTGAAAATCCACTTTCCGACTATTGGAACAATTATACTCCAGTCGACGAACTCCGTGCTTCTGGGGCATATCCTAGCTTGCAATGTCAAATAGCATCTTAAGACTATATGTTTGTATAATGTGTCACTCATTTTGAACTTTATTGTCTCCTTATATATTTTACAAAGTAATAATTATTAAATGGTACATAATGCCCATATCTGTACAGCATTTACACATTGTAAATAATAATTATTAAAATAAATTAATAAGAGTTTTAAAATTGTCATGTGGTTGAAAATTGAAAAACTTCTTCAGAATTTATGACGATTCCCCAAAATAGTTTTTAAGATCAATAAAGATCACATAATTGTTATTAATTGTATATGTTCATTATTAAATAACTCTGAGATACGTTTTCCATTTAAAAACAAATCTCAAATACTTTTAAACTAAAAAACTTGTCAATCCCGAATACTATAAAACTAAAAAAACTTGTGCAAAATTTGTGAAGATTCCCCAAAATAGCATTTAAGATCAATAAAGATCACATACACCCAATAACTGTTATAAATTGTATATTTCCATTAATAAATAACTCTGAGGTGATACGTTATCCATTTAACAACTAATCCCAAACACTTTTTAACACCAGATCGTTTCCTGATCCAATATAAAGTGCAGGTTTCAGTTAATGAAAGTATTCTTCCCCACTCCGATTTGATTTACAGGTGAAGGTATGAAACGGCTAGCACCCATAAGTAAGGCAACTGCCCAATAGCCGGCGGCAGTTGGGCAAAGTTGTCCACTTCTAACGGGAGAAACTCGCCAACTCAAGGGGCGATAAAAGTTTCCAAGTTAAAGCTCGGAAAGCCCAAAGGGTATGCAGGTGCTGAACACAGGGTGTGGCGAAGTCACGTTCAACTGTTATTTACGGTTGAAGGAGCAACGCTTGATCCTACGTTGCAGGTTAATGGGAGATCTGGAGAAATAATTTGGCAGCGCCAGATTATTGTGCGACCTGACGATTACTCCTGCCCGCCGCGCGATACTGCTTTGAATAGTTCTGCCAAATTAAAGTGGATTTTCATATGACCGTTAATTTAAAACGAATTCGAATGATTTATGTTGGCGGCGTGGTGGATCTAATGGTCTCTTTTAGGGCTTTGTTTTTTGCTGTGAAAAGGTGTAGTTTCCGCTCTCTCTTGTACGAATCACTCGAGTAATAGCTAGTTGCAGGAAAAAAATACCTCAGTTCCAATTTTAAAAGTTCGAATTGTTATTTTGCAATGTGATGATTTTTTTTTCTTTTCCACCTAAATATAAAGGATTAAAAATCAATGTCATTTTTTTCAATTTTAATACGTAAAAAAATCTTAAAATTTCTCTAATTTTTGAAATGTTATGATTATTAGATTTGAACAAACTTAAATTAAATCTGCAATTGAAAATGAATGAAATATATTTTTTATTTTATAAATGTATAGAGCTAACTTGGGGCCTGATGGCCGAGTGACTAGCGCTCTGGCGCTCGATGCCGCAGGTTTTAAAGTCGAGTCTCGGTGGTGCCATGGATGTTTGTAGTGGTTCGGAATCCTCTTTAAACGGTAGGTCTCGTTCTAATATGGATATTGGACGTAGGGCTGACAAGCTACGCGTTAAAAAGAAAACATCTCTCGTCTCGAAATCTGCCAGTAGGCATCAGATGTTTGATTCATCATAATGGATTGTACACGGTTTCGAACTCAGTTCTCAACGATTCAAAGTCTTCTATACTCTTAGTAAAATAACCATCATAAACGAACCGAAACATTTGAACCAAACCTTTAAATATTTCATTTATTTTTTATCAAAAGAATATTACATTTCAATATTGAATGAGATAGTTTGCATCCAAGATATGATTTGCAGTTTAAGTTCTAATTCCCAGTTAAATTCTGAGTTTATTTTTGTAACACAAATAAATGGTTTATGATAAAAGTTTATACGATTAAGAATATTTCTTGCATTAATTTAAAAATATGAACCCTTATATATTTATTCAGATACTAAAATCATGCATTTACCAATAGCCAAAACCCCCATGATGCTTCGAAATTATACTAAATCCAGTAATATCTAGAGAGTTCACTAAAAAAAATAGCACCCATTGAAAAGTACAGTGTAGTTATAATTAATGTGCTTCTATTCATACAGAAAACCAAAAATTGGCAAACACATTCATAGCGTGTTTGATGGTCTTGAGGTTGTATCATTTGCACCACAGGAATCATATACGGGTAACATTTTAAAATGGATCGCAGACTTTTTCGTACTGTCGACCACGAAATCGTCAATTCACGTGACACAGATCGAGAAATTGCTAAAGGATAGCTGGAAGTGGAGGCATTTTCAAATGCTGATGCAGCAGTAGAGACAGCAGCAGCAGTAGAGACTTCTTCAATGTTCGATCAACTCGTTTCCGCCCTCTTCCTGGCAACACACCCGAGTCTCCAGTCGATTCAAATTTCATAATCATCTTCTTCAAACCATTCTTCGGCAGGGGTCTTTTTCTCAATCCCTTTAAATGACGTTATTCAAGCAGTGCAGCAAAGCTATTGCTACCTTTCTGATAAAACAGTTTTACCGATAAAGCTTGATCTTTCTTCTGTAAAGGCAGGATTAACGATGACAAAGGCACACAGAATGATTTTCTGGCTCCGATAGCAAATCCCATGCTGCAGGTTTGATTAATTTGCATAAGGAATTTTTGAAAATTGCTCCTGGTGGTATAAATTTAAATTATTTTTTTTAAAAATACCGTAATAAAAACTAAACTAATAACGTATATAACAAGTAATACCGTACGTAATACCGTATATAACAAGTTTCATCAAAATCCTTTTGGAAGAACGGACTCTAGAGGTGAGGTGTCTGAATAGAGTCACTTTAATTATAAACACTCTGTATCTAAAATCCATGGCTATTCCAAGTTAAAATGATGAAATCTAAGAAAAATTATGCTTCCTAAGGAATAGTCTTGTAATGGATTAGATTAGTAATAATTTCTTGAATGAATCTTTGTATACTATTGCACATTTTTATATCTGAAATATAATACCAGATTCTTTAAGTGAATCTCAGTTCTCTATTTGCTTAGAAGCAGGATGTTTTTGAAAAGATTTACTTTCTCGCAGATCTCCATTATCCAAACTAAGATTCACTCAGCAAACAAATGTAGCGGTAATCGTCCAAATTTCTTTACCCTCTCTTACATTCTGGTCAATTTCCTTGAACCAACTGGAGCATTCACCTCTAATCCGATGCTTATAGAAAGACTAAGAGATAAAAAAAGGAGAGGAGAAACACATCTGAGATAAATAAAAAAAGAAGCCAGGTTAAGTAGAAACTTCCTGATAAGGTTGGAAGAAAAAAAAAATTCCGTTGGCATTCCATTTTACCATAGACCATTATTTACCAAGTAGGTCGTTTTTCTACGCCGACGTTTTTATCCGTCTGTTTGTAAGGCTGCATTCGCATCTTTCAAAAGAAACTGTTAAAATTGCATTAGGTACTTGAATTATTTATAGAAGAACCTGTTTGGATTTTGGCTGAAAGGGTATTCAGCTCAACGTGTAATTCCACTCCAATCTCTTCAGTGTCACTGACGGTTTAGGATTCTTTCTTTTTTTTTTATTATTTCTTTGTACATCCAACACTCGACGTTGACATGATACATCCATTTGGTTCTTTCAGCAGATCTCAACGGCATATATAAAACTCGAAATCGAATGGTGCCTTTCTTTTTTTTTCTGCTGAATTTTAGTTTTCTTTTTAGTTCTGTGTATAAAAATTGAAGTTGGAAAGTTAGAAGAATTTGGATGAAAAAATTCGTGCCAAGAGTGATGATGCTTTGGGAGATCTCTAAAGTGACTTCAAATGGGAACATTTTTGCAGGTTGTGTTGTTACAGCAGTGTCGCAGAGATCGGTTGCAGTTGATGAGAAAGTTATGGCTTTTAAAATGAGGGTTTGTTTGGATTCCTTTTCAGTACGTATTCATTTATGGTTTTCTCGTTTTTCAAGTTTCAGAAACAGAATCCCACAAAACAAAGCCATAATTTCTATTTATTTTATGTATTTAAGCTGCAATAAATTTTTAAAAACTCAGCTCAAATAGTATATCAGACATATTTCTACTATCATAAAACTACTTTGAAATTAAAAAGTCTCTCTTTCAATGGTCCTTTCACTGGGCTGCATTAATAAATAATATTAGCTTTAAAGTCTGAAATATATAGCTAAACTTATTAATAAATTAACGTGTTAGATATAATTTATATAAATGTTCAATATCATCAATTTATAAACAAACACTTTCATAATTAAGTAAATTTATAGCAAACATTGATATTATACTATATTTATAATAAAATATTGATGGTAAATTCCGTTATCTACAGTTGAAATACAGGGTGACTATAATTAAAGTCCCACTTTCAAAATGCTGTAAAAAAAGTACCAGACTTTAGAACGAGTTCAAATCTGAACTGAAGATACTTGAAAGAGGAAACGCTACGGCGTAAAAAAATTCCAAATTGTATTAATAGATGGCGCTGTAAGCGGCATAAAGAGAGTGAATTCAGTTGCCAGTGATATTTTGAATCGAAATTACAACGTATTTGGCTTGAGTCGCACATTAAACCTACTGCAGTGTTCAATGTGATTGATTGTTTCGTTTTTTTTTTAAGGGAAGAAATAACTTCCAAGTCATTCAACAGTTGTGACATTGTTAGTGGAAAGTCCATACACCGCGGGAAGGTCATACCAAATTGGATGGGAAAAATCAGTGAAACTTTTTTGGAAAATTTTTTTGATGCCATTCCGTTTCCCCCTTCTTCAAGTATTTTCAATTCAAATTTGAACTCACTGTGACAAATGGTTCTTTTTTACAGCATTTTGAAAATGGGACTTTAATTATAATCACCCTGTATATTAAATTTGAATAATGCTTTATACCAAATTTAATTAATTTAAAAACTCTAATACATGAAGCTACTATGGAATTAAAAATTTCTCATTCAACGATTATTTGTTGATTTAGAATAATAAAATATTGTTAGTGTTATAATTGCAGCATAACGAAATTTACATGGTAAAGATTATTTATGTCTGTTTAAAAAGATTATTTATGTCTGTCAAATAAGTAAATACTGTATAATCATTATTACACATACGTTACAGTACTATTATTTACAAACTGTAATAAAATTGTGATATCTATGATGAATTTACATTAAATATTTATATTTACAATCTTAAATCTCATTATCGTTTATATTTTCAAATGTCAGGCACTTTGAACTAATTCATTCATTATTATTACATAAAATATCTTGCAGATTCATCGTTATAATGCTACACTGCAACCACATTCGGCAACATAATTATGGACAAACTCCCACAGAATCTAAAGGATTCTTATCCTTTCCACAAGTAAATAGAAGCTCAATACGCCTTATAGATATAAGATGCCCTTCTCTGTTCTAGGCGTAAAATTTTAAATTTATGTAGAAATAAACAAAGTTTTTAATAAAAAAAAAGTAAGAATTTGACACTTAAAAGACGTTTTTCCAAGGTTTGGTTTGGTCTGTAGCTCTACGATCATCTTGTGCACGCGTCGGTTAAAGAGGCCGGGACCTACAGTTTAAAGTGGATTTCCAACAAACATCCATGAATTACTCACAAACATCTATGGTTTTTCCAAGGAGACAATGTTTTCATGATTCTTAGTGAAATTTTCAACAGTCTACTAAACGTGCATAGAACGAATTATACAATTATAGTGCCTTTCCTGTCCAACTGGATAAAACAAGACTTGTTTGGCTTTCGATTGTTATACATATATATATCTATAATCATGCATTAAGAATGAATCTTTATAAATTATTATAGAACTTGATAAAAAGTGTTTGTATAACACATTACTTAAAAAGTAACTATTAAGGTATACATTACCAATGCCCATTTAATTATTCTAAAATTTTCTATTAAAAAGTGATTAAACTTTAAATACTACAAATCGCAAATAAAATTAAGCAATTACGTTGAATGCATTATTTCATTATATACACATGTATGTTACGGATTGTTTCATTCATTTTACAAGCATCATTGTTGCTGTCAGAAGGAAGTCTACCGACCTACAAATCGAACAATTATACATTGAAAACATCTTTAATTAATCAAGAATAGAATAGAAAATAATTTTATTGAAGATCCGGTTTTATTAAATGTCCAAACTTCTGAAAATTTTAGTCGAGAAGTAATACGAATAAAGCCTCTCCAATGTAAATGAAAATCACAGTTTTGTAGTCACTGTAAAGACTGATATGAGATTGCAGTAAAACGCTGAATATAAAAATAAACTTGCCATGTTTAATGCAACTAATAAGGAATGTCTAGTAGGCAACAGATACTTAATGAAGTTTCTAATATGCACCATAAGTTTGTTAAGGTAGGTTTACAGAATGTATTAAGGCTTCCAGTTATCAATAATATTGAATGTATTCAGTATCGCACCTTGATTAAGATGCAGCAGAGTGTGATATTATATGAATATATGTAAGATAATACAGGCCTGGTAATACTTGAAGCCTTATGTCTAGAATATTATATATTTTACAAATGCTATATGAGAAAATACAGGATTATTAATTTTCAACAAATTTGAAATTAAAAAAAATATATTAATATTTTTTCTATAGAAGAATTAAATGTGTGTTTGTATAAAGCACTTTAAAATGTAATAAACAATTGAAATTGAGTTTGGAGTAGAATAAATTGAAAATTTATTTTAACCAAATGCTGTATTTTAGGTGTAAAGGTTTTTGAAATATGTATGAGATTTCCTTTACTTTGTTCTTTATTAAACTTCAAAATAACATAATTTTAAAAGAAATTATGGATTCCAACACTGACCAATTTAAGAGGTCTTTTTGGTGTCTTTTTAAATTGTGAATATGAGTTGAACATCCTTACTGAAATTCGGCTTCTGCTGCCTCTTAGAAGGATTAGTTCTATTATCAGATGGTCTTAAATTTGTATCACTGACAAATTCAATCAATAGAATAAAAATTATTTTATGCAACAAAATGCGTTTAAATATTTATATCATGGAATTAACAATAAAAACTATTCAATTATTAACTTAAAACTATGGGATGAAAATCAGTCCTTAAAATATTTTGGGCATTCAAGTGTTAATCATTCTGAAGAAATGTTCTCTGTTAGTATATTTCGCTGCACAATTAAAGAACATATCATTTTGGAAATAAATCTCTTTCGCAAATCATTAACAGTGATATAGTGCTAAATATTACAACAAAATGGTTAGGGAATGTGTGGGTGGGCATAGTCGTAAAGAAACATGCATTGCTAATTCGATTCGTATTTGTATAATAGTATCTGGCACCCATTGAAGTAGTTGACAATATAATTGTGCATACATGAACTGATTACATTCTAACGTTTCTTAACAAATCGATCCTTTCACATCCAGTAAGATGCAAACCTATACTCCTTTTTGATGTAGGTTGACTTTCACCTGACACGGTAACCTTTTTATTTAACTATTTTCCTCCAATTAATGCAAAACGGTTGTTTTTTGACACCAAACTACAGGACACAGGAGCACAAAC
Organism: Caerostris darwini; assembly: GCA_021605075.1. NCBI lineage: Eukaryota > Metazoa > Arthropoda > Arachnida > Araneae > Araneidae > Caerostris > Caerostris darwini. The sequence continues at coordinate 244,494 of BPLQ01003817.1, read as the reverse complement.
GATCATTACCACATTGCCAATAATTGACGATGGACCATTTCTTAACTGACCTTGAGTATTGAATTAGCTACACTGTAATTTCTTAATGTATCTCTCTTAACCCTGAATGAGCTGTGCAAACACAAATAGTACCTTCTCTAAATGATTGGTTAACATTAAGTTACTTGCCAGCATTTAGGCCGGATTTATAATCATACAGTTGCATACTAAGTTGCGGTACATGAATGTTTTCATTTTAGAATTATAGCTATCGTAAAAGCTATGAATGATCAAAATATTTATTAAGATATATTTCATTTACTTTTTTATAAAGAAATAAGGCCATAAAAATATTGTGCTGCAAGTTAGTTCAAGCACATAAAAATATTCTTTAGCATTATAAAGCATCAAAATATTGTTATTCGCTATCAGTTTACGCTTAAATAGGCCACAATTTTCAGAAATGGTTCAAATGAAAGATTAGATTTGGAGTAAACACTTTACAAAGCGCAATGTTTACTCGATCCCCGCGAGCTTACACCATGTCTTTAGGGCAAGTGGATTCTGCTATTTCGTCCAGCAACGACTAAGATTGCACGAAAAAAAAAGTTTTTTCATTCCTGAGGTTGCATGTTGGTGTCGATCACATGCCAAGAAGAATGGAAATTTCTTAGCCAAGGAAAAATCCAGCAGCAGGACTTATTCCAGGTGCGAAGAAGGAGGCTGAGGGTGGGGGGGATTGATGGTTTATTGTCCGGAATCCTATTTCCTCTTGTCCCACCCACACCCCTACAGACCACCCCTATCCGTCACTCTGGAGGGGCTGCGGATTCATTCACTTCACTATAACCGCGACGGTCGGTGCTTATGGATGGTGTCAAAAAAGCAAGGAATACCATTCGTTTAGAAAATTATCGATCGTATTTTCGATAAGTATACAGGAAAGTGCTTCCCATGGTTATTCCCTGTGAAAAGTGCATTTTCTGCTATCCATATTTTAGAATGAGGGTGGTTAATAATAGTACTTTGCCCGAACTCAGGCAAGTACATATTTGATGAAGGAAAATAAACAATTCGGGGGGTTAATGGGTTTTAAGAGATTAATAGGCTACTGAAGAAAATGAAAATAATGGTTCATTGCATATTGATCTTAGAACTATTAACCTTGCATATTGCAGAATTTTGATGAGTAGAATAAATCTAATATTTCCTCTCTTAAGATGTTTGTATCCATGATAATGCATAATATAATTGTATAATAACGATCAGATCATTAAAATGTTTTGATGGGAAAATAATATTTTATTTTAATATTTGGAATATACATAAATCTTTGTTTGTGTAATGATTTTCAGTTTCTATGTTGCAACTTAAGCGCACTTCAGATTTTTTTTTTTTTGTTATGATATGTTGATTTTGTTATATACTTTGTTTAGCGAATACTGTTGTGCATTTTGTTAGAGCATTCCTTGTCAATTTTCTATTGTTTTTTCGTATTTGCGGGTTTTGTTCTTCATATATCCTTTAATCTTGTTGAAGTATTCAAAGTTAGGTATTTTTTTATATTCTTATAGATTATTAGAATGGGACTATATATAAAAAAATAGCTAAAATCAAACTGCTAAAAAATTGCAGCCCACAAAGTGACAGAAAAGTGTATTAATAAAACAAAATTAGTTAATTTAAAATGAAATTATGTTTTTAGATGGGGTTTTTTTCCTTCTTTTGACATAACATCTATGTATTGCAACGATATTTTATTACTTTGTAAAGCAAAATTTTTTAAAATTTTGATTTATTACCAAATTTGAATTATTCTTTTTTGCAACTAAAGCCATTGTAATTGTTTTAGTAAATTAAGTGTATTTACCTTAATAGGAATTGACGCATTGCTTATGGAATAGAAAATAAAACAATGTTTTAACAATAAATGACGTTGAACTGGTAAAAATAACAACAGATGATAAGATTTAAAAGATAAAGTAAGAAATGTTTTCCTCACTTCACTTTTATCTGATGAAATCAGCACTATTTATAAATCCTTTTTATAGCAATTCAATAATTGCTTGATATAAAATAATATTGTTTGTTTGTGACAGTAATTATTCAGGCAAATGTAATGATGGTTATAATTATGTAAAGAAAATAATCTCCAAAAATTTTTTAATTAATTTTATTTTGTACGAAGTACTAAAGGAACCAATTGTTTTTGAAAAGATAATTAAACAATGAATGAAATATATATTTATATTATTTAAATATGATTCATTACACATCACTAGTTTATCAGAAATTAAAATCTTTTATATTTGATAGATATAAGGTATTATTAATTACTAGTTAATATCAGTTTATGCATCACAAGACTTCATGATTAGTGAGTACCAATATTACCAAACAAAAGTAATTTTAGACTTATTTAAAATTCTTTAGGCATTCATGCAAAAATACTTGACAATTTTTATTACTAAAAAGATTCTTTATACAGAAATAATTGTTTATAATATGCTATTAATTGGCTTTTAACATATGAAGGTTTTTTTTTTTTTTTTTTTGGAAATAAAATTCTATTTAAAATAATGGATACCAATCAATATAATTACTCTAAAATTTCCTTTATTAATCCTAAATGAACTTAGTTTCAATCTATAATGAGTTTTCATTAGTTACATCTAAAATGAATGACGAATCTATATAACTAAGTGTTTGATAACAACCATTTTTACATAAGTAATATACCATAGTAGCGATATGGAAATAATACAGATGTATTATTTCAAACTCTTTAAAACAAACACCTTAAAAAGTCGAATTTGTCAAGCAAAATAATGCTTTTTGAATATTCTGACATATGTCCTTGGCAAACAATTCCAACAAGATAAAAAAATTCTCGCCCTAAACGCAACCAATCTCATTCGGAATCATTGGACAACAATAAACCCGCCAGCTTTTCAACTGGCGAGAATATATTCCGGCAATTCGCGTCGATGTCATTGAGAACAAAGCTTTTAATTTAAGCAGCAAAGCTAAATAAAATCCCCGCTTTTCGCCGCCAAGGATACATAAATGCCTACCATCCATATTAGCGGCGATCAAAAGCAAAAGGCGCATATATATTCTTCACATTAATCACCTCGCTTACAGCAGCCGTAACCAAAACGAATTCTGATCTGGTATTCCAGGAATGTGGTTAATGTCTAAGAAGAATACGTCTTCCTGGTTTCAGTGACAGTAACCAAGCAGCGTGTCCCAGTTTTGATAAAAATTTCCCCACGTGCCGGATTAATCGTCCTGTTCAGTGTCTGGCAGGAATCCAGCTTACACTTGGACTCAAGAGCGTCGTTTTCCGGATCCTAATACATCCCCGGACAGTAAGGGAAGGATTTGTGAACAGGAATGCGCGCTGGTCCTGACATAATCTGCAGATTTGATAACCCCCACGTGATGCGAATAGATGGTTTAAATAAAATCGTTCTTATTATTTACACTCCTAATGCCACAATGATCTCGGAACAGGAGAAGGCATGGCATAGAAATGGTCTTAATCCTCTTATGCACTCGTCTTGTTTGTGTAATAATTCTTCTTAAATAGGATGTATGCACCTACGAGCAATGCATCTAAAATGCTTAAAGTGTTGTTATATTTGAAAGATATGACTGCTTCTTCTCATAGGATCAGAATCGCTAATCTAATCCATTTTTAAAATTTTTGTTTAAATGGGTTTTTTTGGTACTTCATTTTAATACGATTTATAAATTGCTTTATATCTTAGTTTTGTTAAAATCAAAATTTACTATAATGTACGTCTGTTAAACATAAGTAATAGAGGAACATATTAAAAATGCAGGTTATTTTTAAATAGATTTTTATATTGTAAATGCTATTGAAGATTTGACTGATTAAAACGATTTCGAATTACACTTACTGGAATTGCTGTCATATATATATATATATATATATATTATTCAACATATTTTTCTGCAAACCACAAAACATCCAGCTCTGACCAACAAAGTTGAAATTTTAAAGATTTACTATGTTTGACCATTTGGATTTCAAATATCAGCTGAAGACGACGTGCCTTCAATATTGAAAAATCCGAAGGGAAGCGATTGTTGCGGCTACTAGTGGCAAAGCGAGAGCAATTGTCAGCCAAGTACATCCCAGTACTATAAGCATGCACTGAGGTTCATACAGATCATACCACATATATATGAATGTTGGATAATGATTCAGTGAATGGTGTGAAGGTTTATCGAGTGGTAAGGTGTGCATTCCTGTTATTAAACTTCCGAAGGCATCTTGAGTCAAGATGTTATTTATGTGTACAATTTTTGTTTACTGATTCTAACAATCGTTAATATAATATTACCAGAACAGTTGAAATGATAGGCACCCAGATAACCATCATCTATCTTCCCATTGATTCTTCTTCTAACTCTGACAGCTGATGGTATTTCCTTCGCAGTCGGAGTAAGAACATCTGTATTAATAAAGCGCCCTCTGCAGTAAAGAAACGCTAATGAACTTCATACAGACTAATTTAGCCAACTATTTGTATAATGTGACCTGAATGGCCGAGTGTCTAACTAAGTGTAAATTTCTGATTAAACTTATAGATATTAAATAGAGAAATATTAAAATTAAAACTATTGCATTTTTAAACTGTATCAAAATTACCCTTTGTGCAAAGCTGACAGATATTTGCATGTATAGCGTTTTTTGTTTCAGTTCAGTTTTTAGAGAGGGTTTTCAGTTGCTATAGAGGGGCCTGACGGCCGAGGGACAAGCGCTCCGTGCCAGAGGTTTCTGGTTCGAGTTCCGGTGGTGACAAGAACGTTTGTAGTGGTTCAGAATCCCCTTTAAGAATTAGGTCATTGACACATATAACTGTAGAGTGTCATGGAGTCCAGTCAGACTTTTACCTACGGGAGCTCCATCACAACAGAAGCTGCCTCTTTCCTTCAACCATGAGTCCATGCAGGTTCGTGGGTTTGCCCTAGATGTCTACCAAGTGGGATAAGAAACAGCAACAACAACAATTTGTAGGATGTATAAAATTAAATATGTAATAATTTTAATCTTTTTAATATGTACTTGATATAGGCCTTCACACCATGCCTACTCATCTGAAAATTGCTTCTTCTTGGGCTAATTTTTATATCAATTACTGCATTGCAAAGACATGAGGATATAGGATAGTATAAAAAATGAAACATTTAACCAATCCGTAAACTTCACTCAAATCTAAAAAAAGAGATATAAGTTATTCGCTGCCTATTTATTTCTAATTTTAATGAATACAAATTTCTTCATTCAAACAGGCTCTTTTTTTAAATATGTTTTGCATATCTTTCTTAATTATTCAAGCGTGGAAATAAATAAAAAAAATACAGTATGCAAAGGAATTAGGCTTATTTAATTGATCTAATCACACATCAAGATAAATTAATAAGTAAATTCGTAACACGCATTCTTTATTCAGAGCCAGATTAAATTCTTTATTGTATAAGATTTGACTCCATTCATTTTGTGTTGAAATTTTTTATACTTTTTGCTACAGAAAAATCCGAAAGAATGTTGGAAAGATTGGCGTGTGTAAAAAAAAATTTACAGAATAAAAAAGAAAGAAAATAAGATGAAGCCTATGCGTTGAGCTTTTTTGCAAATCCAAAAGTAATTAAAAATTATTGTATTTTCAGAGAATAAAGAATATATCTCTTGTTTGTCTTAGTCTTTTCTAAGAAACCATTACTTCTATCTGGAAATCCGGTCAAAAAATGTTTGCACCGACAGAATTAAATGTGGTATTTACAGAGATTGTCTTCCTTTTCGTTGCAATAAAATAATGGAATGTTGAAAAGGAAAACAATTTTTTTTTCCGAGATCCCCTTTTGTAATTTTTTTTTTCAGTCACACACGAAAAAAAAAAATCCCTTTTTTTTTTTTTTTTTTTTTTTTTTCAAAGATACAAATCCGATTTTTATTTTTGCGATGTAGGGAGGAAGAGAATATCCAAACCGCCCGAAGAAATATTTAATTTTGAAAGAGAAACAAAGAAAAAACGAGAGAGAAAAAAATACGAGAAGATTACTCGGGAATAAACAGTTATTCAATAGGATGATATTCAGTTTTAGCAGAGAACAGTATCTTGATTTATAGGAGGTTTAAAACTTCAAAAATAATTCCAATATTACAAGGGTTTTTTTTTTTTTTTTTTTTTTTTTTTTGAAAAAAAAAAAAAATTTCTTACGAGAATTCAATAATACAGTTGCTTTTAACAGATCATACTTTAAAAAATCAGGAATAAAAAGAAATTAACTTAGAAATCTCGCAGTATTTCATTAAATTATCTTAATTGGATTTGTTTCAAAGCTATTTTGTTTTCTTCAGAATATATTTATATTTTAAATCAACGGATTTAAATATAATCAATTCAGCTTTCCATATTTAAAAAAGACTCTCACATATATACTAATTCGTTGATATCTAATTATATCGAATATTCCACCCAATTATAATGGATTTTGTTATGCAATGGTTGTGATCAGTTATTCACTAAACTCATCTTTTAAATTATGAAATATAGTTACTTTGAAAATTTTAATGAAGTATATTGATAAAAGATATCTAAACTTAACAATGTAATAATTTTAATCTTTTTAATATGTACCTGATACATTCATTCATACCACGTCTACCGATCTGAAAATTGCTACTCCGTGGGCTAATTTTTATATTAATTAGTGCATTACAAATGATAAAGTACAGTATAAAAAATGAAACTTCCAATCAGTAAACTTCACTCAATTCTAAAAAAAAGAGATATTGGTTATTCGCTGCCTATTTATTTTTAATTTTAATGATTAAAAAAGGCTTCATCCAAACAGGCTTTTTTTACATATGTTATGAATATCTTACTTATTTATTCAAGCGTGGAAATAAATGAAAACAAATACAGTATGCAAAGGAATTAAGCTTATTTAATTGATCTAATCACACATCAAGATAAATTAATAAGTAAATTCGTAACATGGATTCTTTATTCAGAGCCAGATTAAATTCTTTATTGTATAAGATTTGACTCCCTTCATTTTGTGTTGAAATTTTTATACTTTTTGCTACAGAAAAATACGAAAGAATGTTGGAAAGATTGGCATTTGTAAAAAAAAAATTACAGAATAAAAAAAGAAAGAAAATACGATGAAGCCTATGTGTTGAGCTTTTTTGCAAATCAAAAAGTAATTAAAAATTAATGTATTTTCAGAGAATAAAGAAAGAATATATCTCTTGTTTGTCTTAGTCTTTTCTAAGAAACCATTACTTCTATCTGGAAATCCGGTCAAAAAATGTTTGCACCGACAGAATTAAATGCGGTATTTACAGAGATTGTCTTCTTTTTGCGTTGCAATAAAATAATGGAATGTTGAAAAGGAAAACAATATTTTTTTTCCGAGCTCCCCTTTTGCAATTTTTTTTTCAGTCACACGAAAAAAAAATTTTTTTTTTTTTTTTCAAAAATACAAATCCGATTTTTATTTTTTACGATGCAGGGAGGAAGAGAATATCCAAACCGCCCGAAGTAATATTTAATTTTGAAAGAGAAACAAAGAAAAAACGAAAGAGAAAAAAAATACGAAAAAGATTACTCGGTAATAAACAGTTATTTAATAAGATGATATTCAGTTTTAGCAGAGAACAGTATCTTTGATTTATAGCAGGTTTAAAATTTAAAAAATAATTCCAATATTACAGATTTTTTTTTTTTTTTTTACGATAATTCAATAATACAGTTGCTTTTAACAGATCTTACTTTAAAGAATCAGGAATAAAAAATAAATTAACTTAGAAATCTCGCAGAATTTCATTAAATTATGTTAATTGGATTTCTTTCAAAGCTATTTTGATCTCTTCAGAATATGTTTATATTTTAAATCAACGGATTTAAATATAATCTATTCAGATTTTCATGCTTAGAAAGTTCTCATATATATAGTAATTGGTTGATATCTAATTATTTTCAAATATTCTATCCAATTATAATGGATTATGTTTTGTAATCGTTATGATCAGTTATTCACTAGACTTATCTTTTAAATTATGAAATATAGTTATTCTGATAATTTTAATATAGATAAAATAATAAATTTTACAAGATTAATAAAGGAAATATTGTGTAAAAGTTACTTGATAGGGTTTTTTTTAATTAAACATTTGTAATGATAATAATATTTTAATCTAAATCAATCTAAATTTAATTATTTTAACAATAATATATTAAACTATAATATAATAAATAAGAAAAACTATATGATAACAAATAAACAATAATTTATATTCATTCTTAACTACCTAAATTTTAGCCACATAAAGAAAGAGATAAAAAATTATAATAAACAAAACAATGTGTTAAAATATTTTAAATTTTATTAAAATATATTGATTTATACCTTGCATTTTAAGTGTTTTCTTATAAATCCTATTATTTTTAAAATTAAAAATGATTATTGTTAATTATTTTCAAATTGCTAAGATCATAAAAATATATCAAAATTGATAACTTTTCCTTTTTATAATTGTATGAAAATATAAATTTACTTAAGTACATTGAAATTAAAGAAATTGCATTTCATAGATGTATATGAAAGCCCAGTATATATATATATATATATTAATATTGATATTATTTTCTAAAATATTGTACAGTATTTATGGTTATAATATTATTTTCACAAAAATATTATATTATTCATTGTTTTTTATTGAAAATCAAACTAGATAGAAGAAATCCATTTATAAGTTTCAAAAGTTTTATAATTATTCATGAAAATAAAGTTAAATATATTACAGCGTAACCATAACCAAGAAAGATGTTCATTCTGTCTTTAAGCTACCATTTAATCTTCAATGCTGTAATACAACTTTCGTGTTGTCCGTAACAGTTGTTGCAGTCAATAGATAAAAACATTTTCTCTCAACTTAATTCCTTATGAGGATTAAATTCTGCAAATATAGTCTGAATAATTTGGAGTGAATATTTCGTTATTTTTTTAAATATATTCTTTAAACATTTTACACTTATAAATACGAAATGACTGCTGTTGCTAAAAAAAAATATATGTTAGAGTTTCATCGTTATAATTGCCGAATTCATTTAATAAACTGTTTATATACTTTTATTAAACTGTTTTTTTTTTTTCGAAATTGCTATTATTTTTATTGGACCATTTAATAATATTTTAATAATAAATATTTATATCTAGAAATATTTATTTGTATTACAATTTTGCACATTATTAAATTTCATTTTCTAATATAATTTAAAGGAAAATGTTACATTACAAATAAAACTAAAAACAATTATTTGTTTTTAGTTTTAGTTATATTGTAACATTTTCATTAATAATGCAACATTTTCATTCATGTAAATATTTTACCAGTAATAATTCGTTTTTCCGTTTCTCCATGTATTTTAGTACTTTTTAAAAAAATTTAAAATACCTTAAGTCTTCAATTACAGCTCACTCTTTCTCTTTTTACAGCCAGCTATGCCATACAAAAACTTATTTACTGTTATTACTTCTTAAAAGATCCATTTTCTACATGGATATATGTTTGTGTATGATATTTTAATGCAATCTTACAATACGTGCTTTATTTTGTCTTAGAATATTATTTTATGCAAACGAACTTAACATATACATTCCATTCATATGTTTTTTTGGGGTTTTTTTCACAATTAATGACAAAATTTTGTTTAAGAGTTAACATAAATAAAACTACTCAGTCAATATTTTAAAAAGATTATAGATATTCAGCAAATGCAACGGAGAGAGAAATATTTCGTGACAGCAACCCAGAAAAATATTTATATATTCTTTACTCCCCTATTCGGAATTCTGCGAATAGAAAAAGAAAATCTTATCTTTCAATTCGCCGCACAGACGAAAGATAGTCTGCATTATGATGACTAGCCATCAACGAATCTCATCCATTCTTCATTAGAGTTATGCGATTTTCGTGTTGTCCAGGTTAGTCTTGTCTAACAGGATACGATTTCTTTGCGATCCATTACAAAAAACATTTATTTTCAAAATATTCCAAAACGATATTGCTTACTGGGATTTAATTCAGGTACTGTGCATTCCTATTTCAATAATACTGCTTGAATATTTCATATTTTGATTAATTTTTGATTATTAGGTAAATTAATTTCAATGAGCGACCTGATAGCCAATTGGAGAGCGCTCAGACCTTCGGTACTTCAGGTTCGAATCCTGACAGTGGCATGAATGATTGCTAGTGGTTCGTAATCCACCTCAAACTTTAGATCCCTGTCTAATTAGCCTAAGTGTCTGACAGTAGAGCGACAAACTAATCCAAATAAAATATTAGTTCCAATAATATTTTGAGGCATGATGGCCGAGTGGCTAGTTGGCGTTTGCTGCCCCAGTTTCAGGTTCGAGTGCCGACGCTGCCATGGATGTTTTTAGTAGATTGGAATCCACTTTAAATCGTCTTTCACGGTCTGACTGTTGGGCGTAGGAAAAATAAATTTCATATTTCGGAATCTGACAATTAGCAGACTGCCTTGGCCCACCATAGGGCTGGTGCGCCATTGAAGAATATGAAGATGGAAAGATTATTTTTATTCATGGAAAAATTATTTTTTAAAGAAGGAAAAATTAACTAGATCATTTAAAAAGACATCAGTTTATTTATAGAAACACTTTATAATATTATCATGCCTTTGTAATTTGTACTGCCGAATTTATTCAACAAAATGGTTTTTGGATTTTATTCCATCTCCATATAAATAAAATATTTAAAAAAAAGATACTTTTATCCTTTCTCACTACAATGTACAGACAGCCTTACAAAAATTTACCATCTCTAAAATATGCAGCTCTGTAATAATACTTTATCTGAACCAGGCATCTCCAAATCTCCCCTTCTTCTTTGTAGTTACATGATTTTCAGGTTGTCTCTGTAGTAATTTGATTTAATAGAATGCATAACAAATTCATCGCTAATGTCCAAAGATAAGAATTTTGCATCTTATAATCTGCCATATCATTGTTTTCTGGGATTAGAGAGTGGTAATGTAATCTTACTTAAATATCAGGTAAATACTTAAATAACCCCTAACATTTCATAGTCTTTGATAAATAGATTCACACTTGTGCACTCGAAAATAATTTCTGCAAGTTTTATATTCTTAGAATAAATTATATTTTAAATAATAGACTTGAGTTATTTAAAAAATCATTTCATTATATCATCACGCTTTAAAAGTTTTACTATTGGATTCAGTTATGCCTCTGTTGTTTAAATTTTGTTTCTTACTTCATATAAAGAAGAATAAATTCTGAGTAAAAGGACAATTTAATAATAATTTTTGTCATTATTAGTAATAGCATTTTCTAGGAACATAGGCATTTGTAATTTTTTTTTTTTTTTTTGCAATGCTCATTCAGATTATGACATTAATCTATGAAATTCAGAAGCTCTTTTTAATAAAATTTAAAGCGAAATTTGTTAATTATATACAATTATAATTAAAATTTCCTTCAATAAAAAATTCAAATCCAGCATTATTATTTCCTTACAGTGTTTCAATCTAGATATTTGGGATAAATCTCATTTAATTTTTTCTTATAATTTCAATAAAGAATTTATTTTTACGATATTTTGCATCTTAATATAGATTTTTTAAATGTTTATATAATTAATCTGATTTAATAGAATGCATAACAAATTCATCACTTATGTCGAACGATAAGGATTTTGGATTTTATAATCTACCATATCATTGTTTTCTGGGATTTAAAAGTGGTAATGGTCACATGGTAAAAATTTAAATAACCCGTAATATTTTATACTGTTTGATAAATAAATTCACACTTATGAACTCTAAAATAATCTTTATATTCTTAGAATAAATTATATTTTAAATAATAGACTTATGTTTATTTAGAAATTCATTTCATTATCTCATCATACTTTAAGAATTTTTATTGTTGGATTCAGTTAATATGTTGCTATTCTTTAAATTTTGTTTCTTACTTCATATAAAGCAGAATAAATTCTCACAAAAATTAAAATTTAATAATAATTTTTGTTTTTTGCATTTTAGCATTTGCTTTCTAGGAATATAAGTATTTATAAAAATTGTCTGTTCTTTTATTTTCAATGCTCATTCAGATTATAACATTAAAGTATGAAAATCAGAAGCTGTTTTATTAAAAATTAATGCGATTTTTTTTAATTGTACACATTTATAATTAAAATTTCCTTCAATAAAAATTCAAATCCAGCATTATTATTTCTTGAAAGTGTTTCAATATCCATGTTTTGTATAAATCTTATTATTTTTTTTTTTTTTTTTTATAATTTCAATAAAAAATTTAATTGGGCTATATTTAACATCCGAATAATATAGATTTTAAAAATGTTCCTATAATGAAAGTAATATCTGCAAATTTTAACCATATAAATCTTTGTTTCGGGCCTATTGGCCGAGTGACTGGTGGTCCATGCCACAGATTTACGGCTCGATTTCTGGCGGGCCCATGGTTGATTGTAGTGGTTTGGAATCCACTTTAAAACGTAGGTCCCGGTCTAATATGACTGTTAAGCGGAGTACTAACACCCCTACCTGAAAAAAGAAAATGATTGATGAAATCTTTGTTTATAAGCTTGATAATTATATAAATCATTATGGCCTATATTACTTTTTTTTTCAAATGGTAGATTTAAATGCATGGATTTGTTGGTAAAATAGTGAAACAAAACCATATTTTAATTTAATCAGCTGTAATAATTTTTAAAGCTTTAATAATTTCATTTGTTAGAAATAAAATATCAATGTCCAACCAGATAAAGAAAGAGAGAGAACCTAATTATTCTACGTATACACATTCATATTTTTTCCAAAGCAAAAATTATAAAATCAAGGAAATAATGTAATTCTCTGAAAGACAAATCATTTTTACATAAATTAATTAAATTAACATGCACAAAAAGATACTTAAATCATTTTTTAATCTTTCTTTTTCACAAACTCATATATTAATTTCTGAAAACAAACCTCTTTTGTACTAAGCAATTAATAATGCGACCTTTGCCTGTCCTTTGTCCCCCAGGTTATCCGAAATTCCCAAAACAGGAACAGGAAACAACTCCTTTTGTGAGAAACGAAAGAGAAAAGAAACTGCAAGACAGAAATGACATATTAGTAACGAATAAAAAAAATGCATATAATAGGAGAAGGGAAAGCAAGGGTCTAGACTGTTAGTGCTTAGTCGTTTCTTTTCGCATAATGAAACCAACTGTTGGACCAGAAAAATCCCGATAATGATGTCAGGACATGGTTATTAAGATTCCCTCTGCTTTCCCATATCATTAGGGATATTTGAACAAACTTCGGGATCCTCGTTTTACCATCGTTAGCATTCAAGTGATACCTTTTCTTCTGTAAATTCATGGTATTGCCTGTGAAAAATAATTACAGCTCATTTTTTTTTTCTATTCATCATTGAAACGCAAAAGCAATTGTTGGAAATTTTACTTTTTTTTACTTACTACATTATGTGTTTTGAATAACTGATAGTCTCCCTGTTATAAAACAAACCTTCTGTCACAAAATGAGAATGTTTTTTTGGAAATATAACAGACGATTTATTTTAAAATGAATACTGTCTCATATTCAGATATAGGAATAGATTTACATAACTGTTTTCTGTCCACGTTCCCTGGGGGGAAGCAAATATTATTATGGAAAAAAAGCCTTTTTATGAAATATAATTATGCATGGCATTAATGTGTAATAATAATATCTTGCTATTTGTTATAAAATGTTTATTAAGGAATTTATAATATACTTTGGAACTTCTTTTGACGTCGTACCGTTCTCCCTATGGTCAAGTTTCTTCAGTTCAAATTTGAACTCATTGTGGCGAGTGATTCTTTTTTTACAGCATTTTGAAAGTGGGACTTTAATTATAATAACCCTGCATATTTAACATCCAAATATTGGTTTTTAAAATGCTTAAATAGTTAAAGCAATATCTATAAATTTCTTCTATATAAACTTTTGTTTCTTAACTTCGTAATTATATGCATCATTACAAACTTACATTGCTTTGCTTTTCGAAAGGTATATCTAAAATAACAGATTTGTTTGTATAATCTGAAAAAAAATCACATTTTAATTTAATCAGCTGTAATAGTTTTTAAAGCTTTAATAAATTTATTACTTGTGAAAAATAAAATATCAATTCCCAATCTGATAAAGAGAGGAAGAAGCTCGTTATTCTTTGTATACACATTCATATTTTTTTTACGAAATCGAAGTTATAAAATGAAGCAAAATATATAATTTTCTGAAAAGCAAACCTTTTTTGCATGCATTAATTAAATTAACATGCACAAAAAGATAATTAAATCATTTTTATTCTTTTTTATTTCCACAAACTCATATAATAATAATTACTAAAAACAAACCCCTTTTGTACGAAGCAATTAATAATGCGACCTTTGCCTGTCCTTTGTCCCGCAGGTTATCCGAAATTCCCAAAACAGGAACAGGAAACAACTCCTTTTGTGAGAAACGAAAGAGAAAAGAAACAGCAAGACAGAAATGACATATTAATATCGAATAAAAAAATACATATAATAGGAGGATGGAAAGCAAGGGTCTAGACTGTTAGTGCTTAGTCGTTTCTTTTCGCATAATGAAACCAACTGTTGGACCAGAAAAATCTGGATAATGATGTCAGGACATGGCTATCAAGATTCCCTCTGCTTTCCTATATCATTAGGGATATTTGAACAAATTTCGCGATCCTCGTTTCACCATCGTTAGCATTCAAGTGATAACTTTTCTTCTGAGAATTCATGGCATTGCCTGTGAAAAATAATTACAGCTATTTTTTTTAATTCATCATTGAAACGCAAAAGCAATTGTTGGAAAAGTTTACCTTTTTTTTTTTTACTTACTACATTATGTGTTTTAAGGGCCAGACGGCCGAATGGCTAGCGCTCTGGCGTTCGGTGCCACAGGTATCGGGTTCAAATCCCGGCTTTGCCCATGGGTGTTGTAGTGGTTCGGAATCCACTTTAAGCCGTAGGTTCCGGTCCTTACAGGATCGTAGAGCGCTGCAGGGACATTGTTACTTCGCGTACTTGACTTACCATCAAGTTACACGCGCCCCCCGGGTAATGCAAAGTGAGTAACATCGGTGCAGCCCTTATGGCGAAAGATCGCGGGCTTTTTGCCAGCTGCATTAGAAGGAAAAAAAAATATATTTTGTGTTTTTAATAACTGATGGTTCCACTGTTGTGAAACAGACCTTCTGTCTGAAAATAAAAATGTTTATTTAGAAACATAAAAGACGATTTCTTTTGAAATGAATGCTGTCTCATAGTCAGATAAAGGAATAGATTTACATAACTGTTTTCCGTCCCCGTTCCCTGTGGGGAAACAAATATTATTATGGAAAAAAAGCCTTTTTATGAAATATTATGTATGGCATTATTGTGTAATAATAATATCTTGCTATTTGTTATAAAATGTTTATTAAGGGATTTTGAAAATAAAGTTTAGAAATATTTTTGGAGTTGACTTTTGCTTGTAACAGGATTTCCAAAAAGTTCCATTGATTTTTTCCATCCAATTTAGTATGACCTTGCAGTGGTGGATGGCCTTTCAACTAACAATATCACAACTGTTGAATGTCTTAGAAGTAATTTTTTCCGTCAAAACTCTGAAATAATCAAGCACATTGAACACTACAGTTGATTTAATGTGTAACTCATGAGAAATACGTTGTAATTTCTATTCAAAATGTCACTGGCAGCCGAATTCACTTTCTTCATGCCACTTACAGCTTTTAATACACTTTTGAGCTTTTTTTGATAGCGTACCATTCCCTACTTCTTCAAGTACTCTTCAGTACAAATTTAAACTCATTGTGACGATTGGTTATTTTTTTACAATATTTTGAAAGTGGGATTTTAATTATATCCACCCCGCATATTTAACATCCAAATATAGGTTTTTAAAATGCTTATATAATTAAAGAAATATCTACAAATTTTTACTATGTAAATCTTTGTTTATTATCTTGATAATTATATGCATCATTATAAACTTATATTGCTTTCCTTTTCGAAAAATATACCTAAAATTGTGGATTTGATTGTATAAGGCTGAAAAGAAGTCATATTTTATTTTAATCTGCTGTAATAACTTGTACAGCTTTAATAATTTTATTTTTTAATAATAAAATATCATTCCCTAATCAGATAAAGTGAGAGAGCGAACGTAATTCTTCTATATATACACATTCATATTTTTTCAGAAAATAAAAATTATAAAATATAACAAAAGATCTAATTTTCTCAAAAGCAAATCATTTTTACATAAATTAATTAAATTAACATGCACAAAAAGAAACTTAAATCATTTTTATTCCCTTTCATTTTCACAAACTGATATAATAATTACTAAAAACAAACCCTTTTTGTACTAAGGAATTAATAATGCGACCTTTGCCTGTCCTTTGTCCCCCAGGTTATACGAAATTCCCAAAACAAGAACAGGAAACAATTCCTTTTGCGAGAAACGAAAGAAAAAAGAAACTGCAAGACAGAAATGACATATTAGTATCGAATAAAAAAAATATATCTAATGGGAGGAGGAAAAGAAAGGGTCTAGACTGTTAGTGCTTAGTCGTTTCTTTTCGCATAATGAAACCTACTGTTGGACCAGAAAAATCCGGATAATGATGTCAGGACATGGTTATCAGGATTCCCTCTGCTTTCCCATATCATTAGGAATATTTGAACAAACTTCACGATCCTCGTTTTACCATCCTTAGCATTCAAGTTATACCTTTCTTCTGAAAATTCATGGCAATGCCTGCGAAAATAATTACAGATCATTTTTTTTATTCATCTTTGAAACGCAAAAGCAATTGTTGGAAATTATACTTTTTTTTTTACTTATTACATTACGTGTTTTTAATAACTGATAGTTTCACTGTCGTCAAGCAAACCTTCTTTCTGAAAATGAGAATGATATTCAAAAATATAAAAGATGATTTCTTTTAAAAAGGAATGCTTTCTCATAGTCAGAAAATGGAATAGATTTGCATAACTATATTCTGTCAGCATTTTCTGTGGGGAAATAAATATTACTACGGAAAAAAAGCTCTTTTATGAAATATAATTATGTATGGCATCATTGTGTAACTATGATAATCCCTAGCTATTTGTTATAAAATATTTATTAAGAAATTTATAATATACTTTGGAAATTCTTTTAATGTCGCACCGTTCTCCCCAGCTTCAAGTATCTTCAGTACAAATTTGAACTCATTGTGACTAGCGGTTCTTTTTTTTTTTTACAGCATTTTGAAAGTGAAATTTTAATTATATTCACCTTGTATAAGTAACATCCGAATATAGGTTTTTAAAATGTTTATATAAGTAACGAAATATATATACATTTTAACTATGTAAATCTTCGTTTATTAGCTTGTTAATTATATACATCATTATAAGCTTATATTGCTGTCCTTTTCGAAAAGGATATCTAAAATAATGGATTTGTTTGTATAATGCTGAAAACAATTCGTATTTTAATTTAATCAGCTGTAATACTTTTTAACGACTTAATATAATATTTAGAAATAATATTAATTCGTTTTATTAAATTTAAAGTAAAAAATTAATTGAAAATTAATTATTTTTTTCAATTAAATTTTAACTTTTAATTTATTTCATATAAATAAAATATCAATGTCCAATCTGATAAATTGAGAGAACCTAGTTATTATTCTATGTATACAAATTAATATTTTTTCAGAAAATAAAATTTATAAAATTAAGGAAAATATCTCATTTTCTGTAAAAAAGCAAATCCTTTTTTCTTAAACTAATTAAATTATCATGCACAAAAAATACTTAAATCATTTTTATTTTTTTTCATTTCCGCAAACTCATATAATAATAATTACTAAAAGCAAACCCCTTTTGTACTAAGCAATTAATAATGCCACCTTTGCCTGTCCTTTGTCCCCCAGGTTATCCTAAATTTCCAAAACAGGAACAGGAAACAACTCCTTTTGTCAGAAAGGAAAGAGAAAAGAAACTGGAAAACAGTAATGACATATTCGTAACGAATAAGAAAATATATATATATAACAGGAGGAGGAAAAGCAAGGGTCTAGACGGTTAGTGCTTAGTCGTTTCTTTTCGCATAATGAAACCAACTGTTGGACCAGAAAAATCCGGATAATGATGTCAGGACATGGTTATCAAAATTCCCTCTGCTTTCCCATATCATTAGGGATGTTTGAACAAACTTCGCGATCCTCGTTTTACCATCGTTAGCATTCAAGTGATACCTTTCTTCTGGCATTTCCTGTGAAAAATAATTACAGCTCATTTTTTTATTTTTTTATTCGTCATTGAAACGCAAAACCATTGTTGGAAATTTTACTTTCTTTACTTACATTATGTGTTTTTAATAACTTAAATTTTTACTATTGTCAAACAGACCTTCCTTCTGAACATGAGAATGACTTTTTGGAAATATATAAAAGACGATTTCTTTTGAAATGAAAGCTGTTTCGTAGTCAGATAAAGGAGTAGATTAACATAACTATATTCTGCCAACATTCCTTGTGAGAAAATAAATTTTATTATAGAAAAAAAGCCTTTTTATGAAATGTAATTATGTATGGTATTAATGTGTAACATTGATAATCGCTTGCTATTTGTTATAAAATGTTTATTAAGGAATTTGTAATATACTTTGGAACTTCTTTTGATGTCGTACCGTTCTCCCCATGTTCAAGTTTCTTCAGTTCAAATTTGAACTCATTGTGGCGAGTGATTCTTTTTTTACAGCAATTTGAAAGTGGGACTTTAATTATAATAAACCTGCATATTTAACATCTAAATATAGTTTTTAAAATGCTTAAATAGTTAAAGCAATATCTACACATTTTTTCTATGTAAATTTTTGTTTATTAACTTCGTAATTATATTCATCATTACAAACTTACATTGCTTTGCTTTTCGAAAGGTATATCTAAAATAATAGATTTGTTTGTATAATCTGAAAAAAAATCAAATTTTAATTTAATCAGCTGTGATAGTTTTTAAAGCTTTAATAAATTTATTACTTGTTAAAAATAAAATATCAATTCCCAATCTGATAAAGAGAGAAAGAAACTCGTTATTCTTTGTATACACATTCATATTTTTTTTTCCGAAATCAAAGTTATAAAATAAAGGAAAATATATACTTTTCTGAAAATCAAACCATTTTTGCATGCATTAATTAAAATAACATGTACAAAAAGATACTTAAATCATTTTCATTCTCTTTCATTTCCACAAACTCATATAATAATAATTACTAGAAACAAAGCCCTTTTATACTCAGCAATTAAAAATGCGACCTTTGCCTGTCCTTTGTCCCCCCAGGTTATCTGAAATTCCCAAAACAGGAACAGGAAACAACTCCTTTTGTGAGAAACGAAACAGCAAGACAGAAATGACATACTAGTATCGAATAAAAAAAATACATATAATAGGAGAAGGGAAAGCAAGGGTCTAGACTGTTAGTGCTTAGTCGTTTCTTTTCGCATAATGAAACCAACTGTTGGACCAGAAAAATCCGGATAATGATGTCAGGACATGGTTATCAAGATTCTCTCTGCTTTCCCATATCATTAGGGATATTTGAACAAACTTCGCGATCCTCGTTTTACCATCGTTAGCATTCAAGGGATACCTTTTCTTATGAAAATTCATGGCAATGTCTGCGAAAATAATTACAGATCATTTTTTTTATTCATCTTTGAAATGCAAAAGCAATTGTTGGAAATTGTACTTTTTTTTTTACTTATTACGTTACGTGTTTTTAAGAACTGATAGTTTCACTGTCGTCAAACAAACCTTCTTTCTGAAAATGAGAATGATATTCAAAAATATAAAAGAAGATTTCTTTTAAAAAGGAATGATTCTCATAGTCAGAAAACGGAATAGATTTGCATAATTATATTCTGTCAGCATTTTCTGTGGTGAAAGAAATATTACTACGGAAAAAAAGCCCTTTTATGAAATATAATGATGTATGGCATCATTGTGTAACTATGTGTATGTGTAACTATTGTGTAACTATGATAATCCCTTGCTATTTGTTATAAAATATTTATTAAGGAATTTATAATATAGTTTGGAAATTCTTTTCATGTCGCACCGTTCTCCCCAGCTACAAGTATCTTCAGTTCAAATTTGAACTCATTGTGACTAGTGGTTCTTTTTTTTTTTTTTTTTTTTTTTTTTACAGCATTTTGAAAGTGGGATTTTAATTATATTCACCCTGTATATGTAATATCCGAATATAGGTTTTTAAAATGTTTATATAAGTAAAAAAATATATATACATTTTAACTATGTAAATCTTCTTTTATTACCTTGTTAATTATATACATCATTATAAGCTTATATTGCTGTCCTTTTCGAAAAGGATATCTAAAATAATGGATTTGTTTGTATAATGCTGAAAACGATTCGTATTTTAATTTAATCAGCTGTAATAATTTTTAACGACTTTATATGATATTTAAAAATAATATTTATTCTTTTTATTAAATTTAAAGTAAAAAATTAATTGAAAATTATTTTTTTCAATTAAATTTTAACTTTTAATTTATTTTTTAGAAATAAAATATCAATGTCCAATCTGATAAAGTGAAAGAACCTAGTTATTATTCTATGTATACAAATTAATATTTTTTCAGAAAATAAAATTTATAAAATTAAGGAAAATATCTCATTTTCTGTAAAAAAAGCAAATCATTTTTTCATAAAATAATTTAATTATCACGCACAAAAAGATACTTAAATCATTTTTATTCTTTTTCATTTCCGCAAACTCATATAATAATAATTACTAAAAGCAAACCCCTTTTGTACTAAGCAATTAATAATGCGACCTTTGCCTGTCCTTTGTCCCCCAGGTTATCCTAAATTCAAAATCAGGAACAGGAAACAACTCCTTTTGTGAGAACGAAAGAGAAAAGAAACTACAAGACAGAATTGACATATTAGTATCGAATAAAAAAAATACATATAATAGGAGGATGAAAAGCAAGGGTCCAGACTGTTAGTGCTTAGTCGTTTCTTTTCGCATAATGAAACCAACTGTTGGACCAGAAAAATCCGGATAATGATGTCAGGACATGTTTATCAAGATTCCCTCTGCTTTCCCATATCAATAGGGATATTTGTACAAACTTCGCGATCCTCGTTTTACCATCGATAGCATTCAAGGGATACCTTTTCTTTTGAAAATTCATGGCAATGCCTGTGAAAAATAATTACAGCTCATTTTTTTTATTCATCTTTGAAATGCAAAAGCAATTATTGGAAATTGTACCTTTTTTTTTTTTTTTTTTTTTACATATTACATTACGTGTTTTTAATAACTGATAGTTTCACTGTCGTCAAACAAACCTTCTTTCTGAAAATGAGAATGATATTCAAAAATATAAAAGAAGATTTTTTTTTAAAATGGAATGATTTCTCATAGTCAGAAAACGGAATAGATTTGCATAACTATATTCTGTCAGCATTTTCTGTGGGGAAATAAATACTACTACGGAAAAAAAAGCCCTTTTATGAAATATAATTATGTATGGCATTATTGTGTAACTATGATAATCCTTTGCTATTTTTTATAAAATATTTATTAAGGAATTTATAATATACTTTTTGAATTCTTTTGATGTCGCGCCGTTCTCCCCAGCTTGAAGTATCTTCAGTTCAAATTTGAACTCATTGTGACTAGTGGTTCTTTTGTTTTTTTTACAGCATTTTGAAAGCGGGATTTTAATTATATTCACCTTGTATATGTAATATCCGAATATAGGTTTTAAAAATGTTTATATAAGTAAAGAAATATATATACATTTTAACTATGTAAATCTTCGTTTATTAGCTTGTTAATTATATACATCATTATAAGCTTATATTGCTGTCCTTTTCGAAAAGGATATCTAAAACAATGGATTTGCTTGTATAATGCTGAAAACAATTCGTATTTTAATTTAATCAGCTGTAATAATTTTTATGGACTTAATATAAAATTTAAAAATAATATTATTTCTTTTTATTAAATTTAAAGTAAAAAATTAATTGAAAATTAATTATTTTTTTCAATTAAATTTCAACTTTTCATTTAGTTCTTAGAAATAAAATATCAATGTCCAATCTAATAAAGTGAGAGAACCTAGTTATTATTCTATGTATACAAATTCATATTTTTTCAGACAGTAAAATTTATAAAATTAAGGAAAATATCTCATTTTTCTGTAAAAAAGCAAATCATTTTTTCATAAATTAATTAAATTATCATGCACAAAAAGATCCTTAAATCATTTTTATTCTTTTTCATTTCGCAAACTCATATCATAATTATTATAAGCAAACCCCTTTTGTACTAAGCAATTAATAATGCGACCTTTGCCTGTCCTTTGTCCCCAGGTTATCCTAAATTCCCAAAAAAGGAACAGGAAACAATTCCTTTTGTGAGAAACGCAAGAGGAAAGAAACTGCAAGACAGAAATGACATATTAGTATCGAATAAAATATATATATATAATGGGAGGAAGAAAAGCAAGAGTCCAGACTGTTAGTGCTTAGTCGTTTCTTTTCGCATAATGAAATCAACTGTTGGACCTGAAAAATCCGGATAATGATGTCAAGACATGGTTATCAAGATTCCCTCTGCTTTCCTATATCATTAGGGATATTTGAACAAACTTCGCGATATTCGTTTTACCATCGTTAGCATTCAAGGGATACCTTTTCTTCTGGCATTTCGTGTGAAAAATAATTACAGCTCATTTTTTTTATTCATCATTGTAACGCAAAACCATTGTTGGAAATTTTACTTTCTTCACTTACATTATGTGTTTTTAATAACTGAAATTTTTACCATTGTCAAACAGACCTTCTTGCTGAACATGAGAATGACTTCTTGGAAATATATAAAAGACGATTTTTTTTTAAATGAAAGCTGTTTCATAGTCAAATAAAGGAATAGATTAACATAACTATATTCTGCCAACATTCCTTGTGGGAAAATAAATTTTATTATGGAAAAAAAGACTTTTTATGAAATATGATTATGTATGGTATTAATGTGTAACATTGATAATCCCTTGCTATTTGTTATAAAATATTTATTAAGGAATTTATAATATATTTTGGAACTTCTTTTGAGGTCGTACCGTTCTCCTCATGTTCAAGTGTCTTCAGTTCAAATTTGAACTCATTGTGGCGAGTGATTCTTTTTTCACAGCATTTTGAAAGTGGGACTTTAATTATAATCATCCTGTATATTTAACATCCAAATATAGTTTTTAAAATGCTTAAATAGTTAAAGCAATATCTACAAATTTTTTCTATGTAAATTTTTGTATATTAACTTCGTAATTATATGCATCATTACAAACTTACATTGCTTTGCTTTTCGAAAGATATATCTAAAATAATACATTTGTTTGTATAATCTGAAAAAAAATCGCATTTTAATTTAATCAGCTGTAACAATTTTTAAAGCTTTAATAAATGTATTACTTGTTAAAAATAAAATATCAATTCCTAATCTGATAAAGAGAGAACGAAACTCGTTATTCTTTGTATACACATTCATATTTTTTTTCCGAAATGAAAGTTATAAAATAAAGGAAAATATACAATTTTCTGAAAAGGAAAATCATTTTTACATAAATTAATTAAATTAACATGCACAAAAAGATATTTAAATCATTTTTATTCCTTTTCATTTTCACAAACTCATATAATAATAATTACTAAAATCAAACCCCTTTTGTACTAAGCAATTAATAATGCGAACTTTGCCTGTCCTTTGTCCCCCAGGTTATCCGAAATTCCCAAAACAGGAACAGGAAACAACTCTTTTTGTGAGAAACGAAAGAGAAAAGAAACTGCAAGACAGAATTGACATATTAGTATCGAATAAAAAAATACATATAATAGGAGGAGGAAAAGCAAGGGTCCTGACGGTTAGTGCTTAGTCGTTTCTTTTCGCATAATGAAACCAACTGTTGGACCAGAAAAATCCGGATAATGATGTCAGGACATGGTTATCAAGATTCCCTCTGCTTTCCCGTATCATTAGGGATATTTGAACAAACTTCGCCATCCTCGTTTTACCATCGTTATCATTCAAGTGATACCTTTTCTTCTGAAAATTCATGGTATTGCCTGTGAAAAATAATTACAGCTCATTTTTTTTTCATCATTAAAACGCAAAAGCAATTGTTGGAAATAATAATTTTTTTTTTTTACTTATTTCATTACGTGTTTTTAATAACTGATAGTTTTACTGTCGTCAAACAAACCTTCTGTCTGAAAATGAGAATGCTTTTTTGGAAATATATAAGACGATTTATTTTGAAATGAATACTGTCTCCTAATAATATAAATGCAATAGATTTACATAACTGTCTTCTTCCAACATTCCCTGTGGTGACATAAATATTATTATGTATAAAAAAAGCCTTTTTATGAAATATAGTTATGTATGGTATTTATATGTGATGATATTCCTTTGCTATTTGTTATAAAATGTTTATTAAGGAATTTTAATAAGAACGTTTAGAAATATTTTTTGGAGTTGATTTTTGCTTGTAAAAAGATTTCCAAAAAAGTTCCACTGATTTTTTCCATCCAATTTAGTATGACTTTTGCGTGGTGGATGGGTTTTCAACTAACAATGTCACAACTGTTGAATGACTTAGAAGTCATTTTTTCTTGTCAAAGCGCTGAATTAATCAAGCACATTGAACACTATGGTTGATTTAATGTGTAACTCATGCTAAATACGTTGTAATTTTGATTTAAAATATCACTGGCAGCCGCATTCACTTTCTTGATGCCGCTTACGGGGCCATCTTATAATACACTTTGGAAATTTTTTTCATGTCGTAGCATTCCCTCTTTCTTCAAGTATCTTTAGGTCAAATTTGAACTCATTGGGAAGAGTGTTTAGTTTTTTACAGCATTTTGAAAGTGGATTTTAATGCATAGTTATTTACCATAGTTAGGTAATACCAACCTGCATAGTTAGCATCCAAATATACGTTTTTTAAATGTTTATATAATTAAAGAAATATCCTCAAATTTTAACTATGTAAATCTTTGCTTATTATCTTGATAATTATATGCGTCATTCTAATATTATGTTGCTTTGCTTTTCGAAAAGTAAATTTAAAAACATGGATTCGTTTGCAAAATGCTGAAAAAAATGGTCTATGTATTTGCCAACGGCATTGAAAAAGCAATAATAATTTTATTTCTTAGAAATATAATATTTATTCCCAATCTGATAAAGGAGAAATTATTTTATTCATATTTTTTCCGAAATAAAAATTGTAAAATAAAGAAAAAGATCTAATTTTTTGGAAAACAAACAATTTTTGCATGAAATAATTAAATTATCCGGCACAAAAATACTTAAATCATTTTTATTATTTCTCATTTCCACCAACTCACATAATAATTACTAAAAACAAACCCCTTTTGTACTGAGCAATTAATAATGCAACCTTTGCCTGTCCTACAAATTTTTTTAATCTAATTTTTTGAAAAGCAAATCGTTTTTACATAAATTAATTAAATTAACAGGCACAAAAAGATACTGAAATCATGTTTTACTCTTTTTCTTTTTCACAAACTCATATAATAATTACTAAAAACAAACCACTTTTATAGTAAGCAATTAATAATGCGACCTTTGCCTGTCCTTTGTCCTCACGGGTTATCCAAAATTCCCAAAACAGGAACAGGAAACAACTCCTTTTGTGAGAAATGAAACAGAAAAGAAACTGCGGAACAGAAATGACATATTACTATCGCATAAAAAAATACATATAATAGGAGGAGGAAAAGCAAGGGTCCAGACTGTTAGTGCTTAGTCGTTTCTTTTCGCATAATGAAACCAACTGTTGGACCAGAAAAATCCGGATAATGATGTCAGGACATGGTTATAAGGATTCCCTCTGCTTTCCCCTATCATTAGGGATTTGAACAAACTTCGCAATCCTCGTTTTACCATCGTTAGCATTCATGGGATACCTTTTCTTTTGAAAATTCTTGGCAATGCCTGTGAAAATAATTACAGTTAATTTTTTTTATTCATTATTGAAACGCAGAAGCAATTGTTGGAAGTTTTACTTTTTTTTTACTTATTACATTACGTATTTTTTAATAACTGTTAGTTTCACTGTCGTCAAACAAACCTTCTGTCTGAAAATGAGAATGATTTTTTGGAAATATAAAAGGCGATTTCTTTTGAAATGAATGTTGTCTCATAGTCAGATAAAGGAATATATTTACATAATTATTTTCTGTCAACATTTCTGTGTTGAAATAAATATTATAATGGAAATAAAAGCCTTTTTATGAAATATAATTACGTAGGGCATTAATGTATAATGATAATCCCTTGCTGTTTGTTATAAAATGTTTATTAAGGAATTTTGAAAAGAATTTTTAGAAATATTTTTTTGCAGTTGATTTTTGTTTATACTATTAAAAGTATTTTAACATGATGTTATGTCAATACATCTATTATGTTATACTGTTTTTTTACAATTTTAAGCACTATTTTTCAATTGCATTGTATGTTCATTGTACATTAAATTATTTACTAAACATTTTTCAAAGAATATTGTCAATGCTTTCTTTATTTTGACACAACAATTTATAGCCGATGCTATAATATTTCTTTATATGTATTTTAATGGTATAATTTTCATTTTTAAATAATATTCGTAGTAGTATATAAATATTTAGTTTTAAATTTAGCTTGTTTCAGGATTATTTTATATAAATTATAATTGGTTTATTATTATGATATAAATTATAGATATGATTCAATATATAGATAAGCTGATCTTTATGAGTAAACATACTAATATATTTTGAGTAACAGTAAAAAAATTATTTAACAAATACTTTGATTATACAATAAATTTTAACGTATAATTTCCTAATCAAACTAGAGTAACGATGTTTATTCTTCTATGTATATATGTTTATTATTCTTCATGTTTAATAATATATTTAAACATGATATATAATATGTTTATTCTTCTTCACTGACGCAACAATTTCCATGGGGGCGGCCAAGTCCTTCTGCCTAATGGCAGATTTCGAGACAGGAGATGCTTTCATTTTACGGGATAGGGTTTTCAATCCTACGCCCAACTCTCTACAGTCATATTAGACTGTGACGTACTGTTTAAGGTTCCATTCCGAGCCACTAGAAGCATTCATGGCAAGCACCACTGGGACTAGATTCTGAAGCCTGTGGCAAAAAGAGCTAATCACCCTGCCATCAGGCCCCCATGATATGTTTCTAGTATTATATTTCTAGTATATACTTTTTATCCAAATATGTTTCTTTGTTTTTTAAATGACCAAAATCGCTTTTTTTAGGTAAAATTTTTCAAATGTTTTTCGGTAATAACGTTTTTTTTTTTTTTTTTTTTTTTACTACATTTTAGCCTATAAATACGGAAACTTTAGTGATCGTTTTTTAATAGAAATATCACTTATGTGAGTAAACATTTTTTTCTGGTTTTACAATAGTTAGGCAAAAAAAGAAACTCTCCAAATTGAGATAACTGGTAATTCTAATTATCCACACAAACATTAAACCCAATGGAGTTTCAGACGGTACCAATTTAATTGTATTCCTTGGGGCTCTTCACAAACTCGAAAGGAACTTTCTAATTTTTTTTTATTTCTACTCTCCAAGCCATTCTTTTCGGCAAAAAGGACAAAAAAAAAATGAGTTATTTCCAAGAATTTAATAAAAGGATTATAAAATTTGAGTACAAATTTTAATCTATATAACTGATACTAAAATATCAAACAGAGAAAAAAAGATGTATCTGAAATCCTTTTCCTTTCATCTATAAATCTTTCCAGAGGCTGAGGACGATTTCTTAGTCACATCTAAACTCGGAGGACATAAAGCAGCGGTCACGTAACTTCCATAGAGGATCGAAACAATGAGAGTGCAGAAACTTTCTTTTGATGACCACACTGGATGTGACACATAACCGAGGTTACGACTCGTGGGAACCATTGCGCCGATCCGAGTAATCTCTCGTTTTATATAGATGGTGCGCAATCGTCACTTCCCTGATGAAAGTTCACGATCCTTAAAGTAACGATTTGTTGAAACGAGTGCGATTTCCCTGGAGGAAACTGTCTCCTCCAATATTCAGAATACTGGCTCCTTTTTAGATTCGATTTCTCGAGAGGAAATTCGACGAAAAGGCCAGTTTGAGCACAGATTTGGTCGAGGCGTGACGTCGAGAGTTGATCACTTTTCGACGACTCTTACCCTACTAAGAATATTGGATATTCAAAATAAATAAAATAAAATATTTATTTCATGGTATTTTTTCAGGAATTAAAATTTTTAAAGGATTCATCATCATGGGATTTTTTCAGGAATTGAAATTTCAAAAGGGTTCAATAACCTGTAATTTTTTCGCTAATTAAAATTTCAAAAGGATTCATTATCATAGGATTTTTTTCTGTAATTAAAATTTCAAAAGTATATTCTGAGGAACAGTAAAAAAAGTATTTAACAAATACTTTAATTATACAATAAATTTTATCATATAATTTCATAATCAAACTAGTGTAACGAAGATAATATGTTTATTCTTCTTCACTGACGCAACGGTTTCCATGGTGGGCAGAGTCCTTCTGCCTAATGGCAGATTTCGAGACAGGAGATGCCTTTATTTTACAGGATAGGGTTTTCAATCCTACGCCCGACTCTCCACAGTCATATTAGACTGTGACATACTGTTTAAGGTGGATTCCACTAGAAGCATTCATGGCACTGCTGGGACTCGATTCTGGAGCCTGTGGCATAAAGAGCTAGTCACCCTGCCATCAGGCCCCCATAATATGTTTCTAGTATAGGTAAATGTCATATTTTTACCCAAATATGTTTCTTTGTTTTTTTAAATGACCAAAATCGCTTTTTTTAGGTAAAATTTTTCAAATGTTTTTCGGTAATAACGTTTTTTTTTTTTTTTTTTTTTTTTTTTTTCCCCCTACATTTTAGCTATAAATACGGAATGTTTAGTGATCGTTTTTTAATAGAAATATCACTTATGTGAGTAAACATTTTTTTCTGGTTTTACAATAGTTAGGCAAAAAAAGAAACTCTTCAAATTGAGATAACTGGTAATTCTAATTCTCCACACAAACATTAAACCCGATGGAGTTTCAGATCTACCAATTTAATTGTATTCCTTGGGGCTCTTCGAAATTCGAAAGGAATTTTCTTATTTTTGGTATTTCAACTCTCCAAGTCATTCTTTTCGGCAAAAAGGACAAAATAAAATGAATTATTTCCAAGAATTTAATAAAAGGATTATAAAATTTGAGTACAAATTTTAATCTATATAACTCATACTAAAATATCAAACAGAGAAAAAGATGTATCTGAAATCCTTTTCCTTTCTATAAATCTTTCCAGAAAGAAAGGACGATTTCTTAGTCACATCTAAACTCGGAGGACATAAAGCAGCGGTCACGTAACTTCCATAGAGGAGCGAAACAATGAGAGTGCAGAAACTTTCTTTTGATGACCACACTGGATGTGACACATAACCGAGGTTGCGACTCGTGGGAAACATTGCGACGATCCGAGTAATCTCTCGTTTTATATAGATGGTGAGCAATCGTCACTTCCCTGATGAAAGTTCACGATCCTTAAAGTAACGATTTGTTGAAACGAGTGCGATTTCCCTCGAGGAAACTGTCTCCTCCAATATTCAGAATACTGGCTCCTTTTTAGATTCGATTTCTCGAGAGGAAATTCGAGGAAAAGGCCAGTTTGAGCACAGATTTGGTCGAGGCGTGACGTCGAAGGTTGATCACTTTTCGACGACTCTCATCTTGAACTAAGAATACTGGATATTCAAAATAAATAAATAAAATAAGATATTTATTACGTGATATTTTGTCAGGGAATTGAAATTTCAAATGGATTCATCATTATGGGATTTTTTCGCAAATTAAAATTTCAAAAGGATTCATGACCATTTCAGTTTGGACCAATTAAAATTTCATTAAAGAATTCACTAAAATGTGATTTTTCGCTAATTAAGATTTCAAAAAATTCACTAACAAATGATTTTTTCGCTAATTAAGATTTCAAAAGAATTCACTAACATAAGATTTTTTTGCTAGTTAAAATATCAAAAGGATTCAATAATATGGGATTATTTCTGTAATTAAAATTTCAAAAGGATTCATTATCATTCGACTAACATAGAAATTTTTCGCTAATTAAAATTACAAAAGAAGTCACTAACATTGGAGTTTTTCGCTAATTAAAATTTCAAAAGGATTGACTAACATAGGATTTTTTCGCTAATTAAAATTTCAAAAGAATTCACTAATATCGGATTTTCTCGGGAATTAAAACTTCGAAAGGGTTCATCCTCATGGGATTTTTTCAGAAATTTAACTTTTAAAAGGATTCAATATAATTTGATTTTTGCGCTATTTAAAATTTCAAAAGGATTCACTAAGATTCAATTTTTTCGCTAATTCAAATTTCAAAAGGATTCATTATCCTTTGATTTTTGCCCTAACTAAAATTTAAAAAAGATTCATTATCATTTGATTTTTGCTCTAATTAAAATTTCAAAAGAATTCACTAACATGTGATTTTTCGGGAATTAAAATTTCAAAAGATTCACTAACATAGGAATATTTCGCTAATTAAAATTTCAAAAAGATTCGTTATTTGATTTTTGCACTAATTAAAATTTCAAAAGGATACTTTATCGTTTTCTTTTTTGCTCTAATTAAAATTTCAAAAGGATTCGCTAACATGGGATTTTTTTGCTAAGTAAAATTTCAAAAAAATTCATTAACATGGGATTTTTCCGCTAATTAAAATTTCAAAAGTATTCATTATCATTCGATTTTTGCACTAATTAAAATTACAAAAGAATTCACTAACATGTGATTTTTTCGGGAATTAAAATTTCAAAAGATTCACTAACATGGGAGTATTTCGCTAATTAAAATTTCAAAAGGATTCGTTAACATTTTATTTTTTGCACTAATTAAAATTTCAAAACGATTCGCTTACATGGGATTTTTTCGCTAAGTAAAAATTTCAAAAAAATTCACTAACATGTGATTTTTCGGGAATTAAAATTTCAAAAGATTCACTAACATGGGAATATTTCGCTAATTAAAATTTCAAAAGTATTCGTTATCATTTGATTTTTGCACTAATTAAAATTTCAAAAGGATACTTTATCATTTTATTTTTTGCACTAATTAAAATTTCAAAAGAATTCACTAACATGTGATTTTTTTCGGGAATTAAAATTTCAAGAGATTCACTAACATGGGAATATTTCGCTAATTAAAATTTCAAAAGGATTCGTTATCATTTGATTTTTGCACTAATTAAAATTTAAAAAGAATTCTTTATCATTTGATTTTTTATACTACTTAAAATTTAAAAACGGTTCACTAACATGGATTTTTCCGCTAATTAAAATTTCAAAAGGATTCATTAACATGGGATTTTTCTCTAATTAAAATTTCAAAAGAATTCATTAACATGGGATTTTTTCTGTAATTAAAATTTCAAAAGAATTCACTAACATGAGATTTTCTTATTAGTTAGACTAGCAAAGAAATGTATTAAAATAGTGTTCTTCGTTAATTAAAATAAAAAAGATGTGCTGAATCCTACTCTAAAATGGGGCACTACATATATAAAACGTATGTAATGTCAAACTTGCTGCTGGTTGGATGCATACTTTTTTTATTGAAAAGTATTCCTCCAGCCTATTTAAGTATTCATTCATCCTAGTATTTTTATTGAAATTTTTATTTTTTAAATGAAGCTTTATAAGGTTTTTTTATATTTCGCATTTAATATTTTTATTTTTTTCATTTTTTTTTTTTTATGTAAGATTTAAGGTTTTATCTAGTTTAGATGTTTTTGTAGGATAAATTTCTAGTGAATATAAAAATTGATTTTATTTATAAGTATAATAAAGAGATTACTTTAAGTAAAAAATTTGTGTCAAGATTGTCTAAACTTGTGAACATTTTTCTTTTAGAATCTATTAAAGTTGATAACTTTCCGACTCTTATTTTACACTAAGAATATTGAATATTCAAAAATTAATAAATAAATAGTTAGTTTCATTAGTTAGACTAACAAAGAAATATAACAACATGGTGCTTTTCACTAGTAAAAATAAAAATAAAAAGTTAAATCCTACTCTTTAAAAATAAGGCACTACATATATAAAATTTATGTTATGCTAAACTTTCTTGTGGTTGGAGGAATACTTTTTTTATTCTTCATTTTAAAAGGTTTTTATATTTTCCATTTAATATTTTTGTTGTTTCATTTTTTTATATGTAAGATTTAGTGTTTTGCCTAGATTACGTATTTTTTATTATAAAATTTCTTGTGAATATAAAAATTGAATTTATTTGTAAGTGCAATAATCCAGATTACTTTACATATATATAAAAAAGTTTGTGATGAGATTGTCTAACTGGTGAACATTTTTATTTATGAATCAATTAAAGTTGATAACCTTTTGACCATTCTATATTATACAAAGAATATTGGATATTAAAAAACATATAAATAAATAAAAATTAATTAATTATTTATTAAAATGGTATTTTCTTGCTAATTAAAATTTCAAAATGTTTCATTAACATAAGAGTGTTTTTATTAGTTAGACCACCAAAGAAATATACAGTTGAGTGGTAGTGGTACAAATAAATGATTAAATGTTTAAAGCAAACAAACAATAACAAGATATCGGAATCAGTATTTTGTGTAGCCACCACGCGCCGCAATAAGTGCTGCTACATGACGTGGCATATAGTCAAACAAATTTTGAATGTCTGCCTGAGGAAGAGCATTCCATATTGTTTGTATGCGCACCCAAAGTTCGTCTGCAGAAGCAACAGGACGAGGATCCCGAGCGAGACGCCGACCAACGAAATCCCACACATGTTCAATCGGTGACATATGCGGGGAATACGCAGGCCAAGGAAGAAGTTATACCTGCCACGTTGCAAAGAAGGATTGAACAGTCCTAGCGATATGAGGGCGGGCATTGTCCTGTTGAAATACAGTGCCTGGCAAGCTCTGAAGGAAGGGAACAGCTTGGGGCTGTAGAACTTCACTGATGTACCGGTTGCTGTTCAGTTTACCCACAATTCTTAGCAATTGAGATCGTCCATGATATGCTATGGCACCCCAGACCATAACTCCGGGTATTCGTCCACTGTGGAATTCGATAATGCATTCCGGAAGCTGGCGTTCACCGGCATAGCGCCTGACACGAATGCGGCCATCATGGTACCACAAATTAAAGCGGGATTCGTCAGAAAACACGACATGCTGCTAATCAGCACGCCAGTCTCTATGCTGAGCGGCCCATTGTAGCCGCAGGCGGTGATGGTTTAGCGTGAGAGGGATCTTGTATAAAGGAGTCCTTGTGCGCAGTCCACGCTACAGCAGACGTCTACGAATTGATGAATCACACAATGAAACACCTGTAGCTATTGACCACTGTGCTGCCAATTGTCTAGAGGAAGCTGTACGGTCCGTCAGCGCCATGCGGATCAGGTGTCTATCATCGCGAGCTGACGTCCCATTTCGGGGTCCATAAACTGGATTTCCGAGTTGTCCGACATTCGTCCGTCCACTGCTTCCAAAGACGCATCACTGTGCTACTGTTATGCTGCACACGAGCGGCTATTGCAAGATAAGGCAATCCAGCTGCACGAAGGCCGATGATTCTCCCCCGTTCAAACTCTGTAAGTTTTTCAAATCTCGCTCTCTTTCGTCGAAGGGGCATAAGTAACGATTGAGCTAACTTTTACCACTAGCAGATAACCACCAATAACCATACATGCCTCGCTACAGCCGTCTATTTATTCGGATCCATCCACCATTCAGAGGGTGCTGCTCAACATACTACGCTACGGATTTGAAATTCTAATCTTTTGCATATCATGCACTAATTTGAATTTCCTGAAAATTTCAGGTCACTCGCGTAAGTCCTTCATGGTGTTGCACTTTTCACAAACATGAGTTTATTAATATGTTAGTTAAAATAAAAAAAAAGATATGTTGAATCATGTTTTTTAGTAATGGGCACTACATATATAAAATGTATGTAATGTCAAATTTACTGATACTTACTTTACGGATACTTCTTTAATCTTTATTTAAAAGGGTTTTTCCATAATTCGCATTTAATATTTTAATTTTTTTTTGTATACAAGATTTAGTGTTTTGCCTAGTTTATATGTTTTTATATGTTGAACTTACTTGTTAATATAAAAAATGAATTTAATTAAAAATATAATAATCCATAATACGTAATTCTATACATAATTATATACATTTATATATATATATATATATATATATATATATATAATGCTTAATATGTATAAAAAAAAGTTTGTCTTAACTGGTGAAATTTTTTTTTGAAATTGTTAAATATAATTTTTTGTATATTAAAAATGTTTTCTGCAAAAGTTATTACAGTGAATTATATTATGATTACTCTAGCCTCAAAAGACCAACTATATTAGATTTTTTTTTAATTAAATAATTTGAATTAAATTTATGAATTTACGCTATTGTGCTTAATATTCCTAAATTTTTTATAATATATTTTACTAGTTGAAATATCATTTCAAATATATTTAGTCAGAAAGTCTTTTACCTAAAATTAATCACTCATATATTTTTGGAAAACAAGTTCTTAAGACTTTTAACAACAATTGGGTAATATGTTGCTTAAAATGATGTAAAAGAAGCAGCTTTCTCTTAAATTATATTTAAAACTAGAGTCTGACATGAAATTTCAAAAATATTCGATAATAAAATACAAAAATCTAGCACTAAAATGCATAAAACTTTAAATAACGAAAAAGTAATCAGATTTAAAACCAAACGAATAATTAATAAAGGGGAATTAATTTTCTGTTCCTTTAAAGTTTATGACCACTTTTGCATCGTCTTTCAAAAAATCATTATAAATTCATTACAGACGATGTTCACCTTTGAGAGTCGTTTCACGTGAATCATATTTTCTAAAAAACCGCAGCCAAGAATTAAGTTCCTTGAATTTCTAAAGCTACTTTTGGAACTGGCATAAACCTTTGAAAAGGTCTTTAATAAAGAAGTAAAGTAAATAATTCCCTTAAATGTTCATCAATATTCAATTCAATACAGAATATTTCGAAAGACATTATATTTATCAATAAAAATTTAGGGATTCGTGACATTAGGATAGAAATGGTTATTAAGGGCTTTAAAATATTCTTTGGTGGCTAATGATGTTTTCCTCCTAATGGCACAAATAGAGAATTCCTAGATGCCTAGTTTGTCTTGAAAAATAAGAATATAGTCTTTCTTAATCTGTGCTTTTGGAGTTCAATTTTCCTGATTAAAAAAGTATTAAACGCAATTATTTTTCATGGCTAGACAAGACTTAAGTTTAAGAATGAAATGGCGTCAGTTTAAAATGAATTAAAATGCTCATTTAAGTTTGAAAGTACAGACAATAGTAATGAAATTCTCTATTTCTAAGAAAAGTAGTTAATATAGAATTTAAAAGCAAATTAAACATTTTATTAACGTATAGATTTTTTTCAACTTCATGCAATTTTGATTAATGCTATTTATGTTTATAAGCTATTGATCTATAAAAATATTAATCAAAAGAAGAAATTAAATTTATAAAAAAAGTTTATTGGACACATATAAAATCATTAAACAACATAAAAAAAGTCCTCAAATATTTTGATGAAAATTGTTTAGAGTGATTAATAATTCTTAATCATTTCTTATTCTCTGGTTTCTTCTTCAATTCAAGTTAAAAAAAATGAGATGATTAATTATTACCAAATGATTCGTAGATGAAAATTCTGTATTCAAATCGTATGTCGTCTTATTGATGTAATACAGGAATTCCCTTAGAATCAATCAATTATTAATTAAATATCAGAAACATTTTTTGTTTTCTTTATTATCTCAGATTTTTTTTATTTTTTATTTTATATATTATTCCAGAAACATTTTTTGCTTTCTTGATTATCTCAGAATTTTTTTTTTATTTTATTTATTAATTCAGAAACTTTTTTATATTTATTACTTCAAAAATTTTATTTTATTTTATTTATTATTTCAGAAACATTTTTTATTTTATTTACTATTTCAGAAGCATTTTTATGCATTATATTTATAATTCACGTATCAGTAGAGATCTATTTTACATATTTTTTTTAATTTATTTATGTACTTATTTTTGCGATGAATAGAGATTTCCTTGTAATCTAAAATTGGGGCCTGATGGCCAAGTTACTAGTGCTCTGGCGCTCAGGGCCACAGGTTTCTTGTTCGAGTACCGGCGATGCCATGGATGCTTTTAGTGGTTCATTAGCGTAGGACTAACAACCCTATCCCATAACAAGTAATAAAAGAAAATGCATACGATAAAAATAATAAAAGCAAATATATTAGGCTATATTTCAAATTTAATTAAAAACTTTTTGATCATTTAAAATTAAAAAATATAGAATACATTAACAAGAATACTCACACACGATCGTTTCAAATTTCACACGTATAAAATTAAGAATAATAATATCCAGAAAAATAAGCTAAATTAAAATCAGACGATTTTTTATATTATTGCCAATTTGTAGTTACATTATTTTAAAAAATTGAACAATACATATTGAATGAATAATAAAAATATTTGATAATAAAATAAAAATAATTAATAATTAAATGAATAAATTAAAATCAGACGATTTTTTTATATTAATTCTAATTTTTAGTTGCACTATTTTAAAAATTGAATAATATATATTAAATGAATAATAAAAATATTTGATAATAAAATAATAATAATTAATATTTAAATGAATAAAAATAATTAATAATTGAATGAATAAAATAATTAATAATCGTTAATTAGCTATGAGAAAAAAGAGATTATAAACTAATCATTAATTAATAAATGATGAGCAAATGAGAAGAAAGAGCAGCGTGAACATATGAATATTTCTCCCATATAAAATTAAAATTAATTAATTAAATTTAATTAATGAATTAATATTTGAAAAATTGTATTAACATCCAGTGTCATCCACTACAAGTTCAAAAAAATGTATTTGAAGTTGAGTGGATGAATAAAATGTATTTTATGAACGATTGAAAATTTGAACAAGATATAGGGCGAGTGTAAGCTAATAGAAGGAATTTAATAAAAATAAAAGCATCTCATGTTTCGGAATCTGCAAATATTAAAATTTTTTTTTTTTTATCAAATTAGGTTTTGATAATTAAATATATATATTGAATTTACAGTTACCTGTAAATTGTATTAATGTGAATTTCATTTTTAAAAATATAAGCACCAATGAATTTTTATATAAAATCTGTACATAATATGTATGCTTATATAAGTTTATTTACAATTATTTAAAATATAAAAATTTTATGCAGCTTTTAATATTTATGTTTTAATTAACTAATTAAATTATTTTCATGTTTTTTACATTGTACAACATATCTAAACTTGTGCATAAATATTGAGAAAAGCATTAGTTTTCTTGTTCTCCGCAGGCTTTGCACATTTATTTTTTTCCAATTCAGAATTCCCAATTTATGATAATACATGACAACTTTAACTCAAACAAATTTAATGTTTTCTCAGTTTATCTTTGCCACTTCAATACAGGTGAAGTAACTATATTTATCACATACTTATTACCAGCTCCAAGCTTTAACACTTCAAAAAATGCTTAAGAAAGCAACTAACACTTTAAAAAGTCAAATGTTCTCCAAGTTTTTCAAATTCATTAATAAGAAACCTACTTTTGCAAACAATTGTAGAGTTGTTAGTTTTCATTTTACTGCTTCTGAAATGCTTTTTTTCCACTTTTTATTCCTATATTATATTGTTAGTTTTAAAATTTATCGCTTCTTTGATGTTTTTAAAAATTTTTATTGATTTTTTGTCACTTATTTTTGTCTCGTGAAGTACTTACTAGTTCACGAGAATTCTTTGTAAATTACAATAAAAGAAATGCTATCAAAACAAAAATATTCTTAAAGTAGGTTACTTTTCAAAAAGCTTTAAAAATATAGAACAAAAATCTAAGCTATTTTTAACATGCAAGATCATAATGCTCTTGTTTTGGAGTTATTTACACTCACTTAAGTTTCGTAAAGTTTTTGAGATTTCCTAAAGAAAAACACTTTTCTTAAGTGAAGAAATTTTTGAACCAGTCCCAAATCTCAACCGCATACTCTATGCTTCATTACTACTAAGGCTTTATTTTTGCTGTTCGGAATTCGTATCTAAAATTCGAATAATAGTGAATTTAATTGTTTAGATTTTAAATTTGGATTTTTTATTAAAATTTTAAACGTGGATTTCTTTATTTAAATTCTGTGCAAAATAAGTCCATTTATACTTAATATAGTTCTGTTTTTCAAAACATTAAAGTCTTTCATTGATTTTTATACTTCTATTTCAATAAAACATTTAAATATATTTTCTGTTTTTAAATTGCATAAAACATGTTTTAATCAATGAAGATACGCTAAGAAAAGAAGTACTTTTCACCTATTCCCCAGACCTTTAGCAATCACCATTTTCCACCGATTTCAAAATTACTCAATGATTGAACGAGACAATTTCAACTCCTACTTAAACATATTTAATACTTGATGAATTTATCTTTGCCACTGCAATGAAGGCGAAATGCAGAATATTAATCTTTATATTTTTAACTGCACTAGGCTGGACCCTAGATAAATTTTAAGAAAGAAACTGACGCCCTAAAAATTCAAATAACCACCAATCTTTTGTCAATAGCTACTTTCAATTTATACATATTTTTGCTAATAAGAAATCTGTTTTAACAGCCTTTTATAAATTTGTCAATTATTATTCTAATTTTTCTGAGATAATTTTTCTCTCACATTTAATTTTTTATTCATTTTTTGTGTTTTAAAATTTAGTGACGTTTCGCGGCCTTTGGACAATTGGCTAGCTCTCTGGCCTTTGGTACCACAAGCTTCAGGTTCGAAGCCTGCCGCGGTGATATAAATGTTTGTTAGTGGTTTGATATCCAAGTTAAACTGTAGGTCCTGGTCTAATTAGTCAGGATTATGCAAAAATGACCGCAGAGCGACAAACCAAACCAAACCTTGATGCTTTTAAAATCTTATTATTGATTTGCTTGTTATTATTTGTGCAAACTTTACGTGATATTTTTTGGTGCACATTTCAATAAAAATATTAATTTTTTCTTCCACATTTCAATAAAAATAATAGTGACAGAACTACAATATTCTTGAAATAGTTCACCTAAAAGAAGCTTTCAAAAATCTAATATAAAATAGAGTGTAATCTATGTGTAGTGTCACAATACCCTTGTTTTGATGTTATTTCTCATTTGAAATCCAGTTTCAAACGTTTCAAAAGTGAAAGATTTCTCACAAGAAGAAATATTAATCAGTACCAAAGCTTAATTACTGATTCTATGTTGTTGTTGTTTTTTTGTTGCTATGGACAAAAAT
This sequence comes from Caerostris darwini, assembly GCA_021605075.1. Classification (NCBI taxonomy): domain Eukaryota; kingdom Metazoa; phylum Arthropoda; class Arachnida; order Araneae; family Araneidae; genus Caerostris; species Caerostris darwini. The sequence continues at coordinate 204,745 of BPLQ01003817.1, read as the reverse complement.
ACGCTATTTTGAATTTTAAATCACTAATTTGAAAAAAATATGAGCTTTAATTTAAAATGTAAGCTTTATAGAATTTTTTTTATAAATTCTGTACATAATAAGACCATTTACAACTCCTGATTTGAAATATTTAATGTTCTTCTGCATAAAAATGCTTTTCAAAATATTCATTTTACTTTGATTTTTTACAATTCCGTTTAAATAAAACATTTAAATTTCTTTTCTATTACGTAGTATTTTACAGAAACGTCTGAATTTTACATAAAAACTAAGAACACGAAAATATTCTTGAAGTATTTAAGTTTAAAAGAAAGAATTTAGAAAAACTAATAAAAAATTGCACAAGAACCTAAACTATTCGCAACATGTAGCTTCAAAATGCTTTTGTTTTGGAGTTATTTACACTCAATTTAAGTAGTTTAACTTTCACAAAACTTTTCAGATATGTTATAAAGAAGCCCTTTCTCACGCTAAGAAATATTTGATCAGCACTGACACTCAAATGCTGACTCTATGTCGTTGTTGCTATTTTGCTAATATTTCCTTAGTTACGTTATTTTAAATTTTAAACTATAAATTCGAATAAAAATGAATTTAATTATTTAAAATGTAAGCTTTAGTGAATTGTCTAATAAATTTTGTGCACAATAAACTTATTTATAGCTCTTGATTTGAAATATTTAACGCCCTTCTGTGTAAAAATCCTTTTCAAAATATTAATCTTATTTTTATTTTTACAATTCCGTTTCATAAAACATTTAAATTTCTTTTCTATTTTCGCATTGTACAGAAACATCTGAACTATGCATAAAAACTAAGAAAACGAAAATATTCTTGAAGTATTTAAGTTTAAAAAAAATAATAATGAAATATTGCACAAAAACCTAAACTATTCGCAACATGTAGCTTCAAAATGCCCTTGTTTTGGAGTTATTTACAGTCAATTTAAGTCGTTTGAGTTTCACAAAACTTTTCAGATATGTTATAGAGAAGCCCTTTGAAGAGAAGAACTATTTGACTTGAACCAGTGGCAACGCTCAAGCGCCTAACTCTATGTTAAAGAAAAATCATGAACTTTGATGAACTGATTTAGAAGACTAATGGATAGGCATTACCGTTTGATGCATCCGAGATACTTTCCTGGAGACTGGAAAAACTCTGGAAACCGGGAAAAAGGAAGAAAGGAGCTTAAACTGATGCGAAAAACTATTTATTTCTTTTTGCATATCCCATTATTTGGAATGTGCGTTGGCCTTATTTTCACAGGTACGGAAAGAGAAGAAGAAAAAAAGTTTTATTTATATATTTATTTTTCTTTAGCCCGGCACACAATTTATTTGGTAATAAAGTTTTTCAAGGGACAGAATATTTTGATAAAGCACGTTCAAAGAAATAAATGCGTGAATATTTTTTGTGCCTAGAGTGAAAGGGAAAAAGTTTCCATTCCCAGGGCCAGGAGATTTGTGCAGATTTTAGGTCAGAATGAGTTCTTAAAATAAACTAATGGTTTTTTCGTCGGATACAATAACTTGAAAAGAATCAAGCAACTTTTCAAAAATCATAAATGTACACAAAAATATGGGAATTTTATTCATTTAAATAATTTCAATTTGATTACCGAATTGAATACAATAAAAATAAGGGAATAATAAATACATGATAAATATTTTATATTACAAATCATAAACTATATTTTTTTATACTTCTATACTTTAACAAAAAAAACAAATTATTTATTTAAGATTATTAATTTTTAAATATTTTTCATTAAAACTTTCATCAACCACAAACATATTAAAATAATTTAAGGTTTCATTTTACAATGTTTTTTACAGTTATTAAAATATCTATTTATTTCAGATAACATTGCCCATACAAGAACGTAATGAACTAACCATTAACTGATATTATCTAGTCTTTAACATAAAGACGAAAGTGTAAACATAAAGGCAAAAAAAGTTAATTATTCAAAGAATTAAAAAATCATCATAATAAATAATAAAAAAAAAAAAAACAAATAAATAAATATGTTAATATTTTTATAATAATAAATCCTATTTCAGTATCTATGTACAATCTATATGCTATCTATATATATCACTATCTATGTCTACACTATTCAATCTATCACTATGTGTACACTATCAAGCTAAAGCTATCACTATATAATTTATGTATTATTTAAACATATAAATTTAAAAAAAAACAGATTTTAATTGTTACAGTGGTCTTTTATATTTAAAAAAAAAGGAGTAAAAAGATATCCTTCACAGCAATAATAATCAATATTTTTGTAATATATGTAGTAGATTCAATTATTTCTACATTTAATACATTGGCTTCTGTAAAAAAATAATTTAAAATGTACTTAATTTATTTTGATTTTTAATTAGTAATTTGCATATTTTCTGCATATTGAATAAATCTATATCAAAGTGAACTGTTAAACAGTAAGTAGAAATTTTCAAATTTAAAATAGTAAAGCCTTTAGAACAAAATGGCCCCCCTAAAAATATTTTATTAATAGGATTATGGAATATAATTATAGGAAACTTCGACGAAACTATTATAGAAACCTGGTATACAGTAGAAAGCTTGATTAGATACATAATGTTTTTATAATATACTGCTTTCAAAGATTTCTTGAACCATCATCAAAATTTCCTGATTGCGCTGAATAGAAAAATATTAATTTTTCAAACTTGAAAGTGGTTCTGTAAAGTTTTAAAAGATTTATGGAAGCTTCAAAGCCCTTAGATGTTGTTTCTGAGAACTTTTGCTCCAAATTGTGTGTCATATAAGAATCCATTAAAGTGGTGTTTATAAAGTAGATAACCCTTTTATTAGATTCATTCGGTGTCCAACTTCCCAAAAGAGCACGGGGTAATTTATAAATACCAAATTTAAATAAGTATATTGAATATTACAAATTAAATATCTTTCTCGAAGGTGGTGAATTAGGAAAGCTTTTAATATTGTTATTTTGTATTTTATTGAAATTTATTATCTCAATATACAATGATATATACTATTTTTTAGCATTATTATCTTCCATTAAGACAGTATATCCATGTACAATTCAATAAAAAACATATATCTTCAGTCTTTATAAATTGATTATATTTTTAAAATTATATAATACAAAATAAAAGTATGTGTGTATGTTCCAAAATAACTTCGAAACTGTTCTTAGCCAAAATTTAAGAAATTTTTTTTAATAATTATTTTGAATTAAAGAAAAATTTTTGACGCCATCAGATTTCCAGACTAGCAGATGGTGCAAATCTTAAAAATTGACTGTCTTATTAATTAAATTAACGTAAAAAAATGGTAGAAACTTTACAGTATTCATTTTCAATTGATTTTCCAATATATATTTTTTTTAATAAATACTTGCAGTTTAACGATAAACAAATATTATTTGACAATTTTTGGATAAGAATAATTCCTTTATTCAATCAATTTATATTATTTAATGCTAGTTATTTAAAATGTCAAACATTTAAAATAAACAGATATGTTTTCTTAATAAAATTTACCAAAATTTTTCAATTTCTCTAACCGGGTGAGGCCATGTCATATCTGCTAGAAGGTTAATATACTTTCAGCCATCTTCGCTCCAAATATATTTGACAACTTTGCATTACCTTCTTCCCGCACAAAAAAATAAACCCATCGTGAATCTAATTTCCGTCATGCCAGCAGCGAATATCCTGCAGAATCCAACCCAGATTAAGAATTCTCCTGCCACGCGTGTAGCCAATATATAAAATAGAATCGTCTCGAATTTTCAATCTGTTGTTACGGAGGTGGCATTGTTAGGGAAGCTATGTGACACCCTTCAAGATGACAAGCGGAGAAATACATTTTCTTTCACGTGGCACCTTCCTTCTTCAGGGGGAAACCAGAGGCACATTCTTCTTCTAGACTAGCCAATTGTCAGTAAACAAAAAGACCGCCAGAAAAGATTCATACTGAGACACTGCTGGTGTCTGCGTAAGTGCCATTCACAGCGAGTCAAGCTGCGAAGTTCTCGCTTCTATCCATATATAAAAAGAGGGAAATACACACTATTTCTTATTTCATTCCCTCTCGTTTTCTGTGATGATCAGGTCTCAGGAGAATAGTGCGCGTATGTTTGCCTTATATCTTCTCGTGTTCTTTCCTTGTGCTTCTTTTTTTTTGTAACGGAAAAGGTTCTTTAGCACTGCTAAATCTTCTTGAGATCTTTCTGCCGTCTATATTAAATATACAAGATCTTGTTTCTACCGATACAGTGTTTCCGAGATAAATTGAGGTTTGATAGATTCTTCGGGTTGCGTGGGCTTTCTTGGCTTGTTTTATATTGCCCACAAAAATATAAGGTTTTTTTTTCTTATTCGTTATTTTTCCAACGAGATCCATATGCTGTAGTATAAGTATTTTTAAATTTGGTTGTTCATTAAGTTTGATAAATATAATTAACAATAAGAAGAATTGTATCGATGTCTTGATTACACTTTATATGTTGGATAATAGTTTAATTATAAAACATCACATCTTGCAAATATCAATGAAATGAAACATTTTGAAAATTTACTTTATTAACACGTTCAAATCAAATTTTATTGTAAATGTTTACAATATTATATAAAATATTTCTTCTAAGAAATAATAGTTGACGTTTGTAACTTTAACATCAGGTTATACATCATTGTTAGCATATGTGTTATCCAGGATGACCATGACGCTACTATGAACCCCCTTGTACAATCTTAATTCAGAACAAACATCTTTGAAGGAATTTCTTCCTTCAATCCCCATTTCTTCTTAAACACAACGGAAGGACTTGTCGACTTACATATCTCTATGTCGGGCGAATAATAATTTGTGTTTCCGATTTCACTAGTTCGATGTTGAACCCAGCATTCTCTGTTCTGAATCAAAATGGGCTTCCCGCCATACTTAACCTGCTACTAATGAATAATATTTGTATGCTCCAATTTAATGACCCTTTCCACATTGTACATCTTGAATATTATGCACATTGTAATGTTTCGGCCTATACAAGACCTATTACGGCTTCAAGAATAGGGCCACGTTCAGGTTCAGGGTAACACTTTAAATCTTATTTATAAGCATTACATATATATATATATATATATATATATATATATATATAAAGAGAGAGAGAGAGGAGACTCCATTTATAATGAAATGAAAATTAAAGATATAAATTAGGTAAACAAGAGTAGTTAACTCCAAGAACGGAGATTTTCGGAGTTCTTGAGCCTACGACGAATCTAAAACACATGGCCTGTTCACTTTAATTATCATACGACGTGAAACACGAAACCACAAGGGACTCACTTTGAAAACTGCCGGAAAATCCGCCATATTCAGTCACTTCAGAGAAAAAAACAACACTTCTTGTCGCTCCACAACATTTCATTTAATGCTTGTGTTTATTGTAGATATTGCTTTATAAATGGATTCTATGGTGTTTCTTATACGACAAAACCTTCCTTTTAGTTTCGCAACTTAAAAATCAGTACCACAAATGAAAGAGGCTTGTTAGAACCCATGTGCAGTTTAAGTAATTTTTAAAAATGTATATATTTTGTGTTGTCAAATTGCCTTTGTTTACTATTCATTTGATTACAAAATGTGCTTCATTTATCTATAAGACATTTGCCCTGTACCATTTTCTTTTGTTATTAATTTACTGTACTCAAAACCCTATAAGTTATTAATTTTTAAAACTATAGTAGTATTTGTAGTTTTTCCCTGTTGCATGCACGTCAAAATGAGAGCTTTTGGAACTTTAATTACTAAGCTCTTGTTTCTGCATTCTCTTGTGATGAAGCATCACTTAAGAAAAATTCGCAACGTATTATCCCAGGATATTAATCGGTGCACAAACTTAAAAATGAGGTACCTTAAAGAAAAATAATTTTTGGAAACAATTATATTGCCTATTTCTGTGTATAACATCAATTGAAGTTTGAAATATCTCTCAAATGAAGTGGATTTCTGCAGTGGTAATTAAAGAATACTATGTGCTGTTTGAAATAAATGTGTATTTACTCGTTTTAAATGAAAAAGTTAAGTATGCGTTCGTATAGGAAATTCATAAGTTTAACGAGCTCTCTAAAGGGTTAATTAAAGGCAAAGATTAATTCAAAAGCTGCTATTTTAATCATTATTTATTTCATAAAATAGTCTTCAGTGCCTTGGGTTCTTAACATTGAGTCATTTATGAATTTAAGAATTCCTTAAGACTTTGTTTTGAAGTTTATTTAAGGGTTCTTTTATATTTAAGCTATAATATTGAATAAAAATATTTCTGAAGCTGCGTTTTGAATAAAGTCTTTTAAATGAAGCACTTATTCAAAATGGAAATGCTCAAGATGTTAAATTTTAATAATAGTATAGGAGTCTTATTTAAGTTCATATATATATATCCAGATTTATATTAAATATATATATGTAACGAATTATTGTAAAATATATTAAATAAAATTCTCATATATATATATATTTCTTTAAATTCATTTTTCTCTTTTTTTTTTTTTTTTTTAATAAAAACACTTTACGTATTTATTAAGAATAAAGAAATACGAATAATTAAAAATAATTTGGAGATGAAAATAATTATTATGTGATTATAATAAATTTTACAAATTGTTTCTCAATGAAAATCATAAAATTACACTTAAACCCATAAAAGAAAATCCTGATTAAATTTGCATTTCTCAAATTTGTAATCTCTTTTCGTTAGTTAACTCACGTTAAAATTATTGTTAATTCTGGATTAAAACCAGAATTTTAATCAGCATTATATTATTTCTATGTGTACACGAATTCGTTAGTAACATACAACTTGTAACAATCATTCCATTGTAAATGTATGTTGTTTTACAGACATGGATATTCATTGGACATTGGATTCAATGTCCTTCAGTACAAAAACGGATGGCCATGCAGCTGCATATAATTTATTGTTTACGATTGCAAAAGAACTTAACCTATTAAGTATAAGTGTAAATATTTTTAATAATAACAGCAACGAGGTATCATATGGGATCTCGAAAGCTTTGGCGAAAGATCTGTTTTTAAAAATAATTATTATAATAAATAAAAAACATATTGATCGAATTTCTGACAATGATTATTTTTAATGTCATTCAAATAATAATAATTCTTCTTATAATCATATCCCCCCTTGAATGTCAGAATTTTAATCCAAGATAAATCGTCATAGCGTTATTAGGAAGTGTTCTGTAAAGCCTACTTAACTAAAATGCTCATTTTGCAACAGAAATCCCAAGCTGACACATACCAACCTAAAGGGGTAGTTTCTGAGTAATGGGCAACCATCTGATGAGCATACACTTTCCTATTATAAAAAAAGGGAACAACTTTCTTTCTATGGATACGTAGTTACCATCCCTAGCGTAAACATGGGACATTTCATTTTGGGTTCTCTTCGGGATTGGATTCAATTTGGAAACTCAATCCACCAGGAGGCTTCAGATACGGTTAATATACATTAAAAAACAGTATTGCTCTCATAATCCATATTATTTATAAGATTCTTATAATTTGCATTGTTATGCATTGTGTGTACATTAGTGAACCGTTTTACTCTCATGTACGCCACAAACAGTTCGGTGGGGGCTGATAATGGGATGGGGGGTTTATTGCCTTTAAAAAAACTAGTTAAAAAGGTAATGATCTTGTCATCACTGATATTATTTATATGATTTTTGCAATTTTTTTTTGTTTGTGTATATATTGGTGGACCATTTTCTACTCATGTAGGCTACAAACAGTTCACTGATGGTTACTGATGGAGGTGGGGCATTATCTTTAAAAGATTAATTAAAAAGGTATTGATCTTATAATAGATATTATTTATATCATTCTTACAATTTATTTTTATCTGTGCCACTTTAGGGAACCGTTTTCTATTCATGTACGCCACAAATAATTCACTGATGGCTGATGCTGGAGGTTATATTGCTTTTAATGAAACTAATTAAAAAATTATTGATCTTATAATCGATATTATTTATTTGATTCTTACAATTTGTTTTTATCTGTGTATATATTAGTGGACCATTTTCTTCTCATCTACGCCATGAACAGTTCACTGATGGCTGTTGATGGGGGGGGGCGGTATAGCATTATCCTTCTGGACTTTTTCAGAGTTATTAACACTTCCGTGTTGTGGGGATCAAAACTTGAAAAATTCTTAATACATACAACGATGATGTTACACTAGCTATCAAATATCTTTAATTAGAAAATAAATTATTACAACGGATGCGTGAACCTGAGTCTTTCTGAATGTATTGCCACAGGACCATTATCTGTCCTTTCATATTTCTGAGCTTTATAAGAAGTTAAATATATAACAATGTTTTAGAAATACAAATATTTAAAAACTCAACGCTTAATCTACATTAATAAAAACAAATGCATAAAAAATTGTTTACAAAAGGAAACATTAAAAATAAGACTTCAATTTAAAATAGGTTTTGAAAATCATTTATTAATCATCATAAAATGCTTTTATAAATCTGGTCAAGTTTATTAAATATTTTATTATGTTATATGATTTATTAATGATAAGGAAAACAGCCATATTTCTGTAAATATATACATTTTAATAAAATATATACATTTTAATAAAATAGGATTTCTATTTTATTTAACATTATTTCGAAAAATTTTTAAATTATGATGGAAATAAAATTGATAAATTACTCCACTAAGTTTAAAATGAATAATGTACGTAATAAAAATGACTTTATAATACGGAATATGAATATCTATGCATGGACACATATTAAAATATGCTTCAAATAAAATTAAACAAGATAGAAAAAAAATCTGCAGATGCATAGGTAATCATTGAAATACATACAGCAACATGTTAGATTTATATTTCTTTAATTAATTTTATAAATAAAAATTTTTTTTATTACTGGTAATTTAATTTAATTAATTAATACATTTTATCACCACTTAAATACACCAAATTTAAAATTCACTACCTATCCTGGAGCCTCTAACTGTATTATACCAAGAATAGTCAAAATAATTCCTGAAATTGCACATGAATCATTTTTTAAAGCACATATTCAACGTACAAAATGATAAGAAACTTTGACACAAAAAAAACATAAAAAACTAAAACTGGGAAAGAATAATGCATTTAACAACACTTCTTATACAAACTTTAAGTCTAAGTAAAGGCTGCAATTTCATCCTTTTATTTCTTAAAGAAAAAAAAAAGCTGAAGAACAGAAGTAGGTTTTTACGGGGCAACCTGAGAAACATACTGGTCCTTTAAAACTCGCAAAGTCAAGATAAGTCAGCGAAATACGTGGTGCTCCGAACTAGAAAAAAGTGAGATAAAAATTCCAGAGGGTCATGTTTTCCTTTTATCAAGACTATTCCCTTTCTAGATTAAAGAAGAAGACCAACTATTTCATGAATGTTGGGGCGTTTTTGTATGGGGGTGTCATCCGGGGCATGTACAACGCTCAATTACTGAAATTTTTCTTCCTTCAAGATGTTTTTTACTTGACTTTGATCACCTCTCTTCTTTACACTTAATCATATATATTTAAATCTTTTTCACAAATGTTTTTTTTTACTGATGGGCTTTTTCTAATACGCTTGATCTTTTTAGGTACATCCATTCGACCTTTTAAGATGGTGTTTTTTAACCATCTTCAGCTTAACACTTGATGATTTTAAATTGCTTTTTTTTTAATTTGGAATTTTTTTTATTTCTTTAACCTTTTCTTTGACTTATTTTTCTGCTTCCAAAATTAAAAGTTAGGTAGGCATTTTTTATTTTAATTACTTTTTTTCTTCAAAACCTAAATTTTCATTTGTCAATACTTAAAAAGAATTATATAGATTTAAAAATCATGTATAAAAACAAAATTCGACTTAAAAATTTTATATTCCTTTGTAAAAATTTGTGAAAATATTTTAATCTAAGTATAAATCATTTGACTATAACTTTTTATATGCATTAACAACATTTTAAGATAAATTGCTTAACAACGTATGTATTTTAAATTATAAAGGTTTGTATATACATTTATTTTTCTTATTAAAACATAATTTTATAAAATGAATATAATTATAATAACGTAATTATAAAAATATTAATGCGTTTAATATATTATTTTTATATAAATATAAATATAATATAATAAATGTTGTAATATTTTTAAATACCGTAATTTTTTAAGTTAAATTTTTTAAGTAATCTATAACGAAATATTTAATCGAATAAAAGTGTTACAGATTTAAGTAAAAGCAAAGCATTAGGTAGTACAGTTAATTAGTGAATCGTTTTCTTCTCTTGTACGCCTTCTCTTGAATCGTTTTTTTCTCTTGTATATTATTTGTATGATTCTTACAATTTGCATTGTGTATATTAAGTGCACATTAGTGGACCGTTTTCTTCTCTTGTACGCTCCTAACAGTTCACTAATGGCTGATGAGGGGAGCAGGACATTGCCTTTAAAAAATTAATTAGAAAAATATCAATATTATCTATATGGTTCTTACAATTTGTTTTTGTCTGAGTGTGCAATTGGAAACCGCTTTCTTCTCATGCACACCATGAACAGTTCCCTGATGGAAACTAATGCGAGCAGGATATGGCCTTTAAAAAGTTATTAAAAAAGTTAATTAAAAAGATATTTATATTATTTATATGGTTCTTACAATTTACAAAGAAATGTAGTACTGATTTTAGTATAACTATTATTCCATTAAGATAGTGTATCCATATTCAATTCAATAATAAAGTATATCTTCAACTTTTACAAATTAATTATGTTTTTTAATTAATATAATTAAAATTAAAAATATGCGTGTATCTGCCAGAATAACATGAAAACTGTAACTCTTTAAAATTCAGCTTTTCACTAAACTTATTATCTCGCTTCAAAACGTCTTGCAAAAATTTAAAAAAAAAAATTTTTATAATTATTTTAAATTAAATAAAAACCTTAAGTTTTGATGTCATCAGACTTCCATACAAACAGATGGAGCAAACCTTAAATATTAACTGCTTTATTACTTAAGTTAATGTAGTAAGATATGTCGAAATATTTAAATTATTCATTTTCGATTTATTTTCAAATATATTTAAAAAAATAATAATAAATAAATACTTGAAACTTACAGATGAACAGAAAAACCTTTGATAATTTTTGGAGAAAAATAATTAATATATTTAATCTTATATTATTTAATGTTATTTACTTAAAAACTCAAACATTTTATACTAAACGTATGCTTTTTCTTAACTAAAATTTACCAACGTTTTTCCATTTCTCTAACCGGGCAATGCCACGTCATAACTGCTAGAAGGATAATGCACTTTCAGCCATCTTCGCTCCAAATATATTTGACAACATTGCATTACCATCTTCCAACACAAAAAATAAACCTAACGTGAATCTAATTTCCGTCATGCCAGCAGCAAATATCCGCAGAATCCAGGCCAGATTAAGATTTCTCCGACCACGCGTGTAGCCAATATATAAAACAGAATCGTCTCGAATTTTCAATCTGTTGTTGCGGAGGTGGCATTGTTAGGAAAGCTATGTGACACCCTTCAAGATGACAAGCGGAGAAATACATTTTCTTTCTCGTGGCACCTTCCTTCTTCAGGGGGAAACCAGAGGCAACATTCTTCTTCAAGACTAGCCAATTGTCAGTAAACAAAAAGACCGCCAGAAAAGATTCATACTGAGACACTGCTGGTGTCTGCGTAAGTGCCTTTCACAGCGAGTCAAGCTGCGAAGTTCTCGCTTCTATCCATATATAAAAAGAGGGAAATACACACTATTTCTTATTTCATTCCCTCTCGTTTTCCGTGATGATCAGGTCTCAGGAGAAAAGTGCGCGTATGTTTGCCTTATTTCGTCTTGTGTTCTTTCCTTGTGCTTCTTTTTTTTCTTCTTTTTTTTGGAACGGAAAAGGTTCTGGAGCACTGCTAAATCTTCTTGAGATGTTTCTGCCGTCTATATTAAATATACAAGATCTTGTTTCTACCGATACAGTGTTTCCGAGATGAATTGAGGTTTCATAGATTCTTGGGGTTGCTTGGCCTGTCGTAGCTTTTTTTATGTTCCCTATAAAAATACAAATCTTTTTTTCTTATATGTTCTTTATCCAATGAGATCTAAATGCTGTAGCATAAGTAATTTTTTTTTCGGTTGTTCTTTAAGTTTGATAAAAATAATTAACAACAAGAATAAATGTATCAAAATTTTGGGTACCCTTTATATGTAGGATAATTGTTAAATACTAAAACATCACATCTTGCAAATATCAATGAAATGAAACATTTTGAAAATTTACTTTATTAACACGTTCAAATAAAACTTTATTGTAAATGTTTACAATATTATATAAAATATTTCTTTTAAGAAATAATAGTTGATGTTTGTAACTTTGACATCAGGTTATACATCACTCTAACTTTCATTGTCAGCATATGTGTTATCCAGGATAACCATGTTGCTACTTTGAACCTCCTTGTACAACCCTAATTTAGAACAAACATATTTGAAGGAATAACATATGGTTTCTCATTTCTTTGTTCTTAAGCACAACAGATTGACATTTCGACATACATATCTCTATGTCTGGCGAATACTCGCATTTTTGCTTCCAATTCCACTAGTTCAATATCGAACTCAGCATTCTCTGTTCTGAAGCAGAATGAGCTTCCCGCCATCCTGAACCTGCTACTAATGAATAATATTTGTACACTCCAATTTAATGACCCTTTCCACATTGTACATCTTGAATATTATGCACATTGTAACGTTTCGGCCTATGCTAGACAAATAACGGCTTCAAGAAGAGGGCCACGTTTAGGTTCAGGGGAACACTTTAAATCTTATTTACAAGCATTACATTATATATACACAGACTCCATTTATAATGAAATGAAAATTAAAGATATAAATTAGATAAGAGTAGTTCACTCTGAGGACGGAGATTTTCAGAGTTCTTAAGCCTACGACGAATCTAAAACACGTGGTCTGTGACAGACCTTAATTATCACACGACGTGACACACGAAACCACAAGGGACTCACTTTAAAAACCACAGGAAACTCTGCCATATTCAGTCACTTCAGAGAAAAAAACGACACTTCTTGTCGACTCCCCCCAGAACTCCCTTTTTCTTCTCCAATTACCTGCCTTTAAGAAAATCCGACAGGAAAGAGAGGGAGCTCATCTTTCCCCACTTTTCTTTGTAGTATACATTTTCTCAGCCCATGGGCTATCACCAATAACGATGCAACAACTCATGACGTAGTCCGTATCCCATCTGTAATTGTTCAGATCAGTGATGGTCGAACAGACGATGGCTAATTTCATGAGATCTCAATATCCATGACACAGATTATCTTCTATCAGATATGAGTGGCAGGTTGTTCTCATTAGTTCAAAATACTAATTGCATGTAATATAAATATCTACAACACAGCGTATCTGCTGTCAAATTTAGTGATGTTGTTACAGAATGTACATTCCTCTCTTCTGGGAACGAAATGCTACAACATGATTCGCCGTAACAGGCAAATATATATATATATATACTTCAAATTTTTCTTGACACGAAAGGCGCTTAAGTAGCAGCAACGTAAAGGGAAACGAAAATCATTAGACAAACAAAAATACCAAGTATATGATTAGCTAGAATTGCATTCGTTGATCAAAAAAAGAACACGTGTATTTGTGCAAAATATATAAAAAGAAGGCGTGGGACAAGTTGACTAGGAAATCAGTCAAACCCAAAAGAAATTCTTATAAAAAATAATTATAACATCCTGGGAATAGCTTTATGAAAAAATATGAACCCTCAGAATATTATAAACCGTATTACCTCTGCTCTATACATCACTGTATCTAAGCAAAAACATCAAGCAACGTAGTTATATTTTGTATTACAGCACCGAATATTTAGCAAAACAGGTGCAAATTTTATTCGAAAAGCATCTTTTTTTCTCAAGGATTTAAAATAATACAGGAAATCAATATTATTCAAAACTCAGCTGTCGTCTGGATGTATTTGAATATCAGCTTTATTCACATAACCACGTCTTTTACATAAAAGTAATTCAAAATATTCAGTAAATATTTTTATTCAGTATTCTATTATTCCCATAAGCAAACAATAGGTGTTTTTTTTTTACTTTACTTAATAAATACTTTTATTCTTAGGTGACTGATTATCTATAATGGAATAGAACAGTGAGGTTTTAATATTTACAAAATGAAATGAAAAAATATTGATACTCGGCCTAACAAGCAAATGTTTCGCAATCGATTCAGTTAAAGAAATTAATATTTAAAAATTCCCATTGGTCAAATTTTGGTTGACGTCATTTGTTGTTCGTAAAATATTTAGAACATTTTATTTTTGTTTGCATATTTGTCGAGTGTTTCTTTTTTTTTCAAAAACATTGCTTGGTCAATTTTAAAATCTTCAGAGATAGTATGCAGCTTAATTTTTTTACTATGGTAATACATATAGACTTACTTATATTTTAAAATAATATTGGCATCGACAAATTTGCAAATAGTAAATAACACTGTAAAATATAATTATCAATTTACAATGCCTAAATCTTAATGTAGTAACTTCGTCTTTTGAAGACAATAAAAACTTAATTGACATCATGATTAAACTTGGCATGCCAATACGCTTTATGTAAAAAATCAGATTATATTTGTATCAGTTTATCTTATAAACATAATAAAACTTTCATAGTGAAAGATTGGGAGATCTTGGTGGACATCCGAGCTGAGAGTGATAATTACTGCACAATCTTCTTCAAATACTACATTCAGTAATTGACTTATTAAATATATACTATGAAGATGGTTTCTGTCTTAAGTAAAAATTACTTTATTTCATTTAATGCTTGTATTTATTGTAGATATTGTTTTATAATTGATTCTATAGCGTTTCTAAACACATTGGCCTTACATTTGGCAATTTCAAAATGAGCACTACAGATGATAGAATGTGGTTAGAAAATATCATTCAGCACCCATGTGAAGTTTATAAATTAATTGATATTTTGAGCTGCAAAATTTCCTTTCTTTACTATTCATTTGATTAGAAAATGTGCTTCATCTATCTATAACACATTTTCTCCTTGCCATTTTCTTTTATTATTAATTTACTGTTCTCAAAACGCTATAAGTTATTAATTTTTAAAACTATTGTAATATTTGTAGTTTTTCCTGTTGCATACACTTCAAAATGAGAGCTTTTGGAACTTTAATTACTAAAGCTCTTGTTTCCACATTCTCTTGTATGAAGCATCACTTAAGAAAAATTCGCAACGTATTGTGCCAGGATATTAATGGTTGCACAAACTCAAAAATGAGTCTCCTTAAAGAAAAATAATTTTTGGAAACAATTATTTGTCTATTTCTGTCTATGACATCAATTGAAGTTTGAAATATCTCTCATATGAAGAGGATTTCTGCTGTGGTAATTAAGGAATACTATGTGTTGTTTGAAATAAATGTGTATTTGCTCATTTTAAATATAAAAAGTTCAGTATGCTTTCGTATAGGAAATTCATAAATTTAACGAGCTCTCTAAAGGGTTAATTAAAGGCAAAGATTAATTCAAAAGCTGCTATTTTAATCATTATTTATTTCATAAAATAGTCTTAAATGCCTTGGGTTCTTAACATTCAGTCATTTATGAATTTAAGAATTCTTTAAGAGTTTCTTTTGAACTTTATTTAAGGGTTATTTTATATTTAAGCTAAAATATTGAATGCAAATATTTCTTATGCTGCGCTTTGAATAAATATTAATTATCAATAAATGAAGCACTTATTGTGAATGGAAATGTCCAAGTTGTTAAATTTTAATAATAACATAGGAGTGTTATTTATCTTCATATCCATATTTAGATTTATATTAATTAGATATTTGTATCGAATTATTGTAAAACTTATTAAAACAGAATTATCATCCAAATTAAAAAAAAAATTATTTCTTTAAATTTAATTTACAAACAACCAAACAACAGTTTAGCAAAACAGTGTTTTAACAAAAAATAACATTTTGTATTTATTAAAAATAAAAAAAATTAAAAAGAATTAAAAAATTATAAAAAAATTTGGGAATAAAAATAATTATTATGTGATTGAAATAAAAATTTACAAATTGTTTCCGGTTCAAAATTATAAAGTTACAATGAAGCCCCTAAAAGACAATCCTGATTAAATTTGCATTTTACATTTCTCAAATTTGTAATCTCTTTTCGGGAATTAACTCATGTGAAAATTATTTTTAATTCTGGACTAAAACCAATATTTTGGACAGCATTGTATTATTTCTATGTGTACATGAATTCGTTAGTAACTGACAACTTGCAACAGTCATCCTATTGTAATTTTATGTTGTTTTATAGATATGGATTCATTGGACATTGGATTCAATGTCCTTCAGTATAAAAAAGGATGGTCAAGAAATTGCATATAATGTATTGATTATGATTGCATAAGGACTTAACCTAATAAGTTTAAGTGTAAATATTGTAAATGATAACAGCAATGAGGTATCATATAAGACTTCGAAAGCTTTGACGATGTTTAGCTCTATATTTAAAAATAAATAAATTAAATCTTATTGATCGAAATTCTGATACTGAATATTTTTGATTTATTGATATAATAATAATTTTTCTGATAATCGTGATTCCCCTTCGAATGCCAAAAATTTCAACCTAAGGTAATTCTTCATGACGTAATTAGGAAGCGTCCTATGAAGCCTACTTAACTGAAATGTTCGTTTTGCAACACCAATCCCAAAGCGACACACACCAACCCAAAGGTGTAGTTTCTGAAGAAAGGGAAACCTTCTGATGACTATATACCCTCCTCACTTCCTATTAAAGAACAAGGAAGCAACTCCTCTGTCTGTGGATACGTAGTTCTCATCCCTAGCGTAAACATGGGACATTACGTTTTGGCTTCTCTTCTGAATTTGAATAAAACTCCATCAATTTGGAAACTCAATCCATCAGGAGGCTTCAGATACGGTTACTATACATTAAAAAAAGATATTACTCTGATAATTTATAATATTTATATGATTCTTAACAATTTGTATTGTGTACATAATGTGCCCATTAGTGAGCCCGTTGAACCGTTTTTTCTCTTGTACGCCTCGAACTGTTCATTGACGGTTGATGATGAGGGAAAGGTCATTGCTTTTAAAAGAATTAATTAAAAAGATATCGATATTATTTGTATGGTTCTTACAATTTGTTTTTGTCTGTGTGTACAATTGTGAACCGTTTTCTTCTCTTGTTCATTGATGGCTGATGATTGACTCTGGACATTGATTATATATTATCTATTGATTATATCGATTTTGTTCTCTTGTACGCCTCGAACAGGTCACTGATGTCTGATGATGGGGGAAGGACATTAAATTAAAAAGTTATTGATATTATTTATATGATTCTTACAACTTGCTTTGTGTACATTAAGTGCACATTAGTGAACCATTTTCCTCTCATTTAAGCTACAAACAGTTAACTGATGGCTACTTATAGGAGGTGGGAAATTGCCTTTAAAAAATAATTAAAAATGTATTGAACTAATAATCAATATTATTTGTATGGTTCTTACAATTTGTTTTTGTCTGTGTATATATTGGTGGATCATTTTCTTCTCGAAAACGCGGGAAACAGTTCACTGGTTGATGATGTAGGGGGGGGGGGATAATATTACCTTTCAGGACTACTTTTTTTAGGGTTATTAACACTTTCGTGTTGTGTGGACCAAAATCTGAAAACGCCTTGATACACACAGCCATGCTGTTACAATAGTTATTAAACATTTTTATTTATAAAATAGATTATTACAGTGCACGTCTGAGGCTTTCTGAATGTATTGGCACTGGAACATTATCTGGGCTTTCATATTCCAGAACTTTATAAGAAATTTTAAAAGACAGCAAATAGACAGCAATGTTTTAAAAATACATTAAATAAAATCAACGCATAAGCTACACTGATAAAAGCAAGTGCATAAAAATTTATTTACAAACGAACTTCAAAAATAAGATTCCAATATAAAATAAGTTTTGAAAATCATTTACTAATCATCATAAAAAGTATTTCATAAATCTTTTAGTTTATTAAATATTTTAAAAAGTTATGCGATTTATTAATGATAACGGAGTAATCACATTCCAGAAAATATACTTATTTCAATAAAATAGAATTGCTACGTTATTAAATATTAGTCTAGAAAAAATTTCAAATTATGATATATAAAATTGATAAATCACTCCACTAATTTTAAAGAAATAGTGTGTGTAATAGAAACGATTCTGTAATATGGAAACTGAATATTTAGGCAGGAATACTTATGAAAATAGGCTTCAAATAAAATTTAACAAAATAGAAAAAAAACTATATATGTATAGGTATTCATTGTTGAGTAGCAACATGTTAGATTTATATTTGTTTAATTAATTTTATATCTTTTAAATTTATTTAATTAATTTCATATCTTTTATATTTATTTAAGTAATTTATATCAAATTATATTAATTTATATCTGAAGATATTAAATATAATAGAATATTTCAATTTAATATCGTTATTAAGATATTAAATTGAAATATTATTTCTATTACTGGTAATTATCTTCTTTAATTAATTAATATATTTTATTATCACTTAAACAAACAAAATTTAAAATATATTACCTTGCCTGGAGTCTCTAACTGCATTATACGAAGAATAGTAAAAAAGAAATACTTCTGAAATTGTACATGAATCATTTTTTAAAACGTATATTCAACGTACAAAATGATAAGAAACTTTGACTAAACAAAAAACTAAAATGGGGAAATAATAATGCATTTATCAACACTTCTTATACAAACTTTAAGTCTAAGTAAAGGCTGCAATTTCATCCTTTTATTTCTGAGAAAAAAAAAAAAAAAAAGACAAAGAACAGAAGTAGGTTTTTAGGGGGCAACCTGAGAAACATACTGGTCCTTTAAAACTCGCACAGTCAAGATAAGTCAGCGAAATACGTGGTGCTCCGAACCAGAAAAAAGTGAGATAAAAATTCCAGAGGGTCATGTTTTCCTTTTATCAAGACTATTCTCTTTCTAGATTAAAGAAGAAGACCAACTATTCCATGAATGTTGGGGCGTTTTTGTATGGGGGTGTCATCCAGGGCATGTACAACGCTCAATTACTGAAATGTTTCTTCCTTCAAGATATTTTTTACTTGACTTTGACCACCTCTCTTCTTTACACGTAATCATATATATTTAAATCTTTTTCACCATTTTTTTTTTTTTTTTTACCTATGTGCAATTTCTAATACGCTTGATCTTTTTAGGTACATCCATTCGACCATTTAGCATGATGCTTTTTTTAACCATCTTCAGCTTAGCACCTGATGATTTTAAATAGCTTTTTTTTTTAAATTTGGAATTTCTTTCATGTCTTTAACCTTTTCTTTGAATTATTTTTCTCTCTTCTAAATTAAAAGTCGGGTACGCATTTTTTATTTTAATTATGTTTTTCTTCAAAATCTAAATTTTCGTTTGTCAGTACTTAAAAAGAATTATAAAGATTTAAAAATTATGTATAAAAATAAAATTCGACTTAAAAATTTTCATCTTCTTTTGTAAAGATTTGAGAAAAGGTTTTAGTCTAAGTATAAGTCATTTGTCTACAACTTTTTATATGCATTAACGACATTTTAAGAAAAATTGCTTAACAACGTATGTATTTAAAATTATAAAGATATGTACACACATTTATTTGTTATCTTTTTTCTAAAATCATTATAAAACGCCAAAGAACTCATATGACTCAAAAATTAAAGAATTGTGCCCAAATAAAGGATCAATATAATATTAACATAAGTTTAAAATATATGTATTTCAGATACATATTCAAATTAAATATTGCTGAATAATATTTAAAACATATTTTTTTTAAATTAATATTATTATAATAAAATTATAAAAATATTAATTCGTTTAATATATTATTATTATATTAATATAAATATAATATAATAAATATAATAAATATATTAACATTTTTGTATACCGTAATTTTTTTAAGTATTCTATAACAATATAAAATCAAATAAAAGTCTTACAGATTTAAGTAGAAGCGAAGCATTAGGGAATACATTATATTATTAAATAAAAAGTAATTTAAAATAGAAAGGAAAATAAGGAAATATAAAATGAAAATAATTTTTTCAATTAAGCTATATAAATGATATAATTATTATTTTAAAAGCCATAATTTCATTCATTTTGTGAACAAAATATATAAAAGGTAGGTGAAAAAAATTCATTTGAATTAATAAAGTGTAACTAATCTCTTCAATTCAGTAAGAAGGGATTAGTTAATGAATAATTAAATTAGTTTAATGAATAAATAAAACATTTCACTTCTCACATATTCTGTTCACCAGTCCATATGTGTATAAATCAGGTATGGCTGCTAATAATTCTTATTTTTTTAAGAGATAGCTCTGGAAACGGTTAACAGTGTCATTTCTTATGCCATTTTGTTTCTATGACAATATATTTCAAAACGCCTAGTTAGCATTTCGGTAATTTCATATGATAAGCATGTCCGAATTTCGTGCCAAATTAAAAGCATTAAAGCCTCGTACAGCCTTTCATGTTCAATTAATAGTAAAATGTGAGTGATTTGTAAACTGACGCCGGCTATGTCTCAAAGCAAGATACTTGTGTGCATTGGTTTATAGATTTAAAATTAACGAATTGGCGAAAATTAATGAATTGGTCATGAGCCTCTGAAACCAGTTGAAAATGTTAATGTTCTCTACCGTCAACAAAATATCAATTTTCAACATGAATTGAAACAAGTTTTTTTTTCTTTCTAATGCAGCTAGCAAATAAATTGAAATAAGTAATATATAAAAAAAAAAAATGTTTAAAGCCAATTCCTACTTTTTTCTTCAATACATTGCAGAAAGTCCTTTAAAAATAATTTTCATTCATTTTTTTAAGTTTATCTGGCGCCATCTATTGGTAGATATATGCAACTTAAATCTAAAGAAAAACAAAAATTAATTAATTTAATTAATAAATTATTATTTGAAAAACTGTATTAATATCAAGTGTCATCCACTACAAGTTAAAAAAAACTGTATTTGAACTTGAGTGGATGATTAAAAAGTATTTTATGAACGATTGAAAATTTGAACAAGATATATATAGGAAGAGTGTGAACTAATAAAAGGAATTGAAAAAAGCGACTACAACGGGCTGCAAGACATGGAAAAGGCAACATCGCTTCAGCACACATAAACAAAACTAACATCATTTCTTCACTTGTCTGGGAAGGTTTTTTCCTTCAGCTGTACACCCCAGAATTGACCCATTCCAACTACATCTATCTACGTCTGACGCACTTTCCATGAAACAGCTAACATTTACGAAGATCATGTTTTAAAATTACTCTTTGACTAGGCCACCTCAGAAAGGGATGGTTTTTCTGGGAAGGAAGATTTACAACACTTGACAGACAGAAGAATGTGGGACTAGTGATAGATAATTTTTTAAATAGATCATTTTTTACCTTTCTCCTAAATTAAAAGAGTTGTCTTTAAGAAAAAAATAATTATTATTAATTACCACCTTTGATATATATATATATATATATATATATACTATATATAGGTGTGTGTATCTATGGTCAGTAACCGCTGTACTGGTGAAGTTAGTAAAATATAAATTGAATTTCATTAGAAAGTTAGCATCATTACCATATTTAATGGAATTTTTAAACCCGAATAAATTTATTTGTATAATCATCTAACTACATTCATTTATTCAGTCTCATTTAACAAAAGAACTTCTCAACCATTTCTTAATTAATCGTGCAAATCCTGAATATCATGAAAGTTTTCAAGAAATGAGTAAAAATGTAAGATAGCAAATAATCTGATAACAATTTTTCCTTTTTCTTATCGACAATTCTTCAAGATCACTATTCATTACATGAGCCTCCACTTAATGCAAAACCA
This sequence comes from Caerostris darwini, assembly GCA_021605075.1. Classification (NCBI taxonomy): domain Eukaryota; kingdom Metazoa; phylum Arthropoda; class Arachnida; order Araneae; family Araneidae; genus Caerostris; species Caerostris darwini. The sequence goes on along the minus strand of BPLQ01003817.1, from coordinate 182,625 downwards.
GGATCTTTGCTTCTTATGTGTAATTTCATTTGCAGGGGACGTTGAATAAAAAACGATCCATCTCATAAAATCAATTAGACTTAAGCCAATTGATATTAATCTATTTGCTTCCATTCAGAACTCCGCAAGATAGAAGTGCATCCTTGGCAACTATTAGTGAAACTCCCCATTTTCTTCATGTGCATCTTGCATTCATTTCGAAAAATTAATGAGCTTGCAAAGTTATGGAAAACTCATTTAGGCTGGAAAAGTTTGGGATCAGCAACTAGATTATGAAGCATAAAATATGCGAGAAAATGTTCTGACTTGCTGTGTTTGTATATCTTAATAAATGGCTTAATTAATTTTTCAATTAAGTTCTGAGGAGAATCCCTTAACGAATCAATCGAAAAATCCTTCAATGCTCCATGATAAATAAATTTCTAAACATTTGCAGATACTAAATACTGAGTTTTCGTTCGGTAGCGGAATATCACGATCATTAAAATTGATTCATTAAAAAAAACCCTGCTCTTTATTTATATTAAAATGTTTAAAAGTAATATTAGTCCTGCTAATAAATTACTTAATATTTTAATGTTGATTATTTTTGCTTCATTTAGTAATAGTATTCTGTATTTCACTAAAATTCACTTTTCCAAGTACTTTAGTTATGAGCCTGCTGATCAAAATATGTAAATATTTTCAGTTAATAAATACTGAGTTTTCATTTGGAAGAGATATATAACGATAATTAAATAACGATTAATTAATTTTTTTTTTTTTTTTAGTGTATTAAATATTTAAATGGAAAATTCATTCACTTAATAAGCTATTTAATACTTTAACATTAATAACTTCTTCTTGATTCATTAACAGTATTCTGTATTTTTATAAAATTAAAATATTGTAATTGCTTTATTTTTGTACTTACATGTGAAAATTTTAAAGTATTTTCAGATATTAAACACTGACTTTCCTTCGATGGGTACTATAAAGTCAATTAAATAATTATTCATTAAAAACTGTTTTCATATTAAAAGAGCTCTTATATTTTTAGAAGTGTTTATTTATTTAAAACGAATATCATTTAGTATAATAAACTAATTAAAGTTTTAATTGTTTTTTTTTGCTTGATTCATTGGTAGTTTTCTGTATTTCATTGAAATCAAAAAATTTTTAATATTTTATTAATGTGCCTTGAGATCAATTTTTACTAAACGTTAAGATAATTTCTACATGAAGGCTAAGAGGCTCTGTGACGTATAATAGGAAGTACATTGAAGGCTTGTGACCAGAAATACTCCAAAAGTTACGGGCCTGTTTACTGTCGAGATCTTAATGATGTGGAAAATTCAATTCCATAAGTGATCTCCCTTAGAACCGATTTAATCAAATAGATGGAGTATTTTTCTGTCATATGCATGCTATTATGCATATATACAATATGTATGTATTTACTCATTATTTTTATTTTTATATTTACTCATTATTTTTTTTTATATACTTTAACAGAGGTTAATTTCTAGAAGAAAAACTAAAGTCCAAGAATAGAAGAGTTCAATACCTTTTTTTTGTTATTCTTCTAATGCAGCTGGCAATACAGAGACGGTAAATCTTCATGACATAAGCAAGGCCTGCACCTCTGCTACCTAGGGGGCACGTGTAGTTTGAAAGTATGCTACGGACGTGAGTAACTCTACCCCCACAACGTTCTACGATCCTATTGAACAGGGACCTAAGGTTTAAAGTGGATTCCAAACCCTTACAAACGTCTATGTTACCGCCGGGACTCGAACCCAAATCATGTGGTACCAGGAGCCAGAGAACTAGCCACTCGACCATCAGGTCCCCTAGCTTCCTGTTGTAATTTCACATAGAGTAATTTGTAAAACAAATGGAATTAAAGGAGATTGTGATGATATCTGTTATAGATATTCGAAAAAGTTGGCTGGAGTTTTCCAATTTCTATTCAAACGTGCATACCACCATCATGGATAAGTAACATTAGTACCCCATGGAGTACCACAATGGAAAACTGTCTCATAAAGGGGAGGCAGTTATCCATAATGGTACTCCATAAAATTCATACAAGTTTCTACAAAAAAAAGGACTCTTGACTTCGTATATCTCTTTATTTATACATAATTTTAACTTATCCATCAGCCGTTATTGGCCAAATATGTGAACAAAAGTAATTTTGTACTAAAAACAATGAAACTGAATCTTTGTTTACTAACTAATTCATTTTAAATTTAATAAAGCTTATAATAAGCCTTATTAGCTAAGACGTGCTTGGATAAAATATTATAAAATTATGCAAACTATTTATAAAATGTATATAGAAAATTACCCCATGTTAATTTATTGGAACATTCTCAATGATATAGATGCATCCAATTTAGCAAAAGCAATTCCAAAATAACTCATTAAAAATAAATTTCCGATCTTTCTTAATACAAAATATCTATTAGGGGACATTATTGAAAAAGATGAATTAATTTTTATCAGCTCTTAAATTGAATAGATTTAAATAAATGTATTTGTTTAATGACTAGATTTTCTATCAGCAAAGAGAAAAACAAAAATTATTATTTCGCCCATTCTGAAAAGCATTTATTATATACATTTCAATCAATTTATTATTAATCGAATTGCTTCGCATGATATTTTGAAATCTGAAAATGGAGAGCTCATCTAACTATATATATTGCTTCTTCTCTATTTAAATAACAGCTGTCTGTAACGTAAATGGAAGATATATCTAATTACTCGTAGCTGGAGTTTTTTTTTTATTATTTTAGCCGTTAATTCATTGCTGGAGGAATGAGATTGGGAAAAGAGGAATTTACTTAAGATTGGAAATTAAAATCGATTTTTCTATCGTTGTCATCTTAAGAACTTATCGATACTTTTAATTTCGGTATTTTTTCAGAAAACTTTTATAATTATTTTCTGTGGTAGATAAATTAAATACCGAGTGGGTGTGGATAATGTTTCAGAAATAATGGAAAAAGAAAGAAATCTCAATTGTTTCGTTTCTATTTTTAAATTTTCACTCTAAATATTCAATGCATTCATCAAAAAAAATTCAGTGTTAAAAATAAAAATGAATAATATTAAGCATTTTACTTTCAAAGAAATTTTTAAAACATTTATTTACTATTTTTTAAATACAGAAAAAATTGAACATAGAAATAAATTTAATCTCTTTGAATAATGTTTAAAATAGAAATTACTCATTTAATATTTGAAAGTACTACTTTTCGATTTTTTTCCCAATATAACAATTTTTCAATATTTTTTTTTTAAATTTACTGCTGTTTAAAGAGGAAGAAAAAAATTTTGGCGGTCTTTCGATAAGAATAAATACTTCTTTTAGCCAATTTATTTTATTTAATGCTATATTAAATAAATATTTTGCTTACTAAAATTTACCAAAAATTTTTCAATTTCTCTAACCGGGTGATGCAATGTCATATCTGCTAGAAGTATAATATACTTTCAGCCAACTTCGCTCCAAATATATTTGACAACTTTGCATTACCTTCCTCTTACACAAAAAAAAACCTAACGTGAATCTAATTTCCGTCATGCCAGCAGCGAATATCCTGCAGAATCCAGGCCAGATTAAGAATTCTCCAACCACGCGTGTAACCAATATATAAAATAGAATCGTCTCGAATTTTCAATCTGTTGTTGCGGAGGTGGCATTGTTAGGAAAGCTATGTGACACCCTTCAAGATGACAAGCGGAGAAATACATTTTCTTTCTCGTGGCACCTTCCTTCTTCAGGGGGAAACCAGAGGCACATTCTTCTTCTAGACTAGCCAATTGTCAGTAAACAAAAAGACCGCCAGAAAAGATTCATACTGAGACACTGCTGGTGTCTGCGTAAGTGCCATTCACAGCGAGTCAAGCTGCGAAGTTCTCGCTTCTATCCATATATAAAAAGAGGAAAATACACACTATTTCTTATTTCATTCCCTCTCGTTTTCCGTGATGATCAGGTCTCAGGAGAAAAATGCGCGTGTGTTTGCCTTATTTCTTCTTGTGTTCTTTCCTTGTGCTTCTTTTTTTTTGGACTGGAAAAGGTTCTGGAGCACTGCTAAATCTTCTTGAGATGTTTCTGCCGTCTATATTAAATATACAAGAACTTGTTTCTACCGATACAGTGTTGTGGTTTGATAGATTCTTGGGGTTGCTTAGGCTATCATGGCTTGTTTTATGTTCCCTATAAAAATATAAATCTTTTTTTCTTATATGTTCTATATCCAATGAGATGTATATGCTGTAGCATAAGTATTTTTTTTTCGGTTGTTCTTTAAGTTTGATAAATATAATTAACAACAAGAATAAATGTATCAAAGTTTTGGGTACACTTTATATGTAGGATAATAGTTAAATACTAAAACATCACATCTTGTAAATATCATTGAAATGAAACATTTTGAAAATTTACTGTATTAACACGTTCAAATCAAATTTTATTGTAAATGTTTACAATATTATATAAAATATTTCTTTTCACAAATAATAGTTGATGTTTGTAACTTTGACATCAGGTTATACATCACTCTAACTTTCATTGTTAGCATATGTGTTCCACATTGTACATCTTGAATATTATGCACATTGTAACGTTTCGGCCTATACTAAACTTATAACGGCTTCATGAAGAGGGCCACGTTCAGGTTCAGGGGAACACTTTTAATCTTATTTAAAAGCATTACATATATATGTATATACAGATTCCATTTATAATGAAATGAAAATTAAAAATATAAATTAGATAAGCAAGAGTAGTTCACTCCAAGAACGGAGATTTTCAGAGTTCTTAAGCCTACGACGAATCTAAAACGCGTGGAATCTAAACGCGAATCTAAAGTACCTTAATTATCATACGACGTGATGCACGAAACCACAATGGACTCACTTTGAAAACAACCGGAGACTCCGCCATAATCAGTCACGTCAGAGAAAAAACAACACTTCTTGTCGACTCGCCCCAGAACTCCCTGTTTCTTCTCCAATCACCTCCCTTTAAGAAAATCCGACAAGAAGGGGAGGAAGCTCAGGTTTTTCCACTTCTCACTGGAGTAGACATTTTCTCAGCCCATGGGCTATCATCAATCACGATCCAACAACTCATGGCATAGTCCGTATCACATCTGTAATTGTTCAGATATGTGATGGTCGAACAGACGATGGCTAATTTCATGAAATCTCAATATCCATGACACAGATTACCTTCTGTCAGATATGAGTGGCAGGTTGTTCTCATTAGTTCAAAATACTAATTGCATGTAATATAAATATCTACAACATTGCTTATCTGTTGTTAAATTTGAGTGATTTTGTCATAGAATATACATTCCTCTCTTCCGGGAACGAAATGCTGCAACATGCTTCGCCATAACAGGCAAATATATATATATATATTTCAAATTTTTCATGACAAGAAAGGCGCTTAAGTAGCAGCAACGAAAACGCAAACGAAAATCATTAGACAAACACAAATATCAAGTATATGATTAGCTAGAAGTGCATTCGTTGATAAAAAAAAGAACGCGTGCATTTGTACAATATATATAAAGAGAAGATGTGGGACAAGTTGACTAGGAAATCAGTAAAACCCAAAAAAAATTCTTATAAAAACCAAAATAAAAAATAATTATAACATCCTGGGAACAGCTTTATCAAAAAATATGAACCCTCAGGATATTATAAACCGTATTACCTCTGCTCTCTACATCACTGTATCTAAGCAAAAACATCAAGCAACGTATTTATATTTTCTATTACAGCACCGAATATTTAGCAAAACAGGTGCAAATGTTATTCGAAAAGCATCTTTTTTTCTCGAGGATTTAAAATAATACAGGAAATCAATATTATTCAAAACTCAGCTGGTGTCTAGATGTATTTGAATATCAGCTTTATTCACATAACCACGTCTTTTACATAAAAGTAATTCCAAATATTCAGTAAATATTTTTATTCAGTGTTCTATTATTCCCCTAAGCCAACAATAGGTGTTTTTTTTTTAACTTTACTTAATAAATACTTTTATTCTTAGGTGACTGATGATATATATTGGAATAGAACAGTGAGGTTTTAATATTTACAAAATGAAATGAAAAAATATTGATACTCGGCCTAACAAGCAAATGTTTCGAAATCGATTCAGTAAAAGAAATTAATATTTAAAATATCCCATCGGTCAAGTTTTGGTTGACGTCATTTGTTGTTCGTAAAATATTTAGAACATTTTATTTTTGTTTGCATATTTGTCGAGTGTTTCTTTTTTTTTCAAAAACATTGCTTGGTCAATTTTAAAATCTCCAGCGATAGTATGCAGCTTTATTTTTTTACTACGGTAATACATATAGTCTTATTTATATTTTAAAATAATATTGGCATCGACAAATTTGCAAATAGTAAATAACACTGTAAAATATAATTATCAATTTACAATGCCTAAACCTTCATGTAGTAACTTCAAGTGTCTTTTGAAGACACTAAAGACTTCATTGACATCATGATTAATCTTGGCATACCAATCAGCTTTATGTAAAAAATCAGATTTTATTTGTATCAGTTTATCTTATAAACATAATAAAACTTTCATAGGAAAGATTGGGAGATCTTGGTGGACATACGAGCTGAGAGTGATAATTACTGCACAATCTTCTTCAAATACTACATTCAGTAATTGACTTATTAAATATATACTATGAAGATGGTTTCGTCTTAAGTGAAAATTACTTTATTTCATTTAATGCTTGTATTTATTGTAGATATTGTTTCAGAATTGATTCTATAGAATTTCTAAACGCGTTACCCTTACATTTGGCAATTTCAAAATGAGCACTACAGATGATAGAATGTGGTTAGAAAATATCATTCAGCACCCATGTGAAGTTTAAAACACAGATGGAGTCTTAATTTGAAGAATTAATTGATATTTTGTGCAGCAAAATTTCCTTTGTTTACTATTCATTTGATTAGAAAATGTGCTTCATCTATCTATAACACATTTTCTCCTTACCATTTTCTTTTATTATTAATTTACTGTTCTCAAAACCCTATAAGTTATTAATTTTTAAAATTATTGTAATATTTGTAGTTTTTCCTTGTTGCATACACGTCAAAGTGAGAGCTTTTGGAACTTTAATTACTAAAGCTCTTGTTTCTACATTCTCTTGTGATGAAGCATCACTTAAGAAAATTTCGCGACGTATTGTGCCAGGATATTAATGGTTGCAGAAACTCAAAAATGAGTCTCCTTAAAGAAAAATAATTTTTGGAAATAATTATTTGTCTATTTCTGTCTATGGCATCAATTGAAGTTTGAAATATCTCTCATATGAAGTGGATTTCTGCAGTGGTAATTAAGGAATACTATGTGTTGTTTGAAATAAATGTGTATTTATTCATTTTAAATGAAAAAGTTAAGTATGCGTTCGTATAGGAAATTCATAAGTTTAACGAGCTCTCTAAAGGGTTAATTAAAGGCAAAGATTAATTCAAAAGCTGCTATTTTAATCATTATTTATTTCATAAAATAGTCTTAAATGCCTTGGGTTCTTAACATTCAGTCATTTATGAATTTAAGAATTCTTTAAGAGTTTGTTTAGAACCTTATTTAAGGGTTATTTTATATTTAAGCTATAATACTGAATGCAAATATTTCTTATGCTGCTCTTTGAATAAATATTAATTAGTCCTTGAAATGAAGCACTTATTCAGAATGGAAATGTCCAAGTTGTTAAATTTTAATAATACCATAGGAGTGTTATTTATCTTCATATCCATATTCAGATTGATATTAATTAGATATTTGTATCGAATTATTGTAAAATTTATTAAAACAGAATTATCATCCAAATTAAAAAAAGAATATTTCTTTAAATTTAATTTACAAACAACCAAACAACAGTTTAACAAAACAGTGTTTTAACAAAAAAAAAAAAAAAACATTGTTTATTTATTAAAAATAAAAAAAAATTAAAAAGAATTAAAAAATTATAAAGAATTTTGGGAATAAAATAATTATTATTTCATTGAAATAAAAATTTACAAATTGTTTCTCGTTCAAAATTTTAAAGTTACAATGAAGCCCCTAAAAGACAATCCTGATTAAATTTGCATTTTCCATTTCTCAAATTTGTAATCTCTTTTCGGGAAATAACTCATGTGAAAATTATTTTTAATTCTGGACTAAAACCAATATTTTGGACAGCATTGTATTATTTCTATGTGTACACGAATTCGTTAGTAACTTACAACTTGCAACAGTCATCCTATTCTAATTTTATGTTGTTTTATAGATATGGATTCATTGGACATTGGATTCAATGTCCTTCAGTATAAAAAAGAATGATCAAGAAATTGCATATAATGTATTGATTATGATTGCATAAGGACTTAACCTAATAAGTTTAAGTGTAAATATTTTTAATGATAACAGCAATGAGGTATCATATAAGACCTCGAAATGAGACCTTTGACGATGTTTAGCCCTATATTTAAAAATAATTTTTATAATAAATTAAATCTTATTGATCGAAATTCTGATACTGAATATTTTTGATTTTTTGACATAATAATAATTTTTCTGATAATCATGATTCCCCTTCGAATGCCAAAAATTTCAACCTAAGGTAATCCTTCATGACGTAATTAAGAAGCGTCCTGTGAAGCCTACTTAACTGAAATGTTCGTTTTGCAACAGCAATCCCAAAGCGACACACACCAACCCAAAGGGGTAGTTTCTGAAGAATGGGAAACCTTTTGATGACTATATACCCTCCTCCCTTCCTATTAAAGAACAAGGAAGCAACTCCTCTGCCTGTAGATACGTAGTTCCCATCCCTAGCGTAAACATGGATTACGTTTTCGTTTCTCTTCTGAATTTGAATAAAACTCCATCAATTTGGAAACTCAATCCATCAGGAGGCTTCAGATACGGTGAATATACATTAAAAAAGATATTACTCTGGTAATTTATAATATTTATGTGATTCTTAACAATTTGCATTGTGTACATAATGTGCCCATTAGTGAGCCCGTTGAATAGTTTTTTCTCTTGTACGCCTCGAACTGTTCATTGATGGTTGATGATGAGGGAAAGGTCATTGCTTTTAAAAGAATTAATTAAAAAGATATCGATATTATTTGTATGGTTCTTACAATTTGTTTTTGTCTGTGTGTACAATTGTGAACCGTTTTCTTCTCTTGTTCATTGATGGCTGATGATTGACTCTGGACATTGATTATATATTATCTATTGATTATATCGATTTTGTTCTCTTGTACGCCTCGAACAGGTCACTGATGTCTGATGATGGGGGAAGGACATTAAATTAAAAAGTTATTGATATTATTTATATGATTCTTACAACTTGCTTTGTGTACATTAAGTGCACATTAGTGAACCATTTTCCTCTCATTTAAGCTACAAACAGTTAACTGATGGCTACTTATAGGAGGTGGGAAATCGCCTTTAAAAAATAATTAAAAATGTATTGATCCAATAATCAATATTATTTGTATGGTTCTTACAATTTGTTTTTGTCTGTGTGTACAATTGTGAACCGTTTTCTTCTCTTGTTCATTGAACCTGGACATTTTATATATTATCTATTGATTATATCTCTCTTGTACGCCTCGAACAGGTCACTGATGTCTGATGATGGGGGAAGGCTTAAATTAAAAAGATGATTGATTCTTACAACTGGTACATTAAGATTATATATTATCTATTGATTACCATTTTCCTCTCATTTAAGCTACAAACAGGATGGCTACTTATAGGACGCCTTTAAAAAATAATTAAAAATGTATTGATGTTTTTTTGTCTGTGTGTACAATTGTGAACCGTTTTCTTCTCTTGTTCATTGATGGCTGATGATTGACTCTGGACATTGATTATATATTATCTATTGATTATATCGATTTTGTTCTCTTGTACGCCTCGAATCACTGATGTCTGATGATGGGGAAGGACATTAAATTAAAAAGTTATTGATATTATTTATATGATTCTTACAACTTGCTTTGTGTACATTAAGTGCACATTAGTGAACCATTTTCCTCTCATTTAAGCTACAAACAGTTAACTGATGGCTACTTATAGGAGGTGGGAAATTGCCTTTAAAAAATAATTAAAAATGTATTGATCCAATAATCAATATTATTTGTATGGTTCTTACAATTTGTTTTTGTCTGTGTGTACAATTGTGAACCGTTTTCTTCTCTTGTTCATTGATGGCTGATGATTGACTCTGGACATTGATTATATATTATCTATTGATTATATCGATTTTGTTCTCTTGTACGCCTCGAACAGGTCACTGATGTCTGATGATGGGGGAAGGACATTAAATTAAAAAGTTATTGATATTATTTATATGATTCTTACAACTTGCTTTGTGTACATTAAGTGCACATTAGTGAACCATTTTCCTCTCATTTAAGCTACAAACAGTTAACTGTGGCTACTTATAGGAGGTGGGGAAATCGCCTTTAAAAAATAATTAAAAATGTATTGATCCAATAATCAATATTATTTGTATGGTTCTTACAATTTGTTTTTGTCTGTGTGTACAATTGTGAACCGTTTTCTTCTCTTGTTCATTGATGGCTGATGATTGACTCTGGACATTGATTATATATTATCTATTGATTATATCGATTTTGTTCTCTTGTACGCCTCGAACAGGTCACTGATGTCTGATGATGGGGAAGGACATTAAATTAAAAAGTTATTGATATTATTTATATGATTCTTACAACTTGCTTTGTGTACATTAAGTGCACATTAGTGAACCATTTTCCTCTCATTTAAGCTACAAACAGTTAACTGATGGCTACTTATAGGAGGTGGGAAATCGCCTTTAAAAAATAATTAAAAATGTATTGATCAATAATCAATATTATTTGTATGGTTCTTACAATTTGTTTTTTGTCTGTGTGTACAATTGTGAACCGTTTTTCTTCTCTTGTTCGTTGATTGGCTGATGATTGACTCTGGACATTGATTATATATTATCTATTGATTATATCGATTTTTGTTCTCTTGTACGCCTCGAACAGGTCACTGATGTCTGATGATGGGGAAGGACATTAAATTAAAGGATTATTGATATTATTTATATGATTTCTTACAACGCTGTGTACGTAAGTGCACATTAATTGAACCATTTCCTCTCATTTTAAGCTACAAACAAGTTAACTGATGGCTACTTATAGGAGTGGGAAATCGCCTTTAAAAATAATTAAAATGTATTGATCAATGAAATCAATATTATTTGTATGGATTTCTTACAATTTGTTTTTGTCTGTGTGTACAATTGTGAACCGTTTCTTCTCTTAAATGATGGCTGATGATTGACTCTGGACGTGATTATATATTATCTGTGCAGTTATATCGATTTTGTTCTCTTGTACGCCTCGAACAGGTCACTGATGTCTGATGATGGGGGAAGGACATTAAATTAAAAAGTTATTGATATTGACATATGATTTCTACTTACAACTTGCTTTGTGTACATTAAGTGCACATTAGTGAACCATTTCCTCTCATTTAAGCTGCACAAACAGTTAACTGATGGCTACTGATAGGAGGTGGGAAATCGCCTTTAAAAATAATTAAAAAATGTATTGATCCAATAATCAATATTATTTGTATGGTTCTTGCTGAATTTGTTTTTTGTCTGTGTATATGATGGTGGATCATTTTCTTCTCGGGCAGCGAAACAGTTCACTGGTTGATGATGTAGGGGTTGGAATAATATTACCTTTCAGGACTACTTTTTTAGGGTTAATGTAACTTACTTTCGTGTTGTGGTAGCCAAAATCTGAAAACCTTGATACACACAGCCATGCTGAAAGAATAATGCATTTAACAAAAATAGATTATTATACAAACTTTAAGTCTGAATGTAAAGGTTGCAACATTATCATCCTTTTATTTAAAGAAAAAAAAAAGCTGAAGAACAGAAATAAAATTTTAAGGGGCAACCTGAGAAACATACATAGGTCCTTTAAAAATGCAAAAGTCAAAAATAAGTCAGCGAAATACGTGGTGCTCCGAAAGAAAAAAACTGAGATAAAAAATTTCAGAGGGTCATTTAGTTTATTAAATTTATCAAGACTATTCCCTTTCTAGATTAAAAAGAAGAAGACCAACTATTTCATGAATGTGTTGGGTGCTGTTTTTGTATAATATTAGTCTAGAAATTTCAAATCCAGGGCATAAAAATTGATAAATCGCTCCATTACTGAAATTTTTTCTTCCTCGCATATTTTACTTGACTTTGAATACCTTTTACACGTAATCATATAAAATAGGCTTTAAATCTTTACAAATAGAAAAAAAACTATATATGGGTATTCGTGCTGAGTAGCAGCATTTTACTTATTTGTTTTTTCTAATACGTTTGATCTTTTAGGTACATCCATTCGAATTTATATCTGAATTTTTTTTTTTTTTAACAATCTTCAGCTTAACACCGTTATTAAGATTTTAAATTGCTTTTTTTTTATGTAATATGAACTTCTTTTATTAATCCTTAACTTTTATCACTTAAACAAAAAATTTAATTATTTTTCCTCTGAGTTAAAAGTCAGGTGAACAATTTGCACATGAATCATTTTTTTTTTTTTTTTTTTTAAAAATCATAAATTTTGTTTGTCAATACTTAAAATAATTATATGGATTTAAAAATTGTGTCTAAAAACAAAATTCAACTTAAAAATTTTATCTTCCCCTTTGTAAAAAATTAAAAGCTCAGAAAATGTTTTATTCTAAGTATAAATCATTTGACTACAGCTTTTTATATGCATTAAGAACATTTTAAGAAAAATTGCTTAACAACGCATGTATTTAAAATTATAAAGGTATGCATAGACATTTAATTTTTTTTTTATTTTTCTAAAACCATTATAAAACACCAAAGGACTCATCTGATACAAAAAATAAAGAAATGTGCCCAACTAAAGAATCAATATAATATTAACATAAGTTTAAAATTTATAAATTTCACATATATATATTCAAATTAAATATTGCTTAACAATATTTAAAACATAATGTTTTAAAATTAATATAATTATAATAACTTAATCATAAAAATATTAATTCCTTTAGTATATTATTATTATATTAATATAAATATAATATAATAAATGGATTAATATTTTTAAATACCGTAATTTTTTAAGTTAATTTTTTTAAGTAAACTATAACAATATTTAATCGACTAAAAGTCTTACAGATTTAAGTAAAAGCAAAGAATTAGGGAATACCTTAAATTATTAAATAAAAGTAATTTAAAATAGAAAGGAAAATAAAGAAATATAAAAATTTAAACTAACTTAGTATAACTTTTTAAAAAAATTTCAATTAAGCTATATAAATGATATAATTATTACTTTAAAAGTCTTAATTTCATTCATTTTGTGAACAAAATATATAAAAGTTAGGTGAAAAAAATTCATTTGAATTAATAAAGTGTAACTAATCTCTTCAATTCAGTAAGAAGAGATTAGTTAATGAATAATTAAATTAGTTTAATGAATAAATTAAATCATTTCACTTCTCACATATTCTGTTCACCAGTCCATATGTGTATAAAACAGGTATGGCTGTTAATAATTCTTATTCAATTCCTTCTATTAGCTCACACTCTCCCTATAAAATATCGTGTTCAAATTTTCAATCGTTAATAAAATACTTTTTAATCATTCACTCAAGTTCAAATATATTTTTTGAGCTTATAGTGGATGACACTTGATGTTAATACAGTTTTTTCAAATCTTAATTCATTAATTAAATTTAATTAATTAATTTTAGTTTTTTTTAGATTTGAGTTGCATATATCTACCAATAGATGGCGCCAAATAAACTTAAAAAAATGAATGAAAATTATTTATCAAGAACTTTCTGCAATATAGTGAAAAAAGTAGAAATTGACTTTAAAATTTTGCTTTATATTCATGTTTTTTTTTTTTTTTAAGAGATGGCGCTGGAAACATATACCGGTTAACAGTGCCATCTCATATGTCCTTTTGTTTCTATGCCAATATATTTCAAAACGCCTTGTTAACATTTTAGTAATTTCATATATAAACATGTTCGAATTTCTTTTCAAATTAAAAGCATCTGCAGTTCGTACAGCTTTTCCTGTTCAATTAAAACTAAAATGCAACTGATACATGTGGAAACTTACAGTGGCAATGTCCCAATGCAAGATACTTGTGGGCATCGGTTTACAGATTTAAAATTAACGAATTGGTCCCGGCTTCTGAAACCAGTTGAAAATGTTTATAACGTTCTCTACAGTCAGCAAATTATCAATTTCAACCATGAATTGAAACCAGTAATATAAAAAAAAAAAAAATTTAAGATCAATTCCTACTTTTTTTTTTTCATTTTGAAATTCTTTTTTCACTTTGATTGCAAAAAGTCCCTTATAAATAATTTTCATTCATTTTTTTTAAGTTTATCTGACGCCATCTATTGGTTGATATATGCAGCTTAAATCTAAAAAGAACTAAAATTAATTAATTAAATTTAACTACTGAATTAATATTTGTAAAAACTGTATTCACATCAAGTGTCATCCACTACAAGTTAAAAAAATGTATTTGAACTGAAGTGGATGAATAAAAAGTATTTTATGAACGATTGAAAATTTGAACAAGATATATATAGGGAGAGTGTGAGCTAATAGAAGGAACTGAAAAACACCGACTAGAACTGGCTGCAAGATATGGAAAAAGACAACATCGCTCCAGCTCCTATAAACAAAACTGACACTATTTCTTCACTGGTCTGGGAAGTTTTATACCACAAGTTGTACATCCCAGAACCCAGAATTGATCCATTCCCAATACCGCTTGTATTCATCTACGTCTAACGCACTTTCCATGAAAGAGCTAACATTTACGGAGATTATGTTTAAAAATTACTTTTTGACTAGACAACCTCAGAAAAGGATGTTTTTTCTGGGAAGGAAAATTTACAACACTTGACAGACAAAGAAATGTAGGACTAGTGATAGATCATTTTTGAATAAACCATTTTTTTTTTTACCTTTCTCCTAAATTAAAAGAGTTTCATTTCAGAAAAGAATAAAAATTATTAATCGCCACCCCGGATATATATATATAGGTGTGTGTCTGTGGTCAGTAACCGTTGTACTGGTACAGTTAGTAGAATATAAATTGAATTTCATTAGAAAGTTAGCATCATTACCATATTTAATAGAATTTTTTAACCCGAATAAATTTATTTTCATAATCATCTAACTACATTAATTTATTCAGTCTCATTTAACATAAAGAACTTTTCAATCATTTCTTAATTAATCGTGCAAATCCTGAATATCATGAAAGTTTTCAAGAATTTGTAAAAATATAAGATAGCAAATAATCTGATAACAATTTTTACTTTTTCTTATCGACAATTCTTCAAGATCACTATTCATTACATGAGCCACCACTTAATGCAAAACCAGGATCTTTGCTTCTTATGCTTAATTTCATTTGCAAGGGACGCTGAATAAAAAACGATCCATCTCATAAAATCAATTAGACTTAAGCCAATTGATATTAATCTATTTGCTTCCATTCAGAACTCCGCAAGATAGAAGTGCATCCTTGGCAACTATTAGAGAAGCTCCCCATTTTCTTCATGTGCATCTTGCATTCATTTCGAAAAATTAATGAGCTTGCAAAGTTATGGAAAACTCATTTAGGCTGGAAACGTTTGGGATCAGCAACTAGATTATGAAGCATAAAATATGTGAGAAAATGTTCTGACTTGCTGTGTTTGTGTATCTTAATAAATGGCTTAATTAATTTTTCAATTAAATTCTGAGGAGAATCTCTTAACGAATCAATCGAAAATTCTTTCAATGCTCCATGATAGGAAAATTTCTAAACATTTGCAGATACTAAATACTGAGTTTTCGTTCGGTGAGGCAATATAACGATCATTAAAATTGATTCGTTAAAAAAAATGCTCTTTATTTATATCAAAATGTTTAAAAGTAATACTAGTCCTGCTAATAAATTAGTTAATATTTAATGTTAATTATTTTTTGCTTCAATCAGTAATAGTATTCTGTATTTCACTAAAATTCACTTCTTTTAAGTACTTTAGTTATGAGCCTGTATTTAGTTATCCAAACATTTTCAGTTAATAAATTAGTTTTCATTTGGAAGGGAAATATAACGATAATTAAAGAAGGATTCATTAAAAAAAGGCTTCTCTTTTTAATGTATTAAATAGTTAAAAGGAAAATTCGTTCAGTTAATAAACTATTTAATACTTTAATATTAATCACGTTTTCTTGATTTAGCAACAGTACTATTCTGTATTTTTATAAAATTAAAATATCTTAATTGCTTTATTTTTGTATGTGCATGTGAAAATTTCTAAATATTTTCAGCTATTAAACATTGAATTTCCTTCGAAGTGGACTATAAAGTTAATTAAATAATTATCCATTAAAAAAACTACTCTTATATTAAAAATAGGTCTTATAAAGAAAGAGCTCTTATATTAAAAGTGCTCTTAAATTTTTAGAAGTGTTTAATTAACTATTTAAAACGAATACCTTTTAGTATAATAAATTAATTAATATTTGAAAGTTAATTTCTTTTTGCTTGATTCAGTGGTAGTTATCTGTATTTCATTGAAGTCCAAAAATTAGAAATATTTTATTAATGTGCCTGGAGATTATTCTTTACTAAACGTTTAAGATAACACGTTCTACATATAGGTTAAGAGATTCTGTGACGTATAATACGAAGTACATCGAAGACTTGTGACCACAAATACTCCAAAAGCTACGGCCTTGTTGACTGTCGAAGATTTTAATGATTTGGAAAATAAATTTCCATAAGTGATCTCACTTAGAACTGATTTAATCAAATAGATGGGGGTTTTTTTCCGTCATATGCATATTTACAATATGTATGTATTTACTCATTATTTTTATATGCCCTACTTTAACAGAGGTTAAGTCCTAGAAGATAAACTAAAGTCTTGTTGCAGCTGGCAATACAGAGTCAATTAATATTAATTCCATAAGCAAGGGCTGCACCACTGTTACTCACTTAGCACTATCCAGGGCGAACGTGTAGCTCGAAGATATTTTACGGATGCGAGTAAAACTACCCCCTCAATAATCTACCACTCATATTAGACAGGTACCTACGGCTTAAAGTGGATTCTGAACCACTGCAAATGTCAATGGCACCCGCCGGGACTCGAACCCGAAACATGTGGTACCGAGCGCCAAAGCGCTAGCCACTCGACAATCAGGTCCCCTAATTCCCTGTTGTAATTTTACATATAGTACTTTATAAAACAAATGGAATTAAAGGACATTGAGATGATATCTAGTATAGAGACTCGAAACACTTGGTTGCAGATTTCCAATTTACCTTCCAACCTGCATACCACCATTATGGATAAGTATCATAAGTATCCCATGAGTACCATAATGGGAAACTGCCTCAAAAAATGACTCATAGACGTACTGTACCCTTTATATAATGATTCACAATTTTAACTTATTCATAAGCCATAATTATCCAGAAATTTGAACAAAATTAATTTTTGTACCAAAAATAACGAAATTGAACCTTTGTTAATTTACAAACTCATGTTAAGTTTAAAAAAAACTTATAATAAACCATATTAACAGAATTTTGCTTGGTTAAAAATATTATAAAAGAAACCGAATAATTTATGAAATCTTTATAGAAAATTAGCCCGTATTAATTTATTGGACAATTCCCAATGATATAGATGCATCATATTCGGCAAAAGCAATTCCAAAATAACTCATTAAAAATAAATTTCCAATCTTTCTTAATCCAAAACATCTAATAGGGGACATTATTGAAAAAGCTGAATTTATTTTTAGCAGCTCTTAAATTGAATAGATTTAAATAAATGGATTTGTTTAATGACTAGATTTTCTATCAGCAAAGAGAAAAACAAAAATTATTATTTCACCCATTCTGAAAAGCATTATTATATACGTTTCAATCAATTTATTATTAATCGAATTGCTTCGCATGATATTTTGAAATCAGAAAATGGAGAGCTCATCTAAGTATATATATTGCTTCTTCTCTATTTAAATAACAGCTGTCTGTAACGTAAATGGAAGATATATCTAATTACTCGTAGCTGGAGTTTTTTTTTTATTATTATTTTAGTCATTAATTCATTGCTGAAGGAATGAGATTGGGAAAAGAGGAATTTACTTAAGATTGGAAATTAAAAATCGATTTTTCTATCGTTGTCATCTTAAGAACTTATCGATACTTTTAATTTCGGTATTTTTCGGAAATATTAATTATTATTATTTATATTTAACTATTTTCTGTGGTACATAAATTAACTACAGAGTGGGTATGGATAATGTTTCAGAAATAAGGATTTAGAAATAATGGAAGAATAAGGAAATCTCAATTATTTAGCTTCTATTTTTAAATTTTCAATCGAAATATTCAATGCATTAATCGAAAAATTTAATATTAAAAATAAAAGGAATAATATTGAACATTTTATTTATTTTATTTTCAAAACATTTATTTACTAGTTTTTAAATATAGAAAAATATTATACATATAATAAAAAGTAATCTTTTAAATATTATTTTGATATTAAACTTACTCATCTACTTGTTAATAGTATAATTATAATATTAACCTCAAATTTTCTCTCAATTAGTTCAGCTAGTGTGTTTTAAACAGATTAACAATGTGTGTTATATATTACTAAAAATTAATATATGTTAAAGAACAAAAAAAGTGAAACGACCAAATAATAATACTTTTTATGTACGGCCTTTTTACACTTCGTTTTAATTTTTATATTTAACAGATCTCCTTTTCATTAAATATTCATAAATGATTTTATTAATTTATTTTGTTTTGGGAATATTTTATCATGGGTATTTTATTTGTCTCAACTCAGTTTTAAATTAAAATAAATGCATTTAACTATATTTCTTGTTATAAACAGTTGAAAACAATGTTTACGTAAATAAATTTCTACTATTCTCTCTTAAGGGTTTATAAATATAGAAATTTTGACACCATCTTTATAATTGTTTATGCTTATTTCTCCGTTCATTTATTCATTAAATATGATGAAACCATTTAGATATCGTAAAATAAATCACATTTTAGCAATAACCGCTAATTTCTAACACAAACATATATCTTAATATTTGCTGAAATTCTTTAATGAAAAATTTATTTTAATCTTATCTTTAATTTTTTAAGTACCATTTAGTAAAATAAATTTTTATGAAAGTTTTATTCCTTTTTTGCTGAAAAAATGTTTACATACACAAAAGATGATAGAAACGTTCGTCTAATACCTGTAAATAGTACCATTCTTGTCAAACTAAAAATCAAAATGAGAAGTACATTTTTTTGCTTTAAAAACCGAAAAACCCACTACATCCACAACACTCTACGATCATATGAGACCAGGACCTATGATTTAAAGTGAATTCCGAACCACTACAAATATCCATATCACCGCTGGAACTCGAGCCCGAAACCTGAAGTACCGAACGCCAGAGGTATTAGTTAAGTTAATGCACTCAAAATATAACAGAAAATTTACAATAGTCATTTCCAATACTTTTTCTTAAAAAAATAAATACTTGCAATTTAAAGATGAACAGGAACTTTTTTGGCAGTTTTTGGATACGAATAAATAATTTATTTAATCTTATATAATCTTATATAATATAATGTTTGTTATTTAAAATCTTAAACATATATATATGTATATATATTTTTAATAAAATGTACTAAACTTTTCCAATTTCTCTAACAGAGCGATGCTATGTCATATCTGCTGGAAGTATAATGCACTTTCGGCCATCTTCGCTCCAAATATATTTGACAACTTTGCATTACCTTCTTCCCACACAAAAAATAAACCCAACGTGAATCTAATTTCCGTCATGCCAGCAGAGAATATCCTGCAGAATCCAGGCTAGATTAAGAATTCTAAGACCACGCGTGTAGCCAATATATATAAAATAGAATCGTCTCGAATATTCAATCTGTTGTTGCGGAGGTGGCATTGTTAGGAAAGCTATGTGACACCCTTCAAGATGACAAGCGGAGAAATGCATTTTCTTTCTCGTGGCACCTTCCTTCTTCAGGGGGAAACCAGAGGCAACATTCTTCTTCAAGACTAGCCAATTGTCAGTAAACAAAAAGACCGCCAGAAAAGATTCATACTGAGACACTGCTGGTGTCTGCGTAAGTGCCTTTCACAGCGAGTCAAGCTGCGAAGTTTTCGGTTCTATCCATATATAAAAAGAGGGAAATACACACTATTTCTTATTTCATTCCCTCTCGTTTTCCGTGATGATCAGGTCTCAGGAGAAAAATGCGCGTATGTTTGCCTTATTTCTTCTTGTGTTCTTTCCTTGTGCTTCTTTTTTTTTGGGAACGGAAAAGGTTCTGGAGCACTGCTAAATCTTCTTGAGGTGTTTCTGCCGTCAATATTAAATATACAAGATCTTGTTTCTACGATACAGTGTTTCCGAGATGAATTGAGGTTTGATAGATGCTTGGGATTGGGTGGGCTTTCGTAGCTTTTTTATGTTGCCCATAAAAATATAAGTTTATTTTCTTACATGTTCTTTATGCAATGAGATCCATATGCTGTAGTATGATTTGGTATGTTTTTTTTTCCATATGCTGTTTTATTTTGGTTCCTATTTAAGTTTGATAAAAATAATTAACAGCAAGAAGAAATATCACAGTTCTGGGTATAATTTATTTGTAGATGTAATAGCTAAATTCCAAAACATCAAATCTTTTTAAATGTTAATGATATGAAACTGTTGGAAAATTTACAAAAGAATACGTTTTGTAATCAAATGCCCTCCGTATTTTTTTTTCTATTGTAAGTGTTTACATGAGATTTATCATACTTTTATAAAGTATATTTATTTTATAAAGGCCAAAGTAGTGAAAACTAATGTGTTAAAAAATGCATGTTTGTTTATCCATATATTTAGAAATAACTGAAATTATGAGAAAAAATTAACTTGCCTGTTTTATTTATGAGTTTACAGTTTTGCGCGCTCATTGTTTTGCAGAAAAAAAGTGAAATCGTGGAGAAATAAATATCGCTTCAGTAAAATAAATATGTTTTAATGATTTCATTTTTTTTATTTCATTAATATTTATATATTTTTTATATTTCACTTTTTTAGTGTTATATATTTCTTTAGAATGTGCGTTTAGTATCATTATTACTATATTATCTATATTTACATGTAAGAATAATAGCAAATACAAAAATAATAGCCCATTCTGTTTCAAATTTTTACTCCAAAAAAATGTCTATAGTGGATCTAAATCTAATATGGAGATATACAGTTTTATGTGCTGCCCTCGGAGTTATGATGCATTTCCAAAGTGGTCAGCAAGATCATTTGGGTTGCCAGCCCTGGTTTACAATATTATATAAATTTTTCTTATAATAAACAATAGTTGTTGTTTGTAACTTTGACAACAAGTTATATCTCACTTTAACTTTTCGTTTTTAGCATATTCAATGTTATCGAGAATTCCCATGATGAGATATAACACTATGAACCCACCTTGCGCAATCTTAATTTAGAACAAACATCCTTGAAGGAATAGCATATGGGTTTTCATTTCTTTGTTCTTAAACATAACAGAATGATTTTTCGGCTTACATATCTATATGCCAGGAGAATAATTATTCCTGTTTTTTATTTCACTAGTTCAATGTCCAACCAAGAATTCTCTGCTCGTTAACACAATAGGCTTCCAACCCTACTTCCACTGCATTAATGAATAATATAATGTAATACTTTATGCTCCAATTTAATGACCCTTTCCACGTTGTTCATTTTGAATACATATGCACAATGTGAAGTCTCGGCCTATACTATACCAATAACTGCTTAAAGAAGACGGCCACTTTTAGGTGAAAATTTAACACTTTAAATTTTATTTACAAGCCTTATTTATATACACAGACTGTATTTATAATGAAATGCAAATTAAAGATATAAATTAGATACACAAGTGCAGTTCACTCCAAGGACGGAGATTTTCAGAGTTCTTGACTCTACAACGAATCTAAAACACGTGGTCTGCTGCAAACCTTAATTATCACAAGACGTGATACACGAAACCACAAGCGGCTCATTTTAAAAACAATCGGTACTCCGGCGTAATTGTCGGTTCGTCTCAGAACTCTCGTTTTTCTTCTCCAAATACCTCCCTTTAAGAAAATCCATCAAGAAAGGGGATGTCAGGTTTCCTCACTTCTCACTGAAGTAGACATTTTTTCAGCCCATGGTCTATCACTAATCACGATGAAAAATCCCATGGCGTAGTCCATATTCCAATTGTAATATTTTCGATCAGTGAAGATCGAACAGACAATGGTTAATTTTATGAGATCTCATTAACCATGGCACTGGTTATCTACTGTCAGATATGAGTGACAGATTGTTCTCCTTAGTACAAAATATTAATTATATGTAATTTAAATATCTCCAACATTGCTTATCTGCTATCAAATGTGAATAATAGGGGGCTATTATGTACCTGTTAGAGAATATACATTAGTCTCTGCTGGTAACGAATCGCTATAGCTCAATTTATGGTGAAAAGGTTACAGCATGCTTCTCCATAACAGACAAATATATATATATAGACTCGAGAGCCATTCGCGGTTAGAAAAAAACCCACGGATACTTATATAATAAGAAGTTGGGGAACATGTTGTCTAGGAAATCAGTAAAACCAAAAAGAAATTCTGATAAAAATCAAAAACCCAAATAAAAATGTCTTATAACATCCTGGAGATAGCTATATCAAGAAATACAAACCCTCAGTATATTATAAACATTATTACATCTACTCTCTACATCATTGTGTCACTGATACATCACTGTATCTAAGTAAAAACATCAAGCAACGTATTTATATTTAGTATTACAGCACCGAATATTTAGCAAAACAGGTGCAAATTTTATTCGAAAAGCATCCTTTTTTTTTCGAGGTTTTCAAATAATACAGGAAATCAATATTATTCAAAATTCAGCTGGTGTCTGGATGTATTTGAATATCAGCTTTATTCACATAACCACGTCTTTTACATAAAAAAATAATTCAAAATATTCAGTAATTTTATTCAGTGATCCGTTATTCCCCTAAGTAAACAATACAGGTTTTTTTTTTACTTTACTTAATAAATACTTTTATTCTTAAGTGACTGATGATCAATAATGGGATAGAAAAGTGAGGTTTCCATATTTACAAAATGAAATGAAAAATGTTGATACTCTGCCTGACAAACAAATGTATCGAGATCAATTCAGTAAAAGAAATTAATATTTGAAAATTCCTATTGGTCAAGTTTTGGTTGACGTCATTTTTTTTTCGAAAAATACTTTGAACATTTTATTTTTGTACGCATATTTGTCAAGTGTTTTTTAAATATTGTTTGGTCAATTTCAAATTTTCCAAGATGGTATACAGCCTTTTTGTACAGTGGTCAAGCATAGAGTACTATTTACATTTTAAAACAACAGATGATTCATCTGCAAAACAAATTATCATAGAATTTTAAAATATCACTGTAAAATATCGTTATCAATTTTCGATGCCTAATCCTTCATGTAGAAACTTTAAGTATCTTTTTTAGAAGATAAAACCATTATTGACATCATAATCTTTACTATGATTAAACTTGGCATCTCATTCAGCATTGTGATGGAAATCAGGTTATATCCGTATCAGTTTTATCTTATAAAAAAAATAAAATTTTCATAGTGTAAGTTTGGAAGATCTTGGTGGACATCCGAGCTAAAAGTGAGGAACAAAACACAATCTTCTTCAAATATTGTATTCAGTTATTGATTAATAAAATATAATATGGAGAGGGTTTCTGTCTTGGGTGAAAATTACTTTATTTCATTAATGCTCGTATTACTGTAGATATTTTTTCATAAATGGGTTCTATGACGTATCTAACAATATTTTCCCTTATCTTGATAAATTACAAAACCAATACCACAAATGAAAGAGGCTGATTAGAACCCATGTGTAATTTAAGTAATTTTAAGAAATATTTATATTTTGTGTTGTCAAAATTGCCTTTGTTTACTATTCATTTGATTACAAAATGCCCTTTATCTATCAATAACACATTTGCACTCTACCATTTTCTTTTGTTATTAATTTACTGTACTCAAAACCCTGTAAGTTATTAATTTTTAAAACTATTGCAATATTTGTAGTTTTTCCCTATTGCATACACGTCAAAATGAGAGCTTTTGGAACTTTAATTACTAAAGCTCTTGTTTCTACATTCTCTTGTGATGAAGCATCACTTAAGAAAAATTCGCAACGTATTATTCCAGAATATTAATGGTTGCACAAACTTAAAAATAAGTCTTCTTAAAGAAAAATAATTTTTGGAAACAATTATTTGTCTATTTCTGTCTATGACATTAATTGAAGTTTGAAATATCTCTCATATGAAGTGGATTTCTGCAGTGGTAATTAAGGAATACTGTGTGTTGTTTGAAATAAATGTGTATTTACTCATTTTAAATGAAAAAGTTAAGTATGCGCTCGTGTAGGAAAATTCATAAGATTAACGAGCTCTCTAAAGGGTTAATTAAAGGCAAAGATTAATTCAAAAGCTGCTATTTTAATCATTATTTATTTCATAAAATTGACTTCAATGCCTTGGGTTCTTAACATTCAGTCATTTATGAATTTAAGAATTTTTTAAGAGTTTGTTTTGAAGTTTATTTAATGGTTCTTTTATATCTAAGCTATAATATTGAATGCAAATATTTCTGAAGCAGCGTTCTGAATAAATATTAATTAGTCCTTTAAATGAAGCACTTATTGAGAGTGGAAATGTTCAAATTGTTACATTTTAATCATAGTATAGGAGTCTTATTTAACTTCATATCCATATTCAGATCTATATTAAATAGATATTTGTATCAAATTATTATAAAATATATTAATCGAAATTATTATCCAAATTTTAAAAAAAATTGTTTCTTTAAATTCCTTTTTTCCTCTTTTTGCTTATTTAAAAAAAACCATTTGTATATTTATTAAAAATAAAAACAAAATTGAAAAGAATCCAGTGGCAATACATTCAGAACAGCTCAAGATTCAGTCTAAGGCTGAATCTTGAGCTGGTATTGCCACTGGACCATTATCTGGCCATCCCTATTTCTGATGTCTATGAGAATTTAAATAGATAGAAATGTCTTAAAAATATATCAAATAAAATTAACGCTTAAGCTAATAAAATTAACAGTAATAGAAGCAAATGCATGAAAACATTTTTACAAAGGAAACTTTAAAAACAAGACTTCAATATAAAATAAGTTTTGAAAATCATTTATTAATCATCATAAAATGTGTTTTATAAATCTGTTCAAGTTTATTAAATATTTTAAAATATGTAATTCATTAATAATAAGGAACATTCATATTTCGATAAATACACATATTTTAATAAAATGAGATTTCTCTGTTATTTAAGATTAATCTCGCAGAAGTTTTAAAATCATAATAGAAATAAAATTGACAAATTACTCCACTAAGTTTAAAATAATTAAAGTGCGTAATAGAAACTATATTGTAATAAGGGATCTGAATATTTATCCATGAATACATATGAAAATGTGCTTCAAATAAAATTAAACACGATAGAAAAACACTGCAGATGCATAGATATTCATTGATGTGTAACAATATGTTAGATTAATAATTGCTTAATTAATTTTATTAATAAATCTATTAAATTGAAATATTATTTCCCTTACTGGTAAATTTCTTCTTTAATTGATTAATTCATGCCATTATCACTTAAACAAACAAAATTTAAAATATACAACCTTACTTGGAGCCTCTAACTGCATTATACCAAGAATAGTCAAAATAATTCCTGAAATTGCACATGAATTATTTTTTAAAGTACATATTCAAGGTACAAAATGATAAGAAACTTTGACTTAAAAAAAAAAAAAAAAACTAAAACGGGGAAAGAATAATGCATTTGCCAACACTTCTTATACGAACTTTAAGTCTAAGTAAAGGCTGCAATTTCATCCTTTTATTTCTGAGGGAAAAAAAAAGCTAAAGAACAGAAGTAGGTTTTTACGGGACAACCTGAGAAACATACTGGTCCTTTAAAACTTGCAAAGTCAAGATAAGTCAGCGAAATACGTGTTGCTCCGAACTAGAAAAAAGTGAGATAAAAATTCCAGAGGGTCATGTTTTCCTTTTATCAAGACTATTCCCTTTCTAGATTAAAGAAGAAGACCAACTATTCCATGAATGTTGGGGCGTTTTTGTAGGGGGGTGTAATCCACGGCATGTACAACGCTCAATTACTGAAATTTTTCTTCTTTCAGATATTTTTTACTTGTCTTTGACCACCTCTCTTCTTTACACGTAATCATATATATTTAAATCTTTTTCACCATTTTTTTTTACTTATGTGCTTTTTCTAATACGTTTTATCCTTTTAGGTACATCCATTCGACCATTTAAGATGGTGTTTTTTTTAACCATTCTCTCCTTAACACCTGATGATTTTAAATTGCTTTTTTTATGAAATTTGAACTTTTTTTTATTTCTTTAACCTTTTTTTTTATTTATTTTTCTCCTCCTAAATTAAAAGTTAGGTAGGCATTTTTTATTTTAATTTTTTTTATTTTTTTTTGAAAATCTAAATTTTCGTTGTCAATAAGCGGATTTAAAAATTATGTATAAAAACAAATTTCGACTTAAAAATTTTATCTTTCTTTGTAAAAATTTGTGAAAATATTTTAGTCTAAGTATAAATCATTTCACTACAACCTTTTATATGCATTAACAACATTTTAAAAAAAATTGCTTAGCAACGTATGTATTTAAAATTATAAAGGTATGCATATACATTTATTTTTTTTTTATTTTTTTCTAAAACCATTATAAAACACCAAAGAACTCATTTGATTATAATATTAAAGAAATTCGTATATAAAATTGTTCGAATTTCGTGTCAAATTAAAATCATTTGCAGTTCGTACAGCTTTTCCTGTTCAATTAAAACTAAAATGCAACTGATACATGTGGAAACTTACAGTGGCAATGTCCCAACGCAAGATGCTTGTGTGCATTGGTTTACAGATTTAAAATTTACGAATTGGTCCCGAGCATCTGAAACCAGTTGAAAATGTTTATAGCGTTCTGTACAGTCAGCAAATTATCAATTTCAACCATGAATTGAAACAAGTAATATAAAAAAAAATTTTTAAGATCAATTGTTACTTTTTTTTTCACTTTGAAATTTTTTTTTCACTTTGATTATAGAAAGTCCCTTATAAATAATTTTAAATCATTTTTTAAAGTTTATCTGGCGACATCTATTGGTAGATATATGCAACTTAAATCTAAAAAGAACTAAAATTACTTAATTAAATTTAACTACTGAATTAATATTTGAAAAAACTGTATTCTCATCAAGTGTCATCCACTACAAGTTAAAAAAAATGTATTTGAACTTGAGTAGATGAATAAAAAGTATTTTATGAATGATTGAAAATTTGAACAAGATATACACTGAAGTGACAAAAGTCATGGGATAGCAATATGCAAATTTTCAGATGGCAGTAGCATCGCGTAGAACAGGTATAAATGCGCAGAGCTTTCATTTCTGTTCAAGTTATTCATGTGAAGAGGTTTTGACGTGATGATGACCGCACGACGGGAATTAACAGACTTTGAACGCGGAATGTTAGTTGGAGCTAGACGCATGGGTCATGCCATTTCGGAAATCGTTAGGGAATTCAACATTCCCAGATCCAGTGTGTCAAGAGTGTGCCGAGAGTATGAAATTTCAGGCATAACATCCCACCATGGACAGCGCAGTGGTCGACAGCCTGCACTTAACGACCAAGACCGGCGAAGTCCGCAAAGAGTCGTAAATTCTAACAGACAAGCAACACTGCGTCAAATAACCGCAGAAATCAATGTGGGACGTACAAGGGACTTGTCTGTTAGAACTGTGCGGAGAAATTTGGCTTTCTTGGGCTATTCCAGCAGAAGACCGACTCGAGTGTCTTTACTGACAGAACGACATCGCTTGCAACGACTGTCGTGGGCACGTGAGCATATCGGTTGGTCCCTAGATGAATGGAAAACCGTGGCCTGGTCCGATGAGTCACGATTTCAGTTGGTAAGAGCTGATGGAAGGGTTCGAGTGTGGCGCAGACTCCACGAAGCCGTGGACCCAAACTGTCAGCAAGACACTGTTCAAGCTGGTGGTGGCTCCGTAATGGTGTGGGTTGTTTTTTCATGGCATGGACTTGGTCCTCTGGAGCGACTGGACCGAACATTGACTGGAAATGTTTATGTTCAGCTACTTGGAGATCACTTACAGCCATTCATGGACTTCATGTACCCAAACAACGATGGGATTTTTATGGATGACAACGCGCCATGTCACCGGGCCACAACTGTTCGCGATTGGTTTGAAGAACATTCTGGACAATTCCAACGAATTGTCTGGCCACCTAGATCGCCCGACATGAATCCCATCGAGCATTTATGGGACATCATCGAGAGGTCTGTTCGTGCCCAAAATCCTGCACCATCAACGCTTTCACAATTATGGACGTCTATCGAGACAGCATGGCTCAATATTCCTGCCGAAGACTTCCAACGACTTGTTGAGTCCATGCAACGTCGAGTTGCTGCACTTCGCCGGGCGAAAGGAGGGCAGACACGATATTAAGAGGTATCCCATGAGTTTTGTCTTTTCAGTGTATATATGGAGAGTGTGAGTATTTGGAGGAATTGAAAAAAGCGACTAGAACTGGCTGCAATACATGGAAAAGACAACATCGCTCCAGCACACATAAACAAAACTGACATCATTTCTTCACTTCTCTGGGAAGTTTTATCCCACCAGCTGTACACCCCAGAACCCAGAATTGGCCTTTTCTGACTACGTCTATTTACGACTGACGCACTTTCCATGAAACATCTAACATTTACGAAGATTATGTTTTAAAATTACTTTTTGAATAGACGACCTCAGAAAAGGATGTATTTTATGTGAAGGAAGGACTTGACAGACGCAGGAATGTGGGACAAGTGATAGATCATTTTATAAATATACCATTTTTTTTACTTTTCTCCTAAATTAAAAGAGTTTTCTTTAAGGAAAGAATAAAAATAATTAATTGCCACCAGTGTATATATATATATATATATATATATATAGACGTGTGTGCCTGTGGTCAGTAACCGCTGTACTGATACTCTTAGTAGAATATAAATTGAATTCCGTTAGAAAGTTAGCATCCTTACCATATTTAATAGAATTTTTAAACCCGAATAAATTTATTTGCATAATCATCTAACTACATTCATTTATTCAGTCACATTTAACATAAAGAACTTCTCAACCATTTCTTAATTAATCGTGCAAATCCTGAATATCATGAAAGTTTTCAAGAAATGAGTAAAAATGTAAGACAGCAAATAATCTGATAACAATTTTTACTTTTTCTTATCGACAATTCTTCAAGATCACTATTCATTACACGAGCCACCACTTAATGCAAAACCAGGATCTTTGCTTCTTATGTGTAATTTCATTTGCAGGGGACGTTGAATAAAAAACGATCCATCTCATAAAATCAATTAGACTTAAGCCAATTGATATTAATCTACTTGCTTCCATTCAGAACTCCGCAAGATAGAAGTGCATCCTTGGCAACTATTAGTGAAACTCCCCCATTTTCTTCATGTGCATCTTGCATTCATTTCGAAAAATTAATGAGCTTGCAAAGTTATGGAAAACTCATTTAGGCTGGAAAAGTTTGGGATCAGCAACTAGATTATGAAGCATAAAATATGCGAGAAAATGTTCTGACTTGCTGTGTTTGTATATCTTAATAAATGGCTTAATTAATTTTTCAATTAAGTTCTGTGGAGAACCTCTTAACGAATCAATCAAAAATTCTTTCAATGCTCCATGATAGGAAAATTTCTAAATATTTGCAGATAATAAATACTGAGTTTTCTTTCTGTAGCGGAATATAACGATCATTAAAATTGATTTAATTGACTCTTTATTTATATTAAAATGTTTAAAACCAATATTGATCTGGTTAATAAAGTACTTAATATTTTAATATAAATTATTTTTACTTCATTCAGTAATAGCATTCTGAACTGAAATTCAGTTTTTTTTAATTACTTTAGTTATGTGCTTTCCGATCAAAACTTCTAAATATTTTCAAATAGTAAATACAGATTTTTCATTTGGAAGGAAAATATAACGATAATTAAATAATGATTCATTAAAAAAACTTATCTTTTTAATGTATTAAATAGTTAAAATGAAAATTTATTCTTTTAATAAACTATTTAATACTTCAGTATTAATACTTTTTCTTGATTCAGTAATAGCATTTAGTATTTTTATAAAATTAAAATATCTTAATTGCTTTATTTTTGTACATACAGCAGAGAAATTTCTACATATTTTCAGATATTAAACACTGAATTTCCTTCGATGGGTACTATAAAGTTGATTAAGTAATTAACTTTACTGTGTTTAGCTTGTTTATTTTGTTCTGATTTAAAAAAGCTCTTATATTTTTAGAAGTGTTTAATTATTTAAAACGAATACCATTTAGTATAATAAGCTAATTAATATTTTAATTTTAATTTCGTTTTGCTTGAGGTAGTTTTCTGTAGTAGTTTTCTATATTTCATTGAAATCTAAAAATTTTAAATATTTTATTAATGTGCCCGGAGATCAATTTTTACTAAACGCTTAAGATAATTTCTACATAAAGGCTAAGAAGGTCTGTGATGCATAATAAGAAGTACATTGAAGGCTTCTGACAGTAAATATTCCAAAAGTTACGGGCTTGTTTCTGTCGAGGATCTTAATTCAATTCTATAAGTGATCTCACATAGAACCGATTTAATCAAATAATTGGAGTATTTTTCTACTCATACACATGCTATTATGCATATACGTATACGTATATGTATGTAATTAGTCATTATTTTTATATGCCCTACTTTAACAGAGTTAAATCCTAGAAAAAAAACTAAAGTCTAATAATAGAAGAGTTCAAAACCTTCCTGACGTAATTTTACATAGTACTTGGTCATGATTTCTGGATGTGATTTGAGATTGTGATGATGTCTGGTATAGAAATTCGAAAAGCTTGGTTGGAATTTTCCGATTTCTCCTTAATGCACAAATGTGAGGCAGTTATCCAAGATGGTACTCCCCAAATTTCATACAAGTTTCTACAAAAAAGTGCCTCACAGATTTTCTGTACCTCTTTATATAGTGATCCACAATTTTAATTTATTCATTAGACATAATTGGCCAGAAATTCGAACAAATTTAATTTTTGTACAAAACACAATGATACTGAATCTTTGTTTTCTAACTAATTCATGTTAAATTCGGTAAAGTTTATAATAAACCTTATTAAAACAATTTTTCTTGGTTAAAAATATTGTAAAATGAGGCAACCAATTTATAAAAGGTTATAGAAAATTACCCCATGTTAATTTATTGGAACATTCCCAATGATACAGATGCATCCAATTTAGCAAAAGC
This sequence comes from Caerostris darwini, assembly GCA_021605075.1. NCBI lineage: Eukaryota > Metazoa > Arthropoda > Arachnida > Araneae > Araneidae > Caerostris > Caerostris darwini. The sequence goes on along the minus strand of BPLQ01003817.1, from coordinate 150,917 downwards.
AATTCCAAAATAACTAATTAAAAATAAATTTCCGATCTTTCTTAATCCAAAATATCTATTAGGGGACATTATTGAAAAAGCTGAATTTATTTTTATCAGCTCTTAAATTGAATAGATTTAAATAAATGTATTTGTTTAATGACTAGATTTTCTATCAGCAAAGAGAAAAACAAAAATTATTATTTCACCCATTCTGAAAAGCATTATTATATACATTTCAATCAATTTATTATTAATCGAATTGCTTCGCATGATCTTTTGAAAACTGAAAATAGAGAGTTCATCTAAGTATATATATTGCTTCTTCTCTATTTAAATAACAGCTGTCTGTAACGTAAATGGAAGATATATCTAATTACTCGTAGCTGGAGTTTTTTTTTTTTATTATTATTATTTTACTCATTAATTCATTGCTGGAGGAATGACATTGGGAAAAGAGGAATTTACTTAAGATTGGAAATTAAAATCGATTTTTCTATCGTTGTCATCTTAAGAACTTATCGATACTTTTAATTTCGGTATTTTTCTGAAAACTTTTATAAATATTTTCTGTGATACATAAATTAACTACAGAGTGGGTGTGGATAATGTTTCAGAAATAAGGATTTAGAAATAATGGAAGAATAAGGAAATCTTAATTATTTAGCTTCTATTTTTAAATTTCCAATCGAAATATTCAATGCATTAAACGAAAAATTTAGTATTAAAAATAAAAATGAATAATATTGAACATTTTATTTATTTTATTTTCAAAACATTTATTTACTAGTTTTTAAATATAGAAAAAACATTATACATATAATTAAAAGTAATCTTTTAAATATTATTTTGATATTAAACTTACTCATCTACATTTTAATAGTATAATTATAGTATTAACCTCCAATTTTCTGTAATTAGTTCAGCTAGTGTGTTTTAAACAGATTAACAATGTGTGTTATATATTACTAAATATTAATATATGTTAAAGAACAAAAAAAGTGAAACGACCAAATAATAATATTTGTTATGTACGGCCTTTTTAAACTTCGTTTTAATTTTTATATTTAACAGATCTCATTTTCATTAAATATTAATAAATGTTTTTATTAATTTATTTTGTTTTGGGAATATTTTATCATAGGTATTTTATTTGTCTCAACTCAGTTTTATTTGTTTCAACTCAGTTTTCCCAATACTTTTTCTTAAAAAAATAAATACTTGCAATTTAAATATGAACAGGAACTTTTTGGCAGTTTTTGGATACGAATAAATAATTTATTTAATCTCATATAATATAATGATTGTTATTCAAAATCTTAGACAGATATATATATATATACTAAACTTTTGTACTAAACTTTTTCAATTTCTCTAACAGAGCGATGCCATGTCATATCTGCTGGAAGTATAATGCACTTTCGGCCATCTTCGCTCCAAATATATTTGACAACTTTGCATTACCTTCTTCCCACACAAAAAATAAACCCAACGTGAATCTAATTTCCGTCATGCCAGCAGCGAATATCCTGCAGAATCCAGGCTAGATTAAGAATTCTAAGACCACGCGTGTAGCCAATATATATAAAATAGAATCGTCTCGAATTTCCAATCTGTTGTTGCGGAGGTGGCATTGTTAGGAAAGTTATGTGACACCCTTCAAGATGACAAGCGGAGAAATGCATTTTCTTTCTCGTGGCACCTTCCTTCTTCAGGGGGAAACCAGAGGCACATTCTTCTTCAAGACCAGCCAATTGTCAGTAAACAAAAAGACCGCCAGAAAAGATTCATACTGAGACACTGCTGGTGTCTGTGTAAGTGCCTTTCAGAGCGAGTCAAGCTGCGAAGTTCTCGCTTCTATCCATATATAAAAAGAGGGAAATACACACTATTTCTTATTTCATTCCCTCTCGTTTTCCGTGATGATCAGGTCTCAGGAGAAAAATGCGCGTATGTTTGCCTTATTTCTTCTTGTGTTCCTTCCTTGTGCTTCTTTTTTTTTTTCTTTTTTTTTGGAACGGAAAAGGTTCTTTAGCACTGCTAAATCTTCTTGAGATGTTTCTGCCGTCTATATTAAATATACAAGATCTTGTTTCTACGATACAGTGTTTCCGAGGTGAATTGAGGTTTGATAGATGCTTGGGATTGGGTGGGCTTTCGTAGCTTTTTTATGTTGCCCATAAAAATATAAGTTTCTTTTCTTACATGTTCTTTATCCAATGAGATCCATATGCCGTAGTATGAGTACTTTTTATTTTGGTTCCTATTTAAGTTTGATAAAAATAATTAACAGCAAGAACAAATATATCCCGGTTTTGGGTATAATTCATCTGTAGATGTAATAGCTAAATTCTAAAACATCAAATCTTTTTAAATGTTAAGGAAATGAAACTTTTGGAAAATTTACATTATTAACACATTTTGAAATCAAATGCCCTCCGTATTTTTTTTCAATTGTAAGTGTTTACAGGAGATTTATCATACTTTTACAAAGTATATTTATTTTATAACGGCCAAAGTGGTGAAAACCATTGCATTAAAAATGCATTGTTTGTTCATCCATATATTTGAAAACCAACTAAAATTATTAGATAAACTTAACCTGCCTGTTTTATTTATGAGTTTACCGTTTTACGCGCTCATTGATTTGCAAAAGATAAGTGAAATTGTGGAGAAATAAATATCGTTCTAATAAAATAATAATTTTTTAATTATTTCATTTTTTTTTATTTCATTAATATTTATATATTTTTTATATTTCTTTTTTAGTGTTAAATATTTCTTTACAATGTGCGTTTAGTATCATTATTACTATATTATCTATATTTACAAGCAAGAATAATAGTAAACACTAAATAATAGGTCATTATGCTTCAATTTTTCACTCCAAAAAATATCTATAGTGGTTCTAAATCTAATATGGAGATATAGAGTTTAATGTGCTGCCCGCGGAGTTATGATGCATTTCCAAAGTGGTCAGCAAGATCATTTGGGTTGGCCATCCCTGGTTTACAATATTATATAAAATATATCTTATAATAAATAATAGTTGTTGTATGTAACTTAACATCAAGTTACACCTCACTCTAACTTATATATACATATATATATATATATTATATATATACATTATATATATAATGTTATATACAGACTCCATTTATAATGAAATGAAAAATATAAATTACACTCATGTCCATAAATTAAGGAATTAAGGATAATTCAGAATCACACAGAAATTGAACTTTTAAATAAAAATTTCACCTGTAAAATTATCACACACATCTTGAAGAAGAATATGCAAATTACAGGAAACCACCAGATGGCGCGGATAGTACGTCACTATGACGAGAGTGTAAGAGAGGGGTATATAAGGAATGGTGGCAAAGAAGTAAAATTGTTCACAAGCGCTTTAAAAGGCTTTCAGCGCAATAACCGCGTAGTTATGGCACAAAGGAAGCATTTGGATGATTTTTTACGTGGTAGAATTATCGGACGACTGGAACGTGGACGTACCCAGCTGGAAGTATCCGAGGAACTTGGAATCGCCCAGAGTGTCCTATCCAGGCTTTGGCAACGATTCCAAGATGATGGTAATGTGAGTAGATGTTACAGCACAGGTCGCCCCCGAGTTACAACGCCGAATGAGGACCGGTATTTAGCACTTACTGCTAAAAGAAACAGACGGAGCAAGGCATCAGACCTGTCTCGTCAGCTCTCTTCATCTACCGGTACGACAGTTTCAAGGCAGACCGTATACAGACGCTTAGGGCACATTGGTTTATATGCTCGTAGGCCTGTCAGATGTGTTCCACTTACCGCAACTCACTGTCGCCTGCGATTAACCTGGAGTAGAGAGCATGCATTGTGGACACCGCAACAGTGGTCTGGTGTGATGTTTTCTGACGAGTCCAGGTTTAGTTTGCAGTCTGATTCTCGCCGGATTTTCATATGGAGAGCGCCAGGTACCCGTTACCACCAAGAGAACACCATTGAACGATATGGTTACGGTGGTGCAGGATGGCTCGTTTGCGGAGGACATTTTCTTGGTTACAGAACTGACCTGCATGTTCAGAGTGTAACGATGACAGGCCACATCTATCGGGATGTCATTCTGGAACAACATGGACGTTTGTTTTGGGGCGCTATGGATGCTGAATTCCTGTTTATGGATAACAACGCCCTTCCTCACCGTGCAAACATTGTAGACGAATGCCTTCAATTGGAGGATATCACCCGTATGGATTGGCCAGCATACTCACCGGACTTGAATCCAATAGAGCATGTGTGATATATGCTTGGCCGACGAATTGCAGCCCGTCAACCCCCTCCCACCTGTCAACCGGAACTTTGGAGGGCATTGTTTGATGAGTGGCGTAATATTCCCCAAGATCAGATTAATAATTTGATACTCAGCATGCCTAGGCGTTGTAAGGCCTGTATTGCATCGTCCGGGAGACATACTCCATATTAACCATCAAACTAACCATGTTGTACTGTTTTTTGTGAATAAATTCTTTTTTGAAATTTGCTCCAAGGAGTAAAAATCGCAATTTTTATTAATTATGTCAAACATATAGCATCTTTTTTGCTCTTTACCTTTTGTTTAATAAATAGACTTTATAAATAAGTCAAATTTGTTTTGCTTCTGTCTCTTTCTTTGCCTGAACTTCATTATCCTTAATTGATGGACATGAGTGTAGATAAACAAGAGTAGTTCATGCCAAGAACGGAGATTTTCAGAGTTCTTAAGCATACGACGAATCTAAAACGCGTGGTCTGTGACAGACCTTAAATATCATACTACGTGTTGCACGAAACCACAATGGACTCACTTTGAAAACAACCAGAGACTCCGCCATATTTCGTCACTTCAGAGAAAAAAAAACACTTCTTGTCGACTCGCCCCAGAACTCCCTGTTTCTTCTCCAATTACCTCCCTTTAAGAAAATCCGACAAGTAGTGCAGGGAGCTCAGGTTTCCCCGCTTCTCCTTAGACTAGACATTTTCTCAGCCCATTGGCTATCACCAATCACAATCCAACAACTCATGGCACAGTCCGTATCACATCTGTAATTGTTCAGATCTGTGATGGTCGAACAGACGACGGCTAATTTCATGAGATCTCAATATCCATGACACAGATTATCTTCTATCAGATATGAGTGGCAGGTTGTTCTCTTTAGTTCAAAATACTAATTGCATGTAATATAAATATCTACAACACTGCGTATCTGCTGTCAAATTTGAGTGATTTTGTTATAGAATTTACATTCCTCTCTTCTGGGAACGAAATGCTACAACATGCTTCGCCATAACAGGCAAATATATATATATTCATACATATATATATAGTATATATACACTGAAGTGATCGCATTGACGGTGCAGGATTTTGGGCACGAACAGACCTCTCGATGATGTCACATAAATGCTCAATGGGATTCATGTCGGGCGATCTAGGTGGCCAGATCATTCGTTGGAATTGTCCAGAATGTTCTTCAAACCAATCGCGAACAGTTGTGGCCCGGTGACATGGCGCATTGAAATCCATAAAAATCCCATCGTTGTTTGGGTACATGAAGTCCATGAATGGCTGCAAGTGATCTCCAAGTAGCTGAACATAAGCATTTCCAGTCAATGTTCAGTCCAGTCGCACCAGAGGACCAAGTCCATGCCATGAAAAAAACAGCCCACACCATTACGGAGCCACCACCAGCTTGAACAGTGCCTTGCTGACAGTTTGGGTCCATGGCTTCGTGGGGTCTGCGCCACACTCGAACCCTACCATCAGCTCTTACCAACTGAAATCGTGACTCATCGAACCAGGCCACGGTTTTCCATTCATCTAGGGACAAACCGATATGCTCACGTGCCCACGAGAGTCGCTGCAAGCGATGTCGTTCTGTCAGTAAAGGCACTCGAGTCGGTCTTCTGCTGGAATAGCCCAAGAAAGCCAAATTTCTCCGCACAGTTCTAACAGACAAGTCCCTTTTACGTCCCACATTGATTTCTGCGTTTATTTGACGCAGTGTTGCTTGTCTGTTAGAATTTACGACTCTTTGCAGACGTCGCCGGTCTCGGTCGTTAAGTGCAGGCGTTCGACCACTGCGCTGTCCATGGTGGGATGTTATGCCTGAAATTTCATACTCTCGGCACACTCTTGACACAGTGGATCTGGAAATGTGGAATTTCCTAACGATTTCCGAAATGGCATGACCCATGCGTCTAGCTCCAACTAACATTCCGTGTTCAAAGTCTGTTAATTCCCGTCGTGCGGTCATCATCACGTCAAAACCTCTTCGTATGAATAACTTGAACAGAAATGAAAGCTCTGCGAAAGCACTGCTCATTTATACCTGTTCTACGCGATGCTACTGCCATCTGAAAATTTGTATATTGCTATCCCATGACTTTTGTCACTTCTGTGTATATATATATACATATATATATTTCAAATTTTTCTTGACACGAAAGGCGCTTAAGTAGCAGCAACGAAAACGAAAACGAAAGTCATTAGACAAACAAAAATATCAAGTATATGATTACCTAGAATTGCATTCGTTGATCAAAAAAGAACACGTGCAATTGATGTATATTTTTTTATATATTGTACAAATGTACAATATATATAAAAAGAAGGCGTGGGACAAGTTGACTAGGAAATCAGTAACACCCAAAAGAAATTCTTATAAAAACCAAAATAAAAACTAATTATAACATCCTGGGAATAGCTTTATCAAAAAATATGAACCCTCAGAATATTATAAACCGTATTACCTCTGCTCTCTACATCACTGTATCTAAGCAAAAACATCAAGCAACGTATTTATATTTTGTATTACAGCACCGAATATTTAGCAAAACAGGTGCAAATTTTATTCGAAAAGCATCTTTTTTTCTCGAGGTTTTCAAATAATACAGGAAATCAATATTATTCAAAACTCAGCTGGTGTCTGAATGTATTTGAATATCAGCTTTATTCACATAACCACGTCTTTTACATAAAAAATAATTCAAAATATTCAGTAAATATTTTTATTCAGTGTTCTATTATTCCCCTAAGCAAACAATAAGTGTTTTCTTAACTTTACATAATAAATACTTTTATTCTTAGGTGACTGATGATCTATAATGGAATAGGTTTTAATATTTACAAAATGAAATGTAAAAATATTGATACTCGGCCTAACAAGCAAATGTTTAGAAATCGATTCAGTAAAAGAAATTAATATTTAAAAATTCCCATTGGTCAAGTTTTGGTTAACGTCATTTGTTGTTCGTAAAATATTTAGAACATTTTATTTTTGTTTGCATATTTGTCGAGTGTTTCTTTTTTTTTCAAAAACATTGCTTGGTCAATTTTAAAATCTTCAAAGATAGTATGCAGCTTTATTTTTTTACTATGGTATTACATATAGTCTTAATTATATTTTAAAATAATATTGGCATCGACAAATTTGCAAATAGTAAATAACACTGTAAAATATAATGATCAATTTACAATCCTAAACCTTCATGTAGTATCTTCAAATGTCTTTTGAAGACTATAAAGTCTTAATTGACATCATGATTAAACTTGGCATGCCAATCAGCTTCATGTAAAAAATTGGATTATATTTGCATCAGTTTATCTTATAAACATAATAAAACTTTCATAGTGAAAGATTGGGAGATCTTGGTGGACATCCGAGCTGAGAGTGATAATTACTGCACAATCTTCTTCAAATACTACATTCAGTAATTGACTTATTAAATATATACTATGAAGATGGTTTCTGTCTTAAGTGAAAATTACTTTATTTCATTTAATGCTTCTATTTATGGCAGATATTGTTTCATAATTGATTCTATAGCCTTTCTAAACACGTTACCCTTACATTGGGCAATTTTAAAATGAGCACTACAGATGATAGAAAGTGGTTAGAAAATATCATTCAGCATCCATGTGAAGTTTAAAACACATAGGGAGTCTTAATTTTAAGAATTAATTAATATTTTGTGCTGCAAAATTTCCTTTGTTTACTATTCATTTGATTACAAAATGTGCTTCATCTATCTATAACACATTTTCTCCTTACAATTTTCTTTTATTATTAATTTACTGTTCTCAAAACCCTATAAGTTATTAATTTTTGAAACTATTGTAATATTTGTAGTTTTTCCTGTTGCATACACGTCAAAATGAGAGCTTTTGGAACTTTAATTACTAAAGCTCTTGTTTCTGCATTCTCTTGTGATGAAGCATCACTTAAGAAAAATTCGCAACGTATTATCCCAGGATATTAATGGTTGCACAAACTCAAAAATGAGTCTCCTTAAAGAAAAATAATTTTTGGAAACAATTATTTGTCTATTTCTGTCTATGACATCAATTGAAGTTTGAAATATCTCTCATATGAAGAGGATTTCTGCAGTGGTAATTAAGGAATACTATGTGTTGTTTGTAATAAAAGTTTATTTACACATTTTAAATGAAAAAGTTAAGTATGCGTTCGTATAGGAAATTCATAAATTTAACGAGCTCTCTAAAGGGTTAATTAAAGGCAAAGATTAATTCAAAAGCTGCTATTTTAATCATTATTTATTTCATAAAATATTCTTAAATGCCTTGGGTTCTTAACATTCAGTCATTTATGAATTTAAGAATTCTTTAAGAGTTTCTTTTGAAGTTTATTTAAGGGTTATTTTATATTTAAGCTATAATACTGAATGCAAATATTTCTTATGCGTCACTTTGAATAAATATTAATTAGTCCTTTAAATGAAGCACTTATTGAGAAAGGAAATTTCCAAGTTGTTAAATTTTAATAATACCATAGGAGTGTTATTTAACTTCATATCCATATTCAGATTTATATTAATTAGATATTTGTATCGAATTGTTGTAAAATTTATTAAAATAGAATTATCATCCAAATTAAAAAAAAAATATTTCTTTCAATTTAATTTACAAACAACCAAACAGTGTTTTAACAAAAAAAAAAAAAAAAAAAAAAAAAAAAAAAACATTTTGTATTTATTAAAAATAAAAAAAATTAAAAAGAATTTTGGGAATAAAAATAATTATTATGTGATTGAAATAAAAATTTACAAATTGTTTCTCGTTCAAAATTATAAAGTTACAATGAAGCCCCTAAAAGACAATCCTGATTAAATTTGCATTCTACATTTCTCAAATTTGTAATCTCTTTTCGGAAATTAACTGATGTGAAAATTATTTTTAATTCTGGACTAAAACCAATATTTTGGACAGCATTGTATTATTTCTATGTGTACACAAATTCGTTAGTAACTTACAACTTGCAACAGTCATCCTATTGTAATTTTATGTTGTTTTATAGATATGGATTCATTGGACATTGGATTCAATGTCCTTCAGTATAAAAAAGGATGGTCAAGAAATTGCATATAATGTATTGATTATGATTGCATAAGGACTTAACCTAATAAGTTTAAGTGTAAATATTTTTATTGATAACAGCAATGAGGTATAATATAAGACCTCGAAAGCTTTGACGATGTTTAGCTCTATATTTAAAAATAATTATTATAATAAATTAAATCTTATTGATCGAAATTCTGATATTGAATATTTTTGATTTATTGACATAATAATAATTTTTCTGATAATCATGATTTCCCTTCGAATGCAAAAACTTTTAACCTAAGGTAATTCTTCATGACGTTATTAGGAAGCGTCCTGTGAAGCCTACTTAACTGAAGTGTTCGTTTTGTAACAGCAATCCCAAAGCGACACACACCAACCCAAAGGGGTAGTTTCTGAAGAATGGGAAACCTGATGACTATATACCCTCCTCCCTTCATATTAAAGAACAAGAAAACAACTTCCCTGTCTGTGGATACGTAGTTCCCATCCCTGGCGTAAACATGGGTCATTACGTTTTGCTTCTCTTCTCAATTTGAATAAAACTCCATCAATTTGGAAACTCAATCCACCAGGAGGCTTCAGATACGGTTAATGTACATTAAAAAAGATATTACTCTGGTAATTTATAATATTTATATGATTCTAAAAAATTTGCATTGTGTACATAATGTGCCCATTAGTAAGCCTATTGAACCATTTTTTCTCTTGTACGCCTTGAACTGTTCATTGATCGTTGATGATGAGGGAAAGGTCATTGCTTTTAAAAGAATTAATTAAAAAGATATCGATATTATTTGTATGGTTCTTACAATTTGTTTTTGTCTGTGTGTACAATTGTGAACCGTTTTCTTCTCTTGTTCATTGATGGCTGATGATTGACTCTGGACATTGATTATATATTATCTATTGATTAGATCGATTTTGTTCTCTTGTACGCCTCGAACAGGTCACTGATGTCTGATGATGGGGGAAGAACATTAAATTAAAAAGTTATTGATATTATTTATATGATTCTTACAACTTGCTTTGTGTACATTAAGTGCACATTAGTGAACCATTTTCCTCTCATTTAAGCTACAAACAGTTAACTGATGGCTACTGATAGGAGGTGGGAAATCGCCTTTAAAAAATAATTAAAAATGTATTGATCCAATAATCAATATTATTTGTATGGTTCTTACAATTTGTTTTTGTCTGTGTATATATTGGTGGATCATTTTCTTCTCGAAGACGCCGGAAACAGTTCACTGGTTGATGATGTAGGGGGGTTGGAATAATATTACCTTTCAGGACTACTTTTTTTAGGGTTATTAACACTTTCGTGTTGTGTGGACCAAAATCTGAAAACGCCTTGATACACACAGCCATGCTGTTACAATAGTTATTAAACATTTTTATTTATAAAATAGATTATTACAGTGCACGTCTGAGGCTTTCTGAATGTATTGGCACTGGAACATTATCTGGCCTTTCATATTTCTGAACTTTATAAGAATTTAAATAGACAGCAAAGTTTTAAAAATACATTAAATAAAATCAACGCATAAGCTACACTAATAAAAGCAAGTGCATAAAAATTTGCTTACAAATGAACTTCAAAAATAAGATTCCATTATAAAATAAGTTTTGAAAATCATTTACTAATCATCATAAAAAGTATTTCATAAATCTTTTAGTTTATTAAATATTTTATAAAGTTATGTGATTTATTAATGATAACAGAGTAATCACATTCCAGAAAATATACTTATTTCAATAAAATAGAATTGCTACGTTATTGCTTAAATATTAGTCTAGAGAAAATTTCAAATTATGATATAAAAAATTGATAAATCACTCCACTAATGTTAAATAAATAATGTGTCTAATAGAAACGATTCTGTAATATGGAAACTGAATATTTAGTCATGAATACTTATGAAAATAGGCTTCAAATAAAATTTAACAAAATAGAAAAAAAACTATATATGTATAGGTATTCATTGCTGAGTAGCAACATGTTAGATTTATATTTGTTTAATTAATTTTTTATCTTTTATATTTATTTAATTAATTTATATCAAATTATATTAATTTATATCTGAATATATTAAATATAATTAATAGAATATTTCAATTTAATATCGTTATTAAGATATTAAATTGAAATATTATTTCTATTACTGGTAATTATCTTCTTTAATTAATTAATATATTTTATTATCACTTAAACAAAAAAAATTTAAAATATATTACCTTGCCTGGAGCCTATAACTGTAACTTCTAAGAATAGTCAAAATAATTCCTGAAATTGCACATGAATCATTTTTTAAAGTACATATTCAAGGTACAAAATCATAAGAAACTTTCACTAAAACAAAAAAAATCTAAAACGGGGAAATAATAATGCATTTATCAACACTTCTTATATAAACTTTAAGTCTAAGTAAAGGCTGCAATTTCATCCTTTTATTTCAGAGAAGAAAAAAAAAAGCTAAAGAACAGAAGTAGGTTTTTACGGGGCAACCTGAGAAACATACTGGTCCTTTAAAACTCGCAAAGTCAAGATAAGTCAGCGAAATACGTGGTGCTCCGAACTAGAAAAAAGTGAGATAAAATTCCAGAGGGTCATGTTTTCCTTTTATCAAGACTATTCTCTTTCTAGATTAAAGAAGAAGACCAACTATTCCATGAATGTTGGGGCGTTTTTGTATGGGGGTGTCATCCAGGGCATGTACAACGCTCAATTACTGAAATTTTTCTTCCTTCAAGATGTTTTTTACTTGACTTTGACCACCTCTCTTCTTTACACGTAATCATATATATTTAAATCTTTACATGTCAATTTTTTTTTACTTATGTGCTTTTTCTAATACGTTTGATCTTTTTAGGTACATCCATTCGACCATTTAAGATGGTGCTTTTTTTTAACAATCTTCAGCTTAACACCGGCTAACTTTTAACTCTTCTGAGTTAAAAGTTAGGTACGCAATTCTTGTTTAATTTTTTTTTTTTTTTTTTTTTTTTTTAAATCTAAATTTTCGTTTGTCAATACTTAAAAATAATTATATGGATTTAAAAATTGTGTCTAAAAACAAAATTCGACTTAAAAATTTTATCTTCCCTTTGTAAAAATTTGTGAAAATGTTTTATTCTAAGTATAAATCATTTGACTACAACTTTTTATATGCATTATGAGCATTTTAAGAAAAATTGCTTAACAACGTATGTATTTAAAATTATAAAGGTATGCATAGACATTTAATTTTTTTTTATTTTTCTAAAAACCATTATAAAACACCAAAGGACTCATCTGATACAAAAAATAAAGAAATGTGCCCAACTAAAGAATCAATATAATATTAACAAAAGTTTAAAATTTATAAATTTCACATATATATATTCAAATTAAATATTGCTTAACAATATTTAAAACATAATGTTTTAAAATTAATATAATTATAATAACTTAATCATAAAAATATTAATTTCTTTAGTATATTATTATTATATTAATATAAATATAATATAATAAATGGATTAATATTTTTAAATACCGTAATTTTTTAAGATAATTTTTTTAGGTAAACTATAACAATATTTAATCGACTAAAAGTCTTACAGATTTAAGTAAAAGCAAAGAATTAGGGAATACATTAAATTATTAAATAAAAGTAATTTAAAATAGAAAGGAAAATAAAGAAATATAAAAATTTCAACTAACTTAGTATAACTTTTAAAAAAATTTTCAATCAAGCTATATAAAAGATATAATTATTACTTTAGAAGCCTTAATTTCATTCATTTTGTGAACAAAATATATAAAAGTTAGTTGAAAAAAATTCATTTGAATTAATAAAGTGTAACTAATCTCTTCAATTCAGTAAGAAGAGATTAGTTAATGAATAATTAAATTAGTTTAATGAATAAATTAAATCATTTCACTTCTCACATGTTCTGTTCACCAGTCCATATGTGTATAAATTAGGTATGGCTGCTAATAATTCTTATTTTTTTAAGAGATAGCTCTGGAAACGGTTAACAGTGTCATTTCTTATGCCATTTTGTTTCTATGACAATATATTTCAAAACGCCTAGTTAGCATTTCGGTAATTTCATATGATAAGCATGTCCGAATTTCGTGCCAAATTAAAAGCATTAAAGCCTCGTACAGCCTTTCATGTTCAATTAATAGTAAAATGTGAGTGATTTGTAAACTGACGCCGGCTATGTCTCAAAGCAAGATACTTGTGTGCATTGGTTTATAGATTTAAAATTAACGAATTGGCGAAAATTAATGAATTGGTCATGAGCCTCTGAAACCAGTTGAAAATGTTAATGTTCTCTACCGTCAACAAAATATCAATTTTCAACATGAATTGAAACAAGTTTTTTTTTCTTTCTAATGCAGCTGGCAAACGAATTGAAATAAGTAATATATAAAAAAAAATTTTTTTAAAGCCAATTCCTACTTTTTTTCAATACATTGCAGAAAGTCCTTTATAAATAATTTTCATTCATTTTTGAAGTTTATCTGGCGCCATCTATTGGTAGATATATGCAACTTAAATCTAAAGAAAAACTAAAATTAATTAATTTAATTAATAAATTATTATTTGAAAAACTGTATTAATATCAAATGTCATCCACTGCAAGTTAAAAAAACTGTATTTGAACTTGAGTGGATGAATAAAAAGTATTTTATGAACGATTGAAAATTTGAAAAGATATATATAGGAAGAGTGTGAACTAATAAAAGGAATTGAAAAAAGCGACTACAACGGGCTGCAAGACATGGAAAAGGCAACATCGCTTCAGCGCACATAAACAAAACTGACATCATTTCTTCACTTGTCTGGGAAGGTTTTTTCCTTCAGCTGTACACCCCAGAATTGACCCATTCCAACTACATCTATCTACGTCTGACGCACTTTCCATGAAACAGCTAACATTTACGAAGATCATGTTTTAAAATTACTTTTTGACTAGGCCACCTCAAAAAGGGATGGTTTTTCTGGGAAGGAAGATTTACAACACTTGACAGACAGAAGAATGTGGGACTAGTGATAGATAATTTTTTAAATAGATAATTTTTTACCTTTCCCCTAAATTAAAAGAGTTTTCTTCAAGAAAAAAATAATTATTATTAATTACCACCTTTGATATATATATATATATATATATATATATATATATATATACTATATATAGGTGTGTGTATCTATGGTCAGTAACCGCTGTACTGGTGAAGTTAGTAAAATATAAATTGAATTTCATTAGAAAGTTAGCATCATTACCATATTTAATAGAATTTTTAAACCCGAATAAATTTATTTGCATAATCATCTAACTACATTCATTTATTCAGTCTCATTTAACAAAAGAACTTCTCAACCATTTCTTAATTAATCGTGCAAATCCTGAATATCATGAAAGTTTTCAAGAAATGACTAAAAATGTAAGATAGCAAATAATCTGATAACAATTTTTCCTTTTTCTTATCGACAATTCTTCAAGATCACTATTCATTACATGAGCCACCACTTAATGCAAAACCAGGATCTTTGCTTCTTATGTGTAATTTCATTTGCAGGGGACGTTGAATAAAAAACGATCCATCTCATAAAATCAATTAGACTTAAGCCAATTGATATTAATCTATTTGCTTCCATTCAGAACTCCGCAAGATAGAAGTGCATCCTTGGCAACTATT
Organism: Caerostris darwini; assembly: GCA_021605075.1. Taxonomy (NCBI): domain Eukaryota; kingdom Metazoa; phylum Arthropoda; class Arachnida; order Araneae; family Araneidae; genus Caerostris; species Caerostris darwini. Next base: position 135,855 of record BPLQ01003817.1, on the reverse strand, counting down.
AGTGAAACTCCCCATTTTCTTCATGTGCATCTTGCATTCATTTCGAAAAATTAATGAGCTTGCAAAGTTATGGAAAACTCATTTAGGCTGGAAAAGTTTGGGATCAGCAACTAGATTATGAAGCATAAAATATGCGAGAAAATGTTCTGACTTGCTGTGTTTGTATATCTTAATAAATGGCTTAATTAATTTTTCAATTAAGTTCTGAGGAGAATCTCTTAACGAATCAATCGAAAATTCTTTCAATGCTCCATGATAGGAAAATTTCTAAACATTTGCAGATACTGAATACTCAGTTTTCGTTCGGTAGCATAATATAACGATCATTAAAATTGATTCATTAAAAAAACCGGCTCTTTATTTATATTAAAATATTTAAAAGTAATATTAGTCCTTCTAATAAATGACTTAATATTTTAATGTTATTTATTTTTGCTTCATTCAGTAATAGCATTCTGAACTGAAATTCAGTTTTTTAATTAATTTAGTTATGCGCCTTCCGATCAAAACTTCTAAATATTTTCAAATAGTAAATACTGATTTTTCATTTGGAAGGAAAATATAACGATAATTAATTAATGATTCATTAAAAAAAACTTCTTTTTTTAATGTATTAAATAGTTAAAGTGAAAATTTATTTAGTTAAAAGACTTTTTAATACTTTAATATTAATAACTTTTTCTTGATTCAATAACAGTATTCTGCATTTTTATAAAATTAAAATATCTTAATTGCTTTATTTTTGTACATACAGGAGAGAAATTTCTAAATATTTTCAGATATTAAACACTGAATTTCCTTCGATGGGTACTATAAAGTTGATTAAATAATTAACTTTACTACGTTTAGCTTGTTTATTTTGTTCTTATATTAAAAAGAGCTCTTATATTAAAAATGCTCTTATATTTTTAGAAGTGCTTAATTATTTAAAATGAATACCATTTAGTATAATAAACTAATAAATATTTTATTGTTATATCTTTTTGCTTAATTCAGTGGTAGTTTTCTGTATTTCATTGAAATCCAAACATTTAAAATATTTTATTAATGTGACTGGAGATCAATTTTTACTAAACGTTTAAGATAATTTCTACATATAGGGTAAGAGGCTCTGTGACGTATAATAGGAAGTACTACATTGAAGGCCTGTGACCGAAAATATGCCAAAAGTTACGGGCTTGTTTACTGTGTAGGATCTTAATAATTTGGAAAATTCAATTCCATAAGTGATCTCACTTAGAACCGATTTAATCAAATGGTTGGAGTATTTTTTTATGTCATATGCATGCTATTATGCATATATACAATATGTATGTATTTTACTCATTATTTTTATATACCCTACTTTTACAGAGGTTAAGTTCTAGAAGAAAAACTAAAGTCCAAGAATAAAAAACTCAATACCTTATTTTTTGTTGTTGTTGTTCTAATGCAGCTGGCAATACAGAAGCAGTTTATGTTTATGCCATAAGCAAGGGCTGCACCGCTGTTACTCACTTAGCACTACCCAGGGGGCACGTGTAGCTGCAAGTTTCTACAAAAAAAATCCCCCACAAATTTTCTGTAACTCTTTATAAAGAGAACCACAATTTTACCTTATCGATAAGCAGTAATTGGCCCCATATGTGAACATAATTATTTTTTGTACTAAAAATAACGAAACCGAATCTTTGTTTATTAACTAATTCATGTTAAATTCGATAAAGCTTATAATAAACCTTATAAGCAGAAATTTGCTTGGTTAAAAATATTGTATCACTAAGCAAAGTATTTATAAATTGTTTTCAGAAAATTAACCCATCTTAATTTATTGGGACATTGTCAATGATATAGATGCGTCAAATTCAGCAAAAGCAATATCCAAAATAACTCATTAAAAATAAATTTCCAATCTTTCTTAATCCAAAATATCTATTAGGGGAAATTATTGAAAAAGCTGAATTTATTTTTAGCAGCTCTTAAATTGAATAGATTTAAATAAATGGATTTGTTTAATGACTAGATTTTCTATCAGCAGAGAGAAAAACAAAAATTATATTTGCACCCATTCTGAAAAGCATTTATTATATACATTTCAATCAATTTATTATTAATCAAATTGCTTCGCATGATATTTTGAAATCTGAAAATGGAGAGCTCATCTAAGTATATATATTGCTTCTTCTCTATTTAAATAACAGCTGTCTGTAACGTAAATGGAAGATGTATCTAATTACTCGTAGCTGGAGTTTTTTTTTTTTTTTTATTATTATTTTAGTCATTAATTCATTGCTGAAGGAATGAGATTGGGAAAAGAGGAATTTACATAAGATTGGAAATTAAAATCGATTTTTCTATCGTTGTCATCTTAAGAACTTATCGATACTTTTAATTTCGGTATTTTCGGAAAACGTTTATAATTATTTTCTGTGGTACATAAATTAACTGCAGAATGGTGTGGATAATGTTTCAGAAATAAGGAATAAAGGAAGAATAAGGAAATCTCAATTATTTAGTTTCTATTTTTAAATTTTCAATCAAAATATTCAATGCATTAATCGGAAAAGTTTAGTGTTAAAAAATAAAAATATATAATATCCAACACTTTTTTCAAAATAATTTTTTAAAACATGTATTTACTAGTTTTTAAATATAGAAAAATATTATACATTTAAATAAACTTAATCTTCGAGAATAATATTCTAATATTAAAATTATTCATTTATATTTTAATCGTATGCTCATTGTAATAATAATATCAATTTTTCATTTAATTAGTTCAGCTTGTTTGTTTTACATATATTAGCAATGTCTGTTGTATATTACTAAAAATTAATGTATTTTAAAGAACAGAAAAACTGAAATAACCAAATAATAATATTTTTAGTTTACCTCCTTATAATTATTATATTTAACAGATTTCATTTTCATTAAATATAATTAAATTATTTTGTTTTGGGAATAATTTTATTATGTGTATTTCATTTCACTCAACTCATTTTTAAATTAAATTAAATGCATTTAAATATATTTCTTGTTATAATCAGTTGTAAGCTAAGTTGTCATCAATAAATTCCATTATTTTATTCTTATATCTTCATATTCATACATATATTATTCATTCATATATTATTATCTTCTCATATATTCTTCCTATTATTACTATCTCATAAGCTTTTTCAATTGCCGAAATTTTAATACCATCTTTATTATTTTTTTATTTATTTCTTCTTTCATTTAGCCAATCGAATTCAGATGTGGGGAAAATTCATAGGATTTTAGCAATAACCACTAATTTCTAACACAAAAATTTCTAATATTTGCTGAAATTTCTTAATGAAGAAATTTATTTTAATTGCATTTATAAGTTGTTTAAATAACATTTAGTAAAATAAATTTGTATGAAAGTTTTATTACTTTTTTGCTGAAAAATGTTCAGATACACAAAAGATAAAAGAAATGTTCATCTAATACCTGAAGCAGTACCATTCTTGTCTAACTAAAATGAAAATGAGAAGTATATTTTTTACTCTAAAAAACAAAATGTATTTGTGAAATAACTAGTATCATAAAGTATGTGTGTAATAATTAATTACATTTAGAAAAAATAATTAGAAAAAAATTTTAAATAACATATTGAATTATTTATTCAAATCCAATTCTTTGAAATTTATTGAACAAAGATCATTTGAATATTACTAATTCTATATAATTTAATTATCAATTCTAAAAATTCAATAACTAAATATTTCTTGTCATTATTTTTTTTAAACTCGATATGATAGGAATAAAAGCATTGGTTTTTTTTTATCTAATATTATTTAAATACATATTTAATCTTAAATCTTCGGCTAAGTTCATAGTTTAAAATTTATGAGAATATTCCCCTTTTAATTTTAATATTTATTAAGTAAAATTTTCCAATTTAAAGAGGATAACTCGAATGACTAAAGCCTTAACAACTCTTATCTATTTTTTTTTATATCAATTAGAAAAGAAAATGTTCTTATGGAATGATCTCTATTGTCCTTCTAAGTTCAATATTGGCATTAAGCAATAAGAAATACAAAACACTAAGTACTTGAAACTCGTCGTGAGACAGCAAGGAGCAAATTCGTTGGCAATCAAAAAATAAAAGTAATTTAATATTTATCTGTGGATATTAGATAAGAAATGGATATCATCAAAGATGTACTTGATAAGATAGCTTTGGTTTTGTATAATATTAAACTATCAAAACAAATCACAACAAAGTTATTTTATTACCAAAGAGTTATGAAAGAAAAGGTCATTATTTCTGATGGTTTGCTTAAGTAACTTAACATGGTCTGATTCTACTTTTCTTGCAGATAATTTATCTTTAAAAGCAGTTAAGAATAGTCAGTATAGTAACATGACTGTGTGATAATTTTTGAAAAGTGTTTTATGTTTTGCATTTTAATATACGAATGTCTTGAATTAAAGCATGCTTGTGAAGACAGGAAACAAATATTTAATGATTTGAAATACAATTAATTATAAGTTTTCACTTCTTCTTAAATAGTCATATCCAGTTTAATATTAAATAATTATTTAAATTAATCTGTCTAATCTTGTGGTCGAGTAAATGGTTGAAAGTAGTTATCTTACTTATCCCCAACCTTGCAACAGAAACAGCCAGCCAGGCCTTTATTCAAAAAAAGGCTATTTCACTTTGAGCTAAAACAGTTTTATCGCCGGTTTTATTTCCTCTTGTTTATCTTTTCTTCCAAGTTTTATTGATTGCTCCCTGGAGAGTTTCCCTTGAAGTCCAGGACTCATGCTACCGAGTGATGAAGAACTGTGGACGAAAACAGTCGTCCGACGGTGGTTCCCCCAAATGCATGGGGTTTTACATTTTTTATGTGCGAGTTAAAATGGAGGACGGAAGGGAACAAAATGCTAAGTTTGGGCACTGTACCAATTCCGGGCTTTTAATAGAATTTTACGATTGCCATTTTATTGTGTTGTTTTCATTGTTAAGGAAGATGCATCGGTTCCTGGAAAAACAGGAGCAAAATTAAAACAAGGGCAATGTTTTGCGGGTGGAAAGATTAATAATCTTCATTGGTGAAGGAAAAGGAGAAATAAATGGTGCTCATCATTATGTAAATTAAAATTTTTGATTTATTTTTTGTGGTAAGTTATGTAATTTTGTCGAGTTGTTTGGGAATATTGTTTTCATTAACGAATGAAGTTTAAAAAACACATGTAATAAATCCTTTATTAACATTTCCCTTTGGTGATTTCCCATCAACTATTGGCATCTTTTTTCATTTCGTGGAAATATGTACAAAAATACATTACACTACAATATAATACGCATCTTACTTGAATAAAGATAGTTTGTCATACAATCACAAATGTGCATCATACATTATTTTTACATTATGAATATTTAAACTATTATATATTATGAATCGGAATTCTAATATTAAATAATATGATGAAAATATATTCTATTTGATATATATTTTATTGAAAAATTAAAGTGGAATTTTCAAACGGTTTTATAAATTGAAAATGTTTGTTATCTTTCTGGTAAGTGATTTCATTCTGAAATTTTAAAGGGTTTATGATTTAAACAACAAAATTCCGAGGAGTGATTTTATTCAAAATACCTTTGAAATAGTTAAATAGTAAAATAGTTTTAAAATAGCTACTAATAGAATCTTCTTAATTTCAAATTTTTTGGAGAGGGCTTATATAACTACTGAAAAGTTAATCTGTAAATATGTTATATGTTTATGTAAACTTATTTACATAAACTTATTACTATAAAGTTAATATGCTTATGTAAATTTATTACTATAAAGTTAATATGTTTATGTAAACTTATTTATGTACGGTAAAAACCAAAACTGTATACTATTGTACTAACTGGCAAAGCGCTAACATGCGTAGGATTTATGACATGAGTTATTGCCGAAACGAGTTTCTAGCGTGCTTTTGTTGCCAAGCAACTGCTGACGTCAGGCCCTTTACAATTGCACAGATTTGTCTGTGGTGAGAGTGTCAGTTTGAGTATAGACGAGAGAGTGAGAGACAGACACTTTACTGTTACTGTGCCGTGGTTGTGCCATGTCTCCATGTAGAGAGTGTTGCTTATATATATATATTGTAAATAACGTACATATGGCAATTATGTTGTACAATAAATGTTATGTTTAAAATACTAAGCTGTGTTTGGATGTTTAGTTTATGACAGACACTACAATATCAATAAAAAAAGAATGTATTTTTTATAGGAAAAAAAGCAATAGAAAATAAGGGTTGTACCATTTTTTTTTTCTTAAATTACAATGTATTATTACATATATGTATTTTAAGAGCAGATACAGAATTTCGAAAATGCAGAATCTATACAGACATTTTTATAAATTTAAAAGTTCCTAAATATTTTTGTAAGCAAGTTATGATAACAAAACAGCAAGAGCTTCTTCAATGACATGATTAACCTAAAAACAAAATTACAAAAATCCTAAATTTTACTTATATATAAACTTAACTCTTTCTAACTGTATTCATAAAGATATTTTATTTATTTTCTAAACGTCAACACCCTCTTTAAACAACAATAAGCGATAAATTAAAGCTTCAAGAATAAACGATTACCTATAGCATTGAAAAGCAAACTTGAGTGATAGTAAAAAAGAAATGTGCCTTCTTTAAGCTGATAATCGATAGCTCTAACAAAGCTAACAATGCATTTACTCTCCCCTTCAAATATTACTATCAAGCACTGATAATTCAATTTGGTGCAAAATGCAACAAACTTGAAAAAGCACTACAATCCATGCAAAATACCTTTTAAATGAATAAAAAAAAAAGCTTTGCAAGAATAAAAAATATTAAAAAATGGTATATTTTGCTTTTATGTACAAGTAATGTAAGTACTAAGATTCTTTTTTAACTGTCTTTTCCAATAACTGATTCTCTTTTTCTCTGCAAGAGCGCAATCCAGAAATTGTTTGGATGTCGGGAGAATTGAGTTCAATTACTCAGCACTTCATCCATTTAGAGGAATAAAGGACATATTCGTTTCATTTCATCGTTTTATTTTATCGTTCCATCGTACCCCCAACCCCTACCAAACACTACACCAGTTAGAGAAAGACGGAGGAATTTCAAAAGCGTTTAATTCTCTTCCAAATGATATTGAATTCTTTGAATAAACAATTGTCTGAAATGGAAACACTGTGAGCGGTGCTAAAATTTTAGAATGCGAGCACCAAGATAAAAAAAAAAATGTATGCCATTTTATTTATTTATTTTTATTTTTTATTTTATTCTTTTATCATTTGCTTCGATGAGCACGCTGCGTCTGAAAACGAAGTTTAGTATTTATTTTTAATGTTTATTTAGAAAGGAATTCTTTTCAAACCAGTCCAGATACAGCCGATGGCTGACAAATTGGAAATCTCGCTTAAAAAGTGGTCCAAGTCAAGTCATTATTTTGTTGCCTTCGAACAATGAGTTTTTATAAGTTAAAAATGAAATTAAATAATCAAATCTAAGGAAGTTTCAAAGTGATTAACGTTTGCATATGTGGTACTTTATGAAAAAATACAATAAGTTACAAAGAATTTATAAAACTTTGTTTAAGGGGAAACCGGTGGTCTAGCGCCCGTGAATTCAACGAGTTTTCAGGATTTTTTTTTTAATGAAAACAATGAACAATGTTATTCAAGCTTTGTAGATACATTGAATCACTTTAATAGTATACAAAAAAATTATAATTAAAAAAAAACTTTTAAGTAGTTAAGGAGTGGGGCTGAAGTTGGCCTCCTCATAAATATGGACCTGGGTGGTAGGTTTGGCTCTTTCACTTATTTGTCAACAAAAAACTAAAAACATTTTCTGATCAGTATGAGTGTAGTTACCGCAGCAATTAGAATAAAAAAAAATTTAAAAATTGACAAAATGACGCGTTGTTCTAATTTACATACAGAAAACAGACTGTTTTTTCATTATTTTTTGTATGTAAAAAATAAAAAGCATTCAACGTAAAAACTTTTTTTATTTCCATCGATAGTTATTGGTGTACTAAATAACATAGTAAAATTTGAGACGAATCGGCCGAGTAGGTTATTTTATTTATTTATTATTTTTTTTTTTGGCCTCTCACCGTGCAAAGAAAATTCACCGAAAAATGTAGTTTCGAAATAAAAGAGTTTTAAGTTTAAGGTAACCATATTCTCAATATGGGGTAAGTAAGTATATTCTCAACTAAATGGGACTGTAGAATTTAAGATTATACTTTCTATTAAGGATTATATAGGATTAGGATTATTGAGTATTATAATCCTAATCCACTTTAATCATTAATAATATAATTATTAAATATTATACTTTCGAAATATCGAAAAAAAATTATTTTTCGAAACTGTAGACCACCTTTAAAAGTTGTTACACTGAATTCTATAAATAATTTATACAGCTGTTATATTTTCATGAATAATAATGTAATGAAAGCCAAATCTGATTTTTTTAAAAATTAAATTAAATTTGTGTTAAGATTTAGTATAGTTTATTTTTAGTTTACAAAGTCAGCAGCTGGTTAATTATGTATACAATGTAAATATGGGGTTTTTCTTTATTTGGTTTAGCTGGAGTATATACTTTTTTCCCTACCTATTTACATAAAATAATTTTAGAAAATTCGTTTTTCTAAATTTTCCTCTTGGAATTCGAAGTACTTTTCGTATTAGTTTAAAACATTTCTTGTATGCATTTTATAGAGTAAAAGAAATATATTAGATAAATAGTTACATTTTTCACGTTTTCTTTTTAATCTTGAGAATAAAATTTAAATTCTTCATGCGTTTAAAAATGTTCTATTAAATTAAATTAGAGATATTTTTTTTTTTATTTTGTTACTATTCATGGTTAATAAAATATTTTTATTTATTTTTTATTTAAAGGAATTTGAAAAAGTAATAATATAATAAAATATTTTTTTTAAAGAGAATGCTTTGATGTATGCGTTATTTAATTAAAATAGGAAATTCAATTTATTTCTAATAAAATTTCTTAATGCAGTAAATGATTAATTTTTGTGAGAATTTATTACACATATTTTTTTTTTTTTTTATAAAAATTAATTTTTAAAATATATATGTCTGCTGCTTAGAAATAATAAGACTTGAAAATGTTATTCTATTAAAACACATTGTTATTTACGATTTATTTTCAATGCCTGGCCTTTTTACCTAAGTTCATTTGCCTTAACATTGAATTTATAGCGTCAACATTTAAGTACATTAAAAGAAGCCTTTCCATTTGTCGTTCATTTTATCGACATAATGTTGAGGATAATTTATAGTTAAGAGGATTCGAATCCTTTTCTCCATCTCCTTGACAGAAGGACTTTCCACCCTACGGATTTATAACATAAATTATCTGAATAGACGCTTTACGAGAATGTAAGTTTTCGGTTCCCTGTATTTTTTTGTCTACTTTGCAACTTGTCTACTTTGTAATGGTTATTATATGTAATGGTTTTATGTTATTTATCTAAATGTTAATGTTAGATCGAAATTTGTTAGATGTCAGATTGAAATTTGTTAGATGTTAGATTAACGTTTGTTAGATGTTAGATTGAAATTTGTTAGATGTTAGATTGAAATTTGTTAGATGTCAGATCGAAATTTGTTAGATGTCAGATTGAAATTTGTTAAATGTTAGATTGAAATTTGTTAGATGTTAGATTAACGTTTGTTAGATGTTAGATTGAAATTTGTTAGATGTCAGATTGAAATTTGTTAAATGTCAGATTGAAATTTGTTAAATGTTAGATTGAAATTTGTTAAATGTTAGATTGAAATTTGTTAGATGTTAGATTAACGTTTGTTAGATGTTAGATTGAAATTTGTTAGATGTTAGATTGGAATTTTTTGTTAACGCTTCACATTCTATTGTTACAACTTGTCAGAGCGAATACTGATATTGCTTATCTTGAATAACGTTGAAGGATGAATGGCTATTTTTATTGATAATCACAAATAAATGCTATTGAAAACTTTCATTTATTAGAATTCAATGACAGTAATAGCTTTTTTTTAGTAGTTCGCATGTAAAGTCTAGAACCAGCAAAGGAAAGTTCAATTCATACCAATGGGGAACTTAGTAGTTATTGCTTTTAAAAACTAATCTGATAGTATGATGGAAATCATTATAAAATATAAAAAAGTCTTGCATAAAAATCTGACCTTTTCAAGAAAAAGGGGAGGAGTTGTGTATAACACGCAAATACTGGGTAATTATTTTTGAAAGACTTTTCTGTAAACTATGATTCTCTCACCATCCATTAAAAATTCTTTGCGGTATACATATTATACGGAATATTAACTATGCTTTACAAACAATATTTTAAAGTAGGAGCATCTTTCCTAATTTGCGTCATTATCAATAGATAATAACTAAGCTAAGGCTAATGCAGTTGAACATAATTAATTAGAATAGTTAATTATCTGCTAACATTAATTTCATCCATAACACCAATCAATATTTTAGAGAAATTTATTTAGACTGCAATCAATCTTGTACAGTCCAATGTTTATTTTAAAATTTTACGTAATTCTTGTTAAAGGGAAATTAATGATAGAGCCCATATCCAAAATTATAATATATTCATTCATTAACTGTATATATAACCGTCTTATTCTTTTGATAACTATTATAATAAGAAATCAAGAATTATTTACGCGATTTTATAGAAAAATTATAAGATTTATAGAATTAATATAATTAACATTAGTTATTGAAAATAATTTAAATACGAAATTTTGTTTGATCAACATGAAATGTTAAGTCGAACTAATATGGAAAAAAATTCATAATTAAGAAGTATTAGTTCAAATTGACATATAACTGTTAATTAATGAAATATTTAGTTATTAAAAATTGATTTTTTATTAATTTCCATTTTTATTATATTCAGTTTTCTATCATTAATTCCTTTTCAATTTCCTCGTCCTATTAACAATAATGTAATGTTTTTAATTATTAATATTAAATTCGTTAAATATTGTATATCTCTACTCTTATGTGTGTGGTATTTGTACCTCAATTATTTCAATCCAGCCACACCCAATTAAAATCTGGTTAACAAACCTGCATGCTACAAATTGATATAAAATAAATAGTTCTCACAAATATAAATAAAACTCAATTCAGTATAATCTGCAGTATATAAGACATTTATAAGCAAAAAAATGAAATACATGCATGTAAAATTTTTGTATAAACGTGTATAGAAATTTGAAAGTCGCTCTTTCGAGAAAATTGAATTTTAACAAAAATGTTGCATTACTAAAATTCTCCAGCTTCATATGCTATATTTTTGAAATTTCTTGAATACACGTTTTTACTTCTTATGAACATTTTTAGATTTCTTTTTACTTTTATTTGAAAAAAAATTATTTAAATATGCTCTATAAAATTATCTTCTATAGAGGTGTATATTATTTCTTAACATTATTCTCAAAACCATGTTCTTAAGAAAAATTCTTTTTTTTATTCTTATATTCGTTAGTATAGTATGAAGACAAATATTTTTACATTTTCTGTTCTTGAAAAAATAGAACAGAAGAACTTTTTCAAAAAATATAATATAATTTCAATAATAAAAAAAATCTAGTATATTGTTGAAAAAAGAAAATCTTGTATAAAGTAAAAATTGAAAAAAAGAAAAATGATTTTTAATTCTTTCTTTACAAACTTTCATCTTTCCGAACTCACGAAAGAATTATCAAAGTAATGTTTGCCCAAACGCAATCTACAATATAAAAAAATTTATAATTTATATACAAACAACTCAATTTATAGCGACCAACAGATGTTTTCTTGAATATCTCTTAAATTATTTAGAATTGTTTTAGAAGAATTTATATCTAAAGGTTTTACGATATTAAAATATCAACCACATAAATGTTTCATTATCTAGCGAAACAATCTAGCGTTTTTATTTTTCATAGTAATATTTAATGCTTAGTATTTTTTTATAATATTTAGCGAAACTTGTATAGAAATTTTGTACAAAATTTGTATTTTATATCAATAATTTGTAGAAAAATTGTTTTTGTAGATAATTTATGTAGAAAAATTATTTTTTAATCAAAATTTTGTAGAAATTTTTTTTTTTTCGATAAGTTCGAAATATGTTTAAAAATATACTTTCGAACTAGATATTTCGTACATTTTGTGTCATTTCAATTATACAATCGAAAAGCAAATTTCTGATTTCTTGTAACAACAAATGAAAAACTAAAATAAAATCAAAAATCAATCTTTTGGGGCACAGTAGTATAACAGCAGTATTTTACATTATTGTTAATGGTATTTTACTTGAAGTTCCTTTGATTGACTTATCATAATCTTTTTATTAATCATGATAATAGACATTTTTATATGCAAGTACGCAAAAAATTTAATTGGATAAACAATAATTAATTAGCACTTCTAAATAAAACTCTAGGAATAAGAATTCTTAAGCAGATGCATTTCTAGTCTTTTTCAGAAGGAAAATATTTTTTTCGTATTAAATGTTTTTAAAAAAATACAAGTATATTTATTATTCAAGTTTTATTTTTAATAGCAGTATATTACATGATCGTTAATGGTATTTTACTTTAAGTACATTTTATTTTCCTTTCGATTAACTTATGCTAATATTTTTTTTAATACTCATGCTATTTATGATATAATATTTTTTTATATTCATTTTACATGCAAGTACGTATAAAATTGAATTGAATAAATAATAATTAACTAGCACTTATAAATAATGACTGTAGGAGTAAAAATTCTTAAATCAACGCATTTCTAATCTTTTTCTGAAGAAAAAATTATTTTTCGTATTAAATGTTTATAAAAAAATTCAAGTATATTTATTCTTCAAAAAGTAAGTGTTTTATTTATAATAGCAGTATTTTAGATGATCGTTAATGGTATTTTACTTGAAGTACATTTTATTTTCCTTTCGATTAGCTTATGCTAATATTTTTTTTAATATTTATGATATAATATTTTTTATATTCATTTTACATGCAAGTACGTATAAAATTGAATTGAATAAATAATAATTAACTAGCACTTATAAATAATGACTGTAGGAGTAAAAATTCTTAAATCAACGCATTTCTAATCTTTTTCTGAAGAAAAAATTATTTTTCGTATTAAATGTTTATAAAAAAATTCAAGTATATTTATTCTTCAAAAAGTAAGTGTTTTATTTATAATAGCAGTATTTTAGATGATCGTTAATGGTATTTTACTTGAAGTACATTTTATTTTCCTTTCGATTAGCTTATACTAATATTTTTTTTAATATTTATAATATAATATTTTTTATATTCATTTTACATGCAAGTACGTATAAAATTGAATTGAATAAATAATAATTAATTAGCACTTATAAATAATGACTGTAGGAGTAAAAATTCTTAAATCAACGCATTTCTAATCTTTTTCTGAACAAAAATTCATTTTTCGTATTAAATGTTTATAAAAAAATTCAAGTATATTTATTCTTCAAAAAGTAAGTGTTTTATTTATAATAGCAGTATTTTAGATGATCGTTAACGGTATTTTACTTGAAATACAGTTTATTTTCCTTTTGATTGTCTTATGATATTATTTTTCAATATTCATGAAGGCATACATTTTTACATGCAAATATGCACAGAATATAATTGGACAAGTAATAATTAAGTCGTCATCATCATCATTGGCGCCACAGCCCCAAGGTAGGCCAAGGCCATCTGCCCACTGGTAGAGTTCGAAACATGTGATGTCGTCGTTTTACAGGGTAGGATTGTCAGCCCTATGTCCAAAGTTTTGCAGTCAGTTTTATTACTTACAGTTTAGAGTTGATTCTGAACCACTACATACATCCATGGCACCGCCTGGACACGAATGCTAATCCTGTGGTACCGAGCGCCAGAGCAATAGCCACTCGGCCATTCAGGCCCCTAATAATTAAGTAGCCCTATTATATAAAATTCTTAAACTAATGCATTTCTCATTTTTTTCTGAAGAAAAATTGCTTTTTCGTCTTAAATTATTTTTTGAAGATAAATACAAGTATATTTAATCTTCAAAAAATAAATGTTTTCTTTATAATAGCAATATTTTACACAATTGTTAATGGTATTTTACTTGAAGTGCATTTTAGTTTCCTTTTGATTGCCTTACGATGATATTTTTTAGGTATTCATGATGTAAATAATATCTCTAGGAGTAAAAATTCTTAAACCGATGCATTTCTATTATTTTTCTGATGAAAAATTTCTTTTCCGTATTAAATGTTTATAAAAAATTGTAAGTATATTTATTCTTCAAAACATAAATGCTTTATTTATAATAGCAGTATTTTACGCGACGAACATTTTGTTTTCTGTTTGATGGGTTTTCATTCATATATTTTTCTATATCCAAACACAGAGCTCGACTTGTGCCACTGTAAGTTCCGGATTTGGACTCTGTTGGAAAAGAAGAAGAAAAGAAAAAAGAAGGAAAAATTTTCAATTTAAAACACAAGAGCTGCTGCTTGACTCGCAACAAAAACACACCCAAAGAGAAAAATGGCGCGCAATTTTCGTCAGTGCATTGTTTGGGAGGCCATCAGAACAAATAGCATCCTCGTTTACAAAGGAAAGAGGCTTGGATAAAAAAGACGTTTTCTTCCCCCTCCAGTTCAAAAAAGCAAGAAAAACAAAAAACAAAAAAAACTTAAGAAGTAAAAACAAACTGAAATCGCTAAAATAAACGGAGCAAAACCCACAACGGAAGCTCTCGGGATTTCGAACGTTTGGAAGTAAATTCTCTGTCCTGTTCCAAAGTCAAATTTTTCTTTCCTATAAAAAAAAAAAAAAAAAAAAAAAAAACTTTTGAGAAGTTTATAAAAGCGCCTTAGTGAAAATGGTGATTTTCGAAATGCTGAAATGTTTATAAAGAGTAAAGTTCGGTTTGTTTTCCAACTTATAGTTACTGCATCAATGCAAGGCGAATGTTTGTTTTAGTAATGGTAATTTGCTCTAACAATCAGTTGTTCTACTATTCGCTAACAATAGCCTTACTAGAACTGAAATGCAATGCTTCCAATGATAAATAAAATAGATGATGTTTTTTTGTCCTTTGCCTTGGTAATTGCTTGTTCACCATTATATTTTATATTAATTTTCTGATAGAATACCATGAAATATTACGTTGCAAATATAGAATATTGTTATCAGAAATTGGAAACAGAGAGACTAGAAACCTAGAGACTACAGAGTTATTTTTCTATTAATTGTGGTAACATGAAAAAGAAAAACATTTTTTTTTTTTTACCAAATCTTACGAACACTTTAAAATCTATTTTCATTACATATTATAGAAAAAAAAATTGTAGAATACAGAAAAACCATTAGTAAATATCTACGTATACCTGCATATATACTTTAAATAATTCCATCGTATAGTAGTTGCTAAATAATGGGGAATCAAATTATTAAAAAAACATGATACTTTAGCAATCGAAATTGCCTTCCTCTTTTTAGGAGTTTAATTTCTGTGTTTGTAAAATTTATGTACAGTTTACATACCATCAAAAGATGATTCTGCATCTGGGCGATAATATAATATCTAAATTCTTGTTTTACTAAATTCTTGTTGCGAATTTTGAACAATCTGTGTCAACAAACTCTCAGTCTAATATTAATTTAGGCGATAATTCCGTCTTCTTTAATTTCTTGCTTTATTTTTAATCATCAATTACTTACTGCATCAATGCAAGCGAATGTTTGTTTTAGTAATGGTAATTTGCTCTAACAAGCACTTGCATTACTATTCGCTAACAAAAGCATTACTAGAACTGAAATGGAATACTTCCATGATAAATAAAATAGAGGATATTTTTCTGTCCGTTGTCTTGGTAATTGCTTGTTCACCATTATATTTTATATTAATTTTGTGATAGAATATCACGAAATATTACTTTGCAGGTATAGAATATTATTATCAGAAATAGGAATCAGATACCCTAGAGAGGTATTTTTCTACTAATTGTGATAACTTTAAAACGAAAATTTTTTTAACCGAATCTAACTAAAACTTTACAAATATTTTTTTATTATACAGGTGATTATAATTAAAATCCCAAAAATGTGAAATTTCAAAATGTTGTGAAAAAAGAACCAATCGCCACAATAAGTTCAAATTTGTACTGAAGATATTTGAAGAAGGAGGAAACGGTATGGCATCAAAAAAAAGTTTCAAAAAAGTTCCACCGATTTTTACCATCCAATTTGGTATGACCTTGCCGTGGTGGATGGGCTTTTCACTAACACTGTCACAACTGTTGAAGGACTTGAAAGACATTTTTCCGTCAAAAAAATCGAAACAATCAAGCACATTTAAAACTACAGTGGATTTAATCATGCCAAATACATTGTAATTTCGATTCAAAATATCGTTGGCACTTTATCGTTGGCAAAATATCGAATTCACTTTCTTTATGCCGCTTACAGCGTCATCTATTAAAACAATTTGGAACTTTTTTTGATGACTTACCATTTCCCTCATCTTCAAATATCTTCGGTTCAAATTTGAACTCATTGTGATGAGTGGTTCTTTATTTACAGCATTTTGAAAGTGGGACTTTAATTATAATCACCCTGCATATTACAGAAAAACTTTTCTTTACAGAATGGACCAAAAACCACTATCAAGAATCTAGATTTATCTTTATATAAATTTTATATATACTAGATATATCTTTATAAATAATTCAAATATAAATTTATGTGTAAATATTGTAAAGTAAAATTATGAGTTGGCTAAATAATGGGCTATCAAGTTTAAAAAAGCATGATGCTTTAGCAACCAAAATTAACTTCCTAAGGTATGGTTCTTTTTAGGAATTTATTTTCTATGTTTGCAGAATTTATGTACAGTTTACATAGAATCAAAAGATAGTTCTGTATATGGACCATAATATGATACCTAAATTCTTGTTGCAAATTTTAAATTATCTAAGTCAACAAACTCTCAGTCTAATTTTAATCTTGGCGATAATTCCGTATTCTTTAATTTCTGGCTTCATTTTTAATCATCAATTTCATTTTTAAGTGGTTGTTTCTTTACTATCGTTGAAAGGTTTCTGTTCTAATAGATTATGATACGATTTAGGGTACGATATACGATAACACTGACGAATAATCACGAAAGCAAAATTACTCATGAATTTCTTTTGTTAAACAATTCAATCTGCAAGTTTATTTAAAGTAAATGCACGTTGCAGGAGGAAAATGATCTTAAAATTATTTCAGAAAATTCGGGATTAAATCATTAATGGCGACCAAATAATCGTAACTTTAAAAATTTACTAATTAATGACTGGTTACGGTGATTAAAGAATGCGAGTTATCAAATCTACAAGAAAATAGTTTATAATGTGCATGTAAAATAAAATGCAGGATTATCTAATTACACCTGTTTACGTTTTAAACACCAGAATTTTATTGATAATAATAGGAAGTAACCTTCAACAGAAATACAATGCATTGTTTCTCAATTCAAATTAATAGTATATGTAGAAATATTTTACAAATCAATGTTATTAAAATGTAAATGCATTTCATATTCTTTATGTTGTTTCCAGTGAACAAGATATGTATACAAGAGCTATTTAGTTGTTTACTTCTTCTTCATTAGCACAACAACCCCATGGTGGACCAAGCCGTCGTCCTACTGGCAGACTTTGAGACAGGTGGTGTTTTCCTTTTTGAGGTAGGGTCGTCAGCCCTACTCCCAAAGCTCTATAATCATATTAGACCAGTGCCTGCAGTTTAAAGTGGATTCCGAACCCCTTACACCGTGAAACATCCATGACACCGTGGGAATCGAACCTTGAGTCACCAAGCACCAGAACTCTAGTTACTTGGCCATCAGGTCCCTTAGTTGTTTACCACTACTGTTACGTATAATAGATATATTTAATATATAAAAATAAATCTTTAAAATTTTTAATAAAAAAATAATCAATAAAAAGGAAATAATGTAACTGATTTTAATAAAAGGAAGCAATCTATTTAAATGCAAAGACGAAATACAACACATTGTCTCTCAATTCAAACTAATAGTATCTGTAGAAATGTTTTTAAAATCGATATTATTAAAAAGCAGAAACATATTAAGTTCTTTATTTTGTTACAGTAAAGAAATTATTTATGTAAAACTGGCATCAATAAGTACAAACAGCTTTTCTTTGGACACAGTGGAAATTGTAGCATCTGCAGTGCAAATCGAATGCCCTGGCAACATATAATTCCAATTCATGATTGGTTTCAGAAACAAAGAAACTTGAGGGCGACTACATGATATCTTATATAAGTATTACGACGACATCAGTAATACATCGACGATAAACTTCTCTATTGGGAATTGTACAGGTTTTCTTCAGTAGACTATACCAATGTTGGAAAAAATATGTATTTCCCGTAAACTGTTCTTGGCATGCATAAGTGGTGAAACACAGATATGTTAAAAATAAAAGAAAGAAATAATCAAATTTTTGAAGCTAAATAATTTCTGAGTCAATACTTAGAGAATAAGGAATCACCAAAGTTATTCAATGTCCTGTCATAATGTTTAGGATTTTCCAACTATAGCCACCTATGGTTTGCCATTTATATTTTGTTTTGTATG
The DNA here is from genome assembly GCA_021605075.1 of Caerostris darwini. Classification (NCBI taxonomy): domain Eukaryota; kingdom Metazoa; phylum Arthropoda; class Arachnida; order Araneae; family Araneidae; genus Caerostris; species Caerostris darwini. Next base: position 117,168 of record BPLQ01003817.1, on the reverse strand, counting down.
CGACTCTCACAAAATTGAAGGAAAAGAATTCATTTCTTCAGACAATTTTTCTTTCACTTTACTCATAATAGTATAGTTGATTTACCAAAGTTGTGGTTCTTTTGTAACATGTTCAACAAACTCCAGCTCCATTAGTGTATAACCTGTATCACCTTAGAGAGAAAGAATTACCACCTAGTAGTACCTCATAGTATCACCTTTACTTTCAGAAAAGATGCAATGAACAAGCATTTCGTAAATTTTTTTCAATTAAATTTCAAAAAAAAAGTAGGATTTACATGTTGATTATTATCCTAAATTGAGGTAGCAAATTAACCAAAGTGAAGACTCGATTGCAAGATAGTCAACAACAACAGCAAAGAAACAACAATCACAAAGAGACAATAACAAATCAACTGCGAATGTTTAGAAACATAAATGCCATTTATTGAAAATACAAACACAATGCGTATTATGACATCTACACTAAAATATTTCAGTATAATAATTATATAGAATCGTATAAATAAAAGGCTACGTTTAGTTTAAAGGAAATTCGTATAAATCAAAATTTCATAAAGAGAACTTTAAAATTTTTATATGAAACCCGTAGTAAACTTTGAATACGTAATTTGCATGTACAATATGCGCTCAATAATCTAAATGCGCTGACTTAGGAGCTGCACCAAGTCATGTTTCTGGTAGTGGTCACCTGGGGAACCTATAAAATGCTCCAATCACGTCCGGAAAACACCCTTTATTCTCTCAGGATTACAGAGCTGAAATGCGTTCCACGTCGATAGATCTCATTCTAAGATTTTCAAACAAGCTCATAAAACTGATACTCAGAACGTGTTGTACTGGTAAAACATAGAAATGCTCACTATATTTCTCTCAATAATTACTGTGACTTGTCAAATGCAATTTTAAATAACGAAACGTGTTGGTCTCGTTTTTGTTAATGCTTGTTTTATTCTAATTTTAAATCCATACATTTATTTTTTTAAATTGCTTTTTATTTATTATTTTAGGTATGTGAAATAAATATTTGCTGTTTCATAATTATTTTTATTTCTGTGTTTAAGTGTTTATAATTGATGATTTTTAATTTAGATAATTAATATCCTTGATTGTTAAAATAATATTTATTTAAAATACTCATATTTTATATTCTATTACACATGCATAAATATAAAAATTATATAAATATATATAATAGGAGTGTGTGTGGTTATGTGTGTGTGCGTGTGTAGCAGCATGGGAGCCGAAGCCAACTGGACTTTGTTGATTAAAGGAAAGACATCTATTTATTTCAACGTTCAACGTGCACTAGATGTGAAAGTTTCTAAGCAGAGGGGAAAAATTGTAAACTTATCGCAATAAAAATCGTCTTATAAATATCTTGCATTGGAGAGAGCTGAGAACAATGAGTTGTAAATAGATTAATTAAAGTGCTGTGGTTGTTACTGGAAAACTCAGAACTAAGCTTAAAAGGGGTTTGTAGCAACCGAATTTGTTAGTTATAAATCGTAATTCAGGAAAAGAAAACGGTTGCTCTTACACACACACACACACACACACACACATATATATATATAAGATAAAACCCTTTTCTTTCCATTAGCCTTCCTGATCTACAAATTATAAATTACAAATGCAAAATGTTGCATTATTAGGCCTGTGATGCATTTTCTCATCACAAGAGTTTTTCACCTCTTTCATAATCTAACTAACTAACTCACTGGCACTACGGCACATGCTGGACCATGGCCGTATACCTATTGGCAAATTCCGAAACAGAAGATGTTTTCTTTTTTCGGGGTAGGATTGTCAGCAGTACGTCTAGTGCTCTACACTAGTATGAGATTGTGGCCTACGGTTCAAAGAGGATTCCCAACCACAATATGCATCCATGGCACCGGGGGTCTCAAACCAGAAGCCTGTGGCACCAAAGGCCAGACACATGACCATCAGGACCCCTTTTACCATGATCATTCACTTAAAATTTCTATCTATATCCTTTTCTCGATTTCGGACGTTTCCCAATATGTAACAATTATAATTATTTGATTTGTGTTTGAACATTCTTTTTGATTTTTTACTCGCTCTGACTACCAAATTCTTAGCAATATTTGCCTTCTTCAGACATACATACTGCTTTCTTCTACTGTTGCTTTCCCTGTTAGATACCAACTCTTTCAACTTACTTTTAATGGCAATATAATGGTTTAAAAGACGTATAATTATTCATTAGTTTGTTCAACGTTCAGCATGGCTTTCGACTTCATCTTCCAGAGTCCTTCGGGCTTACTATATATATATATGTATATAATTATAAATTATATTATACATTATACATTAAAAATTATATAATACAAAAAATTAAATATTACCAGATGGCTAAACCTATCATTTATAAAATGAAAACAAGGTTATGGATAATACTAAACTAGCAACCAACAATACTACTAACAACAAACGTTAAAAAATTTCAATTAAAATAGAGAATATTAAAAATAAAAAAATGCTGTTTTTATTCTGCGTAAGTTGGTCGAATGCTCTGACCACCGCCCTTAATTAAAATTGTGAATAACTGAAAATTATTTGCTTATTACATATTGTCTTAATTATTTTTTGATTAACGATGCAGACATCAACGAAGTTGACTACAAATTAGAAACAATAAAAATGGTTTAACATATAATTAATTATATTTTTGCTTATCAAAAGCTATGAGTGTTTTTATATCCAATTAAATAGTAGTCATAAATTTCAGTACCTTAATCCTAAATACTAGTATTCGTAACTAAACTTTTTGTACAAATACAATTTAAATTTTAATATATTCTCAAGAGCCAAAACATTATGACCACCCCTACATTTTGCAATGAACTCGCCTGGATGACGTGGAAGGCACGTGATCAGGTGGAAGTGGTATTTAACTGGTATTAAGTAGTGATATTAATACGTGCCGAAGCGGGTTGAAGCTGTGTTGCACGCCAAAGGTGGGCCAACTCGTTATTGACAGGTGGTCATAATGTTTTGGCTCTTGAGTGTATATAGCATTTTAACTGCAAGTGGTTTACAAAATTATTTCTATTGATTTAAATAGTTAAATGAATTGCAACATTTTTAATCTCTTAAATTATTTAATTTTTCTTATAAGAAAAATTCTTAATTTCTAATGAATGTCTTCATATTAAAACCGAAGGATAATTAACTTTAATTCATGTTATACCTACAAATCCAAAAAGTTATTCGAAATTATACACTTACATTTTATGTACACGACTGGCTAATGTGAATACGAAAATTTAAATAACACTATACAAAAGACATATTAACGTATTTATCCAATCCATTAAGCAAAAGAATTTTAAAAGAAACGTATTTCATAAGTCTCATCAAAGAACTCTTCAATTTTTGTTAACAGAAACCGAAAAGACAAAAAAAAAAAAAAAATTACTCTCCAACAATTACTACCTCAGGCACACATTTCGTGATAAAATTCTTGAAAAAAACGGAAGCCCATTATTTAAAGCTAATTATAAAGAATGAATGGGACAAAATCGAATGATCTTCAACGGTTTAAAAGTAATGACACGTTCTATGCATCAATTGTTCCAAAGAATTGACACTTTGGGGGAAAATTATGATACGGACTTGATGGACAGTCTTTTGTAAAGTGATTTAACTCTTTTATTCTACATCCTTCATTCAGAAAACTTGAATACTTCCTCCTATCGCGTCAGCTGCATTGAATTCGTGATGGAAAATCGTTATTAGACAGGTATTAAAATTGATACTGGCTCGTCAATTTAATTGACGTATGGAGATTAATATTTTTGCTGGATTTTTGTGTTAGGACGTTCAATCACAAATTATTGGATTATTAAGTGCGTTTAAAATCGATATCATTGGTTTTGTTAAATATTTCAAGTGATTAATTTTAATTAGTTAAAATTTAATGTGGACAGATATGAATATCAGTTTTTTTTTGTTAAGTTAGAATCATTTATTTAATTTCAAAGCAAATAAAAAATCTGGTAATAAATTTTTAATGAAATAAGTGAAATAATTTTTTTTACCAAATATTTTTTTACCTAACTAAGAATTGATTAAATCTTTTATCTAATTTTTATGAAAGTATTTATAGGATAAAGACAGTTATTTAATACCGAAATATGATGTTGATACATCCAATTGAGTTACAAGCAGATAGGTCATTGAAAAATTGCTGCAATTGCTTCAACCAAGTTTTGACTTTTTGTGTGTTTTGGAACGCAGATCTTCAAAAGTGAATTTTAGCAACATTCTCCTCACTTTCTTAGTGGTCTGAAGGCCAATTGGCTAGTGCTCTGATATTTGATACCCCAGGCCTCAGGTTCCAAGCCTGGGGGTGGCATTTATGATTAGTTTGATATTTATGGTGGATAGAAGATTATAAGATGTGCGTTTATTAGTAGGAATCCATGCCAATTATAGTTAATTAGCCTAAATCGTGCGCAAAAGGACAAAACACAAAACAAACCAAAATCTTACTTTTTTTAAGTCCAAAGGAAGGTCACATCGACATACGGATTTAGCATTTCGATCTGCAGCTAGAAATGCATACATTCATCTGAATACTAAACATCCCATTCACTACAATTAGGCTGATCATAACTCAATAAAAATTTACAACAAGCAGATATAAACCAAGAAATATGCTTACAATTTTATGCCAAGAATATGCTTACAAAAATAAACTACACACAAAAAAAATTATATCATCAGTGGCATCTTAAAAAGTTATATTTAAAAACGTGGAAAATATATCTTATTTGATGCACAAACAAAAAAAATCAGAGGATTATTATTCAGATTCTTTAATACAAATAACAAAATTACTACTGTAGCCATGCTTTCTCCTATACACTGGCAAGAGCGTCCCCTATGGCGTTCAGGAGAAATGGTTAGATAAGACTTTGATCAGTAATGGCTTCGAGACACTCATCTGAGAGGAAGTACTGCGCAACCCGTGCTCCAGCTGAGAACATTTAGTTTACACTCTCTCATCCAGAGAAGAAATTTATTTAGCCCAACCCTGTGTATTTGTTGGCCTACAGACTCTCACATGGAGACGAAGTATCTTTCACTCACCCGGAGTGTACCTGAATACCGGGTTTTCGTCTTCAGGAGAAAGGTGAAGAAGAGTGGAACCCTTCTATCAATCCATAATTATATGTCTTTAATATGATTGTCATACATACAATTATCTTTAGTTAATTGTATGTGTGTGGAGTTTGTAAGTGTGTAGTAAAGCTGTGAGTTCTCAAACCTGTGTCTTGAGTCTCCACCCAACCACACTAAATTACAATCCAGTGTTCCAACATGCAACACTACACTCGTCCATTATGAGTGAAAGTTATTAATGTAATTAATTAATAAGAAGTTAATTAATTAAATTACATTAATAAATTTCAATAGAAGTTTAAAAAATTGACATTTTATTAAATGCCTATTTTTTTATAGCGTTTACTTAAGTAAGCTATGGACAATTACTGACAACCGACAATTTGAGGGCATTGTCTTCTAGGAGGACTTTTATGAGTCCCCTTCCCACATTTGTGTATTCGAGTGAAACCCCAAAAAACTCCCCCAAAACAGCATGTGAGACACTTAACATAAATTGTTACAACCGCCATCGATCCTCCTAATTTGTGGAATCACTTACTACAGCGGACGCCATTAGTGGATTCAAAACATAGCCCTACTATACACATCACAATTGGATCACGAGTCGGTATAGAATTTATTGGAATAACTTACTGTAGAGTTTGTACATATTTTATTATTAAATTGAAGTTAAAATGCTCTTGTTCTCAAATAAAAAATATCGATTGTTTAACCTCTTTTCTATCGTCATGTTTTATTTTCACTTCATCAAAATTTCACATCCTTGTTATCATATGCGAAACAAAATAAATAAACATTTTTTTTTTCTTTCTAATGCAGCTGGCAAACACAGACACCTTGGTGTTGGATGCCTTAAGGTAAGTGCCGCACAGACGTACTCACTTTACATTACCCAGGGGGCGTGTGTAACTTGAAGATAAGCCACGGACGCGGAGTAACAATGCCCCCGCAACGCTCTACGATCCTGTTAGGACCGGGACCTACTTTTTAAAGTGGATTCCGAATCATTACAAACAACCATGGCACCACCGGGACTCGAACCCGAAACCTGTGGTACCGAGCGCCAGAGCGCTAGCCACTCGGCCATTCAGGCCCATATAAATAAACATAAAGAATAAATAAACACCGCATCTTTATAAATTGAATTTAATACTTGCTTATTTAAATAAGCGATAAAAAAACAGACTTTCCAATCTATAATTCTATACATTTATTTCACAATCGGAGGTAAAAACATAACTTCTTACATTTCTATCCGAAACTAACACCGAAAGCAAAGGACCTAATTATTATTTTTATGAAAAACTTCAGAAGAAGCTTTCTACCTCTATAAAATCCATACGCACAACCCAAGCTCTTTGAAATGTTCTCCGTTGTAGAAGACATTCTTTCTGCGATATGACTACTTGCTTTTGTCTTTTAGCCTTTTTTTAATTATTTTTTAATTATTTATTTATCTTGCTATTAAAATATCCATTTTTATTACATCATTTTTTTACGTTGCGAACAACTTACTGACAGGCGACGATTGGAGGGCATTGCCTTCTGAGAGGACTTTTTATGAGACCCTATCCCACATTTGTGTATTCGGGAGAAATCCCAAAAAAACCCCACAAGACAGCATGACTAATGATGCCAGACGCTTTACATAAATTGTTACAACCGCCATCGAGTCTCCTAGTTTCTGGAATCACTTACTACAACGGACACCATCAGAGCGTTCAAACCATTGCCCTACTATGTAACAGAATGTCAGGCACTTCACAATTGAACTACGTGTCGGGATACGAATTTATTTGAATAACTTATTGTAGAGATTAAATGAAGAGTTTCTTGTGTACATATTTTATTAAATTGACTTAAATACTTTATTGTTCTCAAATATAAAATATCGTTTACCTAACCCTCTTTTTGTCGTACAATCACATTTTATTTTCATTTCATCAAAATTTCATATCCCCGTTATCAGATGCGAAATAAAATAAAACAACTTTCTAAATTGAATTTAATACTTGCTTATTTAAATAAACGATAAAAAAATAAACTTTCCTACCTATAATTCAATACATTTATTTCACAATCGGAGGTAAAATATAACTTCTATCCGAAACTAACACCGAAAGCAAAGGAGCTTATTATTTTTATGAAAAACTTCAGAAGTTTCTATCTCTATAAAATCCATACGCACAACCCAACCTCTTTAAAATGTTCTCCCGTTGTAGAAGACATTCTTTCTCCGATATGACTACTTGCTTTTGTCTTTTAGCACTTTTTTAATTAATTATTTATCTTCTTTTTAAAATATCTATTTTTTATTGCGTCTACTTCCGTAAGCTGCGAACAACGTACCGACAGGCAACGATTGGAGGGCATTGCCTTCTGGGAGGACTTTTATGAGTCACTGTCCCACATTTGTGTATTCGTTAGAAATCCCAAAAACTCACGCAAGATTAACAATGCGAGACACTTCACATAAATTGTTACAACCGCCATCGAGGCTCCTAGCATCTGGAGTCACTGCAACGGACGCTATCAGTGTATTTAAATCATTAATTTATTAATTAATCATTACTTAATTAACCCTTAACCCAACTACCGTCAATTACCCATTACCATTACTAAACCATTATTTAACTATTACCAAACCAAACTCTATTGCTTGCTAACTATGCAGGTCACTATTGGCCCCCCCAGTGGGAAAAATAATTTATTTGAATAAATTATTGTAGAGATTAAATGAAGAGTTTCTTGTGTACATATTTTATTAAATTGAAATAAAAATTTTATTCTTCTCAAAGAAAAAAATATCTATTATTTAACCCCCTTTCTGTAGTACAATCATATTTTATTTTCACTTCATCAAAATTTCATATCCACGTTATCAGATGCGAAGCAAAATAAAACAATAAATAAACACCGCATCTTTTTAAATTGAATTTAATACCTGCTTATTTAAATAAACGATAAAAAAACCAGACTTTCCTACCTATAATTCAATACATTTATTTCACAATCGGAGGTAAAAAATATAACTTCTTACGTTTCTATCTGAAACTAACACCGAAAGCAAAGGAGCTTATTATTTTTATGAAAACTTCAAGGAGCTTTCTACCTCTATAAAATCCATACGCACAACCCAACCTCTTTAAAATGTTCTCCCGTTGTAGAAGACATTCTTTCTCCAATATGACTACTTGCTTTTCTGTTTTAGCCTTTAAGAATTTAACGGTACAATATCCCAACGGAGGTTTAACATATTGTGACCCGCGCAGTGTAGGCTCTCTCCTAGCTTTCGGAAGTACAGAATGTCATTTTCCGAGCATCGATTTTGCCATTTGGAGGCTTTGTTCCGACAATGCTGTATGAATAAAAGACCATTTTTCGCTGTTATTTCTGCTACTACTTAACTCGATTATGATGCCTGAAAAAATAGTTCGGAGCAAGATATGAACACAACTGGAAATATACGTTTATGTGTATGGTATAGGTTATTTCTGGAGTGAAGCAATATTTCTTCGACCAAGTTTCTTACTTTTTTTTGTTTCAAGTTACTTTTATTTTCTTTCTTAATATCGTGATCAAAATATGTTGTATTTGAATGTATCGGATTTTAAAGTCAAGATTTCTTTCTCTCTTTTTTTCTTTTTTCTGAATAAGTGACCAATATTTTTTTTTCTGAGCGTTATTTTACATTATTTTATTTCACGCTAAAAAGACATAATTCCAGGCCTTGGCAAAACATTACATTTTTTGTTTTTTATAGTATATATGTATATGTGTGTGTGTATATTCACGCACATATGTGTAGATGTATATATATATACAGACCTATAGTTATACTAACATGGCTTAGGACCACTTTTGGCGTATGATACATTTTAGATTTACCTGGGAATTGAATCATAATAATGCTGGAAAGTGATTAGAATAATATTGAACCATTCTTCATGGAGATAGTATAAAATTGTCGGTAGAAATGCCGGTGGAAGATATTCATTCCGGATTGATCACTCTAAAATATACCAAAACGGTTCAATGATATTGCCGGCCAAGGTAGATGCCCTCGTGTCCATCAAACTAAAATTTATCAGGACCCTTGCATGAATAGGTGCATTATCATCCTGAAAAATTCCATCTCCTGCCTGAAACAAAGTTTGCCTCATAGGCTGGACTTGTCCAACTAAAACTTCTCTATACACCTCCCCAGTGATGTTTCCTTTAAGGATTAAGTGATGTTTCCTTTAAGGGCTAGCAGAAAACCTGGCGTAGTTGCCCATACCATGATAGATCCAACTCCATGCTTGACTGTTGAAAGGAGACAATCAAGATCATACGATTGTGCAGGTGTCTTCAAAACCTGCACCAGCCTTTATGGGAAAAAGATGATTTGTCTGACCATATAACTGTCTTCAACTTATCAATCGAGCAGGTTTTGTGGTTGTGGCACTAGTGTAGCCTCATTTGGTGTTAACAGAGACAAGCAGATTGAGAACTGCTACTCTGCCGTAAATGTACAATATAATTACAGTAAATATTATATTATTATGTTAATTTAATATTAAAGAATATAATATTTAATTTTATAGTTCTTGTCAAAATGGAAATTGTAGTGTTTATTACTATTTATAAAATTTGATTATTAATATAAAATCACTTGAATTTTTTAACACATCAACATTTAAATTGCATTAGAAAATCCTTTATTTCATAAATTTTATCGAATAACAGAAATTTGATCTTTTATAAAACCAACTTAAGGTAATATTATAGATGTATTATGTGTGGGGGACCTGAATGGCCGAGTGTCTGGCGCTCGGTGCCGCAGGTTTCGGGTTCGAATCCCGGCGGTGCCATGGATGTTTGTAGTGGTTCGGAATCCACTTTAAGCCGTAGGTCCCGGTCTCCTATGACTGTAAGAGCGGTCACGGAGCAAAAGTCAGGCTTCTACCGACGGGTGCTCCATCACAACAGAAGCTGCTTCCTTCCCCCCTTCAATCATGAGTACGTATGGGCTCGTGGACTTGGCTAGCCAAGTGGGATAAGAAACAACAACAACATTATGTGTGATTTTTTTAAATGAAATGATGATATTTTAATTCTACAAAGGACATGATTTGAAAAATAAATATAATTGCTTCATACTTAGACAGACTGTCATAATTATTGTGACAGGATATGGTATTGATACTAAGAAATTATCTCAATATTGCTTGATTGGAATTTATTCGGTTATCCCCAATATTACATGTAAGTGCATGATCTCTAAAAGCCGTCTCAGAAGGCATTGCACATCTTTCCCAGAAGAGGGAAAGATAACTAGTGTAATATATCTAGCATAATATCATAACTAGTTTCATATAATATACAATGCGCGACTGCGAATTATTACATTTCTTCAGTCTATAACGAGACATTGGAAAATATTTTTCTTTTGCCTTATTTGAAATTATATCAACATGTTTCAGAACTATTAAATCTATTAGTTACAAGTTGTTTTTTCATCGAATATTTTAAACGGGCAATGTTTTTTTTTTAAAATATCCATAAAATATTTACTGAAATGTTATTTTATTAAGATCTTGAATAATCTTAGTTTAATCTTAAATTCTTTTTAAATGAAATATTTCCAAAACATTATAAAGGTCCATAACAAAAATGTGGTACCACAGGTTTCAGGTTCGAGTCCCGGCGGTGCCATGGATGTTTGTAGTGGTTCGGAAGCCACTTTAAACAGTAGGTCCCGGTCTGTTTAGCCTAAAGTGTGCACAAGATGACCGTAGAGCGACAAACAAAACCATAACAAAAATGCGGCCTGGTGGCCAACTGGCTAGCGCTCTGGTCTTTCGTGCTCCAGGTTCATATAAAGGCGGCGAAGTGGTTGTTTGTGAGTGGTTCGGAATCCACTTAATCCAATCGATTAAACTGTAGGTCTCGGTCTGTTTAGCCCTCTTGTGCACAAGGTGACCGTAGAGCGACAAACCAAACCATAATAAAAATTTCAATAAGACAATGAAATATTTCTAGAAAAAGTTCAAGAAAACCACTAAATAAAGCAAATTGTATTTTGTGTTATTAATTTTCAATAATTAATAGTTGAAAATATTTAATTAATGCTTCCACGTATTAAAATAATCTATACCAAAAATGTTAAAATAATATGTACCCAACATATTATTAGATAATAATTTCAGATTCATACATATTTAAGTTAATGTTTCATATGATTATAAAATCCATATTATAACTAGATATCCTTAGCACTAAATTAAAATGTTTTTTTTTTTATTTAAACATAGTTTTATCATTCAATAGTTATTGCTATTAAAAATAAGAATCAAATTCTTTTAATCAAGTTGCATTCACTTGATAAAAAAATTCTATTGAAAAACGCAATTTCTTTATTTCGTTGTTTTAAATTATATATTCTTCTTCTTAATCGGTCTCATCGAAATAATTGATGAAATAATTGGAATTCCAAAAGTCCTTGAGACTATTCGTGAAAAGCATTAAGTACGTAATTTGCAACATTAACTGAAGGAAAAAAAAAGATATTTCTTCCCGTTTGAGATTTCAGTGCCATTTTTTTTCGCTTCTTTCGTAAAACAGCATTTATGTTTTTATCTCATTATTTTGTTCGCTTTCAAGAGCCAGTTTATGACATTTTTTAAAAGAATTATTTCACACGAAACATTTTAATGTTTTTTTATTTAAAGAAAACATCAAATATCAAGTATAAAGTGTGATTTGATTACTTCTAGAAAAAGAATTTCGGCCTTTTTTTTTTTTTTTTTTTTTTTTTTTTTTTTTTTTTTTTTTTTTTTGTCATAATAAAGTAAGGCTCGTTTTCTTACAAAGAATTTATCTTCAATAATTTCTCTGCTTATTAAAAAATGAAACAACGGAATGAATAATATTGTAGTTTGGAAAAAAAAGATTAAAATAACAGTTACTTAAGTAAAAATCATTTCAAAATAACTTGAATATTTTGAAGTAGTTCTTTTCTCATATTTGCATTCTCAGCATATTTTTAACCATATTATTTTTATTTCCTTAATTTTTCTTTTGTTTCTTCATAGGAATAATGAATCGATTTAATACCGCCCATTCAACTTTAGTTTATCGTTCTTTGCAAGTTATGATTAATCGATATAACGATTATTCAGAGCGAAACATATAAAAGCTGGATTTCACCAAAACTAAATACTGTAGTAGACAGCAGAATGAACTTTTTTTTGCCATGCTGTATGCGTGTAAGACTAACATTTATGAAATCTGCTACCAAATTCAGTGTTTCTATTAATTAAAGCGTCAACTTTCTGAATAAAATTCTTCAGCCAAGAAGTTAAAAGAAATTCTAGTTTAATATTAAGATGATGGGTGGTGAAGATAAGAATCAGAAGAGAAAAGGCCTATGGTTGTTCTAGAATTTTTATTCTTTGGTAAGAATGAAGCTGAATCTGCTGTTCATTATTCTAGTGACAAAAGATCAAAAACTAGAAAATTATGCTTCCAAAAACAACACATTTTTATACCGTACAAAACATTTCATTTTTCGAAATACAAAAAGCCAAAAAGAAAGCCCATTTTTCGAAATCAACAATAAAATTAATGTATCAAAAAGATATATGCATATAACAATAAATGATGATAGTGACATGATATATTCATTTACCAATATTCCAACCATTGTGGCATGATGAGTGTTGAGACATGATATATGCATATAACAATAAATGATGATTGTGACATCATATATTCATTTACCAATATTCCAACCATTGTGGCATGATGAGTGTTGAGACATGATATATGCATTTAACAATAAATGATGATTGTGACATGATATATTCATTTACCAATATTCCAACCATTGTGGCATGATGAGTGTTGAGACATGATATATGCATATAACAATAAATGATGATTGTGACATGATATATTCATTTACCAATATTCCAACCATTGTGGCATGATGAGTGTTGAGACATGATATATGCATTTAACAATAAATGATGATTGTGACATGATATATTCATTTACCAATATTCCAGCCATTGTGGCATGATGAGTGTTGAGACATGATATATGCATATAACAATAAATGATGATTGTGACATGATATATTCATTTACCAATATTCCAACCATTGTGGCATGATGAGTGTTGAGACATGATATATGCATATAACAATAAATGATGATTGTGACATGATATATTCATTTACCAATATTCCAACCATTGTGGCATGATGAGTGTTGAGACATGATATATGCATATAACAATAAAGGATGATTGTGACATGATATATTCATTTACCAATATTCCTACCATTGTGGCATGATGAGTGTTGAGACATGATATATGCATATAACAATAAAGGATGATTGTGACATGATATATTCATTTATCAATATTCCAACCATTGTGGCATGATGAGTGTTGAGACATGATATATGCATATAACAATAAAGGATGATTGTGACATATATTCATTTACCAATATTCCAACCATTGTGGCATGATGAGTGTTGAGACATGATATATGCATTTAACAATAAATGATGATTGTGACATGATATATTCATTTACCAATATTCCAACCATTGTGGCATGATGAGTGTTGAGACATGATATATGCATATAACAATAAATGATGATTGTGACATGATATATTCATTTACCAATATTCCAACCATTGTGGCATGATGAGTGTTGAGACATGATATATGCTTATAACAATAAATGATGATTGTGACATGATATATTCATTTACCAATATTCCAACCATTGTGGCATGATGAGTGTTGAGACATGATATATGCATATAACAATAAATGATGATTGTGACATGATATATTCATTTACCAATATTCCAACCATTGTGGCATGATGAATGTTGAGACATGATATATGCATATAACAATAAACGATGATTGTGACATGATATATTCATTTACCAATATTCCAACCATTGTGGCATGATGAGTGTTGAGACATGATATATGCATATAACAATAAACGATGATTGTGACATGATATATTCATTTACCAATATTCCAACCATTGTGGCATGATGAGTGTTGAGACATGATATATGCATATAACAATAAATGATGATTGTGACATGATATATTCATTTACCAATATTCCAACCATTGTGGCATGATGAGTGTTGAGACATGATATATGCATATAACAATAAATGATGATTGTGACATGATATATTCATTTACCAATATTCCAACCATTGTGGCATGATGAGTGTTGAGACATGATATATGCATATAACAATAAATGATGATTGTGACATGATATATTCATTTACCAATATTCCAACCATTGTGGCATGATGAGTGTTGAGACATGATATATGCATATAACAATAAATGATGATTGTGACATGATATATTCATTTACCAATATTCCAACCATTGTGGCATGATGAGTGTTGAGACATGATATATGCATATAACAATAAATGATGATTGTGACATGATATATTCATTTACCAATATTCCAACCATTGTGGCATGATGAGTGTTGAGACATGATATATGCATATAACAATAAAGGATGATTGTGACATGATATATTCATTTACCAATATTCCAACCATTGTGGCATGATGAGTGTTGAGACATGATATATGCATATAACAATAAAGGATGATTGTGACATGATATATTCATTTACCAATATTCCAACCATTGTGGCATGATGAGTGTTGAGACATGATATATGCATATAACAATAAAGGATGATTGTGACATGATATATTCATTTACCAATATTCCAACCATTGTGGCATGATGAGTGTTGAGACATGATATATGCATATAACAATAAATGATGATTGTGACATGATATATTCATTTACCAATATTCCAACCATTGTTTCATGATGAGTGTTGAGACATGATATATGCATATAACAATAAATGATGATTGTGACATGATATATTCATTTACCAATATTCCAACCATTGTGGCATGATGAGTGTTGAGACATGATATATGCATATAACAATAAAGGATGATTGTGACATGATATATTCATTTACCAATATTCCAACCATTGTGGCATGATGAGTGTTGAGACATGATATATGCATATAACAATAAATGATGATTGTGACATGATATATTCATTTTCCAATATTCCAACCATTGTGGCATGATGAGTGTTGAGACATGATATATGCATATAACAATAAATGATGATTGTGACATGATATATTCATTTACCAATATTCCAACCATTGTGGCATGATGAGTGTTGAGACATGATATATGCATATAACAATAAATGATGATTGTGACATGATATATTCATTTACCAATATTCCAACCATTGTGGCATGATGAGTGTTGAGACATGATATATGCATATAACAATAAAGGATGATTGTGACATGATATATTCATTTACCAATATTCCAACCATTGTGGCATGATGAGTGTTGAGACATGATATATGCATATAACAATAAATGATGATTGTGACATGATATATTCATTTACCAATATTCCAACCATTGTGGCATGATGAGTGTTGAGACATGATATATGCATATAACAATAAATGATGATTGTGACATGATATATTCATTTACCAATATTCCAACCATTGTGGCATGATGAGTGTTGAGACATGATATATGCATATAACAATAAATGATGATTGTGACATGATATATTCATTTACCAATATTCCAACCATTGTGGCATGATGAGTGTTGAGACATGATATATGCATATAACAATAAAGGATGATTGTGACATGATATATTCATTTACCAATATTCCAACCATTGTGGCATGATGAGTGTTGAGACATGATATATGCATATAACAATAAAGGATGATTGTGACATGATATATTCATTTACCAATATTCCAACCATTGTGGCATGATGAGTGTTGAGACATGATATATGCATATAACAATAAATGATGATTGTGACATGATATATTCATTTACCAATATTCCAACCATTGTGGCATGATGAGTGTTGAGACATGATATATGCATATAACAATAAATGATGATTGTGACATGATATATTCATTTACCAATATTCCAACCATTGTGGCATGATGAGTGTTGAGACATGATATATGCATATAACAATAAATGATGATTGTGACATGATATATTCATTTACCAATATTCCAACCATTGTGGCATGATGAGTGTTGAGACATGATATATGCATATAACAATAAATGATGATTGTGACATGATATATTCATTTACCAATATTCCAACCATTGTGGCATGATGAGTGTTGAGACATGATATATGCATATAACAATAAATGATGATTGTGACATGATATATTCATTTACCAATATTCCAACCATTGTGGCATGATGAGTGTTGAGACATGATATATGCATATAACAATAAATGATGATTGTGACATGATATATTCATTTACCAATATTCCAACCATTGTGGCATGATGAGTGTTGAGACATGATATATGCATATAACAATAAATGATGATTGTGACATGATATATTCATTTACCAATATTCCAACCATTGTGGCATGATGAGTGTTGAGACATGATATATGCATATAACAATAAATGATGATTGTGACATGATATATTCATTTACCAATATTCCAACCATTGTGGCATGATGAGTGTTGAGACATGATATATGCATATAACAATAAAGGATGATTGTGACATGATATATTCATTTACCAATATTCCAACCATTGTGGCATGATGAGTGTTGAGACATGATATATGCATATAACAATAAAGGATGATTGTGACATGATATATTCATTTACCAATATTCCAACCATTGTGGCATGATGAGTGTTGAGACATGATATATGCATATAACAATAAATGATGATTGTGACATGATATATTCATTTACCAATATTCCAACCATTGTGGCATGATGAGTGTTGAGACATGATATATGCATATAACAATAAATGATGATTGTGACATGATATATTCATTTACCAATATTCCAACCATTGTGGCATGATGAGTGTTGAGACATGATATATGCATATAACAATAAATGATGATTGTGACATGATATATTCATTTACCAATATTCCAACCATTGTGGCATGATGAGTGTTGAGACATGATATATGCATATAACAATAAATGATGATTGTGACATGATATATTCATTTACCAATATTCCAACCATTGTGGCATGATGAGTGTTGAGACATGATATATGCATATAACAATAAATGATGATTGTGACATGATATATTCATTTACCAATATTCCAACCATTGTGGCATGATGAGTGTTGAGACATGATATATGCATATAACAATAAATGATGATTGTGACATGATATATTCATTTACCAATATTCCAACCATTGTGGCATGATGAGTGTTGAGACATGATATATGCATATAACAATAAATGATGATTGTGACATGATATATTCATTTACCAATATTCCAACCATTGTGGCATGATGAGTGTTGAGACATGATATATGCATATAACAATAAATGATGATTGTGACATGATATATTCATTTACCAATATTCCAACCATTGTGGCATGATGAGTGTTGAGACATGATATATGCATATAACAATAAATGATGATTGTGACATGATATATTCATTTACCAATATTCCAACCATTGTGGCATGATGAGTGTTGAGACATGATATATGCATATAACAATAAATGATGATTGTGACATGATATATTCATTTACCAATATTCCAACCATTGTGGCATGATGAGTGTTGAGACATGATATATGCATATAACAATAAATGATGATTGTGACATGATATATTCATTTACCAATATTCCAACCATTGTGGCATGATGAGTGTTGAGACATGATATATGCATATAACAATAAATGATGATTGTGACATGATATATTCATTTACCAATATTCCAACCATTGTGGCATGATGAGTGTTGAGACATGATATATGCATATAACAATAAATGGATGATTGTGACATGATATATTCATTTACCAATATTCCAACCATTGTGGCATGATGAGTGTTGAGACATGATATATGCATATAACAATAAATGATGATTGTGACATGATATATTCATTTACCAATATTCCAACCATTGTGGCATGATGAGTGTTGAGACATGATATATGCATATAACAATAAATCATCCCATAAAACCATTTATCTTAAAATACTAACATTAGTTGTGCCAATTCTTTAACATTAAACAATAACGTTTCGTTTATTTTACATTCTATAGACTGAATATGGACAAGATATATGTATACAATAAGGTTTCATATTTTCATATCATGTATAAAAGGCTATTTTTGTGTCTTTTCTGATGTTGTTCACTGTTCACCATGGACTGCAAAACCACTTGGTACGCTCTTTAGCATTAAAAAAACATAGTTTAATAATGAATTAACAATATTAATGTCTTCGACAATGTAATCTCTGCTTCTATCTTCAGTGAGACAAAAATATATTTCCCAATTCATGGGCCAATCAATTTTTCATCATCAATCAACTTATTATCAAGAGACAAATCAATTTAATAAATTTTATGAAAGATAGTTAACAATAAATCATCCCAAGAAGCCATAATTCTTGAAATACTAATATTATCAGTGTCAATTCTTTAACTTTAAACAATAACATTTTGTTTATTTTACATACTATAAACTAAACACTGTCATGATATGTGTGTACAATGTCGATTCGCATTTCCATATCATGTATAAAATTATGTTTATGCCATTAGAAAATGTCATCTCATAGCCTATATCGCTATAATATTAGATACATAACTTCAGGCAGTACAACGACTTGATGCATGGTACCCGAGACTTACGACCCCAATTTGGAACTAATGCATTAATAAATGGCATCTGTGAGGTTTCAATCATCATCTCTAATTTTTTGAGGCCAAATTTGTTTGAAGACAAAAATTTCTCTTTTAACACCTCTCTTATATAGTATCGGTATTCTGAAACTGCGGAGATGTTTTCAACGTGGCACTGTTAACATTACCTTTGACTCTGCATCACAATTGGCCACGAATTAAACACTTGCTACGCAAGGAAGTACATTACATATTACAGAGAATAATATCGTATCTGTCTAATTAACTAACCATAACACCATTCGAAGACCTTAAGTCTTCCAGTTTTCTTTCCCCATAAAAGATCATGCCACGGGATGTGTTAGTTTGTATCCATTATGGCATTATACATTTCCTTTTGAGGGCGTTCTTTACTTGGAGCTCTTGGGAGTTCCACAGCTTTGAGCTATGTACTCTAGAATCAATATGGCTGCACATTTGGTTCCAAGTTTTACTTTTATTTATAGCATAGGCACGCTTAAGCTCTGCATTACTATTATTATGTTCAATTCAGAGTTATTTGTTAAAAGAATTTTTAAGTCCCTGATATAACAGGTTCCTTTTATCAATTAAGGCTGTGATAGCAGAGGTATTAAATGAGTACAGATTCTTAGGCCAAGTAAAATTACTTCTTGTAATGAATTGTTTAGCATGATAAATAACTTTGTCCGTGAAGATATTCCTATTAACCTCAAGGTGACCGTTAAAGCTAAGGTCACAAAAGTCCCTTTCAATCTATTCTGTAAAACTCTGCCAGTCTGCTTTACGAAAATTCCAAAAGCTCACGCTAATAATAGGATTCAATTGTTTACTCTTAATCTCTATCAAGATTGAAATGTGATCACTGCCTCTGTTATTTTAGACAGTCCATTAGCATTTTGTTTATAAACCAGCACTTACAAATGAAACTTCCAAGGCTTCAACAGAATTATAGCTGAATCAAAAATGAGTACGAAAGTCATCAAGAAACAAAAGTGATTATCGACTGCCTTTAAGAGATCATTGCCTCTATTTACTTTCTGAACATCCCCATAGGTGCTGTTTGGCATTGAGATGAATTAGAAAGATGATTCTAATACGGTCCAGTCCTTGTTTCTAAAAAGAATCTGGAAGACAATCTTGATTTGATGGAGTTTACTTATTAAAATATTTCCACTTTCCTTTTATTCCAATTTATCAAAATACCTTGGATTTCAAGATCTTAATTCAAAGTTGAGATATGTATATTCTTGTAAACCACATTTCTAATAATGAATGACAGGGCACTTCCTCTGTTGGGCACACCACTTCAAAAGATGTGAAAATCCCTAAGCGACGATTGATGCAGTAAGAAAACTTGCAGAAACTGGACTCACGTTAAAGGGGAAAGTGATGAAACTTCAGTGCCTCAAAATAGATAGGAGAATAGAAGATATAAATCTGACTTTTCAGATAGAAGTCTGACTTTTTTCCTGCCTGCTTGCTTTAGTTGGGCATATTGGAATGGCGTTTACGCATAGGGTGGCCCTACCAGGCACAGGGATCACGACGTACTTCACCCATCCCATCCATTAACACCACGGTAAAGCAGAAAAACAGAATCTGACAGGGAAGTAAGCTTTGAATTATTTATTGCAACCATAACGTTGCCAACTTTTTCGTGAATCGCTTGTCAACTCAACGGTATATTCACCAATTGACCTTTCAGCATGTACGTTTCTTGAATTATATATAAATATATTCATACATATATATACATTTATAACTTACCCTGTTCTAATTCGGAAAATTTCATTGTGGCAACTTTCGAATGAACTACTTTTCGATTGAAAGAAATCTCCCTTCTCATATTTACTGGCGGTTTTATTGATTATACCGAAATGATTTTAAGATCAGTTTTAACCCGATTGTACACTGGGTAATCTCAAGTGGTCGCACATTTTCCATCAAATCGTGTTTCTATATTGGAATTAGAATCCAAGCAATTTATTGGTCTTGTATGAATGCTGCTCACTGCCGCTGAAAAAGTATTGTTCCGGTGTCTAACGCTGTTCTTGTGTGTAACAGAAGCTGTAACACTTGAAACACTGAATCAGTTCAATGAATTCCTTAAACGCTACATAGTGAAACCATCTAGAAGGTCACAGTTTTCATTTACACTTCGTACTGTTGGATTTCTCTCTATGTCCCGATTGTCTATTGATAAGTGATATCTTAATTCTAAACCTTATCTTCAACTCTTAATCAGGTAAATTGTTGCCGTTTTTTTTTCAGGAGAAATAAGAAACGTCTTTCATCCTTTTCCCTCTATGTTCTCCCTTATTTGTCTACATCGAATATTATAACCCTAGTATTCTTGAGTGCAAGTAACTTAACTTCAATTCTTCTGTCAGTTTCTCACATTTCGTCAACGCATTCACCAACTGTCACCCAACTATTAGGTGGTGGATTTTAATGGGACGACTTTTTGATAGGGCACTTTTTCATGAGGGATATGTTCACAACCTTTAATTCCGTTGACTTTTCTAATATTCTTATAAGTTTGAAGGAAGATTTCAAACCTTCTTAATTTTAAAATAGGCCGGAATAACTAGTTTACTTGGGGTACTTACTTCCTCTCCGGGAATGAGACTTCCTTGGCGCTTTTTAGTCCTTTCTGAGTTCCATTCGCTTGTGAGGTTACTCACAAGATCGGTACGTGCCAACAGATATCTGCTCAACGACCTTCGTAGCCATTTATAGTAGCAAAGGCCTCTTTTTTTCTGCATTTCATGTCCAGACAGTAATTTACTTATATTTTACAAAGTGTCTTCTTAGGAACAATCCTCTTATGGCCTTCTGAACTTCACTTTCGATAATGCATTTGTTAAAGATGTGTTACAGGATTGAAGTGTCCTCTGACAGCTGCTGAATTGGAGACTGTGTCTGCATCTTCTCAGGAATAATTCCAACTTTTTCCTTGCCTTTTTAGAGAAAAAAGTTTCTTCTTCATTTTCCTCTTTCTCTTTGACTATGAAACCTGCTTCCTTTACAATCTTACCTTTCCCCGTGTCGATGGGGGTGATTCTATTACTGAACTTCCTAGTTCACCGTTGCCTTTTTCAGAATCTGAACACTTGGTTTAATTTTAAAAGTTTAACTTTAATATCAATAGTATTTTTATACATTTTTTCTCAGTATTACGGCTTTATAGTTAAATTGGCACCATAAGAAAGTGGAAACTTTGGTTTTGCACTTTCCTTTTTAAGTATTGAAAAGTAACTAAATCATCACTCCGCGTTCCTGTAAAGTTCGTATACGCAAATAAAACCTTCCAATAACGTTTTCATCGAACGTCTATAGCGTGGGAACCACACCACAACCTGAGTTACTTCACCGGATTTCTTGAAAAAGTCGGAACAGCAAATTAATAGAAATAACAAATCGGAACCTCTTGTAGAGCGGAGGTCTCGAACTCAGAGGCTACTGCCCTCTTGATTTTCAGTACATCCATATTATAGATCATGCACAATTCCCGAACCAAAGGCCTGTGTTACCACGGCAAATTACCAGGTAAACTCGGTTCATATACTCTAAGAGGAGTACTATAGGCTCTTCCGCTAACGAGGAACCTATCACACTTCAATGCTGTCGATATCGATAGACTGCTGCTCACCCAAGCTCGAGGTGAACTCGGGAATTTTATATCTTTATTTTATTTTAGTGCGATATAAGATTCGCGAGAGTAATTAATGCATGTATTCTTGGTAATAAATCATGCTTAAATAGGAAATGTCCTGAACTGAATGATCGAGTGTCTAGCACTCTGTCGCTCGGTGCCACTTAGTACCACAGGTCTCGGCGATGTTATGGATGCTTGTAGTGGTTCGGCATCTACTTTAAACTGTAGGTCCCGGTCTCATATGACTGTAAGAAAGACATGGAGCCAAGTCAGATTTCTACCTACGGGTGCTCTATCACAACAGAAAATATTTCCCTCCCTCTGTGAGTAGTTTACTCATGTTATGTCCATCCCGCACTACAGGACACTGGAGTTTAGTCACACAACAGCAGTAAATATTCAGAGGTACTAATACGCGATTTGTGCATGATAGGTAATTGTGCAAATACAAAAAAAATACTTACTTCAACAGATCCTATTACTTCCAATTATCCAGGTCATATGTTGCAAAGCGAATGCTTTACTATCAGTCATTGGAGAACATCTGACAACATAGTTTGTTTCTGTTGCTTTGGTAAGGTCTCTTGTCCGTTTTATAAAGTATATTTTACACCATATATACCATCAGTTTTTATATGACTATTAGCTAAACTTCGGAGATTTAGCACAGCAAGTAATGCTTAAGACATCAATACGGCAATAGACTTTTCCTTTTTCTTAACATAATAGGCAACAGGAAAGCTCTTCCTTTTGATTCGATAGACGCTTTTTCTGGGTCATACACGACTTGCATATCCGACTCGTGCCTACAAACAAGTTTTTGTATGATGTGTGGAAAAAACGCATATGACAAGCGAATGGCATTGCATTGTTTAGAAAAAAAATTATTCGGTCTATAATATTACGATAAACGCATTCCAGTTTGACACAAACGAAGTAGCAGATAACATGACTCTATTATTATAATCAACATATTGGTCTTCAACTAGAGTTATAGCATAGATTATGGTAGTATATCTTTAACCTGAGGTTATGATGAATGTCACTGTATTATGAACCAGCCCATGCAAAGATTGCAGATATATTCAACAGTCTCAGTTATATTTTTGAAACATTCGGACCCTTTTATCCTCCCTTATCATGGTAAAACTAGTTTTAAACAGTGCAAGACATGTTGTACACAAAGTTCAATATATATCATAGCCACTCGTTTATTACCCATGCAATACGTCTAGTCGATTATTGCCTAATGACTTACGAACTACAGACGAAACAATATGACGATATGAACAAGAGATGCTGACGACAATTGGAAATAACTTGTCTCCCTGTCCAATTCACCTCCATTACTAGATATCTGTAATCCCCTATCAGTTAATAAAAAAAGGGCCGTAAAAAATTTGAAAACTTTAAATGAAAAAAAAAAAAAAGAAAAACTTCAAATTACTGAATTACAGGAACACACAAAATAAGATATATATATATATATATTATTACATAACGAGCATCGGCATAAGTGAAACGAAAGGCAAATAATACAAAATGCCTAAACAATGTTTGCATACAAGATATGAAAATATAGAAAGGTATAGTATATAAATACTATCATGACAACGCCCAAACCTTGGACAATCTTTAGTGTCTAGTGTTTTATCTGGAACATAAAATAACGAAACGTTATTGTTTAAAATGAATGAATGAGCATAACGAATTCAGTTAATATTTCAGGAGTAATGATGTTATGGAATTACTTTTCAATTCTATAAAATGTATTAAATTTATTATTTCTTATATAACCCATTAGCTATAAGATATATTTCTGTTCAATTCAGTGTAGTAACCTAGATTCTCATGCAACAAATGAACGTTCTTTAATGCCACGTAGTAAAGGGTTTTGCAGCTCCTGGTGGTTACACGGATTTTTATTCTAAAATAGTGGGTAGGCTTTCAGATCAAGCATCACAACATAATTGTTAAAGTTGGTAAAAGTTCGGGCCGGATATGCGTGAGGTATTGATTCAGTATAGTTTGTGAAAACAAACTAAATTATTTATCAAAATGCTGCCATATTTGTTAAAATTGCCAAGACAGCACTGCACAACTGCAACACATAACACACAAAATACATTATTTAACAAATATTCCCAAAATTAATTTAAAAGCATGTTTGTTTAAGTGGCTTTGAGCCCTCTGTAATACCTGGAATTCTTCACTCGACTCTACACACTCGCTTTTCTCTTTTTCCCTCTGCCATTATCGGTTCCAAAGTCTAACGAGAAAAAAAAAACGTTCAAAGTCCAATTCTAAAGTAAGGGTCAACCTGTCCTTGGAGAATACAGACCTTGAACTCTATCCCGTTGACTATATTTTGTTTCTGGAAGACATGGTGGATCCTTACTATGTGTGAATAATATAAGTAATAAATAGGGCTTTGATATTTTCCTTTCAAATTGTTGAATTTTCAAAAATTTACAATGCATTTTCCCAAAAATTAAAAAAAAAAAAACATTTTCAGCTCCTTAAGATGTCACACATATGTAATTAATTGAGTCATCAAAGATATTCAATAATTATTATTAATAAGATAAAATTTATCAGTATGAATAATTCAGTAACTATTAATGTATTCGAGAAAATGAATAATTTTCAGCTGAGGCACCATTAAATAAAACTGGCTTAAGGCTGTATTATACGAACCAATTGATGTTAAACAGATAAACAAAAAGAAAAAATCTCACATTTGTATAGTGTATTAAAATGGGCTCAAAATAATAGTATAGATTTTTTTAAATTCCTTCAAATAACAAATTATATCTGTAACATTTTTGTTCATTTATGTAAATTGAGATATTAAAAAAACTTGCATCAATATTTTTCATGTTTTTGAAACAATCAGGATGTAAATTGTACAGCAGCGTTAAAAATAACTGCCACGTTCTTGCTTCGAAAATTCGTGGTCTGCAATATAATCATATTTAATTATTAATAGCAATCTGTACAATTTTAGTACTTGAACTGAAAGAATTTTAAAAAAAAAAATAAAACTATTACTTAAATCTTATTTTTTTATAAAATTTACAAATTATATCATACAATTCCCATTATAGTAAAAAATCACTAATGAATATTTAAAAAAAAAACAAATTTTATTCATATGTTTCATATAAACAGACAAATATTTTGAATTCGTAAACAAATTGGCAGCAAATTAAAAATCGCAATTTTATTTTTTTTCCACGCACATTAAAAACCTTTCTTTTAAAATAATCTGAATAAAAAGTAAATTCATACCAAATTCTTAACTAACTTTAGTACTTTAATTAGTGGTAAAAAGGTATATGCCGTTTTATTATTTTAATTCTATGATTTTTATTATTTTCAATAGCAGAAAAGTATTTTTTATTAAATTCCATTAGTCTTATTTGTATTAAAGTGAAATTACGTTTTTATTTTTGTTGGAAATTCTACTGGTAGTAAATTAATTTTCATGTGATTCGTTGTTGAAATCCAAGTATTAATAAGTATTATTTACATGAAACAATATATGATAAGTACTGATTATAAAAATTTACAAAAATGTATTTAAAATTTTCATCTAATCATGCATGTATAAAATTTTTATAGAGAAGAAATTCATTTATAATAATTTAAGTAACTCAGCTGGTCAAATTTGGAGGACATAACTGGTAGCGCCATCTGTCTGGGAAATATTAATTTACTAAAAGATTGTTAGTATTACACTGGCAAATATTTAAATTCTTAATTCTGATTAGAAATTTAGTATAAATTTCGTAAGTGCACTATACTTTAACAGCTTCTTCTTCCATACATTATTACATTTTTCGAGCAAAATGAGAATATTATATAATTATAAACCTTCGAAAAGTAAAAATATAATAAATTTTGAATACACGGATAAATTAATGAATATAAAATTGAAGAAAATTCAGAAATTCAATTAAGGAAGATAATTTATTCGATTATGAACATCGATGTTTGTTAATAATTCCACCACGAAATAAATAAAAAAATTTAATTATCCGTATATACAGTTTTTAGTAGTAAATTAGTAAGAAATTATTTGTCAAATATTTGCTGAAAATATCTTACATAAAATAAAGTCTGGTAAGGTTGTAACTGAATACGAATGAATTAAGTTAGCGTAAAATATATATATACATATTTATGTGAATGAAAATTAAAATAGAAAAAGCTGATTTTTTTTTTTTTTTTTTTTCAAATTCAGGAATTTGGAATTGATATGAATACATATAATTTAAATGATTAATTTTTATTATTTCATCAAAATAATAAATAATCAAAATAATAATAAATAGGCATAATCAAATTTATTTTGCTTCCTCTTTGAGAAAACGTCAATACAAAACTATCCGTACAAAATTTGTTTACTTAGTGAGCTAGACCAAATATTCCCGTACTTTGCAGAAATAATGCATTATTCTTGATTTTATACAGTAAAAAAAATTATATGGAATGCAGTGGGTTTGCTGAAATAAGAAATTATATGGTTCTATGTTTGTTTGTTTGCTTGTGTTTTGGTAAATATTGGATTAAATCCAATTTGGAAACTAAAGCTTGAAAGAGAATCCTTTATGCATTGGTAAATATTTTTCGAACGTTGAAGTAAATTGTTTACTGCAAATCATAAGCTTTGAAATATGTTTGTAAAAAGTAAGTGAAATAAGCAATAATTTCTGGAAATTTTGTTGGTGTTATAGAATTTGTTATTGTAAAATACCAAAGAAAAATTTGTAACAGGTACATTGAATAAACTTTTGATGCAATTTCATGCATCAAAAAAGAAAGCATGATCGACTATTTTCGGGGACGAATTTATAAAACAAATAACAAAATTAATTTAATAAATAAGACAAAAAAAGGCGTAGCTTGTTTTATATTTCAGAGGTGACTTTTATTAAAATTTAAATGGTACAAAGATAATAACAAAAGTTTTATTAATTAGTAATTATTATCATTATCGAATGGAATTAACAATATACTTTTTAAAATTTTTAACAGTTATATGTTAATAAAAAAAGAACTTCAGGAATTTTTTTATAGTCGAATGTGTACAGATTTAATGCCTGCATATACGTATTCTAACAACAATACATTTTATAGAGGAAGTACTTAAATAAATTAGGAAAATATAACATCCTGTCTTTTAAAATAAAATTTTAACTAAAGTAAATTTAAACGAATTTAAAGGTCAGGTATTAAGTAATGTTTTAATTATCTTCTCTTTTTCAATCATTTAGAAATTTTATCGAATGGAGATCTGCAAAATTTGATTTCTTTGTTTATCCTTAACATCAGCATTAAAAGTTACCATTTAGTTAAATTATTGAAAGTCATTTTTAAGTAATATTTTTAAACAATTCACTCATCAATAAAACGTATTATGCAACGTATTTAGGAACAAAATTTTCATCCGTTTCTCAGAATAACTTTTTCTTAAATATGATTATTTTTTCAGCATTGCAGTCGTTTTCACATTTCAAATAGGTTTCCATGATATCAGCATTAAAAATTGGCTACTTGATTAAATTATTGAATTTCATGTATGGCTCATTTTTTATGTAATATTTTCAAACAATCCACCCTTAAATAAAAAGTACTCTTTGTTGAAGTTCACATCTGTAAAATACATATATTATAAAGAAAACCATTGTATTTCCTCTAAGTCTAAATCTTATACTTGAAAAATTGTGAATTCAAAATTGCTAGGATGTTACTCTTCATTAAATTAAATCGTTATTAAATCATGAGATACTGCACGTTCATATCTATCTATCTCTGTGTCTGTATCTACCTATATATATATATATATATATATATATATATGCATATTATATTACATGTTATAGGTTAGGTAAGTTAGGTTGTAGTATATTTAATAATAATTATGATCACTCTCTAACATTACTTGGAAATTAGCAAACATTTTGAAAATTAATATTGCGTCAAATTTGGTCTCCCTTGTTGACACAATTAGAAGAAAATTCTTAGACCTTTTACAAGATGATACATCGCATGTTTCAGTTATGAGTACTGGTGGTTCAGTAAGTCACTGTTTACCCGGAAAACCGTTTAGGGTAACTATTCCTCATGCATGTATTGGAAGAAAAAAACAAAGAATTTGGAACACTCTCATTGGGCCACAACAAGTCGTTATGTAATGAACATCTGCTTATGTAAATGTAGTCTATTTGCAAAAAGCAGTATCTATTATCATCGGAATCGAACGTTATGAATTAAAATTTGATCTTAAAATCCCTGGTACAGGTTTAAAAAAAGACATTTTTCAATTTTTATTTGTATTGCGTGTTATTTATGATTTTATTAAAGCTTTTATAACATGCTTTTTTAAGTTATTAAAGCTTTTTTATGGAAATATTTCACTGGGATACTAAAGAGTTTAGGACAGGTTTATAAAACCTTTGCATCAATTCTACTATTTAGTTGCACTTGACTGTTTTTATATTATTATTATTGTTTTTTTATTACTATTTAAACATTGTTACATTCTAATAATATTTTAGTAGCGGCATGATATATATTAATTAACCAGTATCTTTCCTATTTACGAATTAACAAAATCAGTATATGAAAAAAAGATTCTACGAACACCAAAATTCTAAAATTCATAATCTTAACATGCTTGAACATATATAATAATTTTTTTAGTTTACTAGCACCATGATTAATATTAATTAAATTTTCAGTAATTCTTTTATTCGAATTAATAAAATCAGTATACTAAAGATTCTACGAACACTAACTTTCAGAAAATCATTTCGATATGAATTTCCTAATGTTAACATGAAATCTTCAACAAAATGCATTTATTAATGTTATTTATGTCCTGTTATTAAATTTATTAAATATTATGCTGAATAATGTATTTATTTTAATATTATGAATACAAACTAACAAATAACGAACACATCATAATAATTTGAAATTATTTACATTGAAAATTAAAACTTTAAATTTGTATCCAATACTAGATGAACGAATTTCAAAAATTAAGTCCAACTCTTTTGAAGTTTCATAAAAATTTACTAAACATTTCAATTATGATTCTTAAAGCAATAAATATGTAATTAGAACTGTATTCTTTTTTTCGAATATAATCTTTTATCTTTCAAAAATTTCTTTAATAATCTACAACAAACTTAAACAAGATCTTAAAGAGTAATATTCCTTATTTGATGTTTTTTTTACGTCATCCTAAGCTACACAAATATCGATAAAGCGGCTTATGGCAATTAAGAAAGTCGCCATGTCTAGTTTTGCAAACAAGAAGTCACGAGACCATTGATTTTGAAGGCAACTTTGTGCTCTTTTTTTAAATATCACTGTTTTAAAAACTGCATTCGTGACATGTTTAAGGGACAGCTAATTAATTCAGAAAATGAGTAATACTTTTGGGTAAAGTAATTAATAATTAAAGCTGTTCGAGGAAAGGGAGAATCAAGTGTTACTCACAGATGCCATTCTTTTCCTTCTTTATTTGTGTGCATGTCATAATCATAATCCCCTTCGCCCCTGCTACTAAATTCATTGGGTGTTTTAAAATTATATTTCCCTGAAATAAATATATATTTTTTATTGTGTTGGAATATCGAAAACTTAATTTATAACTTTATTAGAATAGGAAGGAAATTGTCTGACTTATTTGGCAGCATCTTAAGAAAATAATTCATTTTGTTTGGTTGTATTTTGTTCCAGAAAATTAAATTCTGGTAAGTGCAATAGACAGTACCTTTAATTAATTTAAAAAATTATGTGTTTATTAACCTAATTGTTTAATCATTATAATTTTAATCGAAGAGCTTAGAAAATATCCATTGTTAGGAAATATTTATGTGTCTGGCATGTTTTCTTATTAGTAAAATCTTATGCATAGATATTAGTACGTATCAGTAATATTTGGAAGCCGCTTTTTATGTGACTTAATTGACAGTTAGGACATTTAAAGAGAGGTTTTCAACTTATATTCACACGACATGCTAATACAGAGCAATTAACACAAAAGTCTTTCTGAAAGTAATATCATTTCGTTAAAAATTAATGGAAAGCAATATCCTTTCATTAAATATTAATGGAAAGCAATATCCTTTGATTGCATACGCGTTTTTTTATTTCCAATGGCAAGGCAATACCAAAAGGGGGAAATTACAGAATAACAAAGAAAAACAAAATGTACACAAAATAATTCAGTAAAGTTAATCGAAGTCATTGCCTTAAAAGTTCTTTAGCTTGCCAGTATCTCGCCATCTCGGATTCGTCATGAAGTGCCAAACAACGCTGGAGATGAGCTCTATTCATCAGTTATGCAGCTCACAAAGAAGACAGTTTGGTTGGTCAAAAATCCCAATGAGATGTAGATGTTGATTAGATCAGTTCTTTTTGGTAGAGATAAGTCACCAACATTCCACTGTAATGCACGCAGGCCAACCGGATAATCATGCAGAAAACTGTAGACCATTTAGTCGTTTATAACGTTATTGCTTTAGGTAGGTCTACATTGTACTCCTTGATTATATACGTGGAACACAAGATTTACCAATGTAAAAAGTACTGAAATCTTGTTGTATAATCTTGGGTAAATCTTGTCTATAAATTACAGAACATAGCATTGTACTATTACAACAGAAATTTAAAAATTTATTTTCATTAAGGTTCTGAGAGCTTACATTAAGTTAAACAATCAAATAATTAAATTTAAAAGCTTTTGGAAGAGTATTCTTTAACAGAAGCTAAAAAATTATTACGTGTCAATCTATAAATTTTAAATATGAATTTAAACCAATAACATTAATTCTTATTCTTTACAAATATACAAAAAAATGTCTAATAATAAAGGACATTTCGTATGTATGATTACATAAAGAATGGGAATAATAAATGCAAATGATTAAAATATTAATTAATTTATATCCTTTATTATTGTTTTCGTTGTTTTACCAAATATGTTCAACATTAATCATAGTTCCTATAGCTTGTTAATTAGCATTTAAGTTTATATTATTTGTTTTATATCATTATACTAGTATTATTAATTAAAGAATTTAAAACTATCGCATCGAATTATATTTTCTCAAACAAACCACAGCATAGTTCAAATTTTCACAAGCACATATCTAACATAAAGTTAAATTCAAATTAATCCACATTAAATTTCTTCTAAAATTTCTATAATACGAATTTAAACTTCTTCGTTTGTTTAGTAAATGAAACCACATTAATTTATTGTTGTTCATCTTGATAAAGTTCGCGACGAAATCTGTATGCAATTAAACCGCTGCGTTTGTTTAGATGAATATGTAATTAGGCATCTACAGCAATTTGTTGTTTATGTTCATGCAGTTCCTTTCACTTGCAGTTTCCTTAACAAAATACGAAAAGCTTATTAATTCTGCTGATCCAATCACTTCGCTATTTAAGACTTCACTAAACAAGTGGTGTGAGTCAGATATCTCAATTTCTTTGACTCAAAATTCGAGTTCAAATTCCACATTTAGAAAGTTCAACAAATATGGATTCTTCAATACGCTGTCGCAATAAATAGTATAATATTATGATTTGTGATTAGTTTTAACAGTTTTGTGATAAAATATATAGTTATTCTATAAATGATTCCCTTAAAATATATTAGTAATATATAATTCATTATGACTACTTTATTACTTTTATTATCTTGAAACTTTATAGCATTAAATTTCAAAATACTGTTTATAATGTAGATATATCACTTAGTCTACTAAAGTAGGGTGGAATATAGCACTAAAAAAGTTTTAACTGGATTGAATTCTATGGTTTAGTTTGTCGCTTTATGGTTATCTTGTGCACCCGAGTGCTAAACAGACCAGGACCTACAGTTTAAAGCAGATTCAAAACCATTAACAAACATCCATTCTACCTGAAATCTGTGATACCAAAGGGCACTAACCACTTGGAGAACATGCCACTTGAATTCTATGATATGAAGTTTAACTTTTAAACAAATCTTTTATTTTCCAAAAATAAACAAGAAAAATTAGTTATAAACATTACTCATAAACTTTACGATAAGAATACCTATCTCAGTATATCAGGAATACATAAATTTATGATAACAGTGAAATTACAATTCAACACTAACTACTAGTGTAAAATAAGCTAATATTTCCTGAAAATGACTTGTACCATTTATAACCTTAAGGAACATTTAAATTTGAGTTGAAAGGATTAGTTCGAGATTGTTTGATATGAACAAGTATTACAGGTTCAAGATCTTCCACTTTTAGTTAAGTTTTCACTGTGGTTTCGTTTTCATATATCTTCTTTCGTCTTTCGAATTACCATCTGCTTAATTTACATATTCCAGGTCCTGTGGTAATGAGAGTAACTGCTTTAAGATTAAAACTCACTTGACTTACATGCTTTTGATCTTTGATATCATCATCATTTTGCTATTCTCTTCAATAAATAAAAATTATTTTAAGTCTCCACATCTCATATATATTTTCAACTGATACGAAAAGAGAAAGTTTTCTGAATTTTGAAGGGAAATTTAATTATATTGTGTTATATTAAGGTGACAGATGCGCGTATTCTCACAAAGAATTTTGGTTGGAATTGAGATAATTCTGAATTTTAAAACCAAAATGTCTTAAATAATCAATTTAAAGTTACCAAGCAAGAGTTTTAATTAGACAATGCTTTGTTATCAAGTTATTTTCTATATTTCCCTTTTATTATAATTTTTAATAATTAATCTTCGAAAATTAACTGAATTTAGTTTTAATGGATTCTACTTTCTCATATACATCAAAATTTTGATAAATATATGAAAAAAAGTTATAATTTAGTTTTAAATTCATATTTTATTAATACTTAAATTATTTCTAATTATAATTAAAAAAATCTTTTGTTTTCAATTCTCCTTATTTCATTTAAATTCTTAATTTTATTGATATGTACTTAACATCTTTTTTAAAATTTACTATAATTAAATTTTTAATTAGAAAGTTGTAAAAAAAAAAAAAAAAAAAAGTAAGGAGAAGCTTAAAATCAACAAGTTTAAGTTTTCATTAAAATTATCAGATCCATTTTTTAAAATCCATTTTTTCATAAAATTTCAAAAAAACAAAAACATTTAAATAACTGTTTTAAATATTTTCTATAGTTAAATAAAATTAATATCTGCCTCTATTTTTTTTCCAAAGTTTTTTTTTTTTAATTAAATGATTTATAATAATATAAAATGTATGTAATTGTATTGAAATTACTGTCGGTGCTGAAATTTTTTTATCAAACTTCAGAGGAGAACTGCTGGACACTCAAAAAAGACTTGATGCCTATCTGAATCTTCCCCCATCACAGCAAATGAATTCAATTACTATCTTCACTGACGCAATATCTACCTTACAGGCTCTTAATAAAGGTTTTTCAAGTATGATCAGGAACATTCTATCTCTTTTAGAACAAATCCATTGCAGGATGCATGCACAAAATGTGTATCCTGCAATGGATTCCTGCTCGTGCGAATCTAGAATTCAATGAAATCGCAGATTCTTTGGCGATGAATGCCAGAAGTTTGAATAGAGTGTCATTCCTACTTCCTTTGCAGATGCAAATGCCTTAGCAAAATTTAAACTTGGAACTCCTTCTAAGATCAAAACTAAATACGAAATTACCGAAATAAATGTCGACAGAAAAACAGCTACTACTCTCACACGATTAAGGATGAAGAACTACAAAAATATGAAAATTTCTGCTGATGGCGTTAAACAATACCAAAAAAGTGGCAAATGCTCTGATGTCGAATTTACTCCTCTTCAAATCCTTAATTGTCCAGCTGTTGTAGAAGCCATACATTGTCTGAACCATCCCTCGCAAGAGAATTTATACTCCGAGCTGCAATCAACATAGCCAATATTATTCGGGAATACTATGATATTTGATTTTCTTGTACTATTCATTGGATACGAAACAACAACAATATGTATGTAATTCAAAATAAATGTCAATAAAACGTTTTACAAATTTCTAACTACTTTTCTTATTTCAATACCTACGAAAATTGTAAATTCAGATTACCTTTCTTTTACTTGAAATTTCGATTTGTTTTTAAATTTCCAGCTTTCGCTATTTTATTTATTACGAATTTCAAGCCTTTTTTAAAATCAATAGATGTCAACTTCATTATAAAAATTTGTTATCTTAACTGTGTCAAAAGCGTTAAAAACGATCATCAAATATTTATCATATCTTCAGTTTTATATTTTATTTTAATTCATTTATGTGTTAAAAGGCTTAATGTGTCAAATGCATTCAGTCAGACTATCCCCAAAAAAAGACATATTTTTAATGAAGTTCCTTTTTTTTCTCCAATGAATTAAACAGGTATGTACCAGATAAACACACACCCCATCTATTCTTTACTAACCATTATTCCCCAAAAAGTTAGCCTTGTCATCTACATCGAAACATTTATTTAATGAAATAAGCCGCCATGGGAAATGTGTGAATGGGTTTTTCATTTTTCTTTTCATAGACAGGCATTGTGTTTTATTCTTTTCAAACTAGCGGTGACAAGAGAATTAATGATTTTTAAATAAAAGTGTCAGACACCTCAGGTTAAAATGAATGAATTTCATTCGGAAATCTAACTCTAAAATGTTGTTTTAATACAAATGGAATGTCAATGGCAGGTTCCATTCAGTGAATAAGAAAGAAAAATTTTAAATAAACATTCTTTGATTGTTAAGGAAATCAAGGATATATTAAAACATGTTTGGGGAAAAAAATGAAAGAATGGAAATGAAATTGCTATTTAAATCTAGACATTTCATTATTCTTGTTTATTTTTGAGTACCTTTTTTTTTTTAAATTAAATAGTGAGAGTAAAAAGCATTTCAATCATTTTTTATATAATTTGTGTATGTCAAATAAAACCTAAATAGATATTTATTTTTCACAGAAAAGTAATGCAAAAGTATAATTAATAATACTAGTGATGAAATGCAATTTGTTTTCGCAAATGTATGTTTAGATTTAAAGCATTAACATAACATATTGCTTAGAAAACATAATAAATTCAATTCGGTTACATCTTTTTATTAAAGAACTTATATGTAATATTTCTTTTATTTACTAAATTTTGTAAGTTAAAAAAATGCATTCGGTGTATTAATTTTTCAAATCTTCACAAATAGCTTCCAAGTTTATGGAAAACATTTCTTTTGAAAATATATTATTTATAAAATGCTGTAAATAATTGTAAACCACTATTAAAAAGTCTTAATACTGTTTTTCACTTTTATATTCATTGTGTGTTTAAAATTTTATCTCCCTATGCATACCTTCTCGTCTGTAGTTTTTTTTATCTTATTTTGTCTGCAGTTTTTTTTTTTACCTAATTTTGTCTATACTTTTTATTCTATTTCATATGTAGTTTTTTATCTTATTTTCTCTATGCTTTTTATTTTATTTCGTCTGTAGTTTTTTTATCTTATTTTGTCTATATATTTTTATGATTTTGTACTATTTTGTCAACATAATTTTTTATTTTTGTTGCTGAAATTGAAATTCATATACACTGAAGTGACAAAAGTCATGGGATAGCAATATGCAAATTTTCAGATGGCAGTAGCATCGCGTAGAACAGGTAAAAATGCGCAGTGCTTTCGTAGAGCTTTCATTTCTGTTCAAGTTATTCATGTGAAGAGGTTTTGACGTGATGATGACCGCACGACGGGAATTAACAGACTTTGAACGCGGAATGTTAGTTGGAGCTAGACGCATGGGTCATGCCATTTCGGAAATCGTTAGGGAATTCAACATTCCCAGATCCACTGTGACAAGAGTGTGCCGAGAGTAGGAAATTTCAGGCATAACATCCCACCATGGACAGCGCAGTGGTCGACCGCCTGCACTTAACGACCGAGACCGGCGACGTCTGCAAAGAGTCGTAAATTCTAACAGACAAGCAACACTGCGTCAAATAACCGCAGAAATCAATGTGGGACGTACAAGGGACTTGTCTGTTAGAACTGTGCGGAGAAATTTGGCATTCTTGGGCTATTCCAGCAGAAGATCGACTCGAGTGCCTTTACTGACAGAACGACATTTCTGGCAGCGACTCTCGTGGACACGTGAGCATATCGGTTGGTCCCTAGATGAATGGAAAACCGTGGCCTGGTCCGATGAGTCACGATTTCAGTTGGTAAGAGCTGATGGTAGGGTTCGAGTGTGGCGCAGACCCCACGAAGCCATGGACCCAAACTGTCAGCAAGGCACTGTTCAAGCTGGTGGTGGCTCCGTAATGGTGTGGGCTGTTTTTTCATGGCATGGACTTGGTCCTCTGGTGCGACTGGACCGAACATTGACTGGAAATGCTTGGACGTGGACGCCGCAGGCGTGCCCCTGACCCCATCACACAAGGTGACGCTACAGTGGTTTTAGTACACACCTGCGGAAAGGGAGGATTGTAGCCACCAATGGCCGTGACGGCTTTGCACAGCCGGATGCCTTGTTATGGACGTCTATCGAGACAGCATGGCTCAACATTCCTGCAGAAGGCTTCCAACGACTTGTTGAGTCCATGCCACGTCGAGTTGCTGCACTTCGGGCGAAAGGAGGGCCGACACGATATTAAGAGGTATCCCATGACTTTTGTCACTTCAGTGTATATTTTCACTATAGAAAGAAAAAAAACTATAATTCAAAACTTTGGTATTTATTTGTTTTGTTTTTTTATAGTATTAGAGGGAAATTATTGCTTTCTTTGCAAAGCATTGTACCAACTAATCTAAATAATGTAATACATTTCAACTGGAAAAGATTTATTATACTTAAGCAATTTAAATATGCAATTAAATTATTTTTAAATAGCTTTAATAACAAAAATTTACGTTTTGGTAATTTTTTTATTTTGTTTGTCCAACACGGTGTTTTCCTTTTGATTTAAAATTGCCATTACTTCGATTTTGTTCAAATCAAGAGAGTTAGAAAATTTAAATTAATACTACCAACTTTTAAGTTTACAATCTTAAAAAAATTAGAAACTTTTTAAAATATATGATTTTATTCGAACTCATAGACATTACTACAAAAATCCTTAAATATATAACCACCAACTCAAAAATTCGATAAACATGCTGCAAAATGTGTGTAGCTAATGCAGAAACATTCTTATTTTCGTGGTATATATATTTTTTCTTGATTTCATTTTCTCTTTCGTTTAAATTTAATTAAAGGGATTTGAAGTCTAACTAAGTTTAACATTAATTGAGAAAGAGTTTGTTTGCTTAAGGCTTTTTAAGAATTACCATTAAGAAGAATTTTTAAAAGGCTTTCTTTCTGGCTTTAGAATATTGTCAGCGGAGGAAATGAAATTTTTGCATGAAATGAAATTTTTGCTTGTTCTGCGTTCAATTATTCGACCACATGTAAGCACAGGATTTGCTTTACTAATCTAATAAGTAAACAAATTCGAATGTTTGTAATCTTCTCGTCGGTAGGGAATATGTTAAATTTAATTTTCGTTTATTTCATCCTTTATCTCTCGCGACAAGATCTCAGCAAGAATGTCGTTTCTTATCTTTTTCTTTTCTTTCATTAAAGGAAGCAACTTTTCTGATAAGAAATAATTTTAAAATAAAACTTGCGTGTTTTCACATTATCTTTTCTATAAAAGTGACTTCTTGATGAAAAGCCACATATTATTTTATCAACAAATGAAATATAAAATAATAAGATAAAAATAAAATTTGTTTACCATTTTTTTCGGTATAATGATTTGTGCGAAATAAATTTTTGTGTTCCACTAAACTACTTTTTTGTTGTTGAAATTGAAATTCATATATATTTTCACTATAGAAAAAGAAAACAAATTAGAATTGAAAATTTTTGTATTTACTTGTTTTGATTTTTATATTATTAAAGGGAAATTATTGCTTTCTTTCCTGAATATTATACCAAATTACCTAAATTTTATAATGCATTACAACTGGAAAAGATTTATTATACTTAAACAATTGAAATGTCTAATTAAATTATTTTGAAATAGCTTTAATTACAAAAAATTTATATCTGGTAGTTTTCTTGTTTTGCTTAACGTGACATCCCCTTTCATTCAACATTTTCTTGTTGATCTTTATTTTTCTTTTTGCTCCTTGACATTCAATATATCTTTTGATTTAAAATTACCATTACATCAATTTGGTTCAAATCAAGAAAGTTAGGAAATTTAAATTCCTATTACACACTTTTACGTTTACAATCTTAAAAAAAAATTGCAAACTTTATAAAATAAGTTATTTCATTCAAACTCATAAATATTACTACAAAATCCTTAAGTGTATAACCACCAAAACAAGAATTCGTTAAACATGCTGCCAAAATGTGTGTAGCTAATGCAGAAACCTTCTTATTTTTCATGCTATATTTTTTTTGTTAATTTCATTTTCTCTTTCGTTTAAATTTAATTAAAGGGATTTGAAGTCTAACTAAGTTTAACATTAATTGAGAAAGAGTTTGTTTGCTTAAGGCTTTTTAAGAATTACCATTAAGAAGAATTTTTAAAAGGCTTTCTTTCTGGCTTTAGAATATTGCCAGCGGAGGAAGTCAGAACAAAATTCTTGTTTGTTCTGCGTTCAATTATTCGACCACATGTAAACACAGGATTTGCTTTACTAATCTAATAAGTAAACAAATTCGAATGTTTGTAATCTTCTCGTCGGTAGGGAATATGTTAAATTTAATTTTCCTTTATTTCGTCCTTTATCTTTCGCGACAAGATCTCAGCAAGAATGTCGTTTCTTATCTTTTTTCTTTTCTTTCATTAAAGGAAGCAACTTTTCTGATAAGAAATAATTTTAAAATAAACCTGAATAACGTTTGCGTCTTTCCGCATTATCCTTTCTATAAAAGTGACTTGATGTAAAGTCACATATTATTTTATCCACAAATGAAATATAAAATAATAAGATAAAAAAAATTTTGTTTATTAGTTTTTTCTGTATAGAGTTTTGTGTGAAATAGATTGTTGTGTTTCACTACACTATTTTTTATGAAACCTTTAAAATAAAAATTGTTTTAAAAAGAAAAAGAAATTTTAGCTGTTAAAATTATTCAATAAAATAGCATTTTTATTTAATAATTACTGATAAAATAACTTTTATATTTAATAATTTGTGATAAGATAACATTTATTTAACAATTATTAATAATATAATATTTATATTTAACAATTGTTAATAAGATCATTTTTCTTAAGAGATAATGAATTTATTTATATATATATATATATAAATGTCAAACGAATCAGAAAGTTCGTTTTAATTATAAATTTAAAAATTTTTATCCTTATTTAGAAAGAAATGACTTTTTAAATTTTTTTATTTATTCAGTTTGATTTAAATGTTTACCATTCAACAATCTTGTATAATTCTACATTAGATCAATTTTAATTGTATAAACATTTTTAAATTGTGCTACATATAAACGAACCTCGTGTGGGTCAGGGTAAGAAGCTGTAGCCCATGCATGTCGTAAAAGGTGATTGAAATAGGTACCCAGTACCCATGGGTATGACCGGGTGGGATAAAGTCAGACTTCTCCCTTTGGGTACCCCATGTCTTTATGCTTCAATGTCAAGATCAAAAAGAAGCTGCATTTTTTACCTTTTATCATCACTCCTTGGTTAAAGACACACGGGTTCATGGACTTCCAGATGTTGTTGTCGATCAAGTAGAATGAGAAACAACAACAAAAGATATAAATGAATAAACAAATTCTTTGATATTTTGTATAAATGAAAATGATAGATTACATTCATGTAACAGCCTGCTATATATATTCCTGTGTACATTCCTATACATTCCTGACACATATTTGCTTCATAAAAACCATGCAAAGCGATATAGCAAAACGATATAAACCTGTTATAGCAAAACGATAACTGAGACTTATTCTAATATGCTATTTTATATTGATTATTTTATTTCAAATATGCTGTACTACATATTTGAAAACGATTTATATCTTGCTTAGATCTCAGTGCTTTACAATATAAGGTACAGTTTTGCCACTGCAAAACTATATGATATTAGATTAACATTTACACTTATTCTTTATTTATTATACTAGATTAACATTTACAATCTTAAATATAAAAGAGCATTTATCCTTAACTTGGCTTGAATCAATATTAAAAACTGTTTATGTGAGTAGGTACATTCTATACCGACTGCGTTAAAATTTTTTTAAGTACCTTTTCTCAGAAAATATTATAGTTAGAATTTTGAAAAATTTTGAATACACAATATACATTTTCTAAATTATACTGAAGTCAGCTTAAAAAAAAATATTCAATTAAATTTTTAAAAAAGTTTTAACTATAAGCATCAATGAAATTCTAAGAAAGGCCATTTTTTGTAATTAAAACTTGAATAAAATAATTAGTTTTACAGATATTTAAAATAATCTACATTTCATCTAATTACATGGGTATATATAGACAAAAAAATAGCATATATATAGAGAGCAATTTAATAGAAAAGGTATATCGCAGTTTAAAAATTTACAATTTGAAAAAAAAATGGATTTTAAAAAAAAAATGCTACATAATTTAAATATTCCAGTTGAATATATAGTATTTTTCTTATTATTTATTATGTTATCATCTTTCCTTATCATATTTGACTATTTTTTTTCTCTGATGTTTGTAAAAAGAAATGTCATTTTTTACTCTTTGTTGTTGCTCACCATCGAGGAGCTTGACAGAAATGATAGTCTGATACTCTGACTCTACACCCAGTTTCAATAAATTTTTTTGCATGTATATGTATTTGTGCATTTGAATGGTTCATCATGTAATAATGATGTGTTAAATTTTATACAGCGTTGATAATTAACATACCTCCAAGATTAATTAATACTAAGGCCAGTTTTATCTTTTTCACTGTCACGATGAAATCGCACTCTTTTCACATAATGAAAGTCTAGAAAAATTTCAGACATGAAAGAGAAAAATTACAGAGATTATTTTTAAATTAATTATAATATTTTATTTACCTTTTCTTTTTGTTTGTAAAGAATTTGAGAGCAGTCATTGTTTGATACTCTAACCCTACATCCAATTTCAATAAAAAATTTTACATGCTGAGTTTTTGTGCATTTAGATGAATTATCACGTGATAATGAGGAGTTAAAACTTTATACAAAACTAATATTTAACGAGTTTCAACACTAAATTAATAGTAAGGCCACACTTTCGCGATGAAATCATTCATTCTTTCATATAATTAAAATTTACTGTCTCAATGTTTCCATGTTGCAATACATGAAAAAAATCCCAAAGATTATTTTTAAATGAATTGTAATATTCGCAGAAAATTTTTCAGACAAATGTCATAACCTTCCTTTAAATATAATATTTTTCTTTCTCAAACATATTTGATTTCATCTGCACAGGGATTTTGATGATGTTTTGAACAAGATTAGTTATGTCCTTTTCTTGACCTGAATTCATTCAAAGTTATTTTAATAATATATAATAACTAAACATAATTAATAACAAAGATTGCTAAATTAATCTAGATTTCTATACAAATAGTACAAAATTTTGCACTAGTATAAATAAAATAAGATTTCAAAATAATAAGTATATTTTAACAACTTATGCGAATCCCAGTAAACAAATTCTTCAATTGCAATTACCGTCAATTTAAAATCTAGAAGAAACAAGAAAAATAAATATGTTCTGGTTCTTTGTACGTGATACTTTGAAACCACGCTCAATGTTAACAAAACGATTTGTCAAAAAATGGGTGTGGTCTGTCATATGATAGTTTGTATACATTCTTTAAAATTATTTTAATGCACATCTAATTGGAATTTTATCAAGTGATACATCGTTAGAAAGGTAATTAATTGAAGATAATTTTTCAACAATAATCCCAAAATCGATTTTTATGACCTTCCAAAGTAGACTCTCCTTACTTATTGTGCTTTGGCAACATTTTTGATCTAGATTATTTTAATATTAATATAATTGCTGGAATATTCGTCCTAAATTTAAGAAGTAAATTCAGCAAGAACCTTCTTAAGTATAAGCATGTAGACCGATTATGAAAATAAAATTGGCCTATTTTGGAAAAATTCTAGAAAATTTCAAAATTGAAGAAAATTATTCTTTAGTAATTTATCATTCTTAGTGCGAAAAAAATTTGAATACTTATTAAAAAAGTTTTGTTTACTTTCGATTTTTTTTCTCAGTTAATAGTTATAATAAAATTCATTAATTTCCAGTATTATATCTTATCACACAGACGTACAGAATTTATACAAATACTTTCCATTCAATTTTTAATTTTGTTTTAAAAATTAATTTAATGTAAAATAAACTTAATGTGAAAACACGAAATTTGGCTTTGAATTTATTTAACATCATTTTTAAAGAATATTAATATCTTTTTAAAAAAAAAAAAATAAGACTTTCTCAAAAATATAAAACATTCATAAAAAATTCTTTACTCCAGTACTTATGACCACTTATTTAATAATAATCATAAAAATTATTTATTATATTTTCCCATTTATTTAGCTAAATATATAATTTTTTATATAAAACAAAAGTAATTAATATTAGTTATATTAAAACAGTTATAAAATTATTTTTTCTCTGTTCTATATAATATGTTATCTATAACTACTTACCGATACTTAATTGCTATCGTTATATAGATATGATTAGTTAATTTAATTCTTTAAATTCTATATTTATTGAATTCTATTTCAATTAAGGTAACTTAATAAGAAGAAAAAACTTATTAAGGCTCATTATTAAATTACATAATTAAGGCATTTTAATTAAAATAAACGTACAAAAATTTTCATTAGAACTTGAAGATATCCAGAAATATCTCCAAATACTGAAACTATTTATTATAACTATATATATATATAACATTAAAATAACATTAAAAGAAAAATTTACGTAGAAGTTACATTTGATTAATTTTTTTTTCCAATTATTCATAGCAAAAAATTATATTTATTAATTGAAACTATTAAAGTTATCTTAATTAATTGAAACTATTAAAATTATATTACTTAATTAAAAAATTATATTAATTTTTATAAGGCTTAAAGAATAAAAACGTTTTTATTGATATCAGATAGCGCCAGACTTGAAAAACTTATTGGTGCCATTAGTTAAGTTATTGTGAAAAAAGTTAACTATAATATTTTGAGTATTAGTTTTCAATTTATTTTCCAGATTATCACTATTATATTCTTTAAAATAAATCCAACAATTTAAAAGGAAATAATGTATTGGAAATTCTGGAAAAAAATTATAGCTTCATTAAATCAATTAATTACTACACAGGAATTCTGGGATAAGAATAATTGCTCCGTTTATCCATTTTATATTTTTTAATGTGGGTTTTTTAAAATATGAATCATTTTATTTTGAACAGTTATTTTTTAATTCCTACTATTGGTTCACACTCTCTCTATATATATTTATATATTTTGTTCAAATTTTCAATCGTTATTAAAATACTTTTTATTCATCCACTCAAGTTCAAATACATTTTCTAAGCTTGTAGTGGATGACGCTCGATGTTAATATAGTTTTTTCAAATATTAATTCATTAATTAATTTTAGTTTTATATGGCAAAAAATAATAAGTAAAA
Organism: Caerostris darwini; assembly: GCA_021605075.1. Lineage (NCBI taxonomy): Eukaryota > Metazoa > Arthropoda > Arachnida > Araneae > Araneidae > Caerostris > Caerostris darwini. Next base: position 72,771 of record BPLQ01003817.1, on the reverse strand, counting down.
TAAGGTTTTTCTTTGTTGACCTAAGTAGGAATTAACTTCCATTTTTTTTATATTACTTGTTTTTAATAATATTTTCACTAACTAAAAATATATTATTTCCTATAACCGAGTATATCTGTTAATTTATAATAAATGATAATGTATTAAAGATCGAAGAAGATTTGTAACACATGAAATGGAAGCCATTTGTGATAAATTTTTATTGACCCATCAAACAACAACACACAGATATGTACAAATAGAGATATATATACCAACAATGAGAGCAGCGTACAATGAAAGCATGATTTGATATGAAATGCAGGAAAATACCAAATGATGACGCAGCGTAGCTAAGGATCTGTACAAGCCACAAAGCAAATCGCTTCATCACCAGTCGACGGTAAAACACACAAATCTAAATGTTTCTACAAAAATAATAAAAACTCATAAGTGATTTCTGCACATTAATATAATGCAATAGTAAGAAACTAATCTACAATAATAATAATTTTATTGAAATAATTTGGCATAAAATGTGATTTAAAACTTGTAAGCAACACATGTTTAAATAATGAATTTAATTATGAAAATTATCCAATTCTTAATCAATTTAGGATTGATCTTGACACAAAGTAATGTTACATATTTTTATTGTTCTTTTTGTGAAAAAATTTTCAAATCAATTTTTGGAAGTCTTTTACTGCATAGTATAGAAAAACAAAAAGATTATAAAAAAAATTATATTTGGTCTTGCATGATAACTATTTTATAAAGATTGGCTTTCTTTTTAAACAGTTTTGCAATTTTTTTGTATTCTCATAAATACTAGTACCAGTAAAAAATGTGTGTATTTATTTTACTCTAACAACTCTAACATCATATAAAAAGTAAATTGTCTACACATAACATGACTTTAAAATATCTCACTTTAAAAAAAATTATTTCATGTAAAAGGAACCATTTTGGATTGATTTTGCATTTTCACAAAATTTTATAACTCACGTTAACATAACTTTTTTCCTTTTCACTTTTGATTTGTTAATTAGATTCTTATAAGTACAAACAAAATCATTAATTCCCTTACAGTGTACAAATTTTAAATACATAAAGTAGTGACTCAATCTTTTCATGAACAGCAATGTTTATCAAACATTTTTAAAACATTTGTTTAAAACTACCAAATTTTGGCATAATTGAAAAACAATAATCGTATATAAAACAAAGAAATATTTATTGCCGCCCATTAGCATTTTAAATCATAGTAATTATTAGAAAATTCTAATAAAATCGCTTAAATCTCCATTCCGTATTTCTAAAATAAAAAAAAAATTAAAATATAATTATGTCCAACAAATAATTTCAAATGTAAGATAAACTTTCATAAAAATTTTATATAATTAGTAAACATCATCTTTAAATATTACACATGTATCTATTTTAAATTACACACTAATTAAACTCTTTATTATTTATATAGATGAATTATTTTTTATCTAGCTTATGTATCAGAAATTACATTTATGAAATATTTAAAATCTGTTTATATTATCATTTTTAAACCAGTAACTTTATTACAATTTCAAATACTAATGAAAATTAAAAAAATAATTATCAATAATGTAAATAAAATCTTCTGTTACAGCATATTAAAAATAGAACAGCATTAAAAAATAAAATTAATATGATATTAAAAATTAATATGTTATTCAAACCTACATTGAAAAGAAACTTTATGATTACTTTCAAATATATAAATCAAATTTATGTGATATGTATTTTAAACTTCATAAATTTATTAAAATTCTCCTATAAAATAACTTTAAAATAACAATCTCATTATGATTATTCATCATATTCTTAGTGAAACTATTTAAATATTTATAGATAGTAATAAATGTAATATGCTATGAAATAATTGTTACCTATGTAAAATGCACAATGCTGTGGTAATTAATAACACAATATGTAAATTTCTGGAAATCTGGTGGTCTTCACTATTCATCACATCTGTGGAGAAATAATAAATTATACATTCTGAATCAAAATCTAATTTTAGAGAATTATGCAATTGCAATCGATAATAAAAATTATGATTGTGAAATTAAAGTCTCCAAAAAAATATAAATAAATATCATGCATATAGAGAAGACATTACAAATGCAGTAATACACTAAATTACTAATGCACTGCTTCACTTTTATTAATGTCTTAGTTTCCTTAAAATATATTAATTTATGTCTCAGTTAAGAAATACAGATTTTGTAATTTTAATTTAATGGCTAAAGTGTTTTTTAGTTAACATTTAATCCTGGAAATAAAAATACTCTATTTTATTTTGTGAGGTAAATTTTATCAATATATATATTTTCAGCTTCTCATAATTTTGTGGTCTGTAACGTGATTTAATATTAAAATTAAATACATTTCTCGACTATGCATTAGTATTTATTTTATCTTATTTTTAATATAATAAGGATTCAATGAATTCGTGACTACATTAAATTTTGATTTATAACCGGAATTATATGAATGAATTATTTTTTATCTAGATTCTATATCAGAAATTAAATATACGAAATATTTAAATCTGCTCATATTAACATTTTTAAACCATTAAATTTACACAATGTTTACTAATAAAAATTAAAAAATAATTATCTATAACCACAGGATTCAGGAAATTAATATTCAACTCTTATAAAAAATTAGTCAACATTTATTGAAAAATTAATTATGATCTCAGGATAAAAATGCTTACAAAGGAATGAAATTAATTCATTGAATGAATATATTGATTTATTTTGAAGGTAGAAATTCCCTATTACGTATTTCATAAAAGTAGGTTAAAAACACTTTAACAAGGTATACGTTACTAAATGTTTTTTAAGTATACTTTATTAAATTCATGTCATTCAAAAGAAGTTTTGCATATTTTGTGAATAAAAACTGCTCTAAATTTACTAAAATGATTAAAATTGTTATATTAATCAACAAAATGTAATCTAATTTAGAATTACAATAAAAATTAAGTACAAAATACGAAAAATATATTAAATTAAAAAATTTTAGTCATATAACTCGCAGCGTGTAATTTTAATAAAATATACTCGCATTTTTTAGAAAGGAATTTAAAGGGAAGAAATTTGGTTGAATTATAACAAGAAAATAAAAATAATAATAGTTGTCCATTAAAGTAATTATAATTGTATAAAAATATATAAATCTTATAATAGCTTAATTTTCATGAAAAAATTATTGTTTTTAAAAAAAATATTCGTACTCTTTTCGTTTCAATTAATTTTAATCAACTTTTTCCAATTTTTGTTGCACATTTTATATTTTACTCTTTAAGAAATATATTGTGCTGCTTTAAAAAGTAATCAATAAATATTAAAATTCATCAAAATTATGAAATCTAGTATAATTTTTTGAGACAAATTTAATAAATGCTTAATAGGTAAAATCAATTTGACTATTAAACTACAAATTAAAATAGATCTGAAATCTAAATTTTTATTCTTGATATAAAAACTGTAATTGAACGATTTAATATTTTATGCATGTTTTTTAGTATGTTTATTTTGCATATATCCACTTTAATAATCAATTAATAAATAACTTTGAATTTTCATGATATACTTCTTCATTGGCTCAACAGCCCCATGTTGGGCCATGGCCGTCTACCTACTAGCAAATTTCGAGACAGGAGATGTTTTCTTTTTAAGGGTAAGGTTTTCAGCCCTATGCCGAACCCTCTACGGCCATATTAGATCGGGACCCATGGATTAAAGTGGATTCCGAACAACTACAAACATCCATGGCACCACGATGGATGGGGACGGATGATGTAGGACGGTCCCTCTCATGTAGCACCGAGCGCCACATTTTAAATAACTCTATATTTTGATACGAAATATTTTATTTGTTTTTCCTCTTGTGTCAACTTTCTGAATACTGCCACATTTTAATTTTATAATCGGTATTTTTCCAAGAAAATCTAAAATTAAAGTTACTGAGACTTTTTATTATTTGCATATTTATTTAAATAAATGGTTCTTAAAATGACAAAAATATCTTAATAACATTATAATTAATAATAAGTAGGTATTTACACAATTTTTTTTATTAAATTATGCATTTTATCTAACCTATAAAATCTATACTCAAATTTCTATTCAATTTTTGTTTATAAAAATATTGCCAATAAATGAGTTTTTCTGTTGCATCATAAATTATTCACCCCATGTTTCACCTTTTGCCGTTGAAGTTTTACTGTTATATATCTTTTCAAAAAATTAAAAAAAAAAAAAAAACTATTTATAAAATATGTATCCCTTCAAAAATTTATACCTGCATAAAGATATTCATGCTTTGCGTAAACAAAAAGCTTCAATCCATAAACGCAAAGAAGTTATTTTATTATTCAGAAGAAGTAAAAGCAGAATAAAGCATGTCCAACGAAAAATATAAAACAAAATCCATTTTCCACTTAACAAAACAAGAAGAGCCCCAACTTTGCAAACCCCTTTTCGACTTTTAAAAGCAGCAACGCCAAAAAACAGCGAAAAACATTTCACAGCATGCCAAATCGATGACCATATTATACCTAATAATACCTCCTTATACGCGTTTTATAGAAGTTGCAAAGTTTCACCATAATCAAATATTAAACGCTACCTCTTTTCATAATTCCTAACACATATCGACGTGTATTTGTGCTTTAAAATGATGAATTACGGTGCTTCTCTGTAAGAAAGGGCTAAGGCCTTTCTACTTGCCAGACGAGGAACAAAATTGCTTTTCTCGAAAATTATTGACAAAAATAGGCTGCGTTAAAATCACTCCCCCCCAAAAAAGCATCGATTCCCGATGAGATGTCTGTTAAAAGCACCCCAGCATTGGCCAGTGGAAATATTTATTTTAATATATTTTTTTTTATCCTTCCTACTTTTTTGACGTGTTATTTCCGCCTGTAACAGCAAAGAGAAATAATAATGGCCCTTATGCTGTTGCTTTTGGCGTTGAAAATGTAATTCACGGGAGTCAAGAAAGAAAATCGACCCGTGTATCGCGTTTTACCGAAACCTTTGGCGATAAAATGTGTGGTGGAAGGCATCGATTTCCATGCAAGTATCTGTATTGATAGCTGGCTGGAAAGTAGTGAAATTTGGGGAAATAAAGCAAATTGGTACTTGGAGGGAACTGTGGACTATTAATAGTTGATGCAATTTTAGCGAGAGACATTCAAAAAAGCAAAGAATGGTGTCTCTGAACGATTATTTGGATCTAAAATTAACTAGTTAGCATAACTAAACAGCGAAAAAAGGGTTATATGATCTATTTTAACTTGATAGTAAATGATGTCTGGATTTTTTATGGATAATGTTTGCTTGTGCAATATTTTGTGAAACCTTTTTATAAATATTGCTATTTCAGCAATACTGCATGTGTTGAATGAGTTTATTTTTTGTGTGCTATATCATATAAAAAAATACATTCGACACAACTTAATTCGAGGGAGTTATATCAGCTATATCATACATAGGTAGAAGTCTGGTTAATTCGAATTTGATATATGCTGGTGGTAGATGTGGTTTTCATTGTTTTGGAAAATGAATAGATTTTAAGTAGTCGTGAAACAATAATTATTTCGAAAATCGCAAAACTTTTTAACAAAATGTTTCATTTAGTCTTTCGTCTATACAACTTTTTAATTTTGTGCTACTTCATAAATTTTCGAGACATTTAACTAAACGATGTGGAAATTTGAGACAATTATGCCTTAAATATCTTCTAAGGAAATAATTCATGTAAAATATATACACGTTTGAAATTCCAGATTTCATTCAAAAAAATTGTTATTTATAACTTAAACAACAACAAAACTTAACAACATCAAACCATGTCAGAAGTGGTTTGATGTTGTAAAGGTATTTTTTTAAAATAAAAAATGTAATAATGTATTTTTAAAAAATAATAATTTAATTTATGTGTTTAAATTATATTTTTTCATAATGCTATTTTAATAGATATATTTTTTCCTTATAAAGCCTTAACTCAGAGAAATATAAAAAAGGAAATATAAAATTTCTTCAATTTTTACTTAATTTTTATCGAAAAAGGAGAAAATCAATTTGAAAACTTAAAATAATTAAAACTAATTTGAATTTATGTGTTTTAGTGTTATTGTTTAATAACTAATGTTTTTAATAATTAATGGTTTTTTTTTAGTTGAAAACTTTTAAATAAGTTGTAATTATTTAGTGAAATATTTAAAAATTCATTTTGAATGAAATTTATAAGTTTGATTTGGTGTTGCTGACTTTTAAGAGATAAAAAAGGACTTAGTGGGAATAAAAATATCTTCTAATTTTCATTGACTAACGTAAGTTCAATTATTAATCTTTAAATAAAGAATCATTTAAATTTACAAGGAAATAAAATGAATAGGTCCTATGGATCAAGAAGAATACTTCCAAATCTTATCAGTTGGTTCGGTTATCATCAAAGTTCCTTGCAGGGGAAAGCAATAAATAAAAATATTTATAGCTGATTTGGACTATAGACTTTTGAAAGAAATTTCTGCGTCAATAAGTTTTTAAACAATTAATTTCCATATAATACTAGAAAAGTATTTTTTAAATGTGCTTTCATTAATTAATATTAAGAATGTTTTAATATAACATGTAATAAAAAAGCAATTTTTTAAATAAAATCAATAAGGGATTGAGTCGTTTTATTTACACATTAGTTGCTATATATTATTTAGAATAAAATGTATTCAATGCATTGATCATGATTATAGTAATGATTATTTATAAAGTGTTTAATCATAACTATAGTTTTGTAGGTATGTAACTTCTTTTTAAAGAGAAATTTAAACATCCTTTAAGGATTTTTTTATTTTATACAACCAAAAATAACAGTTCTGAATTTCAGAACTAAAAGGAAACATCTACATAATTTTTAATGTAATATTTTAAATAATAATGTTCCCACAGTAATATCAAATTATATTTAGTACAATTTTACATGTAATTTATTTTACACAAGCAAGTATAATTTCATCAGTATGAACCAAAATATTTCTTTATAAAGGAATAAAGCCAACCAATCATCAATAAAGGCTTTTTGATTTTTAAATCAAAATATATTTTTCTGATTATTTTTGCATATAATTACTAATAAAGACAATTATAAACAAATTGTATGCAAGCTAATTTTGAAAAAAAAATATTAATTATTTTGAGTAATATGATAATAAAAGCTATCAGATGACTGGCTTATTTAAGTAGTTTGCTGTATAACGCTGTCAACTATTTGGCTTGTCTATTAAACCTATTTTATGTTAACACAGAAATGAGTAAAATGAAAATCATTATAAAACTTATTTTATTGCTACAGAGTGATGACTGAAAAAAAATATAATAAAAATTCCCTTTTTTAAGTTATTATACTTCTATCAGTTTTAATATACAAATTTCAAAGTAAATAGACATTGAAATTCTTTAAATGCCATTATTTATCAAGTATTATGTCTTATTACAGTTTAGGAAAATTTTCCAATTTCATTTATTTGTTCAATTAGTAATAAAATAAATTAATCTTAATTTTTTTTAATATCATATTGAGAAATTTCTGTCAGCAAAATTTTCGTATAAATGTATATTTTTATTCTATATTGAAGAATTACTTAAAACATTTTCTTCTAAACAGAAAATTTTTAGAATTTATTTGCAATAAGTAAAATAAAATTAATAAAAAAATTTATTTTTAAAATTTTATTTTTTTACATCACATTAAAATGTCACAAAATCTCATTTCAAAAATTAATATTTTTAATATATGCTTTTAATAATCATTAAAATTGGGTAATATAAATGTAGAAGTAATTAAAGAAAAACTAATATGATTTTTTAAAATTATTCAGATGAATTTTTAATAAGGAATTTTAATATATTAATAATGCTTGATTAATTGCAATGTATTTAATTTGAATAACATTTTATCTTAATTAAAATTGTAAGGGAAAACCTAATTACAAAGTGCTAATACATTTTTAAAATTTTTACGGATTTAACAACTAAAAGTAAGATCTTACATTTAAAAAAAAAAGCTAATATTTTTAAGCAGATAATCTTCTTTTTAAACCCAAAAGTAATTTAATTCATTAAAACTATTCAAGCTGTTAGCACAATGTGAAATTTTCAACAATCCTTTCCCCCTCCCCCCAAAAAAACTTTATAAAAAGTAAACTTAAAACTTATAGAAACTTTTTTGCAAACATTTTTTTTTTTTTTTTTTGCCCCAATCACAAAAAGGCGAATTCAATTGATAATCCATACCAGAATTAATGGAACTCCCTTTCTTAACTTAAACAGGAAAATTAAAAAAAGAAAAAATATCAAATAAATAAATAAAAAAGGCTTTCCAATTTAATTGATTTTTTTTTCTCTCTCTCATCTAAAAGATTCCTTCATAGAAAGATCTTTTTGCAGAACCCCCAATCGAGAAGGAAATAATATTACTAATAAAAAATATATATTCTCATTGAATGGTTTTTTTTTTAATATATATATATCCCAGCAAAAAGGCTGAGGCTTTTAAAAGTGTCAACAGCGGGCAATGTCTAGTAGAAAGATTAATTTCCGTCTATGAGAACACAATGGAAGGGATCCGGTTCACAATTCCAAAGGATCTTTCTCGTATTCGGTTAGAAAAAGGATCTTTGTGGGACGGCATAAAAAGACTGGGAGTGGATACCCCTGGAGTAGCATTGTGTGGGCGGAGAGGGTGGATTATGTTTGCGGAAAAGAATAGTGTGTGTTTTAAAAGGAACTCGGCTCATGCAGATAGTGAACAAGTATATTCAGATGTAAGAGCTAATATTCTTGTCCAAGAAGTAAATTATATATTTGCAGAAAAAAAAAATCCGGTATCATCCATTGCATTTAAAATTTTGTTTTATGTATCTTTTTGTAACATTTCCGTTTAGCAAAGATTATAAATATATTTTTGAAAAAAAGTATAAATATTATTTTAACAAGTTTTTGGAAATTTTTTATAAATATATATTAAACATTATTGATGTTAAAACATGCATTAAACACTATTCTTGCAACTTTTTGTAACATTCCTTTTTAACAAGATTATAAAAATATATGACTCAAAACAAATATTTTAATAAGTTTTTTGCAAAACGTTTTTGTGAAAATTTGTATTAACCATTATTCTTGTAAAAATACGCATTATATATCATTGTAAAAACGTGTGTTAAACGATATTCTTGTAAACATTTATACTAAATAGTATTCTTGTTAAAACATGTATTAAGCATTATTCTTGTAAAATATGCATTAAACATTATTCTTGTAAAAATGTATTACAAATAAACAAATAATATCATGCAATGTTATTTTCAGTTATTTTTCAATTTTATATTATTTTTTATGTATATTAAAGGCAATCTTGTAAAGCATATAAATTCATAATTTTATTTTTATTTTCTTGGGAATGCTTTTAAAAATAAAGCCTTTTGCAAGTAAAATAAAGGCCGAGAACCCTCTTTTTACAATAATAAATTTTAAGGCCCAATACTAAATTAAAAAAATAATAAAATACAGATTTACACAATTTTTATTATTAAAAATTTGACATAGCAGAAAGAAGAAAGTTTTTATGTTCCCGGCAAATATTCGTAATTTTATTGTACTATTAATAATGTTATTATTACATTAATAAATATATTGATAACAATTAATATTTAAAAAATTTTTACAGTAAGAGATAAAAAAAATATAAATATTATTATTCTCATTTAAATTCAGGACACCCTAAATATTGACCACAGACCCCAAGACGTTTATATACCACAGAATAAGAACCCATTCCTTTAGTATTATTTAATAATATTTTGACTGCTATTTAATCACTTGTAGCAAATTCCAATTGATTTTGTTTGCTTTATCGCTCTGTGGTAATTTTGTGCACACTAGGGATAAATAAGGGGTCTACAGTTTAAAGTGAATAACGAACCACTAAACAAACATCCATTCACCACCAGGATTTGAGCCTGTCGGCTTTGTGCTACCAAAGGGCAGAGTGGCTATCAAACAGTTTGACTGACCAGTTGGCTATCAGACTGTTAAAACTCAGACTGAATAAACAAGGAGCACCAAAAAGGATAATTCTACTTTATATAAAAAAAAATTCATTTATGTAAATAAAGGAAATTTTTTTAGGAATATCTATTTGTGACTTAAGACAATTTTTAAATGTTTACAAAAATTAGAACAAGATTTCCACAATTGATACACGTAATGAAATTTATTTCAAATTGAAAATAACATAGTTGATTTATAAAAAATCCAATTAACTTTAAATTTTCTTGGAAAGGTTAAAAATATTATATGTCGTATAACTCATGAAATAAAATAATTTAACGTAGTGTAACATATCAGACATTGTTAATTTATGACAATATCATAATCCATGCGTTTTAAAACACAATTTTGAAAACATTGTTTTATCATTTTTAAATATTTTGAAAGAAATGTCCATTTTTAAATTGCTTCTTAGCAATATATAATTATGGTAATATTTAAATATTTAGTTACAACTTTTCTTTTAATTTAATCAAAACTTGATTGCAAAATTTAACATTTTTATTTAAATTAATTGTTAAATAATTCTTTAAAAAAATTTCAATTACATTTTTTAATTATTTTTTTAAAAAGATTACATAACGTCAAATCGAATATTCTTATGCAATCTTATATCTTCTAAGTCTTAAGCTAAATTTCTTATGCGTACATCAAATATGAAAAAAGTTCCAAGAATATAAGTGTTGTCAAATTTTTTGATACATATACTTAATTTATTTAATGAAGAAATACGATAAAGAATATTTCAGAAAATATTCTATTTATATATTACTGCATTTGTTAACGATGGTATATGAACAGTACTTCTCAAGATTGGTAGATGGCAGCACGATCTACAGATGCATGAAATGGAAAAAAAATAAATAAATAAAATAACTGAAATTATTTTTTCTCTTTTCATTACTTTCCAAATCAAAGAGGAAAAATTCATTTACTTATAATAACTCGAATCAGAATTAAAAATATAAAAAATATTATGGAATTTTAATTTATTATTTGCAAACATTATTTTGTGTATATTGCGAATAAATACTGACAAAAGCCATCTAAGCTTAAATCTTAGTAGGAAATAATCTTTAAGTATATTTAGAGTAAAATACAGTTTTGCCGTTTTATGTATTTTTTTTATTTTTGTTTATTAATAAATGCTATAAAAAATAAACTGTAAAAATAATATTTTAAATATAATTTGATAAAAAAAAATCTTAAAATAATATTAGTAGATAATAAAAATTGAAGTATTAGATATAAAACATCTTGAAGTAATATTTAAAATAAATTAAACTTTTAAAAATCTATCAAGCAAGTAATTATTTTTGAACTATTAGTAAAATAATGAGTGTTCTCCAAAAGTAACAGCAGATGGCAGCACTACACAATGTATGCTAGAAAATGGAATTGTGTGGAGAAGTAAAATTAAAAACTTCATATATAACTAACTATGTACTAGCTTAACTCGTCCTATCATCTAATTTTAGCTTACATTTTTACTTATTTAAAAAATAAATAAAAATGTAGTAATAAAGATATATAAAAATAGTAATAAAGATAATAAATAATACATCTTTAAAAAATAAAATATAAAATAAATTTATTTATTCATATAAATAAAATTATAATGCATATTAAAATGAGAGTATATATTCATTCAAGTAAAATAAAATACATTAAAATAAAAAATAATCTTAAATATTAGGGAAGCATTTTAAATGAATAATAAATGGAAAAATGACTATTCTACATAAATAAAAATGGAATAATCTAAATAAGTAATAAATATAATTAATCAATTAAATAATAGTGCATTTAAAAAACTATTATTATAATATCATTATTGTGCTGATAAATGAAAAATAGAACTTACAGAAATTTTTACTATTATTATTATTATCATTATAATATTAAAAAAATGAAAAACTGACGTAAATAAGATTGGATTATTTTTATAGTTTTTATTTAAAGGGTAATTAAATAAATTTAATGGTTAACTAATAAATATATATTATTTATAAATTACAGAAGTCACAAAAAAATCGTATTTTCGAATGGATTGAAATGTCAATAATTAAAAAAATATTATTTAAAAGTTACCAAATTTAAATATCTCATCATTTCCATAACATAATTTTTAACATATCATTCTTACATACATTATGTTTTCTATCACAAAAAAGTATTAGAAATAATGGGTACTTCAAATTTATCACCCACAAGTTTTTACCTAATTAATATTAATTTTAAAATAATAAATTCATTTATATATATATATATATTTTTTTTTTTTTTTTTTTTTTTTTTTTTTTTATTTTCATTTTTTAATTATATTTTTAAAATTTACAATGTAAATTGAAATTTAAGAGATCTTATAAAAATTTAATGATTTAAAAATCGAAAACTATTATCTGGAACAGAGTGACCTTTGCAGGTCGCTCATTAATTAGAGATAATTAAGCTTAGTTTGAGAATCAACAAGAAGTGTTGCTTTCTATACTGGTGCAATAATCTTGCTGGCCAAAATTTTCTTTAGTTGGGATTCTAGGAGATAGAAAAAATGTTGCGAGCACCCTAGATACTCTTTTTGGGGGCTATTTGTTCCAAATTATAATTGAAAATGTGTATGCAGTGTAACTATCTATACGTCCTGGTAAACGCTAAAACTGTTTAACATCTCGCATTCTAGTGTGCTAATGATCTTAAATTAAAATGACTATCATTTAAATAATTAGGGTAAAAATGGTGTTAATAAATAAATTAATTAATTTTTAATTAAAATTGTTATTGTTTAATTAATTTGTTAATTATTATTATTGTTATTGTGTAATTAATTTTTAATTAAGTAATTTCACACAGTGTATATTCAGGACTTTCAAAGTTTATTTGTGACATCCTTTTTTATTCTATGATTATGTCTTATTTATGTAAAATGATTGTTTCTAAAAAAAGTAGTACTATGTCGAAATTGGATGTAATAATCTCATAGGTTAAAAAATTCCTTTCGTTGTATTCCTGGCGACAGAAAAGAGGTTGTGATTAACCTAGGTACCCTTTTGGGGGTTATTTATTCCAAATTATTATTGAAATTGTGGATGGAGTGTAGCTGTCCATGATACACTATAGTATGGTAAATGCTGAAACTGTTTAACATCTGGCATTCTAGTGCAGTGGTCTCCAAACTACGGCCCGCGGGCCAAATCCGGCCCTCCAGTGTCATCCATCCGGCCCGCGACAGCGAATAGCTTATTGTTGCTGTAATAAGTTGGATGAAAAACAAACATTGATATACATACACAATAGTAATTGTAATATTTGAATCAGCGAATTTAGCAAACGTACTTGGGAGACTGGTCTAGAAATTATAAATAATGGGAGAAAAATTAAAACGGTTTTGGCCCTCGGTATTTACTGGAGTAAGCAGTATGGACCTAAGGCTGGAAAGTTTGGAGACCCCTGTTCTAGTGGGTTAATGACTTTAAATTAAAATGACCATCCTTTAAATAACTATTGTAAAAATTTTATTAATAAATAAATTAATTAATTTTTGATTAAAATTTTTATTGTTCAATTAATTTGTTGATTATTATTATTATTATTGTTTAAATAATTAGGGTAAGAAATTTATTAATAAATAAATTAATTCATTTTTATTTAAAATTGTTATTATTTTAATTAATTTGTTAATTATTTTTATTGCTATTGTTTAATTAATTTGTTGATTATTATTATTATTGTTGTTTAATTATTGTTATTGTTTAATTAATTTATTAATTATTACTATTATTGTTGTTTAATTAATGTTATTGTTTAATGAATTTGTTAATTATTATTGTTAATATTGTTTAAATAATCAGGGTAAAAATTTTATTAATAAATAAATTTTAATTTAAAATTGTTATTGTTTAATTAATTTGTTAATTATTATTATTATAATAGTTTAATTAATTTGTTAATTAATATTATTATTATTGTTTAATTATTGTTATTGTTTAATTAATTTTTAATTAAGTATTTTCACGCAGGACAAAAATTTATTTATGACATTTATTATGACAATAATTGTTTCTAAAAAAAGTGCTACTTTTCATTAAGTGGAGAATATCTTTACCCTCTGATGCAGTGTTATCTTTTAATAAAATATGTTGTTCGTCAGAAATGATGAAAAGCGTGTACTGAATACTGTGTGAAACTAACTGGCAACATCATTATGTAAGTTAGCGGAACGGTTATCAATTATCAGTGTCATTCTTTGATGAACAACAGCGAATGGCTAATGGTCTCTGCTGTAATAGGATTCCGTAAACATTAATAATAAATTGTAAAAGATAACAATGGAATTATAACTAATTTGACAGTTAGCAATAATTTTATGGATGCCTCCTTTTGTTTGCCTATATTGAAATTTCTACTTTGAATTATCTTTTGAAATTTTGAATTTTTAAATTGAAGTTAGTTTTTGAAGTTACTTCTGAAATTTTTAATTGTTGGTGCGATATACTACTGTGACCCAAAAGTAAGACGAATTTTTAAATTAAAATTCCCGGGGCTTATGGAATTTTAACTTTCTTTTTCTTTTTTAGGTTGCTGGCATTGTACTTGACATCTGTGTTAAATTTGACGTCAAAATATTCATTAATGTCTGAGTTCCGCTTGGCTTTGTGAGACGGTAAAACTGATTCCGGCGATTTTTGAATTGACTGAATTAATTGAGCTAAGAAGTTTGTGTCACATTTTGTTTGTGGAAACGTATAATATGTTACAGAAGGCTTTCGGTGAGCATTCCTATATCGGAAATAAATGTTTAGAAGTGGTATGAACAGTTCAAAGAAGACAGAGAACGCGTTGAAGACGAACAGCCCACTCTGGTCGACCATCAACCTAAACCGACGAAGCTTACGTCGAAAAAACTAAAGATTTGGGGTTTGCAAACCGTCGATTTACAATTAGAGACCTTGTTGATCATGTTGAAATTTCAAAAGGATCGGTCAATGCCATTTTGGGAATCAAACGCATCAAATCTCGATTGGTACCGAAAACACTAAATGCGCCAGATGATTCTTCGTGACTTTTTCGCCAAAAATTAAACCCATATCGTTCCACAACCCCCGTATTCACACCGTGCAACTTCTGACTATTCCCTAAACTCAAAAGATTTCTCCGGGGACACCGTTTTGAGTCGACTGAAGAGATTCAACGTGAAACGCCACGCGCTTTGAAGGCCATTCCTGCCGATGACATTTTAGCATACATTGAGAATTGGAAAGAAAGTTGGCATAAGTGCATTGTTTCTGGAGGTGATTACTTTGAATGCGATGAAATAAATTTGAAAGAATATATAAAGAGTTTCTGAAGAAAAAAATAATTGGTCTTAATTTTTGGACACAGGAGTATATAAAAGAAAAAAATACATTTTTCAGTTCTATTCCCAAAAATTAATTGCAAAATCCTTGGAGTAGCTCTCATTTCTCTTGGCTTTATACAATTCATCACTTAGCTTTTGAATTTTTATTTCATAAGCGGTTTTTGAGTCCATTCCTGAAAGGCATAATTTTTAAAATACAATGTAGATTTTTTTTTTCTTATATTGTCTGATTTTATGCCCATTGTTATCCTTCTTCAATTGATATTTCATATATAAATTAAAGATTAACATTGTTAAATAAATGCCTTTAAAATGCACCTGAAATAAACCCTTCATTGAAAACCATTAAAGCTAACTTTTTTCATTTCATCATTTTATTGTACTATTTTTTAATTAAAAAATTTACTAAATTTTACAAAATATTTTACAATTAAATGCGTTATTATATGCTGAGAATAGGTCCTAAATTTTCACATTATAATGAATTAAATAAATAAAAGAAATTTTTAATGATTGCATTTACATAATCTGCTTTCTTTAATTCGTAAAATATTACATCTATATTTCACGAAATGTAGAATATTTGATTTTTAAAGCAAAAAAGTAAAATATTCTACATTTTTCGGTTTTTTTTTCCCCCCCCCCTCTTATTACATGAGTATTTCAGATTATATAGAATTTTAATAATAGACAAAAAATAATAAATAAATGTTGATTTTCATAATAAGAATTAAATGAAGAATTCTGAAAATCAAAGTATGGATAATTGGAGTAAATGGCAAGAAGAAGATTATGAAGATTTAGAAAAAAAAATATTTATTATTATCTCATATTTGGGGTAAATGACTGAATTTATTCCTCTGTAGACTGTCAATGATATTAAAAGAATAAATTATTCTTTTTCTAACATTTCATAGATATCTTGAGTTAAATATATTTAATTTTAAATCAATCCAAGTGTAACATCTGTCAAAAAATCGTAATGTAAAACTTTTTTCTTAACACAAGTAACCCATTTTTCTTCAATAAGAGCCTCCAATATGTTCTTTTATTATGTCACTATGTACTTCCTATGAGATTATTCTCTGACAGGTTCTAGCAGCTCAAGGCATAGATCTTGTACGACAGAAATACTACCAATAAATTAATTCTGTCATAATAAGAAACTGGGTCCTATTTCATTGAGGTAGCACTTCTAGTAGAGTTTACGAAGTAAGGAAGTCACACTCGTATTGTATTTTCTTTTATCTAGTAAGTAAAAGTGGTCCCAAAATTCAAATCTTGCAAGAATTTTGGGCTACAATGTTCAAATATGTGAAGTTTTGATATCAAATATTGATCTTGAAATTTTGATAATAATTAAGATTTGATCTTTTTATCTCTATTGAAATTATAATAATTAAGAATTGATCTTTTTTATCTCTATCGAAATTTTGATGCTCTCAATCTTTGATTGAAATTATGATAATTGAGATTTGATTGAACTTTTTGATTTCTGTCTAAAAGACTATGATTTGCCATATAATTTCATAAATGCAAATTATTAGTATTATTATTTTTGTATTTTTCTACGTTGTCCAATATTCAGAAACAATAATATTAAAACAAATAAAATGAGATATTCCTTTTTGTTTATTTTATTGTTGCAGTGAGATTATACATTAACAACATTGGCATTTAAATGGACAAGTGATAATTAATGTTCGTTTAAAATAATTTTCAATTATCTATATGTATATTTCTCAGAATTTGTGTGTGTGTGTTCTCCTATGAAAAGTCCCAATTTACACCCAAATATCATTGAAATTGATAGGCGATAGTTGGCAATATTTTTATGAACACCCACCTAACCTATTTTTATGAACATTTTAGATTCAATTCAATATTTCTTAAGAAATTAGCCAATTTTGAATATTTTAAGTTTTACATCAATTTGTAAGTTTTTGGTGGGTAGATAATTCTTCATGTTTAACGTTATTTTTTAAGCTGTTCATAGTCAGAACGATGTAAAACAAACAAGTAAATAGAACATGCAAACCGATGAGTTGCAACCACCTAAAATTGTGTTTAATAAGTAAAAAAAAAAATTGCATTATCATTTTACCACAAAATGTATCGATTTAACCCTAAGCTCCTGTACCTGCAAAGAAATCTCCAATTTTGCAACCCAAAGTATATTGTTAATTCCTTTAATATTACAGTAGTTCAATTCAAAACATTCAATTTTCTGCTTTTTTAAAACAGTATAGTGAATCTTTTGATGTTTTTTTTCAATTTAGTTTTCAAAAAAAATATTTGATTTAGAGAAAGAAATGAAATAACAGATTTCAGTTATTTTTTAATGATTATTTCACGAAAGATATAATTTAACGATTTGCCGGTCGCTGTTAAAGAACTGTCTAAGTTCCCTATTGCTTCTTCTGATTGGATTTCTCCACTTTTCCGCCTCCAGAAGTTCGAAATTTGATACCCTTAGGGACCCATTTAGGAACGAGGGAATATAGAATGGGGAAGAATGAAAGTTTTTATAGGGGAGAACATTTCGTAGTAATTCACACCGGTTTTTGTTAAATTTTCAATGCTATTTAAGAAAGTAAAACTAATTAATCAGACCAGAATTGACTCGAAAAGAAGAGCAACAAGTAGATCTGTAGAAAATGTGAAGACATCAGAAATAGGTAGAGAATGGACAATGCTAGAGCTGAAGAAATCAAAGATGCTGTTTTCAACAGACGTGAATTTAAATAAAAGAGTTAAAATATTTTATTTTATGAAACTGTACAACGCTGGATTAATTGGGTTTATAACGTCTTTTTAAATGTGTCTTTCACATTTCCAAGAACATATTGTTAAGTTCAAAAGTCTAAGTTAATGAGTGTTCTATGTGTGTTGAAATCTTAGAGATAATTACATAGAATCAAGCATCTTTTAGTTAAAAAGCTTTTTAATAAAAGATGTAAGTCACATATTTCGTGTTAATTGCTCTCTTTTGATGGGGTTTTCATATTGCGTGACCTATAAAATTATTATAAATCCAGAGCAAAAATCGTTGTTATTACATATTGATGTATGCATCAAACTACAACAGCATGAAATTCAATTATTTTGAACAATATACGGTGTGAATATCAATTCAAGTTCTAATATCAATTGTATCATTCAATATCTGGATATATCGATTTGTGGAAATAATTAATAAACCATTGTAAAGTTAAATTAACGATGTAAGAATTCTAACAAAAAATAAAAGTTTTAGTTGAAAAAATTGTTCATTATATCAGCTTAGAATTAGCTGAAATTAATTCTGCAGAATAATTGTCTACTGTAGAGTCTACCTATCATAAATTACCATACAGATATAATGTATCGATAATAGTGTCAGATTAAGAATGCAAATTCCATTAAATATTACCAAATCATCGAAAAATAAATATAAATGCAACGCAAAAAGGTTAATGGAGTACCTAATGGAAAACATCTCCAAATGCAAAATAAATATTATCCTCTAAATAAATTTTAGACATTATTATTTTCTTTTTTTTAATAAAATATTTATGTAATTTTAAATATGTTGTTTACATTAATTCACTTTCATGTGTAATTGAATAGTATTGTTTTTATCCATGTTTTATAAATTAGACTTTTTGGAGACTATTTATGCGATTCTTTTATGATCGTCCAATAATTCTCTAAAGATCGTCTAATAAATCCTATAAAGAAATTTAGACATTATTATTTCCCTTTTTTAAAAAAATATTTATGTAAATTTAGATTTATTGTTTTCATTAATCAGTATGTGTAATTGAATATCATTGCTTATATACCTGTTTTATAAATCAAATTTTTTGGCAGACTATTTATGTGATTCTCTATGGATTATCTAAAAAAAATCTCTAAATTATACGGGTATCGTCTAATAAATCTCTAAGCATCGCCTAATTAGATTTTTTTGGGGATTATTAAATGTGAATCTCTAAGGATGGTCTAATAAATTGTCTAATAATTGTCTAAGAATCATCTAATAAATTTTTTAAAGAAATTGACAGCATTATTTTCCTTTTTTAATAAAATAATTATGTAAATTCAGATATATTGTTTTCATAATTCAGTATGTGTGACTGAATAATATTGCTTATATCCCTTTTATTTAGAAAACTATTTATGTGATTGTCTAAGGATCGTCTAATAAATTCTTTAAAGAAATTTTAGACATTGTTGTTTTCCTTTTTTATTAAAATATTTATGTAAATTCAGATGTATTGGTCTCATAATGTATGTATTATTGAATTCAGTCCCCGTAATTGAATATTATTGCTTATATTGTTTTATAAATTAGATTTTTTTGGGGAGACTATTTATGAGATTCTCTAAGGATCGTCTAATTAAATAAATTGACTTTAATTCTTAGACGAACGAAAGGAAATATAATTATTGAAAGTTATAAAATCCGATGTGGGTGATATAATTTTTAAAACTAGTAGAAAGAGAAGTTTTCTTTTTTTTCCCTTTGAAACGCCATGAACAAATATTAAACCTACCAAATAGATAGAGCCAAGAACTTCTTTTTATCTTCATGTGAGATAAAAGGGAGATATTTTTGACATTTTATTATTATTATTTTTTTTTTTTTCGTGTTTGCCGAAAATGTTTAAAATCCATCCTTAAAAACTGAAATTG
Organism: Caerostris darwini; assembly: GCA_021605075.1. Taxonomy (NCBI): domain Eukaryota; kingdom Metazoa; phylum Arthropoda; class Arachnida; order Araneae; family Araneidae; genus Caerostris; species Caerostris darwini. The sequence continues at coordinate 52,593 of BPLQ01003817.1, read as the reverse complement.
AATATAACCGGGAAACCCACATTTAATAAAATGTGTGCTCAAGTTCACCAAAAAACATTCTTTTTAAGAATCAATTCAGAACTTTTGCCCGAAAATTTTTATTCATCTTTAATGTTCCAATAATTCCTTTTTAATACCGTCAACCCGCTCTTAAAAATGTCTCGGAAAATACATAGCTGCATGGAAAAATGTAAAATAAAACTTCTTTTAAGTATTTTTTTATTTTTCTTCATAATCCTGTTTCAGTATCTCCCGTTCTCACCCGAACACTATCTACGAAATTCTTTTAAGCATAAATAAGTTTGCCAAAATCTCATTCTTCTATACATTTTATTTTCTAGTCGCTGAGTAACTTTAAAGGTATTTGTCTTTTTGAAAGTAATTTAATCTATCGGCACTGCAAAATGGGTTCGCTGCGATAAAAATAAATTTTAAATACATTTCTGAATAACTTTGTTTCGCATCTTACTTAATTTTTTTTTTTTTTTTTTTTTTTTATTTTTAAGAGAAAAACTAGTTCAAGTGAAGTTTAATTCTTTAAATGCGAAACTTTGTCTTTCCTAGTTTTTATGAACACCTGTTACAGTTCGAAATAAATTAAATTTCATAAATTATGAACTGGAACTTTAAGCATGTGTCGTATCTATTCTCTGATAGAAAAAAAAAACGGAAAACAGTTTTTAAATCGTAAAATTATATCTATTTGTTATTTAAAAATATGAGTTATATGTTATTGAAAAAAATTAATAATTTGAAACTTTTTTATATCCATAAATGTTATTGTTCTAATGCAGCTGGCAATACAGAAACAGTTAATCTTTATGCCATAAGCGAGGGCTGCCCCACTGTTACTCATTTAGCACTACCCAAGGGGCACGTGTACTTCGGTCATCACCAATGAATTGCAACCACCTACAATTTTGTTCAATAAGTAAGAAAAAAATTGCATTGCTATTTTACCAAAAAATGTATCGGTTTAACTATTTGGGAGACTATTTATGAGATTCTCTAAGGATCGTCTAATAAAATAACAATTAATGTCGAGAATCAATTATTTTTTTTCAAAATAATCAATTAATATATAACATTGTTTTTCTCTCTATAACTAAACTTAAAAAAGGCACCTGAGCTAAACAATATATATGAAGCCATATAAGCTAGCTAAAAACAATAAGGCATCTGAATAAAACAATATATACGTAAAAGCTAATAATTAATATTTTAATAATTTTTTACTTAGATAAAAACTTAGTATATATACATGAAAACATTATTTACTAAAATTTCTTCAGAGCCAAAATGTTAATGGCATATGACCATATCATATATGTCTGAGCAATAAGGAAATATAAGTACGAATTCACAAAAATGATTCTAAATATATAATATATTATTGCATACTTGCATATATTTTAATATATAATATTTATTTGTAGATATCAAAAAATATAATATCATGTACATATATAATAATCATACAATATCATGTACATATCAAAAAAATGTAACCATGTTTCTTCCTACGCACTGGTAGGAGTGCCCCCTGTGGCATTCAGGAGACATGGTCAGGTGGCCTACATACTCTCATCCGGAGAGGAAATATATTTCGTGCACTCTGCGCGTATTCGAGTATCGCCTTAAAAGTAGAATTCTTCCAATCTATAATTGTCTGTATTGAAATGTGTTAAATATTGTATGTCTCTAATTATATGTGTGTAATATTTCTGCGTGCGTAAATAAAGCTGTGAGTTCTCCAACATGTGCCTTAAGTATTTCAACCGAAACACATCTAGTTACAATCGGGTTAACCAACCTGATGCAATGTGACCTGTCATACTAAAATGTGGCGCCCAAAGTGGGGTCCATACCTGCCCATTGCAAAGTTAATTTTTCAAATGGGTAAATTACGCATGAATCCAAATGTCCCTTATCAGCGGATTTTGTGAATGCAAAATTCTTATAAATGAAAAAAATGTTATATTCTAATATCAATTTTTTTCATTGAAACTCACTTCATAGCAAATAATATTTATGATTTTCTAATTAAAATGTAATAAGTTATTCGCTCACTTTAAATAACAATAGAATTTTTTCCTACAGTTATAAAAATAGTTTTTTATAAAATTTTAATCATAAAAAATTAAGCTAATACTTGTAATGTAATAAATAATGCAAGAATAATGTAATAAAGGGATTTATAATTCTAATAAAGTAATAAGTGCTTAACTTCTTATAATATCACATTTATAAGCACGTCAAGAATTAACCATCAAAGTGAATTTTTCGCTTCTATTTATTATGTTGAATTCTCGATGAATTTATTTCGCTAAATTTAATTTCCTGTAAATCAAACAGGTCCATATCCCGCTCCTCATGCGGCCACAACGAATATATCCAAGCCGACACAGCAATGTGCAACAATTTTTTAGCTTAATTTTTATAATTTATTATCATACATAAGAAATTTTGGTAGCATGAATAAAAGATTGCCATTTTTATTTTTTAGAAGTGATAAATTAGGAATGTAGAATATAAGATTATCGTCAAGGGAAAAAGAACCTGATTATTAAGGGATTTGGCACTTTTCATTTCTTATTTTGCCAAGCCCCTTTTCCACGCCAAATGAAATCGCCAAAGGGCAATGAAAAAAATACGGCCACAGCCATTTTGTTTTCTTAAAAGGGACTTGACCTAAAACCACAAGGGAAAAAAATTGCTAAATAAACAAGCGGAACCCAAAGTTCAAAACTCCTACATTGCAAATCACATATCAAGACAAACTTCATGTTGTTTGAAAAGATTTATGTTTTCAAACAAAAATTATTACTTTGGCGAAAACAAATTCAAAAAGAAAAATTTCTCATTTTGAATATTGTCAGCAATTATTACAAAAATAACTGGGAAAGAAATTTTCAGACTATGCGAATGAAATGAAAAATCATTAAAACGTCTTTGAAAGCAGATTTTTGGATTTTAAGAAATGATAAAATTATTTTCACATATTTAATTCCCTTGTACCAACGAATGTTGAAATTTTCGAATTTACAATCAAAATTAATTGAAAACTGTGTGATTCTATATTAAAACGAAAACATACGTATATATTGGTCCTAAAGTTTTATGATTTTTTTATCGGTTGATTTACCAATGTGTTGTGTACAATTATGAGTATTTTTGTTATGCTCGGTAGTAAACATTTATTTTATAATTATTTGCAACGTTAAAATAAAAACAAATATGTAGAAAATATAAAAATTGACAAACATGTTTGTCCAATCAATATTAAAAACAATCAACTGATTCAAAATTTCGAAGATTTGGGTAAGAAAACAGCTACTGAGTTTCTTAGAAAAAGCAATGACACAAATTTATTTAAATAATTTTAATTTTAAAAGACTTCTTTCGAACTTAACATAAATTCTACTAATATGACTGTGTTTGAATGTATATAATGTGTAATAGTAATAATAAATAAATCTGCTTTGTATTTATTTCTAAGTTTTGTGTATGGGCCCATGATTTCCTGTATAATAATAAAATATTTTGTGGAAAAATAATTTGACACGTCTGCTTTAGCTTTTAAGGCTGCTTTTCATCTTTAATATTAAAACTAATGCAATATATATAATTATTTAATAATGCCTTCATTAGTGAAAATCGCGTTAAATACAAACTTTCCGAATAATCCAAACCATTTATTAACATGATGACAATTTCGATAATTTTTGTATCTTAATAGTCTTATAATTCTTTTTGAAATTGACATCATAGACTGAATAATTATTTTTCATAGACTGAATACATAATCGGCGCTTGCTTCAACCTCAATAACATAAACATTCTGAAACTGAACAAATGTTGCAAGTGGTATACAGTAGACCTACTATACATCCTTTTTTTGTGGGAGAAAAACCCAAAGGAAACTTTATATTCAGATAACGATGAATGCATGCGGATCAGCATAGAAATTTTTTTATTAAATATTACTATCATATGACTTATATATCGATTCTGATCACTTACGTACCAAGCTGTAAAAAAAAGAATAATTCCACAATTACCCATATATATATATGAATTAGGTAATTTCGACTTGAATTTTTCAGGAGTTTTTTAAAGTAAACAAAAAAATTTCAATATATTTTTTCTTCTTAAGTAATTGCATTCCATTAACAAAACTTTTTAAAGTTCCTAAAAGTCTAAAAAGTTGGTGAATGTTTGAAGAGGGTAAATGCCCTGTATTAAAATAGTCTAAGCTCGTTTTATTTAAATCGTTAAAATAGAAATTGTACTAGAACTGATTATTTATAACGATGAAGACAAGAAAACGAATGACTAAGAAGCATTAAATCGAGATTCTACAATATGATATTTCATTCCAAAATTCATTTTTACCAGTTTTAGTCATTTATTTGTGACCAATTGAAGAAACTATAAGACATCTTGATGTCCACTGTCTTTTAAGTGTTATTGAATACTAACTCTAAAAGGAAATACCAGTTAAATCAGCCTTATTATCTCAATTGAAATAGTTCAGGAGAAATAGAAATTTCCTATGGAAATTCTAGAAACTTAAAAACCTACTTTTCGTAAATATCTAGAAACTTAAAAATCATTGAATTACTTTTGTTTTATCACATTACTGAAGTCCAAAAGAATTATTATGAAGAGAACAATGCAAATTTGAAATTGGTTTGCACAATTATTACTCTATGTCTAATTTTCTTAGAAAAACTTTCGTTGCAAAACAACTAATTTATTCAAATTTTTTTTTTTTTTTTTTTAAGAAATATTCGTTTTTCAAAGATTTTATAAAAATGGCATTATGTTGAATAAAAGATAATAACTGTGCTTGAAGAAATATTCAACTGATCATTAGGCTGTTTCCAAATATCGAATAATAATTTATATATATATATATATATATATATATATATATTGGAATGATAAAGCATTAGCTTCCATATGAAATATAAAATGTTGTATGAATTTATGTGATTTAAATATTATGATTTGTTTCCTTTTCCAGAAATTCTTGCACATTTTATTATTACTTATTTGCAAACAGATAAAAATATGTTAAATTTAATAAATACTATATATTTTCTTAGACAAGTTTTACTTAACTCTGTTATATGTTTTACTTACTTAATTTTCTTAGATAAGTTTTTTATTTAACTTACAAATTCTTAGCAAATACTATTTTCGACTGTGAAAAAATAATTTAATTAATTTATTTATCTCATAAATGTTTATTTTTTTTCAGAATATTGCTTTTGTCTTCAAATGAGAGGCACTTTGATTTAAGTCATTCGATATTAGAATGGCGGATAAATAACAGACAAGCTTTACTGTAATTAGTCCACAATTATTTATCACAATAATTTAACCTCATATTTAACACAACAATGAGCATCCCCAAGACAATGACCCCCATCATGACGATTAGCACTTATTCTGCAAATCCCCAGTATATATACATGAACTTTTCGGTTAGGCTTAAATTTCAAAGACAGCTCCTCTTAATCGGAAATCCAACGCACTATCCAACAATTTTTCAGATCCTATTTTCCAAAAGTAAAGATAACCGCCTTTATATACAAGAAACTTGCATTTTCTCAATGACAAGCCCTAACCCAGGGGGTGGTAGTAAACTTCTTGAAACCATCAGCAGAAAAAATTATCCCAATTTTTCCAGATTTAATTCTTGCTAAAAAACTACAATAACTGAGAATCACTCAAAGTCTTTTCTTCGAATGCATTTAAAATTCTGGCTGTGAACGCATGAGGATATGGAAGAATAACAGTCAAAATCTAAATCTGCCACCCAGTTTGCCTTAGGTAAAACAGGAACTGCGTAAGCTTAATGATTCATCTTATCCAAATTTTCCACTTCAATAAACCCGCTCATTCCATAAAAGAAGATCTATATATTCTGATGCCTTAGAAAAGAAGCTGGATTTAGAATTTGAAAGAAATATAGTTTTGAAATTCTTAACAGAGGAGCCAAAAGCTTCAAAATTATGACAATTATTCCACCAGGTTCTGGAATTTGTCATCAAATCAATTTAGAATATTTATATCGAGTGGTTTTTAATAATAATGATGTGCACTATTTTGAAGCTTAGTTGGTGCTGATTCCCTTACTACTATATAAATGGATTGAGAATCGTTGGATAGGGTGCTGGTAGCATTGAAGCAGAAGCAGTCATGCTTGGTTAAGCAATCAACATGGTTTTATTCCAAGTTGATTACAAATTATTTGGAAGATTTCCAGGTTTCTCTAGTAAATTAGATTTGTTTCAAAGGATTTGGACTAGATCTTGAAAAACTGTTCCCCACTGTGCCGTTAACATTTAATGATCAGCAACACTTCCCTTCGTCTTGGTGTTGTTGTTATTGCTACCATTACTAGTTGCACAAATACTAACAATTCATGTCATGATAGGAGAAGGTTTATTAGTTAAAAAAGCAGTATAGAAAGGCTTGAATGCTATACCTTATATCAAAACAAGGTTGTGTCTTGGAACTGGTGTAGTTATTTATTATTTGCAAGAAAGGGGTATCATCAAGTACTTACAACAACTAGTATTTGATGTTGTTGGTTATGGCTGTATGACTTGTATAGGAAATAGTGGGTAATGGTACAAAATGCATTAAACACATGTTATGTAATATTTAGTCAGATAATATTACATAACATGTGTTTATCAGCAGTGCTTCCTTCGTCATGGTACTGTTGTTATCGCTGGCATCACTAGTAGCACAGATAATACCATTGCTTGAACATCAATACTAGTAAAATCAAAAAATCATTTATATGTTTAATAAACAAATGTCTTATGCTTAATTTTTTAATGTTAAAGTCGAAAAACTAAATGTGATCTGACTTTGGAAAATTTTCATTCTAGCCTTTTGTAATTCTTACAATTTTAATTTTAATTAGGAAATTCTTTAAATAATTTTCATTAGGATTATTCTGCATTCATTTTTTTAATGAAAATAAAAATATTTATTAATCGTTATATATATACACTGAAGTGACAAAAGTTATGGGATACCTCTTAATATCGTGTCGGCCCTCCTTTCGCCCGGCGAAGTGCAGCAACTCGACGTGGCATGGACTCAACAAGTCGTTGGAAGTCTCCTGCAGGAATATTGAGCCATGCTGTCTTGATAGACGTCCATAATTGTGAAAGCGTTGATGATGCAGGATTTTGGGCACGAACGGACCTCTCGACGATGTCCCATAAATGCTCGATGGGATTCATGTCGGGCGATCTAGGTGGCCAGATCATTCGTTGGAATTGTCCAGAATGTTCTTCAAACCAATCGCGAACAGTTGTGGCCCGGTGACATGGCGCATTGTCATCCATAAAAATCCCATCGTTGTTTGGGTACATGAAGTCCATGAATGGCTGCAAGTGATCTCCAAGTAGCTGAACATAAGCATTTCCAGTCAATGTTCGGTCCAGTCGTACCAGAGGACCAAGTCCATGCCATGAAAAAACCGCCCACACCATTACGGAGCCACCACCAGCTTGAACAGTGCCTTGCTGACAGTTTGGGTCCATGGCTTCGTGGGGTCTGCGCCACACTCGAACCCTACCATCAGCTCTTACCAACTGAAATCGTGACTCATCGGACCAGGCCACGGTTTTCCATTCATCTAGGGACCAAGCGATATGCTCACGTGCCCACGAGAGTCGCTGCAAGCGATGTCGTTCTGTCAGTTAAGGCACTCGAGTCGGTCTTCTACTGGAATAGCCCAAGAAAGCCAAATTTATCCCCACAGTTCTAATAGACAAGTCCCTTGTACGTCCCACATTGATTTCTGCGGTTATTTGACGCAGTGTTGCTTGTTTGTTAGAATTTACGACTCTTTGCAGACGTCGCCGGTCTCGGTCGTTAAGTGCAGGCGGTCGACCACTGCGCTGTCCATGGTGGGATGTTATGCCTGAAATTTCATACTTTCGGCACACTCTTGACACAGTGGATCTGGGAATGTTGAATTCCCTAACGATTTCCGAAATGGCATGACCCATGCGTCTAGCTCCAACTAACATTCCGCGTTCAAAGTCTGTTAATTCCCGTCGTGCGGTCATCATCACGTCAAAACCTCTTCACATGAATAACTTGAACAGAAATGAAAGCTCTGCGAAAGCACTGCGCATTTATACCTGTTCTACGCGATGCTACTACATCTGAAAATTTGCATATTGCTATCCCATGACTTTTGTCACTTCAGTGTATATATATATATATATATATATACGGTATTTTTATATTCAAATTAGGAAAAGACTTTGAAAATTTTAATGTTGAATTCAATGAAGACTTCTTCTAAATTTTGTAAAGCACTTTTATATACGAATTGCTTTTTCCGATCGTTGTATTCCAATTACTCGTACTTTGATTTTTTTTCTGAAATATATCTTTTTATGATTTTACAATCTCATCAAAACTGTGTAAAAACAAACAACAAAAGTAAATAAATGTCTTTATTTTTTTTTATCAAAACTCGTGCGCTACTTCCGTTCTTATCTATGGAAAAAAAATTTAACTTTGTATTAATATACACATTGTAATAATGCGAATATTTCTTAAGAAATTAATTTACAAAGAGTTTGTTTGAAGACTCCCTTTTAAAAATGAGAGTGAAAATCCGGTATAGTAAATTTCAAACTGAAGAAAAAAAAAGGTCACTAAATCTACAGGATGAAGAAAAACGTCTAACAAAAAAACCATACAATATATATTATTGTATATATTATAGTGTATACGATATATACAATATAAGAATACAAATTACAAAGATAGTTTGCTGTCTTAACAAGTCCGGTTTTCGTCCACATTTTTCTTTTCAATTTATGCACTTAGGGAGATACATTCGTTCTTCTTCTGAAGATGATGAAAAATGATTTTACAATATCATCAAAATTATGTCAAAAACAAAAAAAAGTAAATACTGCATACTTGTGTTTGAAATTATTTTATCAAAGCCTTATTAATTTTATTTTATCAAAGCCTTTCTATAGTTCTTCCGTTCTTATTTATGAAAAAAGAAAATTTAACTTTGTATTAATATACACATTGTAGTAATATTTCTAAAAAAAATTAATTCACAAAGAGGTTGTTTGAAGTCTAAAATGAAAGTGAAAAGACGTTTTAAAAATGAAAGTGAAAAACCGGTATAGTAAATTTCAAAGTTAAAAAATAAGTTCACTAAATCTACAAGAAGAGAAAGAGAACCATCTATCTCATTTATATCCAAGTTAGTACATGAAAGATAGTTTGCTTTCTTAACAAGTCCGGTTATCGTCCGCATTCTTCTTTTCAATTTATGCACTTAGGGAGATCCATTCGTTCTTCTTTTCACGTCGAATAAGCAACGGGCGGACAGACGGAGCAGTTCGCATCTCTCACTTTCCACTTCCATCCCATTTTTCCGGGATCTTTTCACTCCGGGAGCTATTTATTCCTTCCGACAAGCAAGTACCGGATAACGAAGAACTTTCTTTCATCCGGTCCGCACCTCAGAGACCGATCTTATTACTCCTGACAGCGATAAATTCAACTCAACTCCCACAGCAATCCTTCCCCACAGAGCAGGGGGAAAAGAAAGAATGATAATAAAAAAATCCGGCATAAAACGAGCTCAAAAAAAAAAAAAAAAAAAAAAAAAGGAGAGAGAAAGGGATGTGTAGAAATAAAAAGAATTATGCTCATCACGCGAATAAAATAAAATTCTCGGTTCCCGTCTCTCTCAGAAAATGGGGAGGGGTAAAAAAAAATTGAATCTAGACGCTTAGATAAAAATCTTAAAAGGGAAATTTTTTTTTTTTTTATTTTTCCTTTTTTTTTTTTTTTTTTTGTCCCAATTTTTCACTTTTTTTTTTTTTTTTTTTTTCATTATCACTTCCATGCAAGTTTAATAAATATCCAATTGCGCTATCATTTGAAGTATGAGAAATTTCAAGAATAGGAATAGGGAAAGGGGAGAAAGAAAAAAAAAATGATTAGATCTTGTGTTTATGCAAGCCACCAGTTCTCCAGGGTCTTGTCTCTAGTGATAATCATCTCAATGAGAATGCGGTTATTCAATTCGTTCTTCTCTTCCCAGTCCTCGTCTGAATGAATCATTTTTATCTCTCTGAAGAAATTATGTGATAATTTCCTTAAGTTCACACGCACAGAGTGACAATTATTCATTTCTGCCAAAATTGGGCTTTGAAATGCTATTTAAGGAAGCTTTAAAGAATAAAATTGTTGGAGTTTTATTACAATTAAAATAAAAACAATTAGAAAAAAAAGCGATTTATTTCTACGTTATCGTTTTAAAATAGTTTTAATTTTTATTTATATTAACTAACTAAATAATTAACTCCCTAGCCCTACAACCCATAGTGGGCCAAGGCTGTTTTCTTACTAGCAGATTTCGAGACAGGAAATATATAAATATAAATATTTCGATATATAAATCGAATGTAGGAGTGTTATTTACATGATTTTCAACATACCTTTCATAGAGATAAATCTAACGGAATGATATCTGTTTCTAAAAACTCATTGTTTGAATGTGGACAGATTTTTTCTGTATTTGTAATTAGACATAATAATCATATTATGACCACTATTTGTAAAAAAAAAAAAAAAAAAATAGATATTGGTCCCAATAATATCGTATTTATTTATTGTTTCTTATCCCGCTTGGTAGACAGCAACATCTAGATCAAGTCAAGAACACATGTACTCTCATAGTCGGATGGAAAGGTGGAGGCAGTTTATGTTGTGATGGAACACCTCTAGGTAGAAATATGACTGGCTGCGTGACGCTGACTTTTTACGGGCAGGGTTGTCCCCCCCCCCTCCCTACGCCCTTATTACGGTTTAAAGTAGATTCCGATACAATCATCCATGACACCCCCGAGACTCGAAACTGAAATATGTGACACTGAGCTCCAGATGGCTAGTCACCAGGAGGACTGGTAAATTTGTATTGTAGGATTTCTAACAAACACTTTACGTCCCATTTTATTCATTATCATGATGGTAATCATATCGTATAGAGGAAAATAAGGTATAGTATTGCTTTCGTAATTTATTTTTAAAAATAGGGGAAAATCCAGCACATATTTGAGTCACAAATTCAATCATTCGAGACTTTGAAACTTTTTCTTGGAGTTTGTAAAGAAAAAAACAAGAAAAGAGAGGAAGTTTCAAAAGGAACAAGAAGAAAACAAGAAGAAATTCATGAACTATTTAATAAAAAATAAATGGTACTTTATTTTTTTTTAAATTGAAAAACTGTAAAAAATATTTAAAAAATAATTTATATGTAATTTAAATGTTTTACTCTCAGATTAATAATAGCTAAATTGGTAGCATTTTAGATTGAAAACCTTCATCTTAATTTCTATTTGATCCAATACATAAATACATCTGTATCAATTGAGGAAGTGAAAAAAATACATCACTTAGCTTAATAATTTAGACAATTAGATTTAGGTATTTAAGTTTAATTTTTGACGGCTTACTAGTTGGGAAATATTAACACTTGATTTTACTGTACATCATAAAACTTTCTTAATAAATTAATGATTTTTACTCCTTACATATTTATATTAACTACTTCAATTGTGTATTTAAAGGACCCTCGATTTATCAATCCATGATTATTCATTTTTCCCCATTCATCATTTTTATTCAGAGGTTGTTGTAAAATTGTTATTTTGACAATGAAAATAAATCCTGCATCGATTGTATCCTTAAAGGACATTTTCCTACATTAATCTTTTGAAAAATCTGCAGAGCTTATAAAGCTGATAGAAGCTTTGCTTATACTATTAAAATTACAAAAATATTTTTTTTTATGTTGTTACTAAGGAAAATTTGATTTTAAAAACTCCGAACTGTTCAAACCATAATTACCCAATATTTTAAATAAATACCTTATCTTATATTTAATTTATTTTACAAGTAAAGTTTAAGTAAAAATATTTCTATGTATATAAGTATATATTTAATATGTATGTCAAAGAATAATAACACTTAATCAATGAAATTCTTTATTGGTCTTCATACACCGTTGTCATATATCCATCGTTTTGTTCAAATGTCATAAGAAAAATGGATCGATGTCCTACTATATTTATAATTTTTATATAGGATATTTATATTTCTATAATTTTTTAAGGTGATATTTTAACGTTTATTAATAGGGATTTTTATAAATTTAATTATAATTTTGATTTATGATTTTATTATGATAAATTTTTTAATTTTTGAAAAATTAAAAAAAAAAGAAATGTATGTCCCTTATAACGATTTTCATTGACATTGTGTTGAATTTATATTCTTTACCTTTTTTCTCAATATACTGAAGTATGCCTTTAGTTATACTGCAGTGCGATGTCCTTGAAGTTTCCCCAATCTAAGTAACATGAAATATTCTATAAATCTACCTTGGCCATCCAATTTTCAGCTAATTACAGTGCAGCAAATAGTCTTATAGTACTCGTATATAAGTAGATTATTATTAACTTTTTATTTGTACTTTTCAGGATACTATTGATTCTTATCCTACTTTTTCTTCTTATAATTTTTATATTAATATTGTCCTCCTCATAAAGCTCTCTCTAAACTAGTTTAATAAATAAATAATAATAAAACTGAATAAGGCTTTTATAATAAATTAATTTTTATTTCCCTTAAATTGAATTTTTTCTTTTCAATGACAAACGCTTTTACCTCTTTTAATTTATTTTTCAATTTCGAAGTCCTTTTCATTCCCTCTTTTTTTTCCAGTTCAAAACTCACGAAGTATCAAAACATTTCAAATAAAGGATATAATAACTGGCTGGCAACTGATCATAAAACAGGAGCTATACTTATAATAAACCCATAAGAAAGCATAAAGGAACAATAACTCCGGTTCAATATCCGGTCCACTCACTGTTGATTCAAACATTTCTTTTTTGGGTATCATGACTTGGAAATATTGATTGAACTTTTGGAGAAAAGAATTTCACTCATAAGAACTGCTCGGAAAATGGCAGTCATTCGTGTTTATTTAGTTGTGAGGCTCTCTTTCAAATTCAACATTGATCCAATCTTAAATCTTTTGAAGAACCATATATAGCGAAACATCAATTCTTTCGCCCATTGAATCATGCGGGCACTACTTTGAAGAAATTCTCTCTATTTTACATTGTTCTCTACAAATAAATTCATATTGAAAAAGCAATCTTGTCTGGGGAAATATACTGTTCTCTCGAAACTTTAATGTTTTGTTATGATTTGAATGAAAACATGTCGTAAGAAAAATGTATTACAAATGTGACTTTTAATATTGTTAATGTGATTATGTAAAAATTGGGATTTAAAATCTTTGTGAATGAAATATTAAATGTATTTTTTAAATCTTAATATTACTCGAAAATTATTCTAAAATAATTTATAATTTAAAATATGCATATTTTAATTTGAACAACAATAATAATAAAATTGAAATTTTTCGTTAACAAATCTTGTTATTTTAATCTGTTATCAAATCTGTTTAATTTTGCCAATATTTATTCATCCATAAAGGATTATTCAAATTTGCAACTTTTGTCTTTCTGCCAACAGTCTTAATTCCAATTTAAAAATACAAAATGTTCTTATTAAAATCTAAATATACCAACATTAACCATTAACGATAATTTTAAGGAATATTGCTAATCTTAAAAGTTTCAAGTACACTTTACTCTTCCGAAATGTGAAATAATCATTGTAACAGTAAATACTTGCTGAATAAAATAAATATTTATAAGAAGTAGTCTGTAATACTGATTATTTGTGTTATACTCTGCAAATTTACACTTACGTGTGCTGTTGCATTTACACTCTTTTTATTTGTGACATTTACAAATATTTTATTTGTTGCATTTACACTTATTTATACACTGCATTTACATTTACATGTGCTGTTCTGTAAATCATATTGCATTCATACTTATATAAAGTCCATTATCATTTAAATAAATTTGATTTCCTTTCAAGTTTTTTTTTAATTTCAATTGAAATGATTTCGAATTCTGTTCTGTAAAACAAATATATTTTTTTTTACATCAACAGAAATATACAGTATTGAATAAACTACAAAATACAATAGCATGCGGTCCTTTGTTATTCTATCGCATAAAAGTGTCTGTTATTGCTAATACATTTTGTATTAGCTATTTACTTACTGTTACTAATATACTATTTGTCACTTCTTATTTCAAGTAATTCTGGTAAGATTTGACAGGAAATAAATCAATTCACAAGCTTTTTAACGAAGCAACAGTTTCTTATGCATTACCATAGAAATTAAATCATTTGATAAATCATGCATTTCTAAAGCGAATAACCAATATACTAAACATCACATTAATTCATTTAATACTTCTTCAGTTTTAGAAGGTTGAATTAGCTATGGAAATAGATCATAATAGCGTAATATTTCCAATTTAAATATTGCCTACTCTCTCTATAAGAACAATTTAATTGGGTTTTTTTCTAATTTGTCCTGATTCAACAAAAGAGAGGATTTGTTCATCAAACTATTATCATCAAATATAAATTAGAATTTCTATAACATCACCATGTTTTTCATTATTATCCATTTGAAAAAAGGATTAGGAATATGTGTTGTCTTTCAAATAAATGTCAGTGTATTTTTATCTATTTGATAAAAGTTTTATTTGAATCACTTATAACTGTTTCATATATTTTTATTTTTGGGTAACAATTAATTTTGTGCGACTAAAATACTTAATTATTGCTTCAATAAATATTTTTTTCAATTCATGACTTATTATTGGAAAAAAAAAAGAAAAATAATTATAAAGCTGTTTCCGTTTTGGTTATATCATCCATTGGATCATTATAATATATTTTTATAATATAGATTTCTGAGCAATAATATATTTCAAAATAACAAGCATTAACTATTAATTATATAAATCAGTTGGATGAGTCAAAAATATATTTATATACATATGTATGGGGATGTATAATTTTTATATAACCTTCGTTAATAGCTTTAAATGTAAAATTCATGTGAAGGAATCAAATTATTATTTAAAAACATAACAAAATAAAATGGAAACTTAGACAATGTTATTTTTTATACAATTCTATGTATTTTTAAGTTAGTTAATAAAAATTATATATCAAATTACATAAAAAAGATTAATTTAATCAATTTATGAGTTAAATTCCTCAAAAGGATCATAAAAATAATAACTTTGAAGATTCACAGTTCAGGTTACTCAGTACCACAATAACTTTCCAGTTATAATAAAAATAAATTTGTTTCAGTTGATTTAAAAGCATTAGTTTTCTGAAAAGAAATTAGTGCAATTATAGAAAATTATAGTCTATTCCTCCATAAATTACCTTTTTTGAGTTAAAATTAGAATCCATTATTTATATTAGAGGTTTATTGTAAGATTGCCAATAAACTCCTAATAAAAATATTTCGAATATTTGACAAATTTTAGTTATCATTGCATAAAAAAAATTCCGGAAGGTTACATAAAATGAGATATTTAATTTTCATAAGACAGTTGAGTTTAATAATAATATTGGAAAACAATATTTGTTCCTGTAAATATTTAAATTTTTGTTCAGTATTTTAATTTTTGTATTATTTTAATGAATCACTTTCTTTTGCTTTCAGGCAAAATTTTTATTCGAACAATTAATTGATAATATATTCTATTCCTATGGTATGCATATTTTTTGCATAATTTAAATAGGCTTATATCGAGACACACTGATGTTAAAACTGCTGTTGTTAGTTACAATAAATTATAAATTAAACAATAAGCAACATTTTTTTTGTTTATTAGAATACTTAAATATTTAAACATATTTTTTTTAAAAATTAAACTTGGCATATACTGAGTATACAAAAAAAGTAATAGTAATTTAACTATTAAAAAGTCTTTGAAAATTATAAAAAAAAAAAAAATTCAATTATGCTAATTTTATTCCTGTTCTTATAATTTTCTTCTAAATTTCAGAAAACAATAATATTAATCTTAAGTTGAGACATTATAAATTTTTAATAAATGTAAATTCAAATTAACTTCTCGCTTTACCTATTGAAAATTTCCTGAACATACTCAAAACATATAATTATTCATTATTCACATATTAAAATTCGTAAAATTAAATTTTTAATAAGCATGTAATGATTATAATAAAATATTATAATAACAGCAAGCATTTACGCATCAAAGAATTAAAAAAAATATAAATAAAATTTAAATATCATTAATAAAATTTTAGAAGTTATTTAAAAGAATAATAATTCCGCCTGATCTTCTCACATTCAAAGTAAAAATGGGGATCAACATAAAATCACAAATTTCCTTAAGACACTGACATTTTTTAGATCTCATGTAATTATTTTAAAATTTTAATAGGAAAAAAATTGCTATAAATTTTTACTTTATTTAAATACCCCATACATTGCTTTTGTTTTTAATCTCAAGATTATTTTTATTTCAGTTATTATTTTGTCAAGATTTGGCAATGATTTAAAAAAATTGCTTTAAAAAATGAAATGTTAATGGCATTAGTAGACATTTTAGGCTTTATCTTTATTTTTCTTTATTAACATTTTGCTGAACAACCATAGTTAAAAATATATTGTAAGTACAATTCGAAGTATTTTATTCTCTTTATTTAAATTAATCATATTGAAATAAAAATTCAATTCAATTGAAATTATTTTAAATTCCTTAATGCAGAAAATTGCCATACTTTTAAGCAATTTTTGTACCGCTATTACAGCAAATAATAACCTCAAATTTACACTCAAGAGCCAAAACATTATGACCACCTGTCACCTTTCACTTACTTCTGTGTGCGTTCTCATCACACACAGAAGTAAGTGAAAGAATGATTCTTCAGACTCTCCAGCAACAGTTAAATACCCCTTCCACCTGATCACGTGCCTTCCACGTCATCCAGGCGAGTTCATTGCAAAATGTAGGGGGTGGTCATAATGTTTTGGCTCTTGAGTGTACATTGAAAATCGTTCTTCTTTTTGTGTAAAATTATTAATGTCCTAATAATGTAATAAGCCATTACAAAACTGGAATTCATTTCTCTTTTAATCATCATCTAGATACGAATATATATATACTTACTTGTGACGTACCTGCATAGTAAGCTACTCTTTTCCTTCTTTGGTAGTTCGTTCCCGGTATTTCGACGACGCACTCGAACCCCGAGGTTCCGGGCAGAGAGAGTTCTTCATGTTCGAAACTCTTGTACAGGGATGTGTTGTACGTGTCTCTGGAATTGAGAGTCGAGGTGTAAACGTCTTTCACGATGGAGGGCGTCCTCTCTTTGGGGATTAGTCTGTACAGCTTCAGTTTGGGTCTGGGGAACAATCCGGTGGCTTCACAACTCACGTTAAAGTTGTTGGGTGTAGTGTGGAATTTAACATCCATTGTTTGAGCTGGAACTAATAAAAACATTTGTATTTGTTAAAATTTCAACAAATTTTATCTATTACATTAATTAATTAATTATTACCTATTAAATTACAAAATTATTAGTACCTATTTATAAACAATTTTTTATATAAATTATTCACCGCTGATTAAATGTTATCGTGTTTTTAACAGATTCAAGGTTATCAAGAATGCACAATGCTACTCTCTGTCCACTAGAGAGAAAGGAATGCTTTACATTGAAAACATTAAAAGTTTTACCTTGCATTATTGTAGAAAAATATTATAGAAAATTAGAAAATTAATTATTGAAAATTCGGATTATTATAGAAAAGAAATTTATAATAGAAAATTCGTAAGCTTTAACAAAGCAAGCACTGACTCTAGAGGAGAAATACTTAAGAAAAAAACATTGGTTAAAATATTTTCAAAAGTTTTTTTTTCTTTCTAATGCAGCTGGCAAACACAGACAGCTTGGTCTTGGATGCCTTAAGGCAAGCGCTGCACAGACGTACTCACTTTGCATGACCCAGGGGGCACTTGTAACTTGAAGATAAGCCACGGACGCGGAGTAACAATGCCCCCGCAACGCTCTACGATCCTATTAGACCGGGACCTACTTTTTAAAGTGGATTCCGAACCACTACAAACAACCATGGAACCGCCGGGACTCGAACCCGAAACCTGTGGTACCGAGCGCCAGAGATATTTTCAAAAGTTTATGTCATATATTTCGTTTTGGTTTGTAAATATTAGGAAATACACTTAATAAAATATGACATAATGGTTTTTTTACTTATAATTATGGTTTATTAAAAAAATAAATATCAGCACTGTAAGAAAATTTATTATAATTCCTTTTCGTTGAAAAGTCCAACAGCATCAGAAGTTTTTTTTCTGCACTTGCTTCAACTTATGGCACAGTGATAAATGTTTTACAGACCAATTTTTCTATCGTATGAACAACAGTACTTCCCATTATAATATTTTTAATGGTAGATAACTTTTATCCATAATTAGAAAACGAATATCAGATATATTTTATCAACAATATGATTGTCAATATTAAATATTTTCATACAAATAAAAGATATTCCTCCCAAAGTAGTATGTTATTTATATTATTAAAAACTATTGGATAAAAATTACTAGTTATTCCTTACAAAAAGAATACTAATTTTTATTCACAATATTCAAATTATTAGAAATTTTAAAAAAACCTACAGTTCTCAAAGGGGAATTAGAATCAGGTGGGGTAATTGTAAAAAAGGGGTAATTATGAGCAAACAATATCTGTGCTCATGTGGAATTTAGATGAAGTTGAAATCTATAAAAATTAATGTTGCACTGTTGTAAACGCAAGCTTTTTCATGCAGCAGTTGGTGATGATCTCCTCAAAAGCTTGTGTAAGCTTTGTGTTTTAAATTTTTGTTTATGATTTATTTCTATCATTCCTGGAAGATAAATTAAAGGTAACTTTATTTATTATTTATCACTCTGAATGGATGGTTTCTTTAAAAGAATGTTATTGAATAAAGTCAACACCAAGCATTGTTGATTTTATAGTAATACTTAAAATTACCCTTAATGTTTTTTTTTTACAGTAGAGTAGTTGTAGCTTTTGTTATTTTCCGATTTTATATTATTCTGATCTATGTAGCGTTGCTAAATACCTCGTACATGTGTGGGAATTAATAACTCTGCAATCTAAATGACTTGGAATCAGCTGCCATGGATGAGGTAAATAGGAATAAAATAGATATAGAAGCTGAAGAGACTTATAGGGTTCCAATATAGGTAATGTATCATAGATGTAAAGGAAGAAAATGTTGTAAAAGTAGAATGGGGCTGACCAGTATACTAAATTGTCTAAAGAGGTAGAGGATGTTCTAACAAAGTGCCTTAACACACAAATGGATTTCTTTCGTGATAAGCAAGAACTAAAAAGACTTGTTAAAGAATTCCTTAATGCTAATGAACTTCAGACCAGACAGCTACGGGATGACCGAGTGCAAGAGTACCAAGGGTTCATGAACTGATATCAATCAATTTTTGTGACAAGAATCATGAGCTTTGGCAGAAATGACATTAATATGACTCGTTAAAAAACTGCAATCAGTTCAAAAATATTGCACATGATTGTTGCGCAACATATACGAAACTGGCTTTACGAACCATTTGTTTAGGTTTAAAGCTATTGTACAAAAATGAAACACCCCATTCATCAGAGGGGTAATTAGTAAATCTTGGGGATATTGTAAATAAGAAGTATATAGATTGATAATGAAAAAACTTGATTGACTAAATTGATAATAACAAAACTAATAAACTTCCACTGCGAAACTTGACTAACATTTTTTGGTGACGTTTTTTTTATCTTTTATTTAAGAAAAGATAAGAGCCCCCATGTGGGTCCGAGTTAGAATACCTCACTGTAGCCCATGCATGTCTTAAAAGGCGACTGAAATAGGTAGCCAGTGCCCGGGGTATAATCGGATGGGGTGAAGTGATATACTTATAACATTCGTTTGCATTTACTCAATTTGCCCTATTTCTTTTAAAAGACATACTGAATACAGCATCAGCAATTAGCTGTTATCCAATATTGTTTATATATTTTTATTTATTTTATTGTTCTTATCATCCATGCATTACTATTTAAAAAGTAATCTTTAGTCAATAGATTCTGCCCACATCTAGAAATATCTTACATATTTTTCATTTGAATTACACATCAAAACAGAACAATCTACTTTTTATCTTTTAAAAGAGTTCATCTTTTGTAAACAGGAGAGCACTTTTTGTCTTTGTTTATGTATCCAAACATGCATCGTACATTACGAACATAATCATAGTCAGAAAGAAAACATTATTCCAACTCCAAAAAGAAAACCCTCTCTGTTTTAAAGTAACAGCTTATCCACGAGATGGGGAACTATGATTGCTTTTATTTGCTCGACGAAAAACGCTTTTTGACTACTAGTACTTTTCCTTACTAGAATCCTAATACAGAACAACAAACACGGGCAGTGCTTATAAAGAGACAGAAAAAAATAACATTTTCGAAAAACAAAGTAGCTTTCTTCATGTTGATGTAGTCTTTATAAAAACAATGACATGATGACGAATGTTGTTTTAGAGCGGTAAGTTATCAAAAGTTCTTGCTGTCAAGGATGTTAGGATGATGGATGGTACAACTGTAATAATTTTTCATAATGCAAAGTTTTGCATTTCTTCTTCAATTGGAATCTTCTTTTAAGGTATAACATTCGTAGTTTTAGGAGATATGTCGAAAGATTCCAATTTTATTTAAATGTGGATATTTTGCATGACATTTTATAAAAATAAATGAAGTGATAAAATATTTAACGTCATATAATTTAGAGTTTATGTTTAATTTTTTTTTTAAAGTTTATCTTTATGTAACAATGCTATAATAATAATTTTTTCAAAATAAAAAGATTAAATTTGATTTTTTTTCGCATTAATGTATGAACAACAATCAAAAGAAATTTTAGAAATCGATGGCAGAAAAAATAACTTTATTGCTATAAATTTATGGAAAATTTTTCTAAATAATGTTTCGCAACTTTTCAATAAATGTAACAATGCTTATTGCAATAAAATTAATTAATAGATATTATTATTATTTATAATTTTATTTGTTATATTCATTCATTTTTTTATGAAAAACGTTTTTTGTAATTTTTGTAATAAATTAGTTTTAATTACTGGATACAATAAGGAATTATCGCTGGATTTTTAAAAAGGATCTAGTGATTTATTAAGTACTCTTAAAGTTCCAAATTCTTGAAGAACTAAATGCCTTTATGAATAAAAGGCTTTCAAAAGCATGCATGCATGCTTTCTATGCATGCTTCCTTCTATAAATTGTCAAGAACGGCCCCTGTGACATTCTGAAGAAACGTGCACTTGGCCTGCAGACCTTTATGTTTAGAGGAAGTATATTTCGTGCATTTTGCGCATAGCCGAGAATCGATTTTACGGTTTAGAACTAGAGATCTTCCACGAATCTATAAATATCTGTCTTTAAGTATATTAAATATTGTATGTATCTAATTTATGTGTGTGATGTTTGTGTCTGTGTAAATAAAGCTGTGAGTTCTCAAACCTGTGCCTCAAGTATCTCAGTACAATCACACTCAGTTACAATCTGGTTGCCCGATCTGCACACTACAACAGAAATTATCAAATTAGCGGATATTGTTCAAAAATATTTTTTCAGAAAATAACTTGCGGGTTTTTATGAATCATACTTATTATTTTTCTAAATGGAAAATTGGAGTGTAATAAGTTTCAGAGAAAATTTTGAAATTTTTTTTAATAAAAATCTATGTAAAATGGATTTAAAGAACCAAGTTCGGATGTACTAAATTTGCAAATTAACATTAACATCACTTAAAATATTTTGTAATTGCTTTTTAATTATAAAAATTATAAATGATTATTAAAATAACATTCTGAAACCTATCATTTAAATAATGTATTTTTTTAAAGCATTCACATATTTTTCTTTGCACACTTAAAATAAGTAATGTTAATTACATCAAAAAAAAAAAAAAGGAAGAGATCTAAAACAATTCACTGGAAGAACTTGTTACTACAGTAACATTCCAATTTTTTTTCATTTAATATAAAGTGTATGGAATAGTATACTTGATAAAAAAAAGTAAGTGAAACCTAAACAATGTGTAGTTTTCCCTTAATATACCCAAAATATTCTGCTTTCTATTAGGGCAACCTGCCTCCTAAACATTAATTCCCCCTGACAATGGACGCCTGTTTTTTCTCATGCAGACAAAGAATCATTTCTGCAATTGCACTGAGTTACAGCTAAGGGCTCCCCTGGGCCTCTTATCTTGATCCACAAAGTACCCACGAGTGGCATTGTTCGCGGAATACTTCAGAATAGTCCCTCGGAAAGATATGGGAGAAAACTATAACCAGCCACTTTTTTTTAATAAGGTCAAAAATACGATGCTTTTAATAAGATCTTTTGATTAAGCGCATATATGTTCAAGTACTAAGTGTTTTCATAATGTATAATTAAGCAGAATTATTTCTACACTACAAAAAATGTTACATCTAAGCATTAGATGTATCATTTAAGAAAGATTATTTATTAGATGTAACATATTGCAAGTTTGATACAAAATAAAATATAAAAGTTAGTATAAGAATAATGCGAGGTAAAATATACATAATGACAGAAACTTTTAAAATGAAATAAGAATATATTTATGAAATGAAATTAAATTCTCATTATGTATAAATTTAATGAAGATAGAAGTCTAAAATTTTGATAACAAAATTCTTCAAGTTTTGAAATAAAATTTTCAAAAGTATTTAAAAAATACTGCATTAAGTGTAACGAATGTGAATAAATTATAAAATCATGCGTTTTTGCTACTGTTAGTTCAAAATACATATATGATATCATTTGCACACAAATGGAAGGCTAGCATTATAATGATGCAATAACTTATTTTGCTGAAAATAAAAGGGGAAATTGACTTTTCTTACATCGTTTGTGGCCTGATGGCCAATTGGCTAGCTCTCTGGCCTTTGGTACCACATAATTCAGGTTCGAATCCTGGCTGTGGCAAGGATGTTTGTGAGTGATTAGGAATCCAAGTTAAACTGTAGGTTCCGGTCTAGTTAGCCCGAAGTGTAATGACCGTAGAGCGACAAACAAAACTAACGAACTACACCGTTTGAAAACGAACGTTTTGTTGGGATTCGTTCAACAGGTGGCAAACGTTCACAGGTTCTTAAACACCAATTTTAAAGCTATTTAAATGTTCAAAATAGATTTCGCAGTTTCTGTCCAAAAGAATTAAAAATTAACTGTGAAACTGTGTGAAAAAAATTAAACTGTATTTTTTTAACTTATAAAAACTATAAAGAAATGCTCAGTCCAACATATCTGGACAAGAACAATGATCGGTCGATGTCAGAGAATAAATCTTTAATTTCTGTCAGGAACACCAGTTTGCTGACAGTATTGTCTAAATAAATAATAGCACCGCAGAAAATGATATTCAAGGACATATCATACAAGGGACTACATCAAGGATATAACATGCTTCAAATTCGGGCGTAGAATTCGTGCGAAGATCCCATATTGCTAAGAATTAAATCAAAGATCTAGAGGTAGTATCATATGAAAAAAACATTCTGCTGTTTTGGAACAAGACCACTGGGATTTCGGGAAGGCAGGACAGTCATCAATGTATTTTTACAACATTCTCACATGTTAAATTCAATCACAATATTAGATTTGTAATCTGAATATGATAAATCTTTTATGGATGATAATGCAATCATATATCGGGTATGCAACGTCCGGAAATATTTCAGGAAAAATCAGTTTTATTCTAAGTTCTCGGTTCAACGTAAAAGGCGGATTTTAATCTTTAAATCTTAAAGCTTAAATATTTTTAAGTTTCGGGCATATTAGATAGGCGCATCTGAGAATCACCTACTTTTTCATTCACATTAAAAAAAAAATTCAATAATATGTACATTCGAATTATGGTATTCTCTGGATTTGAATCTCCTACCTGAATGTTGCTTTTATCTGGACATACAAGTTTATCAAAGCAAAACGAGCCGAATAAAGCATTTCAATGAATTTTATGTTCCTAATTTTTAATTTTATAAGCAATAAAAATATTTGTAAAATTAAAATGTATATTTAGATATTATACATTACTACATTATATTATACATTGTACTTTATTTTATTATATATACGAAAATAAATCTTCTGCTCATTTTAAGATTTAAACAGATAAATTCAAAGCGTAACAGGTCCATTGAAAAAATTAATCCATATTAAATGATGATATGCCTTTACAATATAATTAGAATATTCGTGTAAATTAGTATCAAGTTCTTTTTATATGCGCATTTCCTAATATATTTGTTTTTGGCTTATGATACTTATGATACTTAGCTAGACTAAGGACTGGCCACACTAAGAGTTTGACCTTCAATGGAGACGAGAATACATATACCCTTTGTCATTGTTCGGCCATCGCGTCTCCCTCTCATCTCATCGATTGTATTGGTGCCTCTGTGAGGCAACTGTTGAATGAGGGGAGGACAGTTTACGATCTATTGATGCAGCATGATCTACTGGACTTGGTTTAGGATTCTAAATCAAAGGGATAAGCAACAACAACAACATTGTTCCATCTGTTTAAATACAAATTCTTTGAATTCAAGTATTACAAAAAAAAATTGTAAAAAAAAAAAAAAAAAATTGTAAAAAAAAAAAAAAAAAAAAAAAAAAAAAAATTGGTGCTTGTAGAACCATTGCTGTTAACATTCACTTTTCTTTATTAAATTCCACATGGGATAAAATCATTTTTCGGGGAACAATAATACTCAAATCAAAAAACATATTTCTTTCCCTTCAGTGGAAAAATAATTATCGTCAGTAAAATTTATGTCTTACTTCAAATAAAGGATTTTCATTTATGCAGTTGTTTATGTATTTCTGGAATGCCCTCTGACATACAGAATTTTAATCTATTTTTACTTTCACTTCACAAGATGCTCCAATTTATTTCGTTTTTGTTTAATATTTGTACTTCCGGTTTTATATCTAGTTTAAAAGGATTGCATGTATTTCTAAAATTTTATCTGCTATATTATATTTTTCATAAACTTTTATTTTGACATTGAGTATTTTAATTTTTTTCCTGCAACTTTTTTTTTCACACTTTCTGTTATTGTTTTATTTATATTTTGAATTTTTTTTTCTAAAAAATTTTGAATTGCTTAACCATAATTATTATATGTTGAGTTAGAGCGAGATTTTGGTATTTAAATATAAAATAAATATCGTGAACTTCTTGAAAATCATTGAAAGGCAATTTCCACACAATTTCGGAAAATAATAAGAATATTTTTTAACTTATATACATTATAAATATGTTTTTGCATAGTTTTCTGTAGATAATAATGATAAATAAGTTTCAAATAAAAATTGTAAAGAGCAGTCTAAATTAGTTTAATTTTTATAGTATATACATTATTTCATTTCGTTTAAAAAACTCATAAAATTACATTATTTTGCTAATTCATGAAAAATCATGATATAAATTTTTAAACAAAACTCATTTTTAACAAATAATGCATTTTTTAATTATGTAATCTTCTTTCTGAATACCGATTTGTAGCTGCGATAATTTGGACAGTTTCCATAAAATATTTTAATAAAAATTATTTTTCATTAAAAATGCATAAAATAGTTCTTATTATATATTGATTAGGGAAAGATCTTATTTTTGTTTTGATGGAACTTTCGTAAGAGGAATATAATGCCTTTTTTTGACACTATAGACAGTTCTTCGCAAAAAAAAAATATCTATATATATAATTGAGATCATTTTAATAATAAATCTAAATTATCTTATCGATTATCTCTATTACAGAAAAAAATTGATTTAATTTGCACTTATATAATAAAAAAACTAAATAATATATGTTATTGTATAGGACAATAGATGTTACACAATCATTAGCGTAACTCATGAGGAAAAAAAAAACACTCACTTCATAATTAAAAATAAAAAAGTGTTCAAAAAATAATATGTAAAGCAATAAATAATTAAATTGACTTATATAACACACTATAATCAGAACAGAAAATACCTATAATTATTGATAAAAACTATTAAAAGATCAACTCATAAAAAATTTTTTAAATGAAACTGTTTCATACTACTACAAATATCTATTTGCAATACACATAGTGGCTTACCGAACACTGTCATGAGCTGAGCCCTTGAGTCCTGCCCGGCTAACGATGTGACTAAACAGGTGTATTTCCCACTCAGCTCTGTCGAGGGCTGAGAGATCTTGAGTGCCCTGTACCTGGAGTAGGTATCCACCGTATTGACCGTGTAATTAAGGTCGAGCCGACCGTGCAGGATGCCAGACGTGTGCCGGACTCCAAGCTCCGGGATCCATTGGTAAACGGGTTCCAGATTATCTTCAAAGAACCACTTCACCACCAGCCGGATATCGTTCTGGTTGTACACGTAGTCGCAGTCCAAGGTGACGGATTTCTCGGTGCCGTTTTCCACCCATCGTGGCACGGAGAGACGACGGATTTCTACCCCCAAACAGACTGGAAATAAAGGAAATAATTAATATTAGCATTGTATAAAGTATAATAATTAAACACGTTTGATTGTTTCGTTTTCTATTGTTGCGATTCAAAACAATATTAGATTGGAAGTACCATGCAATGTATCTATTGAACTGATTGTTAAATAATACAATATTGTTAAGAAATAGTCTCGAAATTAGTAAATAATTGTTCCAATTAATTAGTTTATTGTTTCAACGTGTTTAGAAGATTTGATTTGGAAAAATGTATTTTCTTATTCTATACTATTATAGTACAGTTATACCAGTGTTAGACAGTGTCCAACTTTTAATTAATACATTAGATCTATTAATAAATTGTAATATATAAATAGCAATTACATACGATGAATACTATGATAAAAACTTTATAGTAGTACAACATTAAAATTTGCATACCAATCTGAGCAAATGATTTAATACAAATATAATAACATTTTGGCCACTGGAGATAATAAATTTGATTAAAGAAATGTAATTATTTATTTATCTAAAACCTTTTCGTTTTCAATGTAATAATTTACAATATTATAATTATAATTACCACTGTATGAAAAACAAGTCAAGATTAAGTACTTATCCTTCATCATAATAAAAATAATGTTGTAATCAAAGATGATCTTTAACTATTATTATTAATTATTATTGCTTGGCTTTAAATGTTTTATAAATCTTTTCATGATTTTAATAATAGCATGTACAATGTTTTTATTATCAATGCTATGAAATAAGATTAAATTTTGTTTACTGCAAGACAATTTGATTTTGTGTATTACAAACTAAAACTAAAATTTCTTTATGGATGACGTCGATTTGAAAAAAAAATCTGAATTCAATTTTATAATTTGATTTTTTTTAATTATCTTGTCTCTAATTTCATTTTATTCCTCAATATCTTTAATTCTCAGATAACCTTTTAAAGAATGTGAAAATTTTTATGTATGTTAAACTTTATTTAGATTAAAAGTGAGGAAATACAATTAAGAAAAAACCGAGAAGTAAAATGGCTAAATCAATTATGATTTTTGAATATTAAAAAGATAATGAAAATCGATAATTCGGCCTGGCATTTCATTTAAAAAGAAAAAAATAATTAAAAAAATTTCATTATTTTCTTTTAAAAAATTGTTTTACTTTTGAAATAAATCAAAACTCCATTTTTGACAATTCGAGGATTGGACTCTTGGATGGAGAATAATTTTGGACTATATTACAAAGGTTATTTTGAAAGTCCCCATAGAAATTTTTTTATTCAATCCCTGCTTTTTTAATTGCATATTTCCATTTAAAGTAACAATGCACATCTTATAATCACTAATTACTTAAATGGAGCTGGAATTTTAAACGATAACAAAGGGGAAAACAAAACTTAAAAAAAAAAAATACATGCATAAAAATAATAATATCTTTCTCATAATTCAAGATTTAACTATCAAATTTTAATGCATTAGCTAAGCGTGAAACAAAAATTTATATCCGATAAAATATTATAAAATTAGTGGAAACACGTTTTTAATCTTAATCTCTACCTTTACCTAAAAGCATTTCCATGTCGTAAATCGTTTCATACCAGTGTGTTCCAATGCATATTTATTTTTTATGCCATCCCTTCGACGCAATACTTATTCCCAAATATTGCATTTCTTTTTTTTTTACCCCTCTCAAACATTTGTTCTCTTCAGCGATAAAACCTGATATATGCGAAGAATGTAAATATACTTCAATTCTAACGACGTAAAAGAAGCAAAAGAAAAAAAGATCCAACGACACGGAATCGGTGCCTTCTCATAGCGCCTGTTGCGAAAGCAAGCTGGAAATAAAAGCAGTAACAGCAGAGCCGGAGCACATCTCTGTACCTTTTACTAATAAATTAACCTCTGTGGATAAATTGGGAAATATTTGATGACAGATTTATTCGTGTACTTTTCTAACAGTACAGCTAAAACGAATTTTGCTGAGTTCTTGAATTCATGACACCTGAAATGATGCAAACAAAAAAGCCCGAGTATAGAATTTATTTGTAATATGTACTAGTAGATTGAAATATATAACTGATAATTTTCTCATTCTAGACATATAGATGTTAAAGTTTTCTTTGAATGTCGTTAATGCAAATATTCAAATATAATAATCGAAACATTTTTTTGTTTGATTTCAGAGACATTAAACGTCATTACAGCGACAAATAAATTTTTCCTAGTTTTGTTAAATGCTTATAATTGGTAATATCGATAAATTAATAATAAATTAATGCTTTATAAAATAATTATAATATAATTAATGTTATTCATTAAGACGATAGGCAAAAAGAGTCATACTTTTATAAGAAAGCTTTATTTGCGGGCAATACTTAAAAAATTTCTGAAACCTCTAATAAGCAATTGGACTATCATAAGGCACTTTGTTATAATTATCATCGAGTCTACTCATTTTTCAATCGAAGGATTCAAGGTTTAACTATCGAACTTTAATGCATTAGCGAAGCGTGAAGCAAAAATTTAAATCCGAAATGATATTATAAAATTAGTAAAAACATGTTTTTAATCTTATTCTACCTTCCCTTAAAAGCATTTCCATGTCGTAAATCGTTTCATACTGCTAGTGTTCCAAGGCATTTTTATTTTGTATGCCATCCCTTCGACGCAATACTTATTCCCAAATATTGCATTTCTTTTTTTTTACCCCTCTCAAACATTTGTTCTCTGCAGCGATAAAACCTGATATATGCGAAGAATGTAAATATACTTCAATTCTAACGACGTAAAAGAAGAGAAAAAAAAAGATCCAACGACACGGAATCGGTGCCTTCTCATAGCGCCTGTTGCGAAAGCAGGCAGAGAGGAAATAAAAGCAATAACAGCAGAGCCGGAGCCCATCTCTGTACCAAAGAAAGCATTAGCCGAGGACTTCTTATCAAACCATCCGGGGGAAAGAGTCATAAATTCGTGTTGTTTTGTTTAGCATTTCGGGTTTCGTTCGCTGACACGATAAGCGGCAATTATTATGTAAATGGCCAAAGGCATATGGCGGTGTGATTTAGGGAGGACGTGACGGAACGCCTGACAATGCAATGTTGGAAAGAATAGTGAATGGATGTTGGGAAACAACGCAGAATTTAATCTCCAAAATCCCCTGCGGATAGCGGTTTTGCTAATAAATTAACCTTTGCGGATAAATTGGGAAATATTCATGACAGATTTATTCGTGTACTTGTTTAGAAATGATTTTTGCTGAGTTCTTGAATTTGTACTGTATGATCATGGCACCTGAAAGGATACAAACAAAAAAGTCCTAGTATAAATTTAAATGTAATGCCGATATTGAAATAGGCAATTCATAAATTTATTACTCTAGACATTTAAATATAAAAGTTATTTTTTAATGCATTTAATGTAAAAATTCAAATAAAATAGTAGTAACATTTTTCTATTTCGTTTCAGAACCATTAAACTTCATGACAGTGACAAATAAATTTTGCCTAGTTTTGTTAAATGTTTATAATTGGTAATATCTCTTCAATAAATTAATGTTGTTCATTAAGGCAAATAGAGTCATGCTTCTATATGAACGCTAGATTTGCGTCCAATAATTAAAAAATTTCTGTAACCTCTAATAAGCAATTGGACTATCGGTATAAGACTGTCATAATTATCATCGAGCCCACTCATTTTTCAATCGAGGGATTCAAGATTTAACTATCGAATTTTAATGCATCAGTGAAGCGTGAAACAAAAATTTATATCCGACAAGATATTATAAAATTAGTGGAAACACGTTTTGAATCTTAATCTCTACCTTCACTTAAAAGCATTTCCAGGTCGTAAATCGTTTCATGCCAGTGTGTTCCAAGGCATTTTTATTTTGTATGCCATCCCTTCGACGCAATACTTATTCCCAAATATTGCATTTCTTTTTTTTTACCCCTCTCAAACATTTGTTCTCTGCAGCGATAAAACCAGATATATGCGAAGAATGTAAATATACTTCAATTCTAACGACGTAAAAGAAGAAAAAAAAAAGATCCAACGACACGGAATCGGTGCCTTCTCATAGCGCCTGTTGCGAAAGCAGGCAGAGAGAAAATAAAAGCAATAACAGCAGAGCCGGAGCCCATCTCTGTACCAAAGAAAGCATTAGCCGAGGACTTCTTATCAAACTATGCGGGGGAAAGAGTCATAAATTCGTGTTGTTTTGTTTAGCATTTCGGGTTTCGTTCGCTGACACGATAAGCAGCAATTATTATGTAAATGGGCAAAGGCATATGGCGATGTGATTTAGGGAAGACGTGACGGAACGCCTGACAATGCAATGTTGGAAAGAATAGTGGATGGATGTTGGGAAACAACGCAAAATTTAATCTCCCAAATCCCCTGCGGTTAGCAGTTTTACTAATAAATTAACCTTTGTGGATAAATTGGGAAATATGTGATGACAGATTTATTCGTGTACTTGTTTAGAAACGATTTTTGCTGAGTTCTCGAATTTTTACTGCATGATCATGACACTTGAAAGGATGCAAATAAACAAGCCCGAGTATAGAATTTAAATGTAATACCTAAATTGAAATATGAAATTGATAAATTTCTTGTTCAAGACATTGGCATATTAAAGCTTCCTTTGAATGTAGTTTATGTAAAAATTCAATTATAATAATAGTAATATATTTGGTTTCCTTTTAGAGCCATTAAACATCATTACAGCGACAAATAAATTTTGCTATTTTTTTTTAATGTTTATAATTGGTGATATCTTTTTGATAAGTCAATGACGTTAAGACGATAGGGAAAAAGATTTATACCTTCATAAAGATTGTCAAATGTCTCATTTTTGCGTGTAGTACTTAAAAATTTTCAGAAACCTCTAATAAGAAATTGGACTATTGGTATAAGACACTTTGTCATAATTATCATCGAATCTACTCGTTTTTTAATCTAATGATTTTAAGATGAACCCAAGAATTATACAATTATTTGTTTCCATGAACACAAGCTAGAGTCTAAAGCAGACAAAAATATCCCTGATGAATAAATATGAAAGAAAAATAAAGAAGATCCAACGGCTCAGCTCATTGTTTTATCAAAACACCTATTGTAATTAATATATTTGGTTCAATAAGTAATCTGTTACAGCATTTGCTTAATCTGCAGTTAAAACGGTATATTATAAAACGGTATATCGCTGATTTTTGCTCCTCCTCATCAGAAACACTAATTTCATCAACTTCGCACACTTGTTATTCTGCTAATTTTTTAATATTGTCGTTTGAAGTTTCACCAATTATAGCCTGTAATAATTCAATATTCTTCCATTTGTATTATCCAAGTCTATTTCATCAATTGTCTTGAGAATTTCCCCACCACCAACAATGGATGACAGTATCCATTGTGTCAAAATTCTTGCTGAACTTTGAAAATACGTTCTTCCATACTCATTCCAAATCTCAATATTACTGCGTAATACTGAAATAGCGTTAAGTGGAGCCGAGTTAAGATAGGTGGTGGAACAGCTAAGCTAAGCTTACTGTGTTACTTCTTTTTTAATCATTGTTTCTTGTATTTATTTTTTTTTTAGTATTTCACTCATCAATAAACTTAAATGAATAAATTAACTATTTCTTTTGTAAATACATCTATTTTTTTTATTGTTAGCAACAGTTTAAAATAGCCCGGTACAAAAATTAGAAAATTTATAAAAACTCATTATTTTAAACAATATATTTCATTCATTCGCTTTCAGATTTGGTATGGCTCTATTTTTTTCTTATTAAAAACTATTCACATCATCAACAGCTAATCTATTATATAAGCATGCATGTTATTTCTAAGAATAGCGTTACAATTGAATTTCAGCAAATGACCTTAACGATGAAATTATTTAAAGTTTAAGCTATTATTTTTTCCATTTGTCAAAAAATATGTAAGATTTAAGATTAAGAAGTATTAAAATTTTTGTACTTTTCTTATTGCTCCATTAGAGAAAAAAATGTGTTCCAAAGAATAAAAAGCATTTTGTATTAAAATATTATTTTCAAGGTTCATAAAAGTAATAATATTAAAAAATATGTAAATGATCAAAAAATGTTAGCACACTTTTGATCATTCTCCGAAAATTTTCAAGATTTAAACTATTCTCATTATTATTATTATTATTGATCTAGAAGAAATGTCAACAAACATTGCAAATTTTCAAGAATAAAATATTGTCTTAAGCTTATAGCTTAAGCTTACAATCCGAGAGCGAAATAGTTTATTTGTCCACAAGAATAATATGCAAGTGTATTTTGTAATAGCAACCATTGTATAATTTTTACGCAATTAATCAAATTACGTCAATTGAGCAGAATCATATCAACCAAACTTCAAACAATTTCAGAGTGACACATTTACCTTCACCACAACACAGAAATCGAAGTCATTCAGCATTATTAAATATATTTAACTAGCTGCTTTTAACTGGTTTAAACACTTTGATACGCATTTATATGCTAACACATACCGAATTTATTGATAGGGGAGAATTGCGAACGCTTGTAGAACTGAGCACGGCCTTCGCAATTTGGTATGTGTGGCCCCAAGGAGAAATCAGAGATTGACTTCCTGGATAGCAATTATCTACCGTTCTGCTCCGGTCGGTATTGGCGAACACTATTGGCCTGTTCCAACCTCGTTACAGAAAGCTAATTTTGCGGAAAAGGACTTCGAGATTCAACTTTGCAGTCGCTCTAAAGAATATTTAAATGAAGTTTGGAAAGACATTATTACTTGGCAATATCAAAGAATTGATTAAGTGAATGGTCTTTGGTTTCGGAAATTCGAATTAAAAACTGTTTTATTATCATTACAATGATCTGTCAGTTCGATTTTAAAATAAATGCATTTAAGTTCTAATATATATATATATATATATATATATATATATATAATATTTAGAACAAAAAATAATATTACATTTAATTGAATTGCATTTAATAAACGATACTGTATTTTATACAGTGTTAGCCTTCAAATATGCAATAGTATCCAATAGCTTTGAAAACATCATGTGCAATAGAAATCATATTAGAGATACAATTCTATTTTTATCATGCCATAATAAGAATGTAAATTTATTTATGCAGATTTCTTGGTATATTCAGTAGTATATTCAATTACATGATTATTATAATCATTATTATATTATATATTCATTATTATTATATTCAGTTAGTATATATTTCAAATAGATTGGTTTAATTCCAAATTTCTAAAATATTTACTTAAAGTCTCACCAAACATTAAATAATTCAGAATGTTAGGAATATATCAACAATCTTAAGATAAAAATTAATTTTATTTTAGTAGATATTTCCTTTCAGTCAAAGTCGTAACAACTTAAAGTATTATGTTATTAAATCATTTATTTTATTTGGAAATCAAATTAATTGGTTATTAAGCAAATAAAATTGTGTAGTTTTTGAAAAAAAAGCAGCTTAGTAATAAGCTTGAAATAAGCTGCATGATGTTTTTGAAAAAAGAATTTCAAATGATCACACAAGTAAATCTTTGGCCTGAATTTAAACATAAATTTTAGATATTTCCTTTGCTTCGAGATTTAAGACATAAATTCACACAATATTTTACTCATGCAATATACATGCTATGCTATAATCCTTGACATATGCTGATCGTTTATACTTCCAAAAAATTCTTAGATGTATTTTTCTCTTTTCCCTCGCAATATTCAAATCCGAACGAAAGCGTGTCCAACCAAACAATCTTTAGGCTGCAATAACCATTTCCGAAGAACGGGGAAAAAGAAAGAAAATGTATGCGATTTTAGAAATCCGCCAAAAATGACATAGAACGATATTATTATGCTCCAAAAATCGGAACGGGAAAAAAAGCACTTTTTCGAAAAATAATCCTTCACGGAATCCTGCAAACGTTTAGAGAACCATTAGGGAAACGGAATACGGAAATTTAATGGCTCAAATTCTGTGCATCAAAACAATCTGAAACGTTTAATGTCTTGTAAAAGGAGTTCCTGTCCTGTCAGCCGACTGATACACCAAATTATTCTTGAAACCTCCCATGGTGCATTTGAGAGGCACGGAATCGCTTCCTTGTAGGATCTTCTTGCAGTAAATTGGGTGGAAATTAAGGTATTTTACCCATACCCGGAGGAATCAGTGGTACAAGTTTCTTGAATTTTCCATGAAGCTCCGATGTCATTATAAATGGGGTAAAGTAGAGTCACTAATGCGGAGTGGAGATTTTGGAATGGTACTTCACAAACGCCTTGTTATCTCAATTCTGACATTAAAGGCAGGGTAAATGTTGCGTGGGACTCAAATAATGGTGGAAGCTTGTTTCTCTTTTGAAGGCCTTGATTAAATTATTCTGAGTGAAACGTATTACAGACCTAGGGTAACTTGCTCTGGTGTGTTTGTTATAAATTAGCTTTGAGTGTAGACATCGTCTGGGGAAATTAAAAGTCACGGTGTTTAGACAGTGAACTTGAAGCAATTTCTGACATTTGTGTAAAAATGAGTGTGGATTCTTTACATTTGGTTCAAGTAATATATGTCACATAATTATTACCGAAACTCCCTTGTTAACACAAATAATTTCTTTAAAAAGTTTACACACATACAAATAAGCATTTTAAATCCTAAATCAAATTAAAATAATAATTAATGAGTTAATAATATAATTAAAGAAAATATTAAATTATGAATATTTTATTATTTTATACAAACTAATGTTTTTTTTTTTTTTTTTTAAATAAGATAGAAAAACAAGAATAAGACATGTTAGTTATTTAAATGTTAACAGCATAATAAAAACTCAAATTAATTTTTACAGTTATAAAAAAAATTATTGTTTTTACAGAAAAATATTAAAACAAATCACAAGTTCTTAATTGCTAAAAATGTTGTATACACTGTTACATTACAAAGAAACAAAATATTAGAAAATAGAAGTTAATGAATATTTTACATCACTTGTTTATCTGTAATTAACTAATAATTTTTATCTGTAATTAACTAATGAAAGTAATTTTATAAAATGTAAATATTATTAATATTTACATTTTATAAAATTACTTTACATTAATTGTCAAGTGAATTTTTGTAAGAAAAAGACAAGTTTCCTAACAGGATAATCAAAATTTTATGATCTTCTTATCTAGTTGACTATTTGTTTTCTTATTTAAATCTGAAAAACTTCAAAGCTTTACCTATGACTACTTGAGGAATTATAAATAAGAGCACTTAAATTCATATTGTAGTTCGTAAATGATAAGAAAAAATGATTTTAAAATGATTTTTAATAATACTCAGTTTGAGTTTGTATAAATAAGAATAAAGCTTCAAAAATATTCTATTAGTATAATTTACAGATTTCGTAAGTATTATGGAAATAATCTTAAATGCCTGTATGCGTTAGCTAAATTCTATGTTGCTTGTATGTATATATCAACTAAATGTATATATTAACTAAATGTATAACCTACTAAATGTATAACCAACTAAATGTATGTATCAACTAAATGTATATATTAACTAGATGTATAGTCAATTAACTGTATATATGTACTAAATGTATAGTCAACTAAATGTATATATTAACTAGATGTATAGTCAATTAACTGTATACATGTACTAAATGTATAGTCAACTAAATGTATATATCAACTAAATGTATATATTAACTAAATGTATAATAAGATGATTGTATATATCAACTAAAAATTATATTGCTTGTGTAAATATGTGTATGTGTCAACTAAATTTATATTTCTTGTGCGAATATGTGTTTGTGCCAATTAAAAATTATATTGCTTGTGTGAATATGTGTTTGTGTCAACTAAAAATTTTCTTGTTTGTACGGATGTCGTGGATTGGATGGATGGATTGTCGTGGATTATCGTGGTTCAAGATTTTCTAGTAAAATAACAGTCGTTTATGGCTCATTATGCATCTCTATTCACGATGAATAAATATTATCAAGCAAATAAACAGATACTTGAATAAATTATCTTGCCAAAAATTGCAATTTTAAACAAATGTCATATTTTTATTCCCTAACCGATTAAAATTACCTAAAAACATTTTAGAGAGTAATTACCTACTTTGACTTTTACAAAATAACAGCAGGATTTAATATTACAAACAGCAAACATATATTTCAATATAATGCATTAAAGTATTTTTTTTTTTAAATAAATCATTTAAAATGTTGGTAACAGCCTGTAAAGAGCTTATAAAAGGCTTGTAAACATTATAATTTCTACTCATACAAAGAATTCTAAAATGAAACAATTGTATTCGTCAAAAACTAATTTTAATTTAAATGAAGAGATTATTCGAAGATTTTAAAGATCTCGAAAATATAATTTTTAATATTAAAATGGATCTCAAATGGTAAAGTTAAAATTAAAATAGCTATTTTAAAAGTCAACATGTTTTAATTTTTATAAAGTCTTAAGGAATTAATTCCTTACCAATACTTTAATTCTCAGGCCATTTAATCATAAAACTTTTAAAAAAATATTAATACAATCAGTAATATATTATAATTTGAAACAAAGGCGAATTTTAATTAACATCGAAGTTCCATTGCAATTTTCAAATACTTTTTCCCAGACAATGGATAGAAAATTAATCATTTGAAGACAGACATTGCAAATTAATTGAACTTCTTGTTCGGAAAAGAAGAAATTCAACTATTCCCTATAACTAATTGTTTAAGCTTTTTTTTTCTTGCTGCTATAAAAAATCAATTTCTTTTGAGTTTTTGTGTAAAAAAAAAAAAAAAAAAAAAAACGAAAGAATTGTTTTTGCTCTATCTAAACTCTTCTAGTTTAAACAACTAACAAGGAGTCACAATTTGAGATGGATGCAATAATTAAATTCATACATCTGTATACTTTTTAATGGAATTTGTTTCTTTACCCAATGAAAGAAATTCGAAACAAATGCAAAAAGAAAAAACAACTCTATTTAAAACATTGAATTACAACTAAAAATATTTCCAATTAGTGAATTTTACCGAACAACGAAAGGAAATCGAATCTTTTTTTTTGTTCTTTTTTTTTACATGATAACAACAAAGAATGTAAAACTAATATCGTTTGGTAAATTCATTTCAATTTAGCCTCGCTCTCAGACGTTTTCCACAATCGAAAATCTTAACAAATAGCCAGTTCGAAATCGACTCACGAAAGCAATACCAGTCACATTTCTTTTTGTTTTCTATTCTTAAAAAAAGAAAAGAAAGAAAGGAAAACTATTTTTGCTTACTTAAGAAGAGAATTAAAGCGAGGAAATGTGTAACGACGTTTTTGTAGCAATTTCTATAGGCACTGGGCGAGCTAATAAAAGGAGGGCGGTGTATTTGACAACAGGCAATTGACCTCGAGGAAAAAAAGCCATCAGCAGAGCCAAAGGAGACAATTCGTCTCTCCGGAGCTAATTGTGTCCAACAGGCGATCTGGAAAGTATTTCCTAATGACTTTCTGGAAACACATTAGGATTAGTTAGACTGTTCAAAGGGAAAATGGTCGGACGTGTATGAAATTGTCTAGTGTATAGGGATTTTCCGGGAAAGATTTGTATGGAATTAATAGAGGCTGTAGTGCAAATAATTTTATATTAAGTAAAATTATTAAAACAGAATATATTGTTCCCATGCTAGTTACTAAGTCCAAATTTCTTTTGCATTTTATAAATTCTTTTAAGAAAGATTAAGTACATTTTAAAAATAATTATGAATTTCAGATTTCTTAATTGATCCATTATTTTTTATAAAACCATCAAATTATTCTTCCTCCATTCATCTAATTATTCTTCAAAATTATTACTTACTCGATATTCTTCAATATTATTCATTCATTCATCAAATTATTCTTCAATATTCTTCATTCATTCATCTAATTATTCTTCAAAATTATTCTTTTCTTGATAAATTCATCAAATTTCAAATAAAATTTATTTTACTTGTAATTCAGAACGATCATTTGATTTCAGAATAATCATTAAAACACCAATAGCCATGATAAGACATATATATATATATGTATCATATGATATTTTTAAATATGGCATATATATTCCTGCATTTATATCTGTTTACGATGTGAACTTCTGAAATTATTTTATAAAGTTCAAAACTGATTATTTCTTTACTTCTAATTACTGATGCATTGAAAGTATAGTGGAAAGTTAGTACAGTTTACTTAATTGAATTCACAAATAAAAACAAGTGTTACAAAACACGTGAAAAGAACTTAACAGAGGAATCAACATGTAATGAAACCAAAGTTATAATCCAGTTTTTAAATTGTTTTTCAAAGGGCTTCATTCCCAATGATTTTAGATAATTAACTTTTAAAATACTTCTCTGATTGTAAAAGTCTACTTAAAATATATTCTTTTCTCAGTCACATAATTTTTTTTAATTAAATATTAAGTTAATGACTATATTTTGGAGATAAGTTATATTCTACCAGAACAGCAATGGTAAAAAAAAGTTTTTTGAAGCATATATATTGAACCCATATCTTTTAAATCTAAAACTAAACCCTTCAAAGATTTATGGACCAAGTAATCTCGCAGACGAAAAGCAAATTAATCATTCCAACTTTCGAATTGTCTTTCAAAAGTAAGTTCGAATATTCTTTTCCTAAATTAAAGACAATTTCTCGTTTCGAAACTCAGAAAGCATCGATAATTTATTGAATCCAATCGTCAGATCTAAGGAAAGAAAATTACACAGCAACAAAAATCAACAGAACGAAAATGTAATAAATTAGATTAAGCCAGGCATTCTTGCTCTGCAGCAAATTTTGTCTCAGTTTCCTCATTTCTCTTCCTGTCTTGTGTAAATGATCCTATGTAAAGATCTTTTTTTTCTCCATTCGTAGAAGCAAAACTACGGAATAAGAAGAACGTATAAATATTAACTGGAATAAACGTAATGCAAATACGGTTGAATCGTTATAAAAAAAATGAATGCTAGCGAAGGTTAAAAGCACCCATGCATTTTATCCAGCAGATGTCCTAAATGAAATGTGTCAGCTGTTCCTATTGATTTAGTTGTTTTACTTTTTGAATTGAATTTACATATAATCGACTTTTATTTAGGGAAAAATGCACAAAAAAATGGCTGCAAAGCACAACTTTAACATATTAAATTATCAAACCGAACAAGTTTTTTGTAATCCAATAAGATTATTGTTGCATGAATGCAATAAACAAATTTTTGAATAAATGTATTCATCTAGACTGACCTTAGAATTGCATTTCTTACTAAAGGTTGCAAAGTTTTTATAGTTTTTTAAACGTAAAAATTAATAGACTTAAAAAAAAATTATCATTTTATTACAATTTTAGATAATGCCTTTTATTTTCATAGTATAGATCATTTATTTAATAATTACTTAATACTTTTTGCATAAACGTAGATTTAAACTCTTATTCAGAAAATTTACTTGTAGAAATATTTTGTATACTTCCTTAGAATTCATGTTTACTAAAAAATGCCACATGCTACGAAAGGTTTCATCGATACAAAGTGTTGATTTCAGGAAAATGTCTTAATAGTTAATATCCTAAATTAATTTGGAATAAGGAAAGCTCCCATCAGGTAGCGTGCTTGTTGATGTGATACAATATGCAAGACGCAATGGAATAAAGCTCAACTACCCAGCTCTAAAGGTGTGCGCGTTATTAATTGGATACGATATAGTTTTCCAGAATTATGGTGAAATATTTTTTTAAATGTTAAAAGTACAATAAAGTAAACTCGTTTTATTAAAAGCATCTTAAATATTTTTATTCATATATCTTTTCTTGTATTTATGGCATAACTTATTAGAATATATAAGCTGAAGACAGTAGAATTCAGTGGTGAAGGTTTCAAACATTACTTGCTGAAAAATCATTACCAACATGGTAAGCACCTCCCATAAGGCGGGTAAATCAGGGACTATTACCCTTAAAAGTCCTTCCAGAAGGGACTGTCCTCCTCTCATCAGCCGTGAGTGGACTGTTGGTGGTATACATAAATAGTATATGGTATATTAAATGGTGTAAGGTATATGTGGTATATGATACATAAGGGTTATGGTATAAGTTGTATACACCTATATTAAAAAATGGTGATCTTAAACTTATTCAATAAAGAATGTAATTGAATAAATAAACCTACATTGTCCTCAATAAATATATTTATTTCAGAAAAATCCGTCAAAAATTAAAAATAAAAAACGAAATTTATTTTTTTAGTTATATATTTAAGTAATTTAATCTAAATTTTTAAAAAAGTTATTACTGATAGACTATTTAATATACTTCATGTTTTCCTTTTATTGGCATAACTTGTTTGTGATACAACAAAGATTTTTCACTTTTTATATTTAGATATTTATACATTAGCATTTATTAAAAATAAGTTAAAAGGAACTTATCAGAATATTAAAATAAATTGATATTTTCATCTCAAAGTATTTTAAATTTACTTAAAGTAAATAGTGCATTTTTTTTAAAATGAAAAATAGAAAAGGTATTTTTCTTTATCATTGATTTTACATCTAATGTTAAACTCTCTATTCACACATATATGTGATTTTATGAGTAATTATTAAAAGAAAAAAATTCATTATTTGTCCCCTAATCACTTAAAATTAGATTTCTAATTTAGAATCATAATCAAATGGGAATAATATTAGTTATTATTGCTCATTTACATAATTTTTTAAAAAGAATTATACAGACTGATAATTTTCTAATCATTTTTTATCGACAACAATAGCATACTTTTATTTGCTTTCTGTTGTAAATGATATTTATATTTATATTTATATCTTCAAGTTAATGAAAATGGCAAATAATTTTTAGGTTTGAGGAGCCAATTAATTTCAAAATATAATGGAAGATATTTTTTTTTTGTTTAATCATTACTACAAAAAAAATGGCAAATACAGATTTCTTCATGTAAATATTTTTAATGGCCACTTATGTTTTATTATAATTAGCATAATTACAAAAATTTTAAATCTAAATCGTGAAATCATTCAAGAATGCTTCAAAACAATGTTCTCCTTTTTTTTTTTTTTTTTTTTTTAAAAAGCATTTTTTTATTTCGCTAATTATCACATATTGCCTTTAAAGTACTTATTTTCGGCAAGAGTTAATTTATTTTCTCTTTTTTTCCCTATTTTTCAATCAAAATATTTGAAAAAAACAAGCAATTAGTTTTGATTAGATGTAAATGCAATTAAAAGCACATGAAAAATTTATTTCTAATGAATTTCATCTTCAACTTTTGTGATAGAAAAATAAAAAAAGGAATAATTTAAGATAGAAAATTATTAGATTTCCCTTTTTAAATCATATCTGTAAATTTAATCATATCTGTTCCTTTTTAATCATATCTGTTTTTTTGCAGATCAATGCATGTAATTTTAATATTAAGAATTATTTTGCATATCAAACGATGTATCTCTTGTTACTTCATATGGCATGAAAAAAAAGTACTTACCATATTACTAAGAAATGCGTGT
Source organism: Caerostris darwini (assembly GCA_021605075.1). Lineage (NCBI taxonomy): Eukaryota > Metazoa > Arthropoda > Arachnida > Araneae > Araneidae > Caerostris > Caerostris darwini. Next base: position 10,369 of record BPLQ01003817.1, on the reverse strand, counting down.
CCTGACATAATTTCTATTTAATATATTGATTCAATAAATGAGATTTACTCTACTCTAAATTATTATAGCACATTATAGAAACATTTAAATTTTTCACAAATTAAAAACCTTTGTCAAATCCTTATATTGTTATTATTTACAACAAAAACTAGTATTACACAAGAATTTCTGTAATGTATGCCAATTATGAAATTTGTAAAACAAATTTGAGATTCCAGTGTTAAAGATAGTTATACAGATATATTACAAACATATAACATCATATTAGTTATTATTTTTTTTACATTTTATCCAGAAAAAAAATTATTTTGGATTATTCTGCCGGCTGATAAAACGGTTAACTGAGAAAATATATCACATTTTTAAAAATAAATATTTTTTAAAAAATATATAAAAAAATAAATTAACACAAATCAAAACATTTTTTTTTTTAAATATACATCTTTTTATAGAGTAGTATGAAATCACAACTAATAATATGATACAGTTTAAAATATTTTCTACGAATTTTGTAAACTTATATTACCTGAAACCTTTTAAATTATAATTTATTTTAAAAATATTCAAAATTTATAAGATATTCTAAGAATTAAAGAAAAATTTAAGTTTTGGTTAACCTTATGTTTTTATTAACCTTGATTTTCTACCTTTTGAAAGGTGCAAAATTCCTTTAAAAAATATTTTCAATGTGTCTTTTTTAAAAGTTATGTTTTTAATCCTTGTTCAATAAATGAAACATATTTAACACACGATACAGCCAAGATATCAAAGATAACCAAAAACGTTTTCTTCTGCTCTGGACATGATATCAAGTTATATCTTAATGATCTCTTTGTTTGATCTTTGCTACTAAACGCAAGAGCAGCATCGCCAGTTCAGCAACTCTAACTGAGATGGTATTCTCTAATGACCCTGGACCAATCAAGACAATCTGATTGTTGCCTTAGGCGGCTGAATCCTTTTGGGAAAATGTATAACTTCCATTGGTATAAATTCAAACTTCTGCGTTGAACAGATATAGCTGTAACAGAGTGAAAGGAATATAAAGTAAATATTACCTCTTTGACTTGCACGATTGGTCTTTTAAATAGAATTGCTTTCAACATTAAAACTCGGATAATATTTCTAACTTTAAAGATACGATCTATATCCTTTAATTATCAATTTATACATAAAAAGTTATTGTAATTGATATTCAGTTTCTTCAAAATAAATAAAATTATTTCTTACTTAATTTTAAAAGTTTATCTTTAATCGCTTTGAATAAAAAGTATTTTATCGCATATTGACTTGAGAGAAATCCTTAGAATACCTTATAAATATCAAATATTTTTAAAATAAATTATAATTTCATTTGATATAAGATAATCATAAATGTTTTTTTATGAATCTCATTTTATCTGGTTCATATTCTCAGTGTTTCGACTCAGCACAATTTTAATTAAAATATCTTCAATTTTATAATTTTACAATAATTAAATATTTAATAGCACGCACGATATTTAAAAAATGAAATTTTTTTTTAAATTAAAAATATAAATAAAAAAATTGTGTTGTGAATAAAAAATTTTTGTTGTTCCCAGTAAAAGAGATTTTGTGTTGTTTCATTTAAAGCAATTTTAATATGATTATAATAATGTAAGAAAAATATGATTATTAGGAATGTAAGAAATATTTGACATAGACTGAATCTGTCAAAATCATCCTATTCCAGAAATTGAATTATCAATGATATTTTTTTTAAATAACTGTTTAAAAAACTCTTTTTAAGTTGCTTTTAAAGCAAAACTTTGGTTGTGTTAAGTACAAAAATTAAAGTAAAATAATGGAATATTAAATTAAATAAAATATTTAAAAAATATAGTTATTTAAGTAAAATATTTAACAACTAAATTCAGTTCAGCAAAAATAAATTAAATTCATTTCTTTAATAGATTGTATTCTGAATTTATAATAAATTTTGTTTTTGGAAATATGTAAAAAATTTTTATATTGACACATTTCTATATTGAAACTGATTTGACTTCTAATGAATTTTTTATGTAAAAAAGATTATTTATATTATTTTACAAACAATTCATACTATTTATTTCAATATAGTAAAGTTTTAGAGCTTACAATAATTTTCTGAAAAAATTTTAAAAACTTTTTTGATAAAATTATAGTACACTCTAATGAAAGGATGTTCACGCTGTCTTTCTAGCTTTTTATCAAATATACATTTTATTTTAGAATTACACACTATACACAATTTTTATTTCAAAAATATACGCAAAAAATTATATTTTTATTTTTTTAAAGATATTTTAATCTTGTAATAATTTTACTTTTAAAAGATTTTTTTTTTAAAAGTCGGATATTTATGAAAAATTAAGCAATAGAACACGATACTTTTCAATTTACTAAAAGTAAACATTAAAATATTGGAAAAAATATTTTATATAACGATTTTTGGTTTAACAATGAGGTAGTTTTTGTCAATAAAGTGAAAACATTAATGTAAGTTCCCTGTATATTACACTCTTTATCTATCATTTCCTACTAAAACATTTCACCCCTAATTCCTATCAAAACATAAGACAATAGCGAATATTTATCTCGAAAATTAATAATTTTTTTTTATGTGATGGCTAAAAAATAAAAGGTAATTTTAAATATTAAGTTGTGTAAAGAATTGCGATTATTACTAGTTAGTGCATTAAAATGCACAAGTTGTTCATTTGGATCAACATATATTTGAAAATGTAGTAATATTAAAAAATCACAAAAGAATACTGAAGAAAAAGGTGGATAGAAATTGCTTTTCTAATCACTCTAATGCTTCATTGCTGCAAAAAAGCTTATTAAATTAATGCAATGTAACTCATCAAATCATTTATTTACTTTTTATTAAATTATTTTAATCAATGAAATACATTATATATAATTATTTTCAATTCCTTTGTTGTAATTCACGCGCACTTTGGATCTTGAATAAATTATTTTTTATTTTATTTTTACCCTTTTCTTTTATTGAATTATCGTAGAAGTACGTAAAGATTTATGCACAGTGAAATATTTTATATTATTTTGTTACTTGCTTTAATTTCGTATCAAAATTTCCTTCTCCTGTAGTTTCTGTGTTTTTGTGGTTTTATGTCCGTTCTGCTTGAGTATAAATGATTGAGTTGACCACAGATAATTTTTCTTGTACTTTTGGTGACAAAATTTAGAGAACAACTCCCCACTATCTTCAAAAGATTGTGTATTATTTTTTTAAAGTAGCAATTTTAGTTTAATATCTCATGCATTAGAAGGAAATTTAAAATAAATTAGAAATAATTATAAGTCTAGCATATTTATGCACTTATGTGAAATTCATAAAATATAAATTAATAACTTTTTATAGTATAAACTTTCAATTTTAGTAAAGCTAATTACAATGATAAGAAAATTATATTTTTTAAGAAAAATTAAAGTATACATATAACATTTTCATGTATACTTTAATTGTCAACATTTAATTAACATATGTCAACATTTAATTAACATATGTCAACATTTAATGACTTAAAAAGTTTGTATTAGATTACATTTATTTTATCCATCTAAAGTGAAAAACAAAAACTACCATTTTAGAAAACTTTTTAATTATAAAGCATAATTAACATTTAACATGAGATGTTTGGTTAACATAATAAGATGTTTGCTTTTTTTTCAATTGTTTACTTACTAAAAATTAGAGTTTCGATAAATAAATACAGCATCATTATTGCAGGGTTCTAGCACTGCTCTTATTGAAAAATTATTTAAATTGTCGTTCGCAAGCTGTAATTAGTTATTCTGTTTTATTTTAACCTTTTCTGAATTTTTCGAAGTCATTTTGTTTTATAAAAGGAAGTAAATAACTAATCAAAAATAGATATCAGATAAATATATACATTAATTAATAATTATGTAATGAAACGGGGAAAAAAACAACAACGGAAAATAAAATATTTTTAAAAGGAATATCGTCAAAAGAAATTGTTCTTACATGCATTATTACGTACTTTTGAACTGAATTTTAATGAGAATTTTCAATTAGGGATACAAACGAATTCAAAAGCAAATGCCAAAAATACAAAAACAAACACGATATGGTAATGTTTGTCTTTATTGTGCTTCGACTGAAAGTAAAATAAGTTTTTTTTTAATACATTCGAAAGCAAATATTTCCGAGCTATTGCGTATCGAATTGATGATCAAAATAAACACAAATAAAAGTAGAATTTCTTTCACAAAATGGTGGCGATAATGACTTTTAGTGGTGCAATCAAGAATCATTTCGTATGATTACGAGAGCAAAATGGGTACAAAGAAAGGAAAAAGAAGTGAAATTAAAAGAAAATGCTTCTTTATTTTAGCAATGATGTTTCTTGAATAAATATTTATTTCCTTTACTTGATGTTTAAACTCCTAGCTTCGAATTTCCATTAATTTTGAATTAACTATGAATATCATGTTTTAAATGAAAATATTTCTATATTTCGCTATTCAATATCTCCCAATCTTTTTTTTCTTCAATCTGCATTTCATTAGTTTTAATTTAGAAGAAGTTGTTTTCGTTTAAATATCAAATTGAATTTATTTCAGGGAGCAATACTTGTTTTATTGTAGTTCATTTGCTGAAATAGAAACTTGAGTTTAATTAATTGTCTTTTTATTGCTTTATTCTATTTAAATTTTTCTGATATTTTACACCATTTCAGAATTACATAAACTAATCTATTTAATTAATTAAAACTCCAATATTATTTTTATAACTATTTCAAAAACGCATTTTTACTAAGAAAATATATACAAAAATTACAAATTTGAAACATATTCATACTTTATTAACGAAACGAATTAACGAAATACATGTCTGTTGTATTTGTTAAGCAATATGAAATGTTTTTCTGGTGTAATTTATGACTTTAATAATGTCCCATACTTTAACAATTATAATCTTTAGGCACAACTTATTAATTACAAAATATTATATCATTTATAAAATGTATTCAAATATTATTAGTGGAAAAGGAATTACTAAACACAAAGTTATGTATATAAATATTGCTTAAAATCTGAGGATAATCTATAAGTATTATAAAGGTAATCATACATTTACAATACCTCATTAAATGAATCTGACGATTATCTTGAAAAACCTTTCTATATATTAGATCCAAAAAATATGGGTTTTTAAAAATTATATCTATTTATTTCTACGTAGAAGATGGCGAAAAATTTTGTAGTATACCAATATCAATATATTTATCATTAATATCAATATATTTATCATCAAATAAACATGACAACGAGGAAAAGGGAGCAAATTTCTTAAAAGTTACCCCAGGACTATATGTTAGGGCAGAAGGGTATATCTGCTTTCATACTGAGAATGACTTCAAATTATGATGGCATAATATGATGACTTCCAAATATAATGGATTCGATATAATGATTTTCAAATAAGATAATTTCAAATATAATGACTTTCAAATATAATGGATTCGATATAATGACTTTCAAATATGATAATTTCAGATATAATGATTTTCAAATAAGATAATTTCAAATAAAATGACTTTCAAACTATGATGGCATAATATCTATGTTAGTGCAGAGTGGCTCTGTCAGACGCAATATATGCTGATATATACAAGTGAGATGATATATCCTGTGAAACGCAATATTTATTATAAACCTGTATTCGTAGAGATGAATGACAGGTGAAAGCGACCAGTTTCCGAAAATAGCACATTTATCATAAAATGCTAACAAAATTACTGTATCGTGTTACTGTTAACTTCCTGATCTAGAAAAGAGTTCCCGACGATCAGTACAGATTACAGATTAAATATCACAGATAGCTCAAAAAAAAAATTAAACTGACGAAACCTCTGATTATTCACATGTTTGTGATGACACACCGCTTCATACTCTAGAATAGTGGTTCTCAAACATTTTTTAGAATCGCATTTAAAATCCTACAAATAATTATAGGCTCAATATATATAAATTTCTCAGAAATATATTTTAAAAATTAACTGAAATATTACAGGAAAAATGATGCTTTAAAAAGGAAACAAAACAAACCTTAGTTTTATTCGTTTTTTGTGTTTATGAGAAACATGATTCTGATGTGTCCTAGTGATTTCTTCAAATTTGGGGGCATATATTAAGATAAACTCTCATTTCTTGTTAAATTCATTGAAGATTTTCTTTATTTTTACACTTAATTGTGGTGAAGGTAGAAAATCCTAATTCACATAAATATGATATTGAAAATTGTAATACAATTTTCAAAAGTTTCAGGAGACAATTGCTTATGCTTAATCATCAATGGATATAGCTGCTAGTTCTTCCGTTAATGTTAAACCAAAATGACTTGAAGTTTCTATGAATGGGTTTCTAATCCAATCGTACTGTTCAATATTATGTGACTTAAAATAAGAACTCAATTCTTCTTCTAAACTTATTAGGGGTTCAACTACTATTCGAAATGTTACATTTATGGGGAACTGTCAAATCTGTAGTTTTCTTTGAAACTCTTTCATTTTATCTATGGATGAACGAATATTTTTTTCTTTCCTTTGCATGCTGGTATTCAAAACATGCTGGTATTCAAAGATGCTGATATATGTCGGCCAAATATTGTCACATGGTGATCCAAAATTAGCACCAAAGGAGGTTACAAAAAATTTAATTTTTCATCTCTTACAAAAGTTCTTGTCTTAAGACGTATGCGCGGATAAGTATTTTCCCTTTTGACAGCCACCTTGTCTCAACATGTAAAAGCAACCGTCTGTGTCGTTAATACATACCGATACAAAACCTTTCGAAAAAAATGTGACTTGACACTACTTGTTTTAATAAAGTTTACCATCTGAACTGCTTGATATAAAACTTCTCTTAATTTTTCTCTCTATGTTTTTGCCATCAAAGTCATCCAATGAAGAAAACAACGAGTTGCAATAATATTTTCAGTTTGCTTTTGTTTTTAGTGCAAAATATGTAAACAATCTGAATTTCTTACCTTTGGTAGACACATTTTATTCTTTGCAAAAAAAAAACTCATTTACTTTTTGATCTTCATTAATAAAACGGACGAATGCCAAGAGTTGCGTCTAGTTATTAATATGTGTCGATTTATCAACTTGAAATGTAAAAATTTAATACCTAAAATTATTAGTGCATTCATTTTTCACAATATCGGAATTCATTTCTATAACAAGCTTGTTAACTGTATCGTTGGACAGTCGAGTGATTAGTTCCAGAGAGTACGGGTGGTATAAAAACCCTTAAATGAACTGACTTTTAGATGATTTTATAAATATTTGTTATATAATTTTGTTTTGTGTGTTATATGTTGCAGTTTTTACAATGCTATCTTTGCAATTTTAAATAAATATGACAGCTATCATATGGTTATTATTTTAAAAAATAAATCAGTTTCTAATATGAAACAACACTAAATTAAGACCACGCTCATATTCGGTTCTAAATTGCACTCCGACGATAGATTTATAGATCGTATACACAAATGATATATATACAATGTGTAATATTCATAATGTACAAAAAAATATTATGAATTGGATATATCTAAATCTGTCTTCATAAAAAAAAAATCCAAAATTCCAATCCAGGACTTTTTGGAAAAAAATCCAAAAAGTCCTGGGCATTAAAAAATCGATGGAATTACAAGGATGCATATTGAAACAGAATATAAATTTTATATTATCTTTATTAGACAAAAAACGTTTATTTTGATGCCAATATTTTTTTAATTTTTGAGGAATTTTTTGAAAAGGTGAAGATACCTTTTGGATACTCTGTATTTTTGATGATAAAGAGCACGATTAACGAAATTTTTTATTAATAAACTTTGCTGGAAACCTTAACCTTTATGCATAACCTTTAACATTATTTCGTAAAATTAAGCTTACATTTATTGTGATTTATCATATATTTCAGGTACCTCAGTTGTATTATAAACCAATCGTTTAGCTGTGAAATATATTCAACAAAAAAAAATCTACCAACTAAAATATTCTTCCTTTCCTTTACTAAAAACTTCGAAAACCAGTTAGTAAAAATTTTTCGAAGTATGTAGATTGATAAATTTGAATTTCAGAATGGCGACTTTAAATTCAGAAACTTTTTGATCCTACTCAATAAAATGCATACACAATGTCTCCTTTCTTATTGAATTTTGCAACAGTTTTTATGGAAAAAAATGAAATTTGGAATTCGTCATGTTTTTTAAAACATATCTAAAATGCCACTTACTAAGAATCGTAAATCATGATATTGTATAGATTTTTTGATGAAAAGCAGTTTTAAGAAACTCTTTACATCAATAATAATAAAAAATTCTTTGGCTATTAAAAATTATTAACATTAATATCACTTTATCAAATTGTTGGTTACATTCATAGAAAAATAACAAGAAATCTGCTAACTTAAAACTTATACAAGTTTTAATTAATGTATTCCAACTTTAATTATAATCCAATATAAAGTTAATTATTATTAACTTTAATCATTAATCCAATATAAAATTAATTATTATTAAATTTAATCATTAATTCAACCTTTTAAAAGCAATAAAGTATATTTGAAATATCAAACTCCATCAGTAGCAGAGTTTTTTTTTTTCTTAAAATTTCAACAAATTCTTCAGTCAACAATTATCTGTTTCAAAATTACTATTTAAAACTAAAAAAAAACAATATATTGCAAAAAAACTGCTAATTTAATTTGCTAAAAAAAATTAAATACATTTATGTCTTTATACTTTTATTTCATAATAGATTAAAGTATATTTTTTAATATTAAAACGATAGAAGAGATTAAATAATATTTCCCTTATTTCATGGAATTCCCTGGAAATTTCATGGAAAATATTTCTGTTTTCAAAGTGCTATTCCGGTAGCAACAATGATATAAATTATTCCTTATTTTATCTAAGCAATATCTTATTTTTATCCAATTCTGTAGTGTCACTGTAATAAAAGAAAAAAAAGGAAATTTTTCTTGTTGTTATCACTTTTTGGGTTTCATATGTACTTCCATAGCAACAATAAAACTTCGAGATTTATTTTACATAACATTTTAATCAGGGGGCCAATCTATAAGGTATATCACAGGCAAAAAAATTATTACTACATTTTTATTTGCTATTTGCAAAAGTAGCCAACTTTCAAACACTAGTTGAAAACTTTTTTTGTTTGTGACAAAAAAAAGATTTAAAAAAAGTGTATAATAAATATCTAACACAGGTATCCCCAAACAGCATCCAAACTGCAATCTGACATTCACATTTCTGCATAAAGAAATACCTCACACATGTAGAAACTTCATTTTTTTTTTTTGTCTGGTACGATGGCAGACAATATTTTTCACAGTTTCATGTTTCACTTCCATTCTGTGAAGTTCTTGTTTCATGCTTCTGGAAGAGATGATGAAAGGGGAAAAGAAACCACAAAGCCAGCTCGTTTCTGCGATATATTTCACCCATTTTACAACTTGGTTTCGGAGAAAAAGAATGGCCGCCTAGAAAGTCTTTCACTCAAGTGTCATATTACTTTCGTCGAAATGACAAAAAAGAAAAAATGAGTAAAAGAAGAACAAAAAAAAAAGAAGTTAAATCCTCTTCTTACCGGTAAGGTATAAGTGTGAAAAGTATTTTTTATGACGAGTCGGCATGTTCGTTATTTAAAAAGAGGAATGCATATTTTAAGTAGTTTTTGAAAGTTACTGGTATTCCCCTCCTCTTTTTTTTTTTTTTTTACTCTTCTCTGGACGAGCTTTGTATTTAAATTGCTTAAACTGCCACCTTCTAAAGAATTCGAATTCATATCTCCCCTTTCTGTAAGATATTTAAAAAAAAAGTAGTTATGAATTTTTCCATGAGTTGACCTTGAATTTAGTACTCATTCTAATTTAATATTAATGCCACAATTTTTTAAAGATAAATAGTAAATTATCCCTAACAGGTTATATAAAGTAATCAATAATTGAACTGACTTTTCTCAGCTACTTTATTTTATTTGAACTTGTAGCAATTATTAAAAATAATTTTGAAAAATTGGATAGTTACATTTGCTGCAAAAGTTTCTTTAATGTGTTATTCAACTTATAAAAACTAAAAATTAAAGTAAATTTTTAAGGTAATATTATTTTTATGTGCTTGTATTAAGGTCAAAACATGTAGAGAAAGCAATTTTTGAAGGCCACACATACATATATATATTTATATATATATATATATACACACACATACATACATACATATACACACACACATACACATACATATACACACACACATACATACATATACACACACACATTGTAT